>VDFB02373365.1:290871627-290992882 GCA_007258455.2 Sequoia sempervirens
CACCACACCAAGAAAAAACCCCTTTGTATTACAGTAATGAAATTACATAGAGAGTACGGGCTTCACTCTCTTATGTCAATTTACAATAGCATAATCCTTGATCAACCTTGTATAGAACATTCAAGTTACAATGCTCTCAGAATTGAATTCACATTCACTAATCACCCATCAAACTATCCACCACACTATTCATCCAACTGATTGTCCAACCATCTAACTGAACATCATCTACAATTACATAATATATCCATGTCGTCACCGGTTTGTTGAACTTCCTCACATAATGACCATGACAGACTAACTTCCAACAGTTCCCATTCAGCTTCTTTGATTGGTCAAAGACACACAACATAGGATAGTCATTACTTGGTCAAAGGCATTCAAAATGTATTCACAGGTCGGTGAGACACTAACCATGTCTCCCCGATGCCACAAGACCGATTGTTATTATCACTAAGAGTCGTCCCCATTGGCAAGATGTTATACTGAGTTCAAAAGTCACATCGACCTCAGCATTCCCATCGGCGAGACTATCGTCATTCAGCAAGAGATCATACCAAAGTCCAAAAGTCACATAGACATTAGTATTCCCTTCGGTGAGACTATCGCTCCTCACCAAGATATCACACCAAGCCTTCAAGTCATATCGAAATGAACAACCGTCGGCAAGACTTATCGGTATCATTGAGAGGTAATATCGAAGCCTTCAGATCACCCTGAGATCATCCTTTGCCAGGAGTCATACCGACAACATCCCACAGCATCGGTGAGAGAAACACCCATCACCAAGAGTTCTTACAGAATCACATGTTACTCTGATGACTCCTAGTGAATAACTGTCATTGAGACATCTCCTATCGGTATGAGTCATACCAAGCATTCAAATCTCTCCTCAAAGACTTTTTTCACCACAAGTCTCCTCAACAACCACTAGACACCAGCTCGTCGGTAAGAGATCAGATCAGGTGGTAAGAGATAGAAACTTTCACAGCGACCAACATGTCACAGTGATAGCTCCAGTTAGCAAGACAACAACAAGGTCTCGACAACCTAAACATTTCACAAGGTTGCACAACTACTAGTCATCTAGACAATAAGGATGTCACACCGACTTTGTGCTCTTTCAGAGGTTTCAGCCTATGAGATTGAGGCACATTATTCCAATAGCTTTGAGTCAGTTCCTCTGGGTGATGTGATTGGTCAACTAGATCTTTTTTCCAGGCTGGTGTTTTTATGATTTGATAGTTTACGGGCCTCTGTCTTTGTTAAATATTTCAAGAACATCAATGTAGCAGTTGACAATTGATGAGCAAAGATAATTGGGACCTAACCAAATATCTATAGTCAGATCAATTGTCATTAGGTATAAAACACCTAGTAGTATTGACTATTGTGCTGAGGTGGTGTTTTCTTTTTCTGCAGCTATATAAGGAAGGCGACAACACAATGAAGGGTTGGAATTTCAACTCTTAGTTTCTTTGGCTAAGGAAATTTTCTTTAGTTTTCTTTGGAGATAAAATTATTTTCAGAAGCACAATTACAGAGCTACTTATCTCTAGCATGTTATATCTTTTAAGGCTTAAAATATTATCGGATTGGAATTTGACCTTTTTTTTAAAGTTCATTTGATATTTAAAGCACAAGCTATTTAGGAGAAATTATTGAGATTGTGCATGTCTAGCATTTTTCAATCTTTCTTTCTTTATATTATTGTTTTGAATGAAACACTGTGTCTTGCAAGCTGAATCTGAATAGTTTAAGTAGCTGATTTCCAGGTTGTATGCACGCATGGTAGGACAATGACTTGTGAAAATTTAATTATGTCATTGGACTTTTCTATTTTTCTGAAGGGTTGTTGTTTTACTATGTTAAGTTTTATTAAGAGAAAGAGCTTATGCAATTTTTGAACATTCTTTCTGTTACCCTAAAAAATCTTTATGTTTGATCAAACCTTATTGAACACTTCCTGCGAGAAGATTTGAAAGTCTACATTGTGCTTGTTGTTAGTCTTTGTTTTTCATTCTCTTTCTAACAATGAAGGGTTGTGGCATTCTGTGTCTAATTATATCAATCATAGGAATGGTTGGATTTTAAATGTTGTAAAAGTGTTGGTGTATCACACTTTTTATGTTTTATATCTATATTTCTTTCTACCCTTTACTCCAAACCCCTAAAGAGGAGTCAGATTTCTATAGAAATCCTTAAGGTATTCAATGACGAAAAAATTAGTCCCTCACTCACTGAATTTCCCAAAAAAATGTTAGAGAGGCCCAAGCTTTGATGATCAATAGTTCTTTCTTTATCACGCCCATTTGGACAAGAAGTTTCTTGAATGCCTGATTAGTAGTCATAAATATTTATTGAATTAGGCTAAGCAACGAAACTTGAAGTTCCATGCCTAGAGTCCAAACAAGAGCATCTTCATGAGGTCACTTCTAGTACTTTGAGTTACCTACCTCAGCACCTAGAAGGAGAAGACTTACAGTTTATGTATCACCTATAAGGAGCAATAGAGGGAGAAGTAATAGCCCACTCTTCAAAAATTTATCTACTCCTCCAAGAGGCTTAAAATTTCAAATTAGAATACCTATATACTTGATTCACATGAATCTTTTCTCCATGTCTCATGTACCTCCAACTCCCCCCAGAAATTTCATAACATGGGATAGTGGTATCCTATTATGACCACCCACACCCCTAGATGTATGGCTTGCCATACCCACTAATGCCCTCAAGGCTATTCTGAGATTCTTTGGAGAAGAATTCAAAACCCCTTCTGAACACCTTCGGGATATGGTAGAAGTATGTAGGGTACATAACATATCAGAGGAGAAAATCACCTTGAGGCTGTTAGCTACCTCTTTCAAAGGAAAAGCCCAAGATTGGTATTGATCTTTGGTCTCAAGCTCCATCATCTCCTAGGATCAACTTGGAGAGTGGCTTTTTGAATGATTCTTGGAGAAAGGAGACCACTCTTCATTGCTGCAATAGCTAATTACCATCAAGAGAGCTCTGCAAAAAACCGTGAGTGACTTTAACACTAGATTTCACAAGACCTAGCAAAGGATCCCCTTAACTACTCGACCTCAAGTTGTAATGGCGTTCATGTTCTATCTAAAATCTTTCAATCCAAAAATCGCAGTTATGATAACCTCCATGGGAGGGGACATTTTTCCTGATGCATATGAGGTGGCAGTGCACACGAAAAATAGTCTAATTGATGTCGAAAAGCTTCTACATCAATCTTCGATGCCACTATTTGTAGAAATCTTTGATGCCCCACGGGAAGAGGCTACTCCAGAGACTTCTACTACATAATTGATGTTGGTTGTTCCGTAGTCTATGTACATTTATCTCGCCACTCAACCAAGCATGTTAGGCTCTTCCTCAATCATAGTAGACATCATTGACATGAAAAATCTTATGCAGAATTTTTCTAACGAGTTGATCCTTATCAAACGACGCCTCCGAAGAATACTACGCAAACCTATGGCAAAAGAAAGCCGTCATATCAACATAATCCATACCAAGGATCTTCTAGAGGAGGAGGTCAACAAAATTCATCCGCAAACCAGATAGTTTCAGTCACCATACCACTGAAGATAGTTAAGAATAGCTTGGGTAAAGAGATAATCCTAGGTTAGAATAATTCGGCGGAAGATGAGAATGTATGATACTTCTCATGCAGTGATAGTGATATGACCCAAAATTTCCCAAGGGGGAATATGCAATAGAGGATAGCATAACAAAGAAGCAATGGTGTGCTTCTGAATGCAGATGAATACAAGTCTTTTGAAATGGGAAATGCTCACTTCAGAGCACAAATACAAGGAATTTCCTTGGAACAAGAACTAGATATTGCATCTGACCAAGCTTTATTTTCTTGGATGGAAGAAGAAGATGCAGTGTTCGCAAATGAAGCTCCGACGACTAGTGTTCCACAAGTGCAGTTGGATTATAACACAAGGTCGAAAGGATGGCTCATTAGAGAATACGTGCAACAACCCTTTCCACGTTTGTTGCCATGTCAACCACCCCAACAAGACAAGAAGGCTTTGTTTCCCATCGTTCGACCTTTTCCATAGTTGTACAACCTGCCATTGGTAGAGAAGGAGGCAGATAAGGCACCAAGCCTAGTCACAACAGAACTCTTCTTTCTGAAGAAAAGAGAAATACCACTATACAAGCCTAAGACTCAACCAATTAGGACACTTATTGTAGTGGAACAAATGAAAAAGGTGCTTGGGAATGTGTCATTATGGGACGCCATATCTATTCTCGAGCAAAATACATTGCTTGAGGAAGCATTAAAGAAAGAAGAACAAAGCCCACTGGTGGATGTATCTCAGTCATGCAATCAAAGAAAAGACAAATTATCAATTCTAACCTCTTAGGCTCCGAAGGTGACAACCTATGCGAATGATGTAGACAATGCAAAGGAGAAAGAGGTAAGCAAACCAAAGCCAACACCTTTATTTTTAACTCTTATTGTGGGAGATAAATTTTTTCATAATAATATGATTGATTCAAGGGCTAGCACAACTGTTATGACAAAAAATGTGGTGGATGGGTATGTGTAGGATCATCATGGAAAAAAAAAGGCCCTTAAGTGGTAAAAAATACAGAAAAATCAGAGTTAAACAGCTTGACATAAAAATTTGAATAAGTTATCTATATTATTTCAAAAACATGTAAGAATAGAATCTGTAGCAAATTAAATGTAGTTTCTAACTACTAGGTTTATTTTTAAAAAATGAATTATTTGGTGAAAATTTGAAATTTCAATGTAGTAGCACTCAGATTTCAAGGAAAAAAAAGTAGGTGTCTGTCTGACCACCCTAACCATAATAAAATGATAATATTTTTTATAAGATTTTAGATATAAGTAGAGGACTCATTTCCTGATGTGATGCATATTTTTTTGTAATTCTTTTCCAACTAAATAATTAATTATGATTTTTTATTACAAATTTTTAAAAAATATAAAACTTGTATGTCTGACCACCTTAACTTGGTCAAAACTTCAAGAAATCCATTTTGTTTTTAATCCTATAGTATGCAAAGAATAGAATGTGACACATGTTTCAGATTCAAAAAATGTTATACCATTTGAAAGCTATAGATGTTTTCAATCAACCTATCAATTAGGACTTTAGTCGTAATTCAAATAGAAAATGACTAATAATTATTTATTAAATTCAAAGTAAAGCATAGTTTATATTAGTGGGAAGCTGAGAATCTCCTTTAAAAATCCTTTTTGTTTCATCAATTTTGGGTTAAAAAAAGTCGTCAACCACATACCCATCATATCGCCACTTTTTGGCCCATCATGATCCTGCACATACCTGGATGGTTTGAAACTTAGGTATGAGCCCCTTGAAAAAGGAATCATGCAACTAGATGGGAAGAAGGTTCTAACGATTGGTTGTATAAAATATTTATCTCTAACGCTTTTCTTATGTCCAAGAAAAACAGTCACACAAGAAGTAGTAGTGATAGACATTCGCCCAGTTTTTGGAATGTGTCTTTCAAGAGATTTCACTACAAAGCTCAACAGATACTTAGCGCTCAACTAGTCTCGCCTAATATTGAGAACCAACCACAAGGAAAAGATGAATATTTTTTATGAATCCTTGCATCACAAACACATTGCTGACAATGCAAACCTATGCTTTGAGGCAGCACACATCTCCATCTCTTAGCAAGAGAGATATTCTATAGAAATGATAGAGGATGAAGAAGACACAAGTGATCAGATTCCCGAAGAAGAGGTGTTTCTCAGCCAATTCATTGACTCCAATCCATTTAGCAACTTCCATACAACAGGGCTAGGAACATATGTGATTTTTGATGATGATCAGGTCTTTTCGAAGCTAATGAAGGATCGAGAGGAATCTAATAATTCATCTGATAATCATCTATGGACCCTATATTTTGATGGTGCCAAGTGTAAAGTTGGCTCTAGAGAGGGTTTTTGACTAATGCCTCCAACAGGATCATATACACTCAAGGCTTACCATTTTTAGTTATCATGCTCCAATAATGATGCCGAGTATGAAGCCTTGGTTCATGCGTTGATTCTAGCAGAGCGAATAGGCGCAAGAAGGATACAAGATTTCAAAGATTCATAACTAGTGGTGAGCCAGGTCTATGGACAAGCAACTGCAAAGAATCCAAGGATGAGATCTTATAGGCACCAAGTTTGGGATATGATTGATAGTTTTGAAGCTTTCAACGTACAAGTCATCTCCTGATCATAAAACAATGTTGGTTCACAATTTGAATCAATTTCTAACCTGACAAAGTAGAGTGTAGTACAAGTCATTGTACGACCATCAATTCCAGACAATGATCAAAACTGGTAGATCTTTGATGATGAAATCCAAATTGATTCTTTCATACATAAATCAAGGAGAAATTTTGATTATTTACCAGTAGGGACAATATTTTATGAAGATCAAATCATCCAATTGAAAGGGAACAAGCTTCCTTGAGGATTAATTTCTCTCAAAAATCTCTTTTATTGTGAAGACACAAGGAATGGAAAGCAAAGATTTATTGCGGATGCAAGGGATTATGAAGAGCTTGACGTCGGAAGTGGCAGAAAGCTAAAATTCAAAAGGGAAGTTCCTCATAAGGACAAGAAAAGACTGAAGGATCTATGTTTCAAGTATGACGGGGTTATCACCTAGACCTATTATGATCTAAGAGGATACTATCCGGCCATAATCCAACATACCAATGATTTGGTGAAAGGATCCAAACCCATCCAACATAAGAAAAGGCCATTCAACCTGAAGGTCGAAGCACTGATGGCACAGGAGCTCACCAAGCAAGTCAAATCGAAGATCATATACCCTATCAAACATTCCACCTAGGTATCAAATCTGGTTCTAGTTTGAAAAAAGAATGGTGATATCCAACTTTTTCTCAAATTTTGGGACTTGAATAAATCCTCATTAAAATACCATTACCCCTTGCCACTAATGGAGTAGATTTTGTAAACTGTGGCCGAATCAGAGATTTTTTATTTTATAGATGGTTTCTCAGGGTATAATTAGGTCTATGTGAAGGAATTTGACCAACATAAAATAAATTTTACCACTAAGCGGAGAATGCTTGCATATTCAAAGATTCTATTCAGACTTTCCAATGCTGGTGCAACTTTTCAACAAGCAATGGATATTTCTTTTGAAGGATTGATCAACTAAATTATCCTCATATATCTAGATGACCTAACAATCTTTTTGAAATCAAAAGATGATCATTTTTACCATCTAGAAAAGGTTTTCCAAAAATGCCAACAATTCAAGATTTCTTTGAATCCCAAAAAATGTGTCTTTGGGGTACCTCAAGGTAATCTCCTTGGCTTTGTAGTATCGAAGGAGGGAATAGCAATAGACCCAAAAAGACTTAGATATATAATGGAATTACCCTTGCGAGTAAAGCAAAAGGGAGTGCAATATTTTCTAGGAAAGATAAAAATTTTTAGTAGATTCATATTGGATTTTGTAGGCATTGCGAGACCAATCACCTTGATTATTAAGAACAAACTTTTCATATGGAATCTAGAAGGAAAAGTAACTTTTGAGCAGCTAAAGATAGCCCTCTCTGAAGCCCCAATGCTGGTTAATCCAGTTTTTTCCAAAGAATTTCTACTCTATGTGTAGAGTGGCCAACACAATATAGCTTTTGTGCTCACTCAGAAGTGTGAGGAAGATGGTGGAGAGCATCTGATTTCTTTCCATTCAAGGACCTTGAAAGACTATGAAGCTAAGTATAATTTTGTAGAGAAGTAGGCCTTTTCCATTATCAAAAGTTTAAATAAATTATGACACTTGGTGTTGGCCAACAAGATCACTATTCTCATAGCTCATCCTAGTGTGTGGGAATACATCATAGAAGGAGAAATAATAGAAAAAATGGAAAATTGGATCACCAAGAACCTAGAATACGATGTGGACATTAGACCAACCAAGCTGGTTCAGGGAAGAGGTCTATGTGAGTACATCACTCAGGAATCAAATCCCAAAGCAAACAAGGAAACTGATCAAGTTTACTCAAACCAATTCGAGTTTGAAGAGTCTTGGGTAGCGAATTAGACATAGTATATGCACAAGAGATATTAGCCAACTAGTCTTCCACTTTATAAAAGGAGATACTACTGACTATAAGGCACCAAATATGTGTTAATTGAGGGTTTCTTATTTAAGATAAATTATGATGGTGTACTACTCTGATGTCTCGACAAGCTATAGGCAGAAAGAGTTCTAAATGAATTCCATCATAGTCCAAAGGGTGATAACTTCTCCGCCAAGACCACTTCCTTAGAAATCATGTGAGTAGGATATTACTAGCCCTCTATGTTTGTTGAATCACATCATTTGGTGCAAAAGTGTACCCAATACCAATATTTTGTTGGCAAAAGAAAGAATGTAGCTCTTCCCCTAAGCCCAATTGTAGCTGAGAAACCCTTTTCTCAATGGGGTCTAGATTTTATTGGAATGATAAATCTTATTTCTAGTGCTGGAAATAAGTGGATCCTCATAGACACTCACTACTTCACAAGGTTAATGGAGGCCGTAGCCATAAAAAATGCTACAAAAAGGGAAATTGTTAATTTCTCTAAAAAGCTAGTAGCGAAGTTTGGCCCACCCAAGACCATCATATTTGACAATGCCTGAGCCTTTGTAGGATCAGGGATGTCATATTTTGCTATCAGACATGGTATTTTCCTCAAAACCTCATCGAATTACTAACCACAAGGGAACAAGTTAGCAGAATCAATCAACAAAAACCTAACTAGGTTAATCAAGTGTATTGGGTCGAAACGACAAAGGGATTGGCACAAACATCTACAAGTTTCTCTATGGGCAGATCAGATTACTCCCAAGAAAATTATCAAGACTTCCCCCTATGAAATGGTGTATAGAAAAGAGGTAGTGCTACCTATCTCTATAGAAATCCCTACCTTCCAACTAATGAAAGCCCTGGAAATTGAGGAAAGTGGCAGAATGGAAGTACGACTAGTAGAGCTACTCAAGCTAGAAGAAGATAAAGGAAAGGCCTATGATTCCATGATAAATTTCCAGCAAATAGTGAAGCGTTGGTTTGACAAAAATACTTCTAACCCAGAATTCAAAGAAGGGAGCTTTGTGCTAAATTACGATGAGCGTATTGCAAAACCAAGGCAACACAAAAAATTTAAAGTGCTATGGAAGGGACCCTTTTGAATTAGTGCATGCAAGGAAAAGAATGTGTACGAACTAGAAGACATGGATGGAAATGCTTTAAATATACCAGTGAATGGTATTTTTCTGAAGTTATTCAATTAAAATATGTAGTTCTTTAAAAAAATTAAGAGTTATGTACCATATGTAAATTTTTGTAAATACATTTTAATTTTGAGAATAAGCCATCCAAGAAGAATAATAAAGAAATTAAAAGTTGTATTATATTATATTCGTTGAAAATTTTACAATATAATGCATGGCCCGAGGTTTAGATTTAAACTTGAGGCTCTCTCGAACAAATGCAAAAGAGTAGAAAAGAAAAAAGAAGCTAATGGGAGGAAACAAGCAAAAAACAGTAAAGTAAAGCCTCCAACTGTTAATGACAAAACAAAAAGGGATCGTTATTGGGTTCATCTTCATCTTCCTCTTCTTCTTCTTCTTCTTTTCATCTAACGGGTTCCAAAAAGGTGTTGAACACATCACGCACGTAGGCCAAACAATGTAGTCCTAGTGTCTAATCACCGCGAGTCTACACCAAAAAGTCAAAGTTCTTCCTCTAGGCAAGTCCCAGAACGTGCTCCACTTTGTACTCTCACAGCAGAAAAGTGGTCACTAACTAAGAAGAACAATGGTGCACCTCAATATATATAGTCTAGAATTCAAAGAGGAAGGGAAACTAGGGTACATCTATTGCAAAGTCCACATGCCTGCGAAGATCCATGGCGCTTAGTATAGCGATGCTGGCGATAGCCACTTGAAATACCTCATCGAGCCCTTCCATCAGTGAAGAGTCAAACATCTGGTGACATAGCTCAATTATCATGGCCTTGGACACATTCAATTCCAACAACAAGGCCACAAAGCAAGAAAGCACCTTGCAGTTACTCTGGAGCTAGTTCTCATCATTGATGAAGTCCATATCGACTACCTACCTAAACGTAACCATGATAAGGTAGTTGCATTTCTTCACCAGGAACTTAATTCTATCACTAGTGACCTCTCCCACAATGTAGTATCATGACCATTGTGGGAGGAGCCGAATGGGAGTGCCTAAGCTAGCAGACATTCTGATAAGTAGTGAAAGATGGCAGAATGGAAAACAATGGCAAGCTTACTAAACATAAAAGACAATATTTTTGAATAAATGTTACAAAAGGTGGCATGGCTATATATAGAAAGATGAGCCTACAAACTCAACCAGTGGAAGATCTATTTTTGGTTGGATGACAATGGGAAAAGTTGAAGGAAAAACAGAGAAGGGAAGATAAATCCTATGGAGAATCTGACAGAGTTCCTTGAGAAATAAATTTGGGTGTTGGGAGTAAATGCTCTTGTACGCCGATTGTTGACATGTGTCCTTTGCCATCATCAGTGCTAGCTAGCTTACTAATGAGAAAAAACATGGATTAATGTGCTAAATCTCTGAAAAATTAATGGGCACGTCTTTTCAAGAGTACCTTGTATCACTTCAACATGTTTCACATAGAAAAAAACATGCCTTTTGATGCAATGAGTTTAGTTGATAAAAAGATGGTGGAGAGAATGTACTAATTCCATTCTCGTGTCATTTTTGGCATTCCCAAGGGATACAGATCTTCAACCCACATGTATCACCTTAGTGGCATAATTTAATGGTCCAATGATAATGGAATAGCCTTAACTGCATGTACGAGTGAGATAATTAATTGCACTCAAAAGTAGATTTGTCCAAAGAAGCAAAAGGAAAGTGGTCATTATCACTAAAGAAGCTCTTTGCAACTTTCTTGTACAGTCATGGAAGAAGCATAAACCTTTGGTAGATGGGCCACAGTTGCAAATAAAAGACCTAGTTATGTTGATGTTTTTGGGTACAACTCATTCATCAACACCCCAACAATAGAAGAGCGGCCTTTTGAGCACTATAGAAAGGTCCAACCTGATAAACACATCAAAAGATAAGCGGTGCAAGACATCACTGACAATTTTTTCGACCCTCAGTTATGGGCTAACACTAAAAACCTTAGGGAAGGTGTGTTTTCAGAGGATGTTGGAGCATGAACCATCAGAGGGTTTTGCATTTCGACTCTGAAATAGTGGCCTACCATAGTTTATGTTGCTTACTATGCATCTGTGCCTAGAGTTGGTTGATGCATGCATGAAGAAGTTTAACAAAAATACAGAGGCCATTGAGGGCCAAGGGGTCAAGATTACAATTTCTTCCAAAGCTATAGGTGATATGCTATGTATCCCTACAAGTTGGGGTTCCTAGATTTTTTATGAAGAGCAGATGGATTTCCTGGGGGAGGACATGTTCAGGAAAACAATTTTTTATGAAGATGAGACCAAAGGAAGACTGTAAAGAGGGCAGATTCGCTTGCCTCTTTCACACAAGAAATTTAAGGACACACAATCTGTGTTCTCAATATTGTCCTAGGTTTTTGGCCTCAATTAAGATGAAGAGGTTAATCCTTTCCAGTTTTCACTAGCTCAAACACTCAAAAGGGAAAAGGTCCAAAGGTACTATGATTTTGCTAAAGTAATAGCTGGGAACATGAGGGAGTAGCTAAAGAATTATAGTACTAAGTGCAAATTTAGGTATTCTTTTGTCTTGGCTCATTTTCTTTTACATCAGAATTTAGAGTGGCTGGGAAGGAATGCACCAGTATCTAGGTTAGATGAAAGGGGTTATCCCCAACTAGTTTTTGTATGGACCCCTATGTTTTCGAGAATAGGGGCTTATTATTAGTTTGCAGATAAGTTTTTGAGGCCAATGCTCCAAAATTTGTTTCCCTGCCCTATTAGCCATTTCTCTCAAGAGGTTATGGAATGGAAAAGATATCTATCAACCCCATTAGATTATTTCTTGGATGAGGATTTCACATTCATCAGATTTCATGGTTTTCCCAGGGAGGCTTTCTAATTCCCCATATTTGTAACAGATAGGTTCTTTGCATTGGAGGCATGCCGTCAAGTAACCATCATCAACAAGATTTATGGTGCTGGGAGGAACAAAACAAAGCTTTACGATCTTCCTCTTGTGATTTCTAAGATTCAGGTAATAATGACTAAGCGAAAGACAAAGAATGAGATCACAAATTTACTAGTGGACTTAGGCTTGGTCCTCATTTGTGACAAGTGGAATTATAACCCAAATCAAATTTATAGTTTGAGACATGAGGTTCAGGATTATTTCCAAAGAAGGAGGAACTCGGGTCGAGAAAGCATGAAGATATACATTGAACTAGCTCACATTCTAGAAGAACGACCAAAATGGTTAAGTTTTTATGAGCCGCAGGAAAAGTATCAGAAGAATCTCCCAATGGGAAAGTCTCTCAATGCGTAGTTGAGGCGTAAGGGATGGTTGGAAAGGAAAAAGGAAAACTTCTAGAGATTCTGACAAGAGATGAGGTGCCTAGGTGCCCCATTCGGTAACTTTCAGTTGCTTGATGAGGAATTTGAGGACTTATATGACAAAGAGGTTGATTCTAACAACAAGAATCCTGAAACAAGCCATGAGATTGACGAGGAACAAGTTCCACCTCAGGTTTTGTAGACCTCGAGAATTTGAAAGTTAGATAGACTTGAGACAAAGGGATTCAAAATCTTTGTCCACCTCTAATGCTCAAAGTAAAGGTAAAAGGACCCAACGGTCTCCAAGAGGATCTACAGCGATCGTTGAAGGCCAAGTTTCAAAAGGATCTACTACCATAGGATTGAAACATGCTAGTTCTAGTCATAAAAAAACAAACAAGGATTCAAGATCTAGGTGCCCCTAATGTATCGGTTTTACAAGAAGAAGAAGTGGAGTCCATCCTACAAAACGCCCGACCACTATGGCTCAGGTAAGTTTCGCTCCCCCTCTTCTTCATGTTTCTGCATCTTTGGTCAATCCTCTACCCCCTCCCATGGAAAGGAATCCTCTGTCCTCAGATCTTGAACTGGTAATCCTAAATGCACCCCCTAATATTTTCAATGAACTAGTTGAAACAACCCCATGCGCCGAAGGAGTGTCATTTGTCACATCCACTATTGTGTCTTTAATCTCCCTATCAAGATCCCACATTGAAATGGCTGATACCACCACTTTACCTATCACTCTAGGCCCATCTACTTCTAGGAAGGGACATATCCATCAGCCTCTTTCTATGTTCACCTGTACTAGTTTTTCCCCTGCTTGATTTGGCATCCCGCCCTTTTCCATGATCACACTTCCTTTTGTATCCCCTCATGGTCACACATCTAAAGTTTCCCCTACCATCACCCTTTTTGGACTACCCCTGGTGCTTCCATTGTAGCACAGAGCATCGATTTCCCTCAGACTCTTCAAGAAGCAAAAAATATTGTTGAAGAATTCCAAGACGCCCGCCACAAAGAAGATTGAAGCTTGCTTCAATGAAGAGAGGAACACTTTGCTTATTACTACCATGAAGCTGCTCATTTCCAAGCCCGAAGCACAAATGCAGATGGAGGAATATGACATTCATGCCATAGGCCTAGATTTGAATAAAAATCACCCATGTGACAAAGTGGTCCTAGCCAAAACAACCCAAAAGGTGGTATATGCTAACTATGAGAGGTTGGATATGAAGTTAAAGAAGCACGAGGTAGAGTGAAGACTACAAAATGAGATCCAAGCTAGAGAAGCCGATGTGACCCATGCAAAGAAAATTCAAGGCCAACAAGGAGACTCATCTAAGTTGCTTATGGAAGCTTAGAGTAAATAGGTTCAACTTTGTGTCGAAATTGAAAATATGAGGAGAGAGTTAGATGATTCCTAATCTTGAACTTCTGATGATTTATGGAGGATCCAGGTAGAAGCAGAAGAGTCAAGACAAGAATTCAGAAGACTGAGCTCATAGTTGGAAAATGTCCTTTAGGATAAAATTCATACATGGAAGAAAGCATAATGGCAAGAGAGGCCCAATTTAACCAAGAGTTAGCTACTGCACGAGGATCTGGAGCCCTCTCGATAATGAAGAGGTTGATATCAACGCATTGGGAGTGGATCATAGTTGGTATCGCTATTGTTGGGCCTGCTTTACAATTTCTAAGAGATGTTTAGGAATTGAATGCTAAGGTTGGTCAAATGGCTAATCAGTTTATGCAGAAATGTTCATCCTGACTCGTAGATTCACAAAGTTTCATTTCCAAGTTGTGCATCACCACTGACCAAGTCCTAGAAAGAGCGAGGATTCCTCACCAGTGGATCACCTCCATCAAAGCTAATTGTTGGTGTAATTAATTATTTAATTACACTTTACCATAAGTTTACTTAGGCATATTTTATTTCCTAGGTTAATTATAATCCTTATCTAGTTGAGCTATCTTTTTTCTCAAGATAAGATTAGGGTTGTGCATGTCTTTCTTTTTTGCATGATTTACTTTTTGAAGGATTTTGTATTATTTGTAAAACAATTAATTTCAATAATCATTATTCTAGTTTTTGCTTACACATATTTGCTTTGAGGGTTTACAAAACATCTCTTCTTTTTTGTTTTGAATATCTATTGCATGTGATAGGTGATTCTTGGGGACTATGAAGTTGGTTTTTCAACTTCTACATGGTATTAGAGCTCCAAACCTATGGCTTCATGTTTGTGAGTTGAAGATATTCTCTCACAACGCCTTTTTTTGTGCAAGGGTTTCAAGCCAGGTTGATTTTTTGTGGATCTGGAGGTCGGCTAATTTTTGGGCTTTTTTGACATAATGGACCTCGCCATTGAGTCCACAGTGCCCAAAAACCCCTATTTTCATATAAAATTTATCGAATTTGGCCACAGTTGACCGAAAAGGAAAATTTGTTTTGCCCCAAGGCCGTACGGCCCCAGGGCATGCAGTTCGAGGCTGAAAATTCAAAGAAAAAAATTTAAAAAATCCGCTGAAAATTCAGTGCCGCTAGTGTAAAAGCTAGAGCCACTAGGACACTGCCTAGCGGCCACCGGCTACCAAGTTGCCACAAGAGAAATCCTCCAACACACCACCATTTGGAGTTTAGCCCCCATGGGCTCTTTTCACCAAGCCTCAGTCACATCCGAGACTAGTCCCCTGTGTCCGAGTTCCTGATTCAGCCCAAGCTCCTGCTAGGGTCACATAGGTGACTGGGTACTTCCCTTTTAGCCCTCACCAGGATTCTATGCCCCCAGGTCGTAGTCCTTTGGAGGACCAGGAGCTACGCCAACAAGCCCAATGACTTTTTTTCCAGCCCTGTAGCCAGTGGTCATATGTGCGACTGGGAGCTAAAGATGAAGGTGTTGTATTTTTGCACTTGTTTAGTGTTGGAGGTTCCTTTTTTAGGCCTTTTTTCATTTTTGCATAACTTTTACAAACAAAGGCCTTTTTTAGCAAACGAGATATCTTCAGAAATCTAGTTCGATGCTCTTCGCAATGGTGGAGGTTTAATTTTTTAATTTTTATTTTTTGATGCATTTTTCGGCCTCTAAAGTCAATGTTTTTTTCACTCTGGGGGCCATATCTTTTACCTGTTTTATCAATTTTTCGTGATTCAATAGGCGTTAGAAAGCTAGTTCAGTGATTTACATAGATCTCAGACCTATTTTTTCTAGAATTTTTACTAGCTATCTGATATTCATATTTTATCTCATCCTTTACCTTTTTAGTTATTTTCTTGGGAAGTGTTAGGTCTCAAAAAGCAGGTTTGAACCACAAGAGGTTCCCAAACTCTCACAACATTTCAAGGTAACAAACAAGGCAAAATGATTTGAACCTTCTTCTCTTTAGGTGTTGCTAGACCTAGATGGGTATAACTATTTGAATAAAGGAGACTTGACCTCTATTCATTTCCTAAAGCAATTTACCCACACTGGCAAATGGGAGTGGATAAATGAGTTTTATTTTGGTATAAATTGTATAAACAATATCAAGGAAAAAATCTAATGTGTTCATATGTAAAAATGAAATTAAAAAATGCAATAGTAGAGACTAGTGCCTTATTGGGTGTACGAAGTCAAATGAAAATCTGAAATTAGTAAATTCTTTTTGGCAGAAACACAAATTGTTTGGCATATAGGTTTAAGTTTATAACTTGTATAAACATGCAGGAATGTGACTATTGAGTTCTTCTTAATGATACAAATGAGATTTCCTAATTACTATGACTAACTAAAAGGACTTAATCTTTCCTTGAAAGAACCAATTAATCCAATCATACAGATATAGCAAATGTGCACTGATAAACTAAAAAATATCCTTGATATATCAATTTAAACAATTAGAAAATATCAACCTTGGAGACAACTTCAACAATACTTTCAATTAACACAACAAAAAATTGATACCAGAAAAAGGTCACCACATCAAGTGAATAAAATTGAAATCTCCATTGTTTCAAACATGCATCATAGTCTCAAAAAATTGTAGCATTCTGTGATCTACTATATTTTTTATTCGATCTCTGCTCTTCTATTTTCCCTTTGTCAAAAATGGGTGTTTATGTATTGGCCCCATGAAAATTTGCATCCATTCATATTCAAATCCTGGGTGATCTGTTGTATTCAAGATTTTACTAGCATCCATCAGACACCCGCTATAACGTCCTGCCCCTTCGCCAACACTCCAAGTCTCTCTGACTATCAGCAGATCATATATCGCTAGGTAGTCCTGTAGTTACACCAATGTTACGAGTCTTCTCGAAAGTTATCCTTTCAGTCTCAAGTGTATCGCTATGACTCTCGCCGATGAAGTCATATCGCTGTGACATAGGGGGTTGAAAAAATGTTTCACAACTTAATTTGTGTCTTGCTGAGACATCTCCTTCAGTTCATTTTCTGATCGTCGAGACAGAGTAGTTTTCCTGCTGATTGAACTTCATTTGGCATGACTCTCTTAGATCTCGTCGATGAAGCAAGTCTCACCAATGATTATTTCCTCCACATGCATCACCAAGTCTGAATCTCATACAACTTTGTCTGTGTGATATAGGGGGTCAACAAGATTCCCTAACTTCATCCCGATGACAACGACATAAAACTTCCTCTGAACATTTCACTAATACCAAGTGAATACTCCGGGATATTACACCGACAACTTAAGTCTTCCCGATGAATTTCATTATCGGCGAGACCATGAATATTGCTAATTCCACCTACTAATGTATCTCCATTATAGCGATATGGTAAGTCGGCAAGACTTCCTCGAACTCACCCCGATGACATTATACTACCGACAGGATCTACCTTTGTTTTATTGGTGAAACTGAATGAATGTTGTAGGATGCTACTCTGATGACTCTTGTGTTGGCGATAGGACCCTACTATCGTTAAGACTATGAATTGTGTCTACCCGATGTGTATTATCAAATGAAATTTTATTGGTAAGAAAATCCCGGTCTCTTGCTGATAGACTGCAAAAAGACATACATTAGTATAAAATGCTTCAAGGATCAGGGAAACCTGCATCATGTCATGCCGATATGGTTTACAAATTCAAATACTTAGGGCCAGGTGAATTCTATGGGACCAAATGAGGAAAATCAACTAATGCATGGGAAAAATGTTATGCAAAGTAGATTCTTATGCATATGGTATGGGCATTTTTGGGAACTAACTGGTATGTGTAGCCATGAAATTTTCAAAATTTTATAGTTCTAACAGTGGCTCCATCTGGGGATGAATGATTGTGAAATCATTGCAAGGATCCAAAGTTTTGGGTGAGCAGAGCAAACTCAAGTTGATGGACTAGTGAGCAAGATGGAATGAATGGAAATGGAGATGAACATGACCCTATACTATTGTACATGGAAAGATTTATTTAAATGAAGGAATTTTAGGATTGTCCATGTACTGGCAATTCCTGTTCCTTTTATTTCCTAGACTACTGTGCATGAAAGAGAAATTTTTGAGAGGATTGTCAAGAGTTGTCCATGCACTGGCAACCCTTAATCCTCTATACTCCCTTTTTAAGAAAAGAAATACTTAAAAAATTTCCCATGTATAGGCAATCCCTATTCTTCACCAGTCATGTTTTGCAAATAATATGAATCTTCACCTTTCTTGCCAACAACAACAAAGGGTCCCAGCCACAAAGCTTCAAATTTCCCGTGTTTTCCCTTCTCTTGACATATTGCATTCCACATTGACACCAGATCATTTTCTTCAAATTTTCTATCTTTTTCCCTTTTATCAAATAAATACTTCATGTGTGCTTACAATTTCACATTCTGATTTTGAGCTACTCTTCTTACTTCATCAAGCTCTGCCAGTTGTTCCATTCTTTCCTCCATTGGTTCTGGAATATCTATATTTTCCTGAAGGATAAATTTGTAAACTAGTAACAAATTTTGTAAAGGCATCCTAGCTTGTGTTCCATATACCAATTCGAACGGGGATTTTCCAATTGCGTTTTTCACAGTTATCCTATCAGCCCACACAACCATCCTCAATTTTGAATCCCAAGCCTTTTTGTTCCCACCTAGCATCCTCCTTATGATCTTCATAAGACTTTTGTTGCTGGAATCTGCTTGAACATTAGCTTGCGGATGGTAAGGAGCTACATAAGACAGAGTGATACCATATATACTACAAAAATATTTAAACTCATCAAATCTAAAACACATCCCATTATCTGTAATCAATCTTAATGGTGTACCAAATTTGGTAATAATGTCATCCATTAAAAAATCGATCACAACTTTACTTGTTGCTTGCTTGGTTGGGACTGCCTCTACCCATTTGGTGAAATAATCAGTATCTACCAGGATCCACCTATGTCCTACACTTGATTAATCTTCTATCTCCCCAATAAAATCAGTTCCCCACTAATGAAAAGGGGCTTCAACCTACAAAGGTTTGAGTCGTAAAGGTCCTTGATACTTCATTTTCCCTCAGAACTTCTGACATGCTTCACATCTTCTAACATATGAAAAAGAATCATTAAAGACTTTTGGCCAGTAATAACCTACCCTGAGAATCTTGTGTGCAGTTTTCTTTGTAGAATAATGGCCTCTACAAACCCCTTCATGCATTTCTCTTATATCGTGCTTGGCCTGTGACTCATCTAGACATAGCAACAACATCCCGTCCCTATTTTTCCAAAATAAATCACCTTCCATAAACACATATTTTGATGCTTGCAGCTTCAAGGTTCTGCTCTGATTATCACTTAATCCTTCAGGACACTTCATGTATCTGAGGTAATACATGATGTATGTATACCAAGTAGTATGCTGAATACCTGCAATTGCATTTCCTTCATCTTCTACATTACAAATTTGATTTGCTTCAATATTTTTTTCTGCCATTAACTTGGAAAAACCTTGACCTCTTACTAATTTGGTGATTTGTATTTCCATATCAAATTCTTGAATTTTATTAATCCACCTGCATCTCTTTCCAGTTACCTCTGACTGTGTCAAAATATCTTTAATAGCTGCATGAGGGACATAAGCTATCACTTTGGCTCCAACAAGATATGTTCTAAAAGCTTTTATGGCTTTCACCAATTCAAACTCTTCTTTCTCCATTATATCATATTTCAATTTTGACCCCTGCAATGACTTGCTAAAAAAAAATACACGCTGCTCATGACCTTCGTCATTCTTCTGCAACATAATAACAACTATAGTATGCAACAAAGCAAATGAAAATATTTGAAAAGGTTTTGAAAAATCTGGAGATTTAAGGACAAGAGCCTCCTTGATGGCCCTTTTGATGGATATGAAAGCTTTCAATGCCTCTGCAGTCCATTCTATCTTTTGTCCCTTCCTTAACATCTTTGATATGGACTTAATAATTTCAGCAAAATCAGAGACAAATCTCCTAACAAAATTGATCTGTCCAAAAAATGACTGGATGGCCTTGATAGTTTTAGGAATAGGAGCTTTATCTATGGCCTCAACCCTCGTAGGATCTATTCTAATCCCCTCCTTTGACACAATATGTCCTAAGAGTTTACCTTCTGTGACTGCAAAATGGCATTTTTTAGGGTTAATACTAATACCATATTCTAAAGCTTTAATAAATACCTTTACCAGATGTTCTACATGATATTCAACCCTTTTTGAATAAGCAATAAGTTCATCTTGATATACCACCATGATAGCATTAATCAAGTCTACAAATGCTACATCCATAGCTCTTTGAAAGGTTGCACCTGTATTTGTGAGACTGAATGGCATTCTCACATAAACATATGTTCCCCATGGGGTTGTAAAAGTTTTCTTGTACTACTCGGATTCTTTGACTTTGACTTGGTTGTAACCAGAGAACCCATCCATCATAGATAACAACTCACACCCTGTTACTTTATGTAGTACAACCTCCATATTAGGTAGAGGATAATTATCCTTGACAGATGCCACGTTTAGATTTCTGAGGTCCACACATAATCTAATATCCCCATTCTTCTTCCACATAGGAACTAGGTTTGAAACCCATGTTGAATGCCTGATTGGTTTGATAATACCCCCATCTCTAAGTGTTACCAATTCCTCGTGCATTTTTTGTTCCAATGTTGGGTTGATAGGTCTTTGTCTTTTCCTAAATGGCTTTGCATTTTCCTTCAACGAGATTTCATGTTGAAACAAATCTTCCCTATATGCTTTGAGATCTTCATAAGACTATGCAAACACATGTTTATATTTTTTCAATAGTGCAATCAACATTCTTCGAATTGTCGGGCTTATTTTCTTTCCAATGTATACCTTTTTTGGCACCATTTCAGTCCCTAAATTGAACTCTTCAATATCCTCTCTCTTGACTGGTATCTGTTTCGTGAGGGACCACTCATTTCCATCATATACCCTTTCCAATGCTACTAGCCCTTTGGGAAGATTATTAGTTTTATTCTGTAAGACCTCTTTCCCAAATACTGTATGCTTTCCATCTACTTCTTCAACAAAGGCATTTAAATAAAATTCTTGAGCTTCATATTGATCTATACAGTGAAGAAATTTCAAGAGGTCAGCATCATCATTAAAAACCTGCCAACTTTATATATTGTCAGGCACATCGGGTCTTGTTTCAAACTCAATTTGAGACACTCCAGCCAGTGTGATATCATCTCTTCTCAATGCTACATTGGCTAAAAAGTTTGACATTATGTTTTTTGACCTCTCAATCCATTCAATGGAGAAAGCATCAAACAACTCAATTGTGTCCCATACAACATTCCTATATTGCTTCAGCCTCTCAAGTTTTGTTGCATATTTTGATTTAACTTGAGAAACAACTAGTTCAAAATCCCCTAGAACAGCTAGCAGCTTGATCTTATGTTTTACAGCCATATTCAATCCTATTAGTAAAGCTTCATACTCTGCTATATTGTTCGTGCATTCAAATGCCAGAAAAAATGAATATTTAAATGTGACTCCTTCAGGTGAAACAAACACTATTCCTGCCCCATTACCTTCTTGGCTACATGCTCCATCAAAGTACATTTTCCACACACCATCACAATCTTTTGCAACATGTTTATCAATTGGATCACCATTGACTAACTCTGGCTAGGTTGGTTCTATCTTAAAACTTCCAAGATCCATATCACAAAAACAATTGACTTGATCTTGAGGTACACAATCTACAATTGGGTTCATCCTTGGCTCCTTGTACAGCTTAACTTCCTAGCCATTCAATGGAATTGTTGCATAGTACAAATCAAATTGGACATTTCCCCCAACTGCTGTCATCCATTGTCTTGATAAAAGCATCCCGAACTGAGGAGGGGTATCAATTACAGTTATATCTATATTGTAGGACACCTGAGGATAAGCAGCTAGTTTGACTTCAACATCTTTCATAACACCTACTACTGGAATAGGCCTACTATCCATTGCATAACACTTCCCTTCATTACTATCTACCCACATACCAAGCTGTTTCATAACTCCAACTGGCATGATATTGATTGTAGCACCAGAGTCTATCATGCAATTCCTCAACAGTTTGTTATTTATAAGTATCGTGGTGCAAAAAGAATCCACCTGTGGAGAAATTACACATACATCATTTAAACATACTTCAGGGACAATCACTTTCTCTTGCTTGTTAACCGTTTTAGTGACGATCTGATTTTCAGAACTTGTTCTTTTCTCATTTCCATTTGATATCAATTGTATCGCACTATCTCTATATTCCTTAATTCTCATCATCTCAAGTAGTGGAATAGACATTTTTACCTGAGATAAAGCCTGAGAAAAGTTGAATGAAGAACCCTCTGCCTTAACCATTTTCTTTTTCTCTAATGTTTCCCCTTTGAATTCTTCATTTTGGAGAGGTTTCTGCTTTTATTTGTATAACTCTTTATCCTCCTCCTTTTGAACACACCTTTGTTCATTCTTATCATGTTTCATATTTTTTGTTCTCTTCAAAACTCTTGGTGGTAATTCTCTATCTTTCATAAATATTCCTTTGGGAACACCTTCCTTTTCATTCACTATCCTATTTCTTAACCAATACTTGCTCTTTGCTTGTTCAACTACAGCAATGGTTAACCTCTTTATTTCCTCTTCAGTGGGTCTCCTTATATCACATTGAGTAGGCACCTCAATAGAGTATTGTTCTGCATATTCTTCTTCAGAATAAGAAAAAACCTATTGTTTAGCCATGTGGACATTGCACCTTTGATTTGAAACATCATACTCATAACCTTCATCTTTTGAAGATGAGTATTTCTCCTCAATACGGTGAAAAGTATTTGAAGTTAAATACACTGTGTGATCCTCTCCACTGTTACCCACTAGCATCCCTTCTTCTTGCATTTCTTGGGATACAACACAGTGATCTAGGGAATGTGACCCATCACAACCTTCACACCAAAGATTATTATTGACCATATATGCCCCCTTCTTCCTTAATGGATCAGGTGTTTCTTTGTTCCTAAGTCTATCCATTACAGGTTTTCCATCCTTCTAATTTGTATTTTAAGGCATGTCATGTAACCTAGGCCTCTCACTTTTGTATGTGTTCTTCTATTTGTATTGATAATTATTGACTTGTTGAGGAGCCCAAGGATTATCTGTTTTACTAATCATCCTAGCAGCTTTCCTATTTTTTTCAATGGTTAGTACTATCTTTTGGGCTTCAGCCAAATCTCTTGGAAAATTGTTTCTTAGTTCATACTCTGTTTTTGAATCAAATGCATTCAAATAAATATCATTCTTCGAAAATACCAAAATTAGTGATGAATTCCAATATATGTTGGTCATCTTCGAACACTTGCAAATTAGTAACATTATCGGGGACTAAAGATAGTTGCACCACCTCGACTATAAATCTCTCCAAATTAGAGGCATCTAGAGGTTGTAGAGTACTAGCAGTAGTAGCCAAAGCATCAAATCTTTGATTAAATCTTCTTGGGATATGAGTAATATTGAATGCTTCAAAATATTCTATCAAATCTCATACTCTATGTCGATAATTGGACAATTTCTTGTAGTGACTGATATACTATTTTTGAACTTGTCTAACTACTAATTTAGAATCACCAAACACCTTAATAATTTTTACTTTCTTCTTGATTACGAGGATCATGCCATGTATAAGGGCTTCATATTCTACCACGTTGTTAGTACATTGAAATTGTAACTGATATGTAGGAAGAAAAGATATACCTTGTGGGTTGATGAGTTCAACTCCGATTCAAATTCCTTGTTTTGATTTAGATCCATTGAATTTAAGAATCCAAGCTTGATCATCTATAGCTTGTAATTTATCATTCTTTGGAATTGTTGAATTATTCTTTCTAGTTTGTGCAACATGGAATTTGTCTTTATGCACTTTTGGTTAAGATATTTTACTCTTGTCATGTTCTAGACACTACTGATTATTAATTTTATGAATTATTTCCATGCACATCGGCAACTATCTTATGAATGTGCAGCATTGTGTAACCCGCACCAATCCTGCAACAACAAAAAAATTAGTGAAATTTCAATTTTATCACTCTTTCGAGCTTTCGTAACAATATTCTTCTGAAATTTATCATAAGGACTATTTTCTTCTTTAGAAGAATCACAATCCGATTCAATTAAAACATCTATTCCAGGAGTTAGTTGATCAATTTTGTTGGAATTACATGTACATACTTCTTCTAATTTAACTCCTAAACTTCATATTTTATAAACTCCTGGTTCTACATCAATGTATAGAATTTCATTTTTCTTATCATAATTAGTGATCATGTATTTCATACATGGTTCTCTTTTAATTTTTATTTGTTTACGAACTCCTTTCCATAGTAACCACATGTGTGATAAATTAGTAGCCATATATCTATTCAAAGTTTTAGACCAATCCCTATACAATAGCATTCCATAGGTATCAGGTATCTCAACAACTTGGATGTCTATGTAATATTGAATTCGAGGATCCAACACTATTTGCATGTGAATATTTGTTAACTCTTCAATTAACTTTACTTCTATTTTATCGAGTTAAGTAACTTTATTTAAAGAAATTTCTAGAGTTAACCCTAGCATTTGACATATGGACAAAGGCATTATATTAGTAGACGCTCCAAAGTCTACTAAAAAATTATCAAGGTTCTTACCAAATATTCTCAACATGAGTAAAAATGGTGGAGATTCCAACTTTCCTTTGTAAAAGGCTACTTGGGCATCTTCCATAGGAATCATGTTCTTTTCTTGCACCTTAGCCTGATTATCTCTCATCTGAAAGTCTTTAAATTTTCCTTCTTGTGGAAGATCTTCTAGAGTGTTTAAGAAAGATTTCCTAATCATTGGCATTTTGAGAAATTATGATAAAGAAAGGTTGATATTTACCTTGTTTATTTCTTCCACTAAATAGCTATTCAAATTGTTTTGGTCAGCAGAATCTACCTTTTTGATTCTTGAAGCATTTGATGAATTATAATGAGAGGTTACCTTGGGTAATCCTGGGTTATTATTTGATTTTTCATCGGGTGGAGTATTAGATTTATTAGGCGAGATTAGTGTTGTTAATGGCCCATTGAACTTATTTCCACAGTTGGTGTTACTTCTCGGGTTATAACTATGTGCTTTCTAATACTGTTGAAAATCATATATTTCATTGATTTCTTGTTGAGGTTCATTTTCATCTTGATAAGGAAATGTATATGTTTCTAAAGTCTTCGTTGAATTGTCTCCCTCATATTCACAAGTGTAACTTGTGACAACAACAGGTGGTTTGACACATTCATAGCTTTCAAGAACTAAATCAAAATCATACCCTACTAGAATCAACTCATTTCCCTTAGGAGGATGAGATTCACAATGTTCATTATAATGTGTAGCAGCTAGAAAAATGTCTAAAGCAATCTTGAATTGTGAATAGTCTACTTCAGCATGAGCATTTGTATTATGAATTCTACACCAATTACTCATCACAAGATCAACTAAATTCACTTTTCACATGGATCTTTCATCCATAGGATTAGTGTTATTTAAAGGTGTTAAAGCTCCTCCATTATTTGGTCGTGTATTCAAAGGTCTAGGTGGTTTGGGAGCGTTATACGCTCTATTTTGTGAATTTCGGTTGTTTCTTTAAGCATAAAAGTTTTTATTTCTTAATTGTGTAACCTTTGTGCTTAACCTTTTGAGTCGAGCTTTGATTTATTTCATGTCTTCCTTTTCCTCTAGAATTTTGACATTTTGATTTTCCTATGTTTGTGAGAAAAAATAATTTCTATTAGGAAGCAACTCTATGATAGCTGGACCAGGGTGAGGGACTAAAGCTTGACTCTTTCTTATTTGAAAGAAATTATTTTGAGGAAATGTCCCATTTTGGACCATTGAAGGATAAAAATTAGGAGTTATGGGATGATTAAAAGGGACTCCATTTATGCTCAAGGTAGGATAATTATTCAATCCATTTCCACCATTTGCAGATGTTCCATTTCCAAGATGTTTCATTTCTAAATTTATGCTTATGGCTTTGGCATAGGCTTCAGGTAAAGTAGTAAGAGGATTTTCCCTTCGCTTTACAAACATAGCAGTTAAAGGATCTACTATTGTATAATATACTGCAATAGCAAACAAATTGTCTACTACATAAGGTTCTTGCAACCTAGAATAAGCCTTTTGAAACCTATCATTAAAAGTAGTTATACATTCTCCTTCGAACCTCTTGATTTGAGAAAATTGGTGATATAATAAAGTAGAGTCAGTTGGTGTTCTAAATCTGGCCAAAAATTTGCTCTCCATATCTTGCCATGATTTGATAGAATTGCAAGGTAGGTTGTTATACCACTGGTAAACTTCATTGCTTAAGGTGTAAGGAAACAACCTACATGCGACATCTTCATGTTGAATCCTGGCTCTAAAGCACGTATCCCTAAAGATACTAATATGTTCTTTCACATCTTTGTGAAGATAATACTTGGGACACAACTTATCAGGATTTTTTGGTAAATCATTGTACACAAAAAATTGAATCAGTGAGTCAACATTAAATAAATTCATCGCTATGAGGGGTGGTGGTAATACAACAATAGTCAGATTTTGCAAACTTGCACTTACACTTCCAAACATTTGAGGTCTAGATGGCATTTGACCACTAAGCTTGACTAAAGTCACATGAGGATCACCAGGTCGAGATCTAGTGACTCTATGGAAATCAAGTTTAAAACTTAATGAAACCAAAAGAAAAACAATAATGCCCTCCTTCTAGTGCCAGTTCCTATTGATGGTGATGTTACTCATAGAAACAGGGAAAATAAATTCTTCACAAACAAACCAAAGCCTATCCTTCTTGAAAGAAATAACCAAAGACAACACAAGGGGATCTTTATGATAGGGAAAAGGTTGGCTTAGTTCAATCCCAAGTCTCTGGTAGTTAAGTCTTGATAGTACTAGGCTCACTTTAGGGTATGCTATGATATTGTTGTTAATCTCAAAGGGAATATGGTTGTTTATGGTTTCCTTAAGAATCATAAACATCTTACACAATATTTTCAATTCAATCATAGAATAACTTCATGAAATCGTAAGATCTGAAATAATACTTCATGAATATCGACGATTTTTCTATCACTTAAGTAGATTTAGCTTTAAGCATTCAAAAATTTCATAACAAACAAAATATTTTCAATAAATTTCTATTCATTCATCTATTTTTTGAAACATTTTCAAAATTTAAACATCTATTCTAAAAGAAAGCATAAAAATACTAAAAAATAAAATTTCTCCTAGTTATTCTCCATGCATGCCCCAAAGAATTAACTAGATTGAAGAAAACCACTTTATACTTCACTAGAATTATTCACAACTACATATAAAATGATGTGAGCTTTTAAAGAGAGGGGTTTTAGTTTAGACACCGAGTAGGTTTTGCATGCACCCTTAAATGGCACAAGACACAATCTTGTTCAACTAAACTAACAAAAATAGCTACAAAGATTCATGAGATAGGTAGATATCAAATTGGCTTCAATATTGATTAATATCTACGTGCATACAAGTTTTTATATCAAAATGATTCAAAAAATAGGAAAAAAGAAAAAACTTAGAGAAGTTTTGGCTCTTCTAAAATCCACAAATTCTGAACTTAGAACAAAAATAAAGTAGTAGGTGGCCTTTTATAGGAACAAGACCCCAAAAGTTCAAACTTAAAGTTTATCTAGAGAATTAGAAATAGAAAATAAAAATGCGGTACGTGGCATAGTCCAACTTTCATCAAAATATTCTAGATGAATTCAAAGCTTTGGCTTCTTCAGCATTAACATTTTTCTCTTTCTAACTCTGATACGCAATACTTCCCATGAATCAAGGCTATCAAAACCCTTTAGAATACCAAATAGGAAACATCTACCAGGACCGGGAACAACCTGCAAAACTCAAATGCAACAAAAAAAATTCTAGGACACCTCCGATATCCGATATCCGATATTTCCTTTCATCATTTAGGGCTCGGGCTCCAAGATATTTTTTTTCCTTTCTTCAATTGATATTCTTAAAAATAATTTAATGTTTTATGCATACGTTCTTTTGAAATCCATTGTATGTCCTTCCAAGTGAGCTTAATCCTAGTGTATTCTTTTGATACCTAGAGTATATTAGCATTCCTTTGCACTTTATTTGCTTCATATCTAGCTATGGTGTTTTTGTACTGTATAATATCATCAATGACCTCCCGAGTTAATAACTGAATAGGGTCTCTATTTATCCTTTTAATCCATTCCTTAAAGTCTTTGGCTTCTTTATCCTCTTGTCCTAGCGTTTGGAGATCATAACCTTGACGTTCCATCATTTCAATAAAGTCTTGATCTTTGTCAATCAATTTTCTACATTCTACAGTGAGCTTTTCAGATCCTTCAATACATTGTATCAACATGTCACCTTCTCAATTCAATTGTTTCTTCCAATTTTCTGGCAATGGAAATTCTTGCTCTAAAATTAGATTTCCTTGTATTAATTCTTAGACATCTATTTCTATGAGAATTTCAACATTTTTCCTTTCAGCATCAATTTTCTCCTGGTGAATCTTGCATTCACTTTCAAATCTTCTAGATTTCTCAAACCAATGGTATGCTTCCTTATACTTTCCTATTGCATCTGTAATGAATTCTTCTCCCTGCCTTACCCAACAATCGATCCATTCTTCAAATACATTCATTTTATGGTGAACTACTGCAATCACATCCACCCGTTCTTGTGACATTAGTACTAGACGTTGGGGACATTTAGTTTGTGCTTGACTAGATAGGGTTAGTGATTTTATAAAATTTTCTAAGGTAGCAACCCATTCCTTCAATTCTGTTTTCTTTATTTTATACTTCTATACTATGGCAACAATAGCATGCAAATTCATCTTTATTTCTTCCAACTCTTGCCTCCAAAATGAGTGTCCAAGATTAATACTTGTTATCTTGTACTCCTTAGGCATTATTTCATGCCTGTTTTTGTCAGTTATAGGAGTAGCTATATGGATAGTTTTTCCTCCATCTACATTTTTCTATATGACATGCTTTTCTTTAGCTCTCCTCCTAGGTTTAGAAGTATCTACTTCTTGTATAAAACTGTTAAGATCCAGAGGCAGTATTTCTACTTCCATTGGGGAAGCTAATTATTTAATCAACCAATTAGGTGCATCCTCATAACACTCTACCTCTGCAACATTACTATGTTCCTAGTTTCCACTTGATTCAAGAACCTCTTCTCTTATTTCTTCAATTTTGTTTGTTACGTCCTCTGAAATAGGAATTTCTTTAACAATTTCTAGCATAGATTCAAGATTTATGGGATTTGGAATTGTCTCCTCTATTTGAAGACTTGTATTTTCCTATCTATCTAGATGTTGAACATCACCTTCCTAGACGTTACTTTCTTTTTATTCTGCTACACCAAGATTTTCTTCATTTCAAATTTCATCACCTGAAACCTGTGTAACTTCTCCTTTCTCAACTTCAATTTCAACGTAGTCTTTCTCTAATTCTTCAAAGACCTATGGTTGTTCATTATCATTTGGATTATTCCCAAGTGAATGTTGGGAATCAAAAGTATCTTCAATAACCATTTCTTCAATAGGATCCTACCCTCCAGTCTCCCCTACTTCCATCTCAAGAATGTCAGGATTCCCCACTTTTGAAGTGAGTGTTCCTTTCAAAAATTATTCTTCTTCAGCATTCATAGGAGTGGATCCTATATCTAGATTTTTTTTCTACCACTGGTTTTACCATGAGTTTATCTTTAAACTTATTTTCTCTTACCTTTTCCCACATGGAACCCCATTTATACATTTTTTCTTTAATTCTAGGTTCATGTGCCTCATAAATTTCCTCCTAGTGCTTGTTTCACAGTGGCCATATTAACAGAGGGAGGAGAATTAAATAATGTTGCAGCTCTCTGAGAAGCAGATCTTGTATATGCACCAACATTTTCTATTACTTATACCTCTTCGTGAATGGTAGGTTTAGTATTTGACTTTGTTGTAGAGGAAGATGCACCTTTAGGTCTTACATTTGATTTATCTTTACTTGATTCTACATTTTTCTAGTTATTAGTTGGATTTAATGAAACTCCCTGACTTGAAGCCTCAGGGATTGTCTCTTCAATTCTTATACTAGGAGCCATTTTACTAGTTTTCCCTTTCTTCTTGGTATGTTCCCCACACTCAAATGTAGTTTCATTTTCTTTTTTTCTTCTATTATCTTCTGAGAACATGGGTTCAATTCCTCTCTCTCTTAAAGATTTACAAAAAACATTTATCCAGTGTTGAGTGTGTAATATAACTGGTGTAGAGAACTCGTCAATTGATGTCCTTTCTTAACCCTCATAATATAGGTCTGGGATAGGTTCAACATACACTCTATCTTCATTATAAGCTCTATTCAAAACTTCCCCATCATCCTCTTCCAACTGATATGGAATATTAGGAAGCATAAGAATCCAAGCAGATCTCAAGGACAATCTTTCATATTTTCATTTCCTTACTCTATACTCATCTTTACAATTAAGCCAATAATCTTCTAGGTGTTGAACATGAGCATGGTAACTAGCTATGTTCGTGGAAATGTTCTCTTTAATATCATAATACATTCTTTGAAGTGGAAAATATTCAAAATTATATGTTCTCAGTTCCTCTTGACACAAGTCAGCTACCTTGATTATACTGCATTTATAATTCCCTATCACGATAGGAAATTTGAAGGAGGCCTTCTTACGAGGCTTGCTATAAAGAGCCTGAGACGGTTTTAATTGTCTCACCAAGTATAATAACACAATTTTGTCTGTAGGATACCTAGGCAACGTGAAAGGATTTCCATCAAACCCTTCCACCCTAATGTAGGAGAAAGTGGGGAACTGAATATACCATCCTCCCATTGGTCTGATAACACTTTGTGACTCCAATGATAGTCTTTTGGCTTTGTCACCTTCTATCGTTCTAACCAGCTTCATAGAGAACACATCATTAACTATTTTGTAATGATATTTGTATTTGTGGATAGTGATTTGGGGTAAATGAGCATATATTAAACTATTTATTACTGTTCGTTCCAAAGTACCCATTTTGTTCAAGCCTCGTTTATTTTTCCTTATGGTGTAGGAGTAGATCACATATGAAGACATATAGAAACATCTCGTTTTGGGAAATTTAGTTATCTATTTGTGCAACCTGTCACTAATAAACTTTCCCCGATGCATTTGCACAAGATTACTCACCAGTCTGGACATTATCACAAACATTTAGGGTTCAAATTTACTGGCATCTCCCAACCCCCATACCCTGCTTAGCATGGTTATAACATCTTGAATATCTTGCTTGAACATAGACCTTATAATTTCTTTTGTATGTTCTATAATTGGCTCCTGGCACCATTAGGCATTCATAATTTTCCATTGTGCCCTTCGACACTCTGTTATTTTTTGTCTTTCACCTTCATATCAATATTATACATCATGGTGAAAATAGGAAGCCCAAATGTGTATATAATTCCTTTATAGGAAAGATCTGCATAAGTTCTTCCCTCCTTCTCAATGATTCTTTCATCTGGGTTATAATGATTTATGCATTCCATGACCAATTTAGGGGCCTTCATCGCTGGTGGAAAACCTCCTACTAAAAGTAACCCACTTGCTATAACATTTTTGGCACATTGAGAAGCATTTTCTTGCCATATCTGAGTGCGAAATTCAAACTTAGAAGACCACCCCATATGAGTATATGTAACTACCACACCGATTGGTATGACCTGTGAACTACAATATTTAAATTCCTCTTTTGTTCTTGCATTAGAAGTATTCATTTTGCTGGTGTGTTCTATATTTTCAAATGTGTGTCTTGTGTGTGAGTTAGGGTTATATTTAACCAAATTTCTTACAATTTTCATAAAACTCAATTTACCTTTCAGCTAAATTCAAATTAAAAAAAATCAACATTTCAATTTCAAAAGGGGAATACCATTTTTTGAGATTTTCATGCATGAAAATAGGTAATAGAATATTAGTTATCCAAAAAATACCTAGATCTAGTTGACGATGACAATATTTTTAGAATGAAGCTTCAAAACCCTTTGTAGTTGTGTTCTCTATTTCTCAAAATTTACCTCTCCTTGCGTTCCAATATTATTTCATTCGTTCAATGTCCTTTGCAAATTTGCAGCATGATGTGAAGTGAAGTGTTATGAAACCAATTGCATGCTTAAGGTGGTGCCAAGTACAAGAGTAGTTCACCACCTTCATTAATTACGTATTATAATGCATTAATTTCTCAAATAAAGGTGCAATCATTATGAATTAGGGTTTAAATTACAAACACCTAGATTTTTGCGCGGGCTCGCTACTAGAGGAGAAAGATGGCATGAAAATCTTATGTGTCACTTTAATTTTTGTGAGGCATAAGCCATTAAGATACATGATGAATTTTTTGATCACCAAAATTAAAACTTTCGGTATCAAACTTTGAGAAGAAATATCGGGAACAAAGGAACTTACCTCCAAGCTTGAGAGAAAACCATAACAAAAGAAAACACCAGGAACTGGGTTCAAGAAAGATCAAAAGAATAAAAATGATTAAAATGCTATAAGAAAAATCTTTGGTTTTTGAGTTCCAAATAAAAGAAATGGAATAAAATTTACTGGACTCTGGTACAAGAAGACATTATTACCGAGATTGACACTTCAGTTAAGGACTTACGAGATGGGGCTAGGACTAGCTAAGGATACAACCCACCTGATACAACCGCACGACTCGGGGATTTTGGTTTCTAGTAGAAATATTAAATTCGGTGAAAGACCAAAAGACCGAATCTAAGGAAGAAATAAGGGGAACATAAAGAATGAGAAAATAAAAAATTAAACCTTCATTTGACCAAACTGCAGAGCAACGCTGAAGCAAACGAAAATGAAAGGAAGAAAGAGAAAGAGGGGTCCACATTTTTCCTAGTAGAAAAATGGGCCATATTGTGAGACCACACAATAGGTCCCACCTGGATGGGACTCATTTTACCAAGGTGGCGTATGGGTCCCACATGGCCTATTTTGATTGCTAAAGTGTTAGGGAGTGTGTAAATTAAGTTTATTTGTTGATCTTGTCAAGTTTTTGTTTGAAATCTACCTTGGGATACACAATATAGAATCTTAGGGGCCTATTAATGATGATATTAAGGTCATAAATGCAAGAGGGCCCAAAATCCAATGTGAAAGTGTAAACAAATACACTTTAGAACACTATATTGAGGAAAAAATAAGTCTATTTAGCTTAGAAGGGCCCTAAATCCAATGTGAATGTGTAGAACAAATTAAAACACTAGATTAGCTCCATTTTATTTGGAAGCCTCCTATATTTAATATGAAGCTACAAATAAATACACTTTACAACACTAAATTAAGGAGAAGTTAGGTTTATTTAGCTTCAAAAGGGCCCAAAACTTAATGTGGATGTGTAAAACACGTCTCAACACTAGATCAAAGTGATATCAAGTCCAATTTATCATTAATTATTCCCAAATTAAGTGTGAAAATGTACACGATGATATTTTTCGACACTACATTTAGCCCCCACTTTAGTGAGAGGATGAACTTGCTTGAAACTCACACTAAAGTAAACATTCAAGAGGGGTCCAATTGTAACAATGCAGATGTTCTAGGATAAAAAAGATCAAGGAGGTAAACAAGCCCCTAAGATCCAAGATCCTACATCAAACCAACATAAGCACAAAAGAACACACAAAAGGTGTATGATATGTAACATCAAGATATGAAAACACACAATGTCAATAACTAAAAGAAAGAAAAACAAAAATAAAAAAGAGGTGGATCAAGCTTCAACCATTTTTCTAACATGATGTTGATTAGATCTAGGTTGTTTGTCTAAAAATGCACACTCACTCTAAGGTAATGCAGCTTCAAGCTGTCCGTTGGGTGAGTAATGCAATAAGGTGAGAAAAGAAATGTGCTCATACACACACAAGTGGTTGAGGGAAAGTTATGCCTTCATTCGACTCTCATACAACTAGAGCAAAGATATACCTCTTGATAACTTTGATAAGGCACCATGCAATAATGATCTTCAAGCTTCATGACACATGCAAAACTTTGTATGCTTGGAGCTCATGAACAAACAATGAAATTTGAGCTTCATGAGGCAAGCAAAACTTTGTATTCTTGGAACTCATGAACAACAAGATGGCACCACAGGCATGAAAGGTGGGTTATGCAAGGTGACCATATAACCAATGTTGTAAATGGAAAATAGTTTAATGTACATTCAAAGGGATTTTGCTTAGTTTATGTAAGGTCTCTTCTTAGGGAACATCATGCCTAATGTCTCCAAGAGAGGACAAGTCAAAGAAATATCACACTCTTGGAGGAAATCAAACCCAATGGCACTACCAAGAAAAGGACGCATCACTAGAATAAAGAAAATCACATAGTGAAATATGAGTGTCAATGTATGCCCCCAGTCTAAAGTAGTTGCTAACACCATTTATGTGAGAAATTGCTTTAATGTAGAAGAAGACATGAGATCTTATTCATAAATCCCTATGCCAAGTAATATATTTCTGAATAGAACTACATCATGAATAAGTATGTCACATGTGAGCCAACTTAAGGCATTCCATCAACATCCCAACCTTGCTCTTATATTTACATGAAAGGCGATCAACTAGCCAAAAGAAAAAATGACAAGTTACATACGAGGACAAGGTTACCTAACCCCTTGCCCCCACTTAGTATAGGACAAAGATGAGGAAAAATGAAAAGAGGAACTCGGTGCTTCAACCCAAGGGAGAGCACCATAGTCCTTAAGATGTTGAATTTTGTTTGTCAAAGCCTTACATTTTGTAGTGTCAAAAAATGTCTTCATGTACATGTTACTAATTTTTAGCTTCCAACTCAATTAGTAAAGTTTTATCAGGAATTTGTTAACATGGGGTGAGAAAGAAATTTTGATACATGGGAAATCTAGACAAGAAAATTAGAAATTCAAAGATTATTAGGTTCTGAAGCTAAACCTTTTTTGCAGTTCCTGTTTCAAGTATGTTTTGTTGTTATTCATCATTACTAAGCATATGCTTCAAACAGTTCATTTAGTTATTTCATATTATGTAAGTGATTCACAAATGAAAATAAATAAATCATTATATGATATGAAATAACCGATATATTTGAAAGAAATGTTTTTGTAGTCCCACACAAGCCATGGGAGTAACTGTATCTGAAAATATATAAGCTAGCAAGTAAATGCAAGGAAAAAAAATGCATAAAATTAGATATTGGACCCGTTATTTCCTAGTGAATGACGAATCCCATTGTTGGAGGTTATGCCAATATTGTTGAGTTGTCTAGTTGCACTTCTAGGAGAGAAACCTGTAGTTGATTAAAAGGTTTTGTTAGAGCTCTAGGTTCCATAAAAATCCTATGCCTATCTAATCAAGGAAATACTTGCTACCTTATAACTAATCAAGAACATGAGTAACCCTATGGAGTGACACCTTGAGATAGGTAGCTAGGATAACCATAGATGGGGGTGGCACCTTGAGCTAGGTTGTCTAGATAATCCATGTATAGATGGAGGCAACACCTTGTGATAGGTTGTTTGCATAATCCATGTGAGGCCATGCGATGACACTCTCCTCTAGCATTCCTTTTGAGATTTTTTTTTGTTGAAATCCTTTGAAAGTGGTTTATTGATATTATGTCTTGAGATTTATTGATGATATGATTTGTGACTTATTGTTGTAATATTTTGAAATTGATTTATTTTTTATGGTTCAAAAATGATTGATTATTACTATGTTTTTGGAAGTGGTCTATTGTTATGTTTTCATGATTAATTGTTGTTATGAGATATTTTCTTGTGTTCTTTTTCTTTTCATGTCTGGAGTTAGTCTTGTGTTTTCTGTTTGGATGTACTTGATCAGGGATCCTTCCTTATTTACTCCTAGCACGAGGGTGGTCGGGTGGAACATGCTATGCACCCTGTTGGGTCCCCTATGATGCAGTTGTACCATTTAGTGCAAAGTTTTGCAGATGCTATTGGATCCAGTGTTCCTATGTTATCAGATGTAAATTTGTACTCCAAATTTATTTTATGTATTGATGTATCACTCCCACGTGCATTGGGAAGACTTATGATGTAATCTTTTATTTTTGTTCATTATGATGTACTATTAGTCTATTGTAATGTAATATCACACCATGTGATTCATTTTTGTGCTACCATTTGTAAATGTTTACTTTGTTATGGATTATATCTTTTTCTTTCATTCTTTATCATCGTTGTATGGAATAAAGTTTCGTAATGTTGCATCATGTACCCCAAGGGACGTAAGTGTTAATGAATTTGTTTAAATGAATTTCATGTCATAACTTAATGTGTATCATATGTATGTTGTGTTCACTTTAAAAAAAAATTGTGTGGTATTTGTTGCCTTAGTTTTCCTTTGGGGTTCGCACAACGGGGCGTTACAATACTATGGATCCACTTTGGGATAGTAAAATGATGAAAAGTAATTATGAATCACACTTAATAAATCAAAGTAGGGATAAAGACCTTCAAATATGGCTTGGTGGAAAAATATAGAAAAAAATCAGATCAAGGAAGGGAAAAATCATAAAAACAAACAATATGAGGATTATCTTGCTACAAATATGAATCCTCTTTGAGAAATTTTAGGGCCTCAAGGGAGGAAGCAAGAAGAAAGGGTTATTTATGTGAACCATAAAACTGTAGGAGAAATCACAATACACTTTGCAGTGGCATGAAGGAAGATATTTGACATAGAATGCATCTTCCTGGAAGAGAGTAAGAGCAAGCAGATAAGAATATTATTCAAGAAAAACATAAGAATCATGAAGGAGGCTATCATTAAGATAATTGGGACAAAAAATGGACAAACAAGCACATCCATGAAGAAAGATTTATGAAATCTTCTTGACCAACTTGGTGTAACTAAAAGGAAGGAAAAGTTGGAGACGAGTAGATACCAATAACCTGATTAGTTTAGAAAATAAAGAAGTAATAAGCAACGAAATGTCCTTAATAAACAAAAAACCCTAGTTTGGAAAGATTGCTAACATATTTGATGTAATTGCAGTTTTGAAGAAAAAAGAGTCTATGTAGGCATTGGTATTCTTAAGAGAAGGTGTGGAAAGGATTCCAACATGATAGTGCTTATGTATAGTGATTTAGAAGAATTTTGCATTAGATTCTTCCAATCTATATTATTTTTGGTAAATTTGTAACAAGCAAGTTTAAGGTCTTAATATTTTAAACTTAAATTTTTACTGTAGGAATAAAAGTATTCAACCATAATAAGACTAGAAATGCATTAGTAATTCATTTTTCTTTTGTGTTGAGTGAATTTTCTATGGATCATCTTAAAGATGGTTGGTTGAATGAAGATTCACATCAATATTTGGATGACTATGAAACTAAAAGGATTTTTGAGCAAAGGAAGCTAGGTCATTTTTATTCAAAATAAAATTAAGGAAAATCAATCCCTAAGTATCCATATAGAACCTCAGAGGATAGACACATTAAATAATAATATACAATTGTACAAAATCATATGGAATGTGCTAAAAAGAACAATTATATGGAATAGTGTTTTTTTCAATTACCAAAACTGCCTAACATTGTTTCACAACACCATTAAATAGTAAAGGTTACCTAAGTGAAAGTTGCTCAAGGATGAGAATAGTGAGGTGTCAACATCAAAGGTCCACCAAAAAACTATTTGAAATTTGAAGTGTGTTATGATACAATAATTCATATAAGGTTAAACTATTCACATGTAATAATTATTTCTTTAATACTGATTACATACCTATGGACTCGACGATGTAAAAATATAAGGGTCTGTGAGAAGGGTGCACATAACATCAATGCTATGACCCTAAATTTTCAATATATTCATTTTACTAATTTAGTTATTCTTATGTTTTAGAATATAATTTAATAAAAAAATTAAATGAGCATGCTAAAATTTACCTGAGTATCAATGTTGAATGTTTGATTCAACAAGAAATCTCTGATGACCATATTCTCTATAGTTGATGTATCCTATGTAGCTTCATCTAGAGAACTCTCACCATCGTACATGCAAACAACACAACAAGAGTGAGAAAAGTGGGGGCTAGAACTCTAGGCCTAGAAGAATCACCCACATTAGGCTCTACTAGAGGCCTCACACACTATACAAGGCTTTAAGTAAGAAATATAATTGATTCGAGTGTGTCCACCTTGACTATGTCCTTCATAATGGAAGGAACAATGACATTCTCCACCATGGGTTTTTCCAAGGGTCTTGATGCCAGTTGCGGATTACATCATGCACCCAATATATCATGTGTGAAGCCCCCACCTCTACCTTGAAAGTTTAAATAGTAAAAAAAAATTGGCATCTTATTCATGATAAACTCACAATATCTTTTCCTCAAAACATACTGTGTGACATCGTAATTATTTCATGGAGGTTGGTCAAAAACCATCCACCACCACTCCCAAAACCTATTTTTAATTAATTCATTATGGCACCAATGGATGGGGAACCTCCAACATTCAAGTGATAAAGGTGCATTAGTTCTTGGGTCTATGAAAAGGACACATAAGTTAGCTTTGCTAATTTTTTCTTTCTTCACTTGTGCATAGGAAAATCCACTTGCATAAAATTGCTTTAATTCCTCTCTCTTATTCAACTAAAAATTAAATTTTTCACTCATTTCTCCTACATGATATACAATTGAATTTAGTGATTCAACAATGCCTCTCCTATAAGGGGGTTGCAGTATGTTCATTTAATCTTGTAATCAATTGTTCAAACTCTCTTTTGTTGTTTTCTATTTGATTTAAAATATTTTTTGATTTCCTATAAGATGTATATAAATTGAGGGAGGGGTTTGATGTTCTTGTTTTAGAGGGTTTTATTGAGGAGGTGATTGTGAATTATCAATATTTTGAGGTGGAGATTGATTTCCTAGAAATTAAAATAAAGTTTAATAAAAAAACCTATTCAATATACAATCTAATTCAAATTTAAAACTAAAACAACATAAATACATACATATTCCACCTCTGTGACATCTTGGTACCATCCTCATAAATAATCACAAGCAAAGATTCCAAAAAATGAATAAGTTTTGGAAAGTGCAGGTTTTAGAGGTAAAAAATGCCAAATGAAGTCACAACTAGAGGAGAAAATGACATTTTTTTCTATGGTTTCTTTATCATGCTTTTCAATTTGATGAGCACAAAATTTAGCGCTCTCAAAATGGTCAAGCCATTTGGAGAGTGCCTGATGGGGCAAGGGTTGGATTGAGACTATCCCAATCTTAATGCTCTGGGTCTCCAATTGAATAACCCCTTGGTGTTTCTCTCCACCATTCAATCTATAGGTCCTATAGGTATTTAGGCACTCCTGGTGTTCTCTTCCAACCCTGCTATCAAGTTGCAATTCATTCACCAAGTCTAACTTGATGTTCTTCCTCTCTTTCACCACCTAGCCCTTAATCACCTTAAAGGATAACCATGCTCAAATGTTTCCTAACTCTATTACAGGGGTGTGTGACACCTTTTAAGGCTTCTAAAATCACATTCTACAAGTGCTTGAACAAACACCAGGCTCCAACTCTCCATCATTTTCATAATATCTTTGTTCTAGGGTTTGGGTAGGGATACAAGCCTTTAGCCTCTTTTTAGCCCTCTTAACACAATGAACAGTCTAGAACTCTTTTCTTCCAACAGCTTGTGCCAAACTTTCTTTTGACACTCTGGCTCTTTTCCCAAGCTCTGACAGATTTTTTTGCATTTGGGACCTTTCCTGCCCATACAGAGGTACAATCCAACCTTAGTGGAAGCTAGGGTTTCTTAAGACCTTTCCTTGGTCTATTCTGCCTTTTCTAACCTCCAATGCACTAATGAGTCTTCTATTTTCTTTCCCACACCTTCTCAGAGCTGCCTGCATTCACAATACATCTTTGGATATCAATGATGTCACACCCCTGCTACGTTAGGGTTTTGCCTTTTTGACTGCCTTTCCTAGTCGGGCTTCCAAACTCGCCTAGGAATAGTCTTCTGGCTTGCTTATTGAACCTTTAATGACACCTATATCTACACTATTTACAAGCATGGAGTTTAGTATTGTTTCCTCTGCATCCATACTGCTTGGTACAGTCAGAAACAAACTAAAACTCCATTATTCATATTTTTACCAGTCAAAACTGAACTTAAGAAAAGACATAGATTGTACAAAGAGAAGACATCGATGGAAAAGCTATTTAAAAATGCCAAAAAAAAAATTAAAAAGGATTCTTTACATGCTCTTAAACCAACAAAAGACTTATTCCATTCATCTGATTACTGTCACGCCAACAAGAACAGGTAAAACAGATTTCTTCACAAAATCACTGTTTCTTCCTTGTTCTCATGAAAACTGCCATGCACAAATTTCTCCAATCCGCTTCAAAAGTTGAGAAATCACTTTTACAAAGGTTTGAAAATGGTTAGGTTTCCATTCTTAGCCTAAGAATGGCTAAAAGGTTGCTGTTTGAAAACACAGTGTGTTTTCCAATTTTTTTTTACAAAACTTAGGAATCAACCACCAAAAAGGATTCCCACTTATTCAACTCAACCTAAGAACCAAAAAGGTCCTCAAACACAATCAAGAAGGTGTTAAAGACCTTGCACAACAAAATAAAATTGATTTTAAAACAAAACTTCAAAATCTACTTGCACTTTGGCAGGTGCTCCTGCACCATTCTCCCCCTCTCAGCACGAAGATCAAGAACTGGAAAGAGGGATAATTTTCAGGTCAATGCCAAGTTTCTTAAATTTATCCTCTTATACCCATGTAGCCTCTGAGTCAGGCTTGCCCTTCCACTTAATAAGGTGCTCCATGTATGCCTTATTCCTTGTTGACTTTTTCACCTTGGACTCCAAGATCTGCTCTACCTGAGGCTGCTCTTGATTAGGTAGGGGTACATTGCTGATGTCTTTGAAGACTCCAGGACTGTTCTGAACCTCATCACTGACTATGCCCTTATATTTGATCAAATCAGCAACGTTGAACACTGGAGATATGCCCAAATCTGATGGTAACTCCACCTTGTAGCCATTCTTGCCATATTTGGCCAACACCTTGCATGGACCCACTCTCTTCATTTGCAACTTGGTGGACATCCCCTTCTTCAATCTGGATTTGTTGAGGTGAACCATAACATAATCACCCACTTGAAACTACACATCTCTCCTTGACTCATCAACTTTATCTTTCAACTTTTGTGTTGCTGCTGTGATTGTCTTCTTAACTTGCTCATGAATCTCCTTCATGGTCTGAGTGAAGTCTTCTACATGTCCACTCCTATTCTCTTGAGATCCAAGGCCTCTAAGTTCACAAACTCCTCTTGGGTGCATCCCATACATAACTTCAAATGGGATTTTTCCTGTAGTTCTATTAACAATGTCATTGTAAGCATATTCAGCTTGAGAAATCACCATATCCCATGTCTGTCCATATTCCTTTGTCAAGCACCTCAATAGGTTACCTAAAACTCTGTTAACCACCTATGTTTGTCCATTGGTCTGAGGATGGTAAGCTGATCCAAATGACAAATTTGTTCCCAATCTGCTCCATAGTGTTTTCCAAAAATGGCTCATGAATTTTACATCCCTGTCTGATACAATGCTTAATGGCAATCCATGGATTCTTACAACTTCCCTAAAGAAAAGATGGGCAATGTAACTTGCATCATGTGTAGTCTTGCAAGGGATAAAGTGACTCATCTTGCTGAATCTGTCCACAACTACAAAAACACTGTCAAAACCAATTTTGGTCTTAGGAAGACCTACCACAAAGTCCATGCTCACACACTCCCATGGTCTGTTAGGAATAGGCAGGGGTTGATACATCCCAGCATTGCTAGCTCTCCCTTTGGCTTTCATGCAAACAACACACTGTTTTATGTACTTCCTAACATCTCTTGCCAACCTAGGGTAGTAATAAAATCTTTGTACCAGCTCTAAAGTTTTATTTATTCCAAAATGCCCACTAAGACTGCCATTGTGTTTCTCTTGGATCAGATTTTCCCTCACTGATCCTCTTGGGACACATAATAGATTACCCTTAAATAATAATCCATTTTGTAGTGTATACTCAACATATTGACTATGAAAGTTATTTTCAAAATCTGAACATACCTTGTAGGCTTCTGAGAAATCTTCATCCTCACCATAGAGGTCTTTGAAACTCTCTAATCCAATGCTTTTCAGCTGTATCTCTTGGACTGTCAACATTCTCCTGCTTAATGCATCTGCTACTTTGTTTTGATGTCCCTTCTTGTGCTTAATGGTAAATGTAAAGGCTTGGATGTACTCCATCCATTTCAAATGTCTATTGCTTAACTTCTCTTGGGTGTTGATGTAACTGAGTGCCTGGTTATCTGTGAAGACCACAAACTCTTTGGGTAATAAATAATGCTTCCACTTCCTAAGGGACTGCACTAAAGCATAAAGTTCCAGATCATAGGTGGAGTATTTTTGTTTGGCTTCATTGAGTTTTTCGCTAAAGAAGGCTACAGGCCTACCTTCTTGACTAAGGACTCCTCCTACTCCTACTCCACTTGCATCACACTCAATTGTAAACAACTTATCAAAACTAGGAAACAAAAGTATAGGTTGGGTTGCTACCTCTTCTTTCAGCTTTTCAAACCCTTTATCAGCTTCTTGTGTCCATTTAAACTTTTCTTTTAGACCACCTTTAATAGTATCTAGCACTGGTGCACATATACCACTAAAATTCCTGATGAATTTTCTATAAAACTAAGCTAAACCATGAAAACTCCTTACCTCTATTGCTCTGGTTGGTGTAGGCCAGTTTAGGATGGCTTCCACCTTACTTGGATCCATCTTCAGGGTTCCTTGGGATACTACAAAGCCTAGATACACAAGTTCTTGTTTGAAGAATTCACACTTCTCAAGGTTGATTGTTAACTGTTCTTCTTGCAGCCTTTTGAGAACCATCTCCACATGCTTCAAATGTTCTTCTACTATCTTACTGAAAATCAGTATGTCATCCAAGTAGACTACCACAAAAATCCATGTGAAATCCTTAAGCACCTCATTCATTAGTCTCATGAACGTGCTAGGGGCATTTGAGAGGCCAAATGGCATCACTTTCCACTCATACAAACCATCATTTGTCTTAAAAGCTATCTTCCACTTATCACCCTCCTTGATTCTGATTTGATGATACTCGCTCTTAAGATCTAACTTGGTGTAATACTGTGCTCCTCCAAGGCAATCCATTAAACCTTCAATTCTAGGTATTGGGAATCTATACCTAATGGTGATCCTATTAATTGCTCTAGAATCAGTGCATAATCTCCACTTACCTCCTTTCTTTGTTGCTAAAACAACTGGGACTGCACAAGGGTTGATGCTCTTTTGAATTAGACCTTGATTCAACAATTCTTCCACTTGTCTAGCCACTTCAAGATTCTGATCTGGTGTGAGTTTTTATGCTGCCTTGTTAGGCAAAGAAGCTCTAGGTATGAAGTCAATTTGATGACTTATTGCTCTCTTTGGTGGTAGAGTTGCAGGTGTTCCATCACTCACTATGCTCTTGTATTTTTCTAGCAGCCTTTGAACTGTTTCAGGTATGACTGTCTTCTCAGCCTTTTCTTCCCCTTTGGACTACATTAGGACCACATAACCTTCATTCCCTTGGTGTAGATCCTTGATGAATTCCTTGCAACTACTCAACATGATGTTAGGAACCTTGGACTATCCTTCATCATCCTCAATCAATGATTGCAGCTTGAAGGTTCTTCCATCCTTCTTGAATTCAATGGTGTTCTCCTTCCCATGATATATAGCACCTCTGTCATATTTCCATGGCCTGCCAAGAAGAAGATGGCATGCATCCATGGGAAGTACATCACAAATCAGCTTGTCTTTGTAGCCTCCAATTGAGAATTCCACTGTAACCTGCTCATTCACTAGAACACTCTACCCTTTGTTCAACCATGTGACTTTGTAAGGATTGGTATGAGGTACCTTCTACAACTTTAACTTAGTGAGTGCCTCCTCAGAGATGATATTATCTGTAGAACCAGAATTTATAATGACCTTGCATACCTTTCCCAATATCTTGCACTTTTCTCTAAACAAAGCTCTCCTTTGCTTGGGTTCTTCCTTCACCGGTTGTCTAATCAGCAATCTATTAAACATCAGATTTTCACCTACTTCTGATTCTATATGACTGATCTCAGGTGATTTGACACTCATGGTGTCCTCTTGTGCATACGCCACTCTTTTCTCATTGCTTGAAGAAGCTTTCTCCGGGCACCTATAAGCTGGATGACCTAGCTGATTGTAGTGATAACATTTCATGGTGGCAAAGTAGGAGTTGCTTCTACCTGCTCCTCTTCCTCTATTTTAACCTCCTTGAGGTCCTCTTCCTCTATTAAATCCTCCTCTTGAAGATGTTTCACCTCCATGCTTAGTAAGCTTAGATTCAACTTGGGTTCTTTGATCATTACCTCTTCCTTGGTAACCTCCACGCTATCCTCTTTGGTCTCTGCCTTTGCCTCTGCCTTTAGAGGACTGATCATGCTTTCTTTTATTCCTCTCTTCAATTTTGATAACCAGCTGGTAACATTGGTGGAATATATTGGGGCTGAGTAAAGCCATCTCTTCCTGTATGTTCCACTTCAAACGATTAAGGTACCTAGCCACTTTTAGGCTCTCATCTACCTCAACGTACGTGCTAGAGAGGCCATATGACCTCTCTTACAAAAAATTTTCCTCAAAATATTTTAACATTAAAATAGGTCAAATTTATTATCAAAATTCATTGAATCGGCCTCTTTAATGCAACTGTGAGGTTCTTTTCAGCCCAAAATGCTTTGAACTTGCAGCTATTCTCCAGATCTGGAAAAAAAGAAATTACTTCAAACCCTCGCAGATCTGACCTCAAGAGTCCAAATTAAGCCAAATAAAAGGAAAATCTAACTTTCTCGATAGATCTGATCCAATGGAAAACTCTAATTTGGTCTAGAATACACCGAATGATAGCTCAAAGCATAAAATATCTCATGAATAGGAGAGGGGATTATAGGTCTAGAGCTCTAATACCATGTTGAAGTTGGGAAAACCTAACTCCATAGATCCCAAGGATCAACTGTATTCAAATACCTGTCATAGAAAGAGAGAATATCAAAGGTATGGAGGCCAAGAGCTATTGATCCAAAAAAGCATGAATCATTATGAATGTGCATCTTCTAATCATTATGCAAAAGATAATCCTTATAAAAGTATAATAAACATAGAAACCCTAGGTGAGGATAAAACAAGATCATGACATGTGTCCTCATCCTATGAAATGAGACATAAAAAGAAAATGATAGGTAAGTAAGATAAAGTAATTAGATAAAACAAGACCTAATAATTAAATACATAATAAATTAGGAAATACCTTTTACATATATTTATACTATGTTGTAGTCTTAGAGGCCAAGAGGAAGTTGATGTTCTCGGAATTGGTTAGCTAGGGGTGGAGTGGGTCTCAATCACTATGGTTGGGATTTGTGATGAGTGGATTGGTATGATATCCATGGGGAGGTGAAGGAGGAGGACCTATAGGGTTAGGGGGAGTTCCACCCTCCCTAATGTTCTCAAATGCCACTAACAACAATTAGGCGGGAGGATGATACAAGTGGAATTTTTGGAAAGATACACTAGTTTTCATAGATGAGATATGAGTCAACTTGTACAAGCAACAACCTTTATTATTTTATCAGGACATGTATCCTGGATGTATGGTATGGATGATCTGTATTATATGATTATTTCATGACATTGATTATATCATAGTTATTTATTTATTCAATGGAAATGTATATATAATTTTATTGTTATGAATATTTGATGTATGTATGGGTTTGCACATGGACATTTTATTATTTTGATGATGTATATGGGTTTGATTTTGACTGTGATATGGATGACTATGATTTTTTGGATTATGAATATGAATGTTTGTTATGTGTGTATATGAATGATTGATTTTGTTGATGATGTACATGAATGATTATGTAGATGTGATGAATATGAGATTATGATATGAGGCATGATACTGATGATTTGTGATGTAGAATGTAATGATATGTGTGTTATGTAGATGTGATGGAAATTAACATGTTTGATGTAGGATGGATATGTTTATATTTTTATGAGCTATAATGTTGATATAATGATTTATGATATGTATTCATGGCATGTGATGTTAACTTATGTATGTAATGTATAGATGCAAATAAATAATGGAATAAAAATAGATTAAAATGTAATGATGAATGAAATTATATGACACTACATGATGGATAGTCATAAGTAATGCAATGTAATTTGAATGCAACTAAAATGACTAATGCAATCTAAAATAGGAATGAAATATTGGAAAGGTTTTTAAAATAATAGATTTTAAATAGCCTTATGCAACTAAAGAATCATAAATTGTCACCCTTGACATTTTCACACTATGTTTTGCTCCCCTTTAAGTAATTGGACCTAATTGTACATCTAATTTCCTAAATTATGCATTCCATGGCCCATTTAATAATTACCAACAAATTGTAAGTAGAAGACCAATGCATTGATTTATTTTTTTCTCCTCAGCACCTTAATTCCTGAAAATTAGGTCTAGTACATTGATTCCTAGGGAAGCTATGTCCCCCTATTTTGGCTCCAAATTTAAAAATGTCAGAGGTGGAATTTAATTATTTGAGTTTCAAATATCTAATTTTGGCTATCGAGATGTAATTTTTAGGAGATTTGACATGTGGAAAAATACTTCATAACTATCAATTGATGAGTTAAAGGGGATCTATAATGAATGGTTCATAAGGCACAACACTTGCTGAAGGTTTTGAAAATGGGGTTGCAAGCTAAGTGGGCTTAACCTTGGGGAAGATTCATGGTTTATTATGATTGAGTTGGAGGAGTACTAGGATGGGTGACCTAGTAAGGCCCAATGCTTCACCTCTATGAGAATCACCTAGATGCAATGATGCTATGTGGATGATTCCTTATTAGGAGAGATGGCTTATTGTGAACCACCAGTCTTGAAACATAGGTCAATGAGTTTGACTCAAAAAAACTACACGGTTAAATCTTGATAGAAATATCAGGATATATTATACAATCTATTTCTTTTTAAATATATTTTGATCCTTTTTATTAAAAAATAAAACAATGAAGAATAAATAAAAAAATTGAAATTTTTCCATGAGGAATGGAGGAATGAACATGACCGACAACTGTAGGTGTTATTCTTTTTTATTTTTCTACCAAGAGAAAGGGAAACTCAAGGAATGTGAATGTATAAAATTATTGTTGGACTGGACAACTGAGAGGGGGTGAATTAGTTGTCACCAGATTTATACCCTTAAATCATTTATCGGAACAAGATCTTGTTGTTGCTTAAATGATTAAACATTAAGTACAAATGAAGAAACTAAAAACTATCACATAAACACATCAACACTAGATTTACGTGGAAAACCTAATGGGGGAAAGACCATGGTGAGGATTAAATCACACAATAGAGAATATAAAAACTAATTATGAAAATTCTCACTTCTTGAAACAAGGCTCACTACCTGAAATAAGGACTCACTATCTAAAACAAGTACTCACTATCTAGAATAAGGACTCACTATCCAATAGGGCTACCATCCAAAGATACAAATTATGGCTCACTACCAAAAGTATGAACTAATGGAATACACCTTCCTTGTGAAGAATTTAGTTCCAAATGAAGCATTGTATAAGTAGTATTGTTTCTCCCAACAAATGCTCAACAATTATATTATGGTCTTCTACTAATAAATCATTTAGGATCACACCATACACTCACCTTACTCACAAATACACACTCTATTATCATTGCTTCCCCTTGCTCTATTCTACTACTCATTCCTCAAAACATCTCATATATATATGTATATCTTATTCATCAATTAGGTCATCCCCATATAATTTAAACTTTTAATCCATGTAGTGCATCATACCAAGTCAGCTAACATCCATAAATCATAACTAGTCTCCATAATGTATTGCATACACTGAGTCGGCCAATATCTTGAATATAGCTATCATAGTTAAGATATAAGTATCAGAGCTTGTCTTGCAGTAGAAACTAGATCCAAAAACCAACACATCAAATCACAAATAAAGAACATCTTAAATAGGGAATAGATTCTGGTAAAAATCTCATGCATTTGATACTATGTTGGCATCAATGACAACCTATTGACATTAATGAAAACCATTTGATGCAATCCAATTTCCAACAATCTCCCTCTTTGTCATTGATGGCAACAAAAGATGTGAAAGTCCAACAACAACATCCTTTGTATTTGTCCCCTTTGATGAGATGTAATGATTTCCATTCCTTTCACATGTTCTCTCTCCCCCTTTGAAATAAATGGAAATGAAACAAGATTTATCTCCCCCTTACTCCAAAATTTTCTAAACAAAAATATTCTTCAAAAATGATATAAAAAATGGTTCTTTGTACCTCAATCTCTCTTCTCCTAAAATATTGGACAACTAAGAGGGGGGTGAATCAATTGTCACCAAATTTAAACCCTTAAATAATTTACTGAAACAAGATATTAATGTTGTTTAAATGATTAAACATTAATTACAAATGCAGAAAATGAAAACTATCACATAAACACATCAACACTGGATTTTCGTGGTAAACCCAATGAGGGAAAAATCATGGTGAGGATTATCCCACACTATAGAGAATATAAAAACTGACTACAAAAAGGCTCACTACTAGAAATAAGGCTCAGTGCCTGAAATAAGGACTCGCTGTTTGGAACAAGGACTCACTGTCCAGAATAAGGCCTCACTGTCCAATAGGGCTACAACCCTGAGATACAAATGATGGTTTACTATAAGGCCCCCGCCAAGGAACCCTAGAGGACAACACAATCTATGAAATATTAATCGAACAATTTTTTTTAAAGGAAATAATAATAGATTCATAACCTAAAATAACATATAATCTAAACCTAGGTCCTCTAAGGTTCCTCGAATTTGGTACTCACATTAATATTAATCAAGATAACTGAATCATTTAATTAACTAATAAGATAACATCATTTATCCAACAAGCAAGTTCATTTTAAAACACCACATTTAATTAATTATACATTACTTACTTCCATAACATGGAAAATGATAATAAACATTTAAGATAATTTCTAACAACTACATATGCAAGATGCATTACATTACAATACTGATTACAAGAAGAATTCATCAAATCTGATACATTGTTACAATAATTACAACAATGTTTCCCTTAGTACATGTGGGAAGAATACATCAAATTATAGTAAATGATACACTGATATACAATCCAATACAATACATGAAAGGTTGTCTTCTCAAATTGAAACAAGAACAGGATCTTGAATCCACAACACAATGAACAATCTCCATGCACACAAACATGCAACAAGGATACCCAATGGAAGAAAAAGAACCAACCTCCCTACCATGTGGAACCATGAGGTCCACCCCCCGTGCTAGGAGATAACACAAGGTACCACATCATATAGACAATTAGGAAAGCAACAAGCTAACAAAGTCAAGGGTTATACATGGACTCCAACAAAACACTACTAACAACACCAATATCACATACAACACTTACTTCACTTCCAGAGGCACTCACACAACTGAAAGAGAAAGTACAACTAGGGAATGCTAGACTGTAATTTAGGGAGGATTTTCAACACATAGCTTCATATGGGTTATCCTGGTAGATCTTCCTAGGCCCCGACCCCCATCTTGGGTTGTCCTAGTAGCCTCTCTTGATCCCTGGCCCCCGTACAAACTCATGCAGAATCAATGTACCTTTCATGAGGACAAGGTAGTTGATCTTTCCATTCTAGTTCTTCCCATCTTATCTCAAGCCTAAACGAGCACTTGAGCTAAGAGTGGGGAAAATTATTATCTTGTTTAATGTAAATTCTACCCATACCCCTAATTAATTATTAAAGTTATCACTAGATTAAGAAACCCTCCAATGGTTTATCCTAGATACCACTTTGGGTTTCGGCCCCCATTGAGAGCCACCCCCCCTACTTGCAACTAGTAAACCCTACACATCAAGCAAGGCATTAACCATCTTGCACACTTAGCATAATCACATGAATCCATACACAGTACATGACATTGACCATCTTGCTGACAACTCAAAACATTAACAAACCACTTCCAAAATGAAACAATCATAAAAACCATACATAGAAAAACTACTCCCTCCTAGGCCTCTAGAAGCCAACCTTAATAATTTTACACAATGACTCCCAGTTTTAAACAATTACCAAAATCACCTCAATCCCAATAATCGTACGAATTATTCAATACAAGAAAACAATCAAACAATACAACCATGAAATGCATTATTTCCACATTTCATAGTACTCTTTAACTTAACCACATAACTAACTTAACAGGTCATTCACCACAATAATTCATAATTAACTATAACAACAATTATTCTAAATAAAAAATTGCATAGTAAATTTACAAATCAACTATTAAATAATTATGAAGGAAATCAACATTCATTAATTAACAAAAGATAGTCTAATTTATTTAAAAAATCCTTTGATTATCGAGATGTAAGTAAACCAATTTACCATACTTAATTTCCCAATTCACTTATCTGTGACGAATTTAAATACCCAATTAAAATCCTTTATCTATAACTATTTATAAGCTCAATTTAATAGTAACTATTGTAACTAAGGGTATTTTTAGGTTTGATTAAGGTTAGCAAATCAATATAAATCACAAAACCCAAAGCAATTACAAAACACAATGGAAGTAAACAAAAAAACAATTATACCTGTTAATCACCGAGACCTCCATTATTCACTTTTGTAACACCTTCTAGCTGGCTGGCTGATGTGTTGCCCTCAAATTCGACGTGCGAGCAATCTGGAAATACAAGTCTAAGTCCTACACCAAGCTTTGAAGGATTTGATCAAAGTCTAAATGCCTAATGCCTATGACAATTATGAGTGAAATGCCTATGCCTAAATATGCCAGAATAATAATGTAATTCATGAATGTGTAATATCTCTGTGTCATCGAAAAATGAGAGGAAAATGGCATTTTATAGAAAATGTCATTTTGAGTGGATGGATGAGATTGACTTCTGACAAAGACCTAAAATCAGAGGCCCAGATTAAATCTGATAATACCTAATCAGGGTTAGGGCAAAGTCATTAATCGAGCGGTCGAGATGCCATCTAAGAAGATTGAATCGGTGGTGGAGAATAAATGAGGAAATTAATTCAAAAATAAATATTTTCAAAAAAGAAGAAGATAAAGACTGAACTGAAATCAGATTTGGAAAAATCAAGAATCTGCCCGATTACTTGATTTTTGGAGGAAAGTTACCATTTTCAATTAAGTTAATTCAAAATATGGATTTTGTGAAATAATAAATAATCGATTTTCAGATTATTTACCAAAATGGATTGTGAGTTAAGATTGTGATGACATTTTAAATAATTTTATTTATTTAGAATGAGAGGAATATTAATTTTGATAATTAAATAATTAGAAATAATTATTTAATTTAGCTCTGGATAAGATTAATTAATTAAATAAATTAATCAATTCATTTAATTATGACAATTAGTGACATATTACATAAATAAATAAAACTTATTTATTTAATAATCAGGAAGAAATGACTGAAGAAGGGTAATTAAATAAATTTAGAAATTTATTTAATTAGGGGAAGACTTAGATAATTAATGATGTATTTAATAAATAAATAATATTTCTTTATTTAATAATCATGAAGAATAAAGGACATGAATTAATTAAATAATTATGAATTATTTAATCAATAGTCGAATGTGGACCAAAGACATAATTAAATGTCATAATTATGCTAGGAAAAAAGTGGTAAAAATGAAGCTTGCAGGCCTAGGTCATTTTTAGGTGTCTACATTTTTCCCCTCTTTGTCATAATGTAGCATGTCGCATTGTGACAAAGAAAATAAGTCGAAAATATGCCCCAGTGCAAAATAAGATGAGGAAGAATGACGAGGAGGGTTGTGGTATGCCCCCACGAGAGGACGAACAGGTTCCAAGAACATGGGTGTGCTCTCGAAATTGATGAGAAGACTTAGAATTTGAAGAGACAAAGGAATGTTAGTGCAAAAGATATGGATGATGAAGATGCAGACTAGATGAAAGAATCCTTCACAACTTGCAGTAGGACTTTAATGTTTATTGCTCTTAATCATCATTGGGTGGTAAAATGACACAAATGGACAACAAACACCATGATATGACATAGACCAAGGTGTGCAAGGTCATCCACTTGAAAAACAGACAGTCACAGACAAGGAATGTCCTAACTCATACTAAGGGTCATGTTGCCCTAGTCTTTTTGTCGAGACAATCCACAGACAACAGTCAAAGAAAATAAAATAGGCCAGGAGACGTCATCGCACCTCTAAATCCTTCATGGGACATCCTTGAGGTAGCTAGTAACATGACCAAAAAGACAAGACAATAAAAATATAAGTCAAAATAGCCAAGATAGTCAAAAGATAAGATAATATAGACCAGAAATATTAACAACCATTTTATTTTGTTTTCCAATGTTTGTTTGCCAAAGATTGATATCTCATCGGTTTGATAGTTTTGACAGTTTAAGAGTTTTGCCAATTTGACGGTGTTGACAGTTTGATGGGGCCTATTGTCAGGAATGACACATCTTGAAAAAGGAAAAGGACATTTTGACGAGGTCCAAATCTGAGGACACATCTTGAAGAGGACCAAAGAGTGATGAGACTGACATTGTTTTGAATAATATGTTTTGGAAAGTTGACTGATGTTGACTGTATGATTAATTGTACTGTGCTTTTGACCAATTTTGACATTGACATTTCAAATGATTGTCTTGTGTCTGAGTTTGACGATGTCTGACTTATTTAACCAATGTGACAATTGTGACAAATTCCATGATTTAATTTGGACAAAGCTAAAAGGACTGACCTAATGTCTCAGGGACTCATCGACTGATGGCCTTGCCTACGTAGCAAATGCGTAGAGACAACGTAGTTCGACAATGACATGGACTAACTAACATGACTCACTTTGACTCCATTTTTAGGATTTTGACATTGATTTGGATGTTTTTGCATTTTTCTTCAAGACGTTTTATGATTTTTAGGTCTTTCTTCTGGACATTTTATGATGTTTTTAGTCTCTCTTCAGGACATTTTATGATGTTTTTGTCTTTTTGTCGTTTTATGATTTTTTTGGACTTTTGACAACTTATAATTTTTTTGGACTTTTGACAGTTTATAATTTTTTAGGACTTTTGACAGTTTATGAGGATCACAACAAATGCATGTGAATGATGCCTATGCATGAGAATCCAAATAAAAACATGATTGTGCCCCTAGTCAAGCTGACTACCAATTGACAGGTGATGACAATGTTTGTTTGACGTGGGAAGTATGCATCCCGAAACAACGTGAGGAAGACAATAATGTGACGGAAGTATCGAGGTCTGCAGGCAGGCCAGGAATGTAGTCAAGTAAAATTTTGGATAATGTGCTTGTATGAATTAGACTCGTTGCATTTGGATTGACTTGGTTAGGACTAGATGGGATGATGATTATCCTTAGACTGTTTGACAAGAACAAGCCAAGATAGGTGACATGCATGAAAGGATAGGGGGTGGCCTTGGTAAAAGATGGGAGACATGAGACTAATGGAATTGTTATATGATTTTCAAGGACTATGTCGTACAAGGACAATAAGACTATGATGGTCAATGACATGATGTTTCGTGAATCATGTATGACCAAAGGATAGACATGTCAAGAGTTTTCCCAAAGCATGATTTATGTGTGCCAGTTTTATGTCAAGACCAGATAGGTGGGAATGATATGGATTAAATGGTCGGATTCCAATGTCAAGAGGAAGGCCTAGGATATGAGATGACTTGCCCCCAAGTGTAAGAGTCCACATAGATGATTTATTTTACACATGACGCCTATTTTCAAGGTTTTCATCATGGTACTTATCCAAGGCACCTATTTGCTAGGTTTTCACCATTGGATGAAATTTTTCTCTTTACTATTTTCTTGACTTTTTGATTTTTTTGGTGTCACTAAGATGCCTATTTCCCAGGTTTTCATCAAGGTGACAATTTTTTAATTTTTCAATTTTTTTTTTGTATTTATGATTTTGCAGATAGCCTGGATGCTTTAGATGACCACTTACTATTCTGAATCCACTGATGGTGCTGATGTAGAGACTGGTGCCATGATATGCCAATAATGACCTTGCTAAAGGAGTTGTCTTGTCAGGATCGTAGCGCTTGTATACAATTGTTTGATGTCATTGTTATCCTTTCTGATACTAGAGTTGGCCTTATCAAAATATGCACATCGCAATAGAGTTCCATGAGAGTCTTTGTGGTAAAGAGTTGCTACCAAGATGTGACAGATTTGTGACGTGGGATTTTTGGACTTTAGGTGAGATGTAGGATTACGAAAAATGGTGGTAGATGTGGAAAGGTTGTTTGGACGTTTGGATGAATCACTTTTTATTTTCAAAACTTAGGATGTTGGATGACATATTTTGGAGGGATGGAATTTGGAACCAACACCTTAAGATGCCTTGCTTGATGACCATTTTGAAGGAGGTGGACATTTGTTGTATGTGGGAGTCCTCTTGTCTTGTGGCTCCACATTGTGATTGACTTTTGTATTTGACTTGGTTTCTTTGTTTGATCCATCTTTCTTTGGGATCCATTTTAATTTCATTTGTCCACTTGTCCTTTTGTTTGATTCAATGGCCTTTGACATTTGATTTTGATCTTTTGACTTGTAAGAGTTTTGTTTTTGTTGGTTCCAAAGGGAAGGTTTATTTATGATGGAAGGAAAGTTCATGGTGTGGGTGGAGGGGGTGTTGGCAATAATCTTATGACAAGGATTTCTCATGGACTCCATTTTGATGTTTGTATCTAACAAAGTTTCCCCTAGTATCAAGGAGGTACCACTGAAATCGTTTGATTTACTAACTGAGGAATAGCCAAGACCTTGATGTCTGTAATTTTCCTAAAGCTGTATTGGTTCTAGAATGCCTTGCTCATGTATGCCTAGTCCTTTTCCTTGATATTGCATGCCTTGATAGATTCTATTTGCGATGGGGTATTTTTTTTTTTGAAAGCAAGATGCTAACCCATCATTAGGTATGTGGATACTGTCATTTGTAATATTTTTGTCTGCAAGAAAGCCTGCTCTAACAAAGATAGATGACCCTAGTTGATAAAATGTCTTAGCTTCATTGTCATGTTGTACATATTCCTGACCGATATCTTTGGTTTGATCATGTGACATGTCAGGTTCAGATGATTCTATTGGTGCTTCCAAGGAAATGTCGAAGCCATCATTATGTTTAGTGTCATAGAGTCCAATGATTTTAGCTATAACTTGATCATATGCAAGCATGTCCCTAGTGGAAAATTCTTTTTCTGGAGGAATATCGTCTATGTGTCCCATGGAGGCAAGTGTCTCATCTTGGAAAGTGTTGATAATCAAGGCCTGTATAGGGTCAGAAAGTATTTGATCATGAATGGCATAAAGGTCAAGGAGTCGATCATTTTGGATTTCTTGGTCCATGGTAGGGTCTTGGTCCAAGATGGGGTTGTCAAGGATTTGGACTTCTTGGTCAATGGTAGGGTCTTGGTCAAAGATGGGGTTGTCATGGATGACACAATCGAAAATAGGGTCATAGGATGGACTACCTTGTTCTTGACATGAGGGTGACATTATAATGTCATGCTTTGAGCTTTCATTTTGACATGTATCCTCAAGTTTATTAAATGGGATTTGACTTTGAGTAATGATAGAATTTTCATGACTAGATATGGCTTGTGAGGGGGTGATTTGAAAAGGATTAGGAGAAGACGTGGGGACTTGGACAGGACTAGTATGTGAAGGACTAGGATATGACATGGGTACTTGCATTGGACTAGTATGTGAAGGACAAGGGTATGGCGTGGATACTTGGACCGGATATGACATGGAGTCTTGGATTGGATTAGGATGTGACAGTATAGGATGTGACATGGGGAATTCGACCAGATATACCATGGAGTCTTGGACTAGATTAGTGTAAGGTTGACTAAAATAGGACGTGGAGAATTGGATTAGATCAATATGGTATGATGTCAGGACTTGACATGAGTTGTTAGATGGTTGATAAGGCATGTAGACTTGGACGGGATTGATAGGTGAAGGGTCAGAATATGACGTGGAGGTTTGGAATGGACTAGTTGATAGTTGGCTTCCCTTGCCAAGGTTAGGATAAGGGTGATAAGTGGACGTTTGTTGCGAATTACTGGTAGGATTTATGTCAAGTGACTGTTGATGGTGAGGGTAGACTAATGGAGGTGGAAAAGTATTTATGTCAAAGCATCATGTTAACTTATCCCCTTGGTCCAAAAGCATGGCTAGATACCTTTGAGGGTCACGTAAGACTGAGTTTTCTACAAAGGAGACTATATCAGGATTTTGCATTGCAGCTTCTAAGTCTTCTACATATACTCGTCCATTTTGGTCTCTTTGTATGAATGGTTCAGAGGGGTTTCGTGATGAAGATGGAATGTTCATGGAAGATTGAATGTTCATGTTCTGAAATGGGTCAGAAAAAGTCCAATGTTGGTTTGTGTCATAAGTGTTATTATCGAGGTTGGGATTGAAATCTTGTCCAAAGTTTTCCATTTGTCCTTTCTATCTTTGAAACCTAGTCTCAACAATAAAAAGGGATTACTCAGATAAGGATGACGAGAATGACAACCTATGTTTTTTGGATTTTTGATAAGGATGAAAATGCAAGACTATGTTTCCTAAAATGTCAACTAGGATGACTAGGTGATGATAACGTTTGTCTATGGAAATGATTGATGTAAGATGACAAGGTGATCAAAGCCAAAATGTCGACTGAGGACTAAGATGATGATGTTTGACTAAGGACTTAATGTTATAAATGCAAGGTCTAGGTACAAAATGATGACTTGAAGAATGCAAATTCTAACTTCAAAATGAGGACTGAGATTGTTTTTTAATGTTTTGTTGAAAAGTTTGAGTTGTCTAAGGTCGACTGTTTGTGTCCAGATTTGTGAATGTTGTGTATATTGTTTGAAAATCTAGAAAACACTTGACAAGCATGATGTTTTAGTGTAAGCAAGTGCACATAAGACAAGTACAATCCTAAAAATCCAAAAGCCCAAGGGTTTGTATACTTCCTATAGCCCACCGATATACCCCAGATTGGTGAGGAACACCTCTCCTTCTCGAGAGTGGATAGCTTAGAATTTTGGTGGCATTGGCTCCCCTCCACGGCTCATTAACGTCATTCAAGCACACCAAATTAAGATTCTTGGGTAGTAAACAAAACACAATGGAAGTAAACAAAAGAACAATTATACCTGTTAATCGCTGAGACCTCCATGATTCACTTTTGTAACACCTTCTAGCTTGTTGGCTGATGTGTTGCCCTCAGATTCGACGTGCGAGCAATCTGGAAATACAAGTCTAAGTCCTACACCAAGCTTTGAAGGATTTGATCAAAGTCTAAATGCCTAATGCCTATGACAATTATGAGTGAAATGCCTATGCCTAAATATGCCAGAATAATAATGTAATTCATGAATGTGTAATATCTCTGTGTCATCGAAAAATGAGAGGAAAATGGCATTTTATAGAAAATGTCATTTTGAGTGGACGGATGAGATTGACTTCTGACAAAGACCTAAAATCAGAGGCCTAGATTAAATCTGATAATCCCTAATCAAGGTTAGGGAAAAGTCATTAATCAAGCGGTCGAGATGCCATCTAAGAAGATTGAATTGGCGGTGGAGAATAAATGAGGAAATTAATTCAAAAATAAAGATTTTTGAAAAAGAAGAAGATAAAGACTGGAAGATCAGATTTGGAAAAATCAAGAATCTTCCCGATTACTTGATTTTTGGTGGAAAGTTACCATTTTGAATTAAGTTAATTCAAAATATGGATTTTGTGAAATAATAAATAATCGATTTTCAGATTATTTACCAAAATGGACTGTCAGTTAAGATTGTGATGACATTTTAAATAATTTTATTTATTTAGAATGAGAGGAATATTAATTTTGATAATTAAATAATTAGAAATAATTATTTAATTTAGCAGATAAGATTAATTAATTAAATAAATTAATCAATTCATTTAATTATGACAATTAGTGACATATTAAATAAATAAATAAAACTTATTTATTTAATAATCAGGAAGAAATGACTAAAGAATGGTAATTAAATAAATTTAGAAATTTATTTAATTAGGGGAAGACTTAGATAATTAATGACGTATTTAATAAATAAATAAGATTTATTTATTTAATAATCATGAAGAATAAAGGACATGAATTAATTAAATAATTATGAATTATTTAATCAATAGTTGAATGTGGACCAAAGACATAATTAAATGTCATAATTATGCTAGGACAAAAGTGGTAAAAATGAAGCTTGCAGGCCTAGGTCATTTTTAGGTGTCTACAACTATTAGAATAATTGATTAAATAACATTCCTTTTTATTTCTTCATTTATCATCTAATCTTTCACAAATAGGAAAAATCAATTCCTTACCATTATAATATAACATAGCTTTAAATATATACATATATATATCTAATTACCCATAAATACAATCATAATTTAGTAACATATACCTATATATACATATAAATATTATTTAACAATACAATAAATAAAAGACATTATCAATGCCATCTATAATAAGAAATTTATCATTCTCATAGTATAACAGATGTAGTCTATAATTCGCATTATCGAGATGCATATCCAACTTATTAAAATACAATCATAGCATACCAATTCAAGATGCACTGGCAGCGATGGAGGCTCCTATAGGGGAAGGGCACGTGGCCCGACCAACATGGAGATGTTTGACAGGGGGCCTCAAAGCAACCTAATCTCATTATATGTAATGAAAGCAGGATGTGCGCTACGAGATTTTTTGAAAAGGATTTATAAATTTCAAGCAAACGCATATGGCTATGTAACACCAACCCTGTCAAGAGCTGGGCATGGAGGGAGGAGAAGTGAAGTAGGTTTTCATAGCCTTGCTTGCCTTGGCAGGCATGAACACAAAATTTTGTGCCATAGAGAAGGCACCCACCCTTGAAAAAATTCCTCAAAGAGATGTCAACCTGTGGAATGCAAGATACACACAAAATGAATATGCTGAAATGGCTTAAGATACTTCCAAGAAAGTGTTATTGGCTTGTGTAAGGCTGAGTTCCACACTTGTGGTTGCAAGTGTGGGAGTATATCAGATTTGAGATTATTATTGCCTTGGAAGTCATGTATGCAATGGTTGCAAGATACACACAAAATAATTTGTTGAAACTTTTAAGAATGAAATCAACAAGTGTAAATAGATGGAATGCAATGATTGTAGGATGTGCAAATACCTTTCTTGATTGTAAAAACATAAAAAAAGCATTTATTTCAACAGGAAAGAGAGAGGGAGGAATCAATTGTGTATATCACACACATGAAAAAACAAAACAAAATATTAAATCCCAACCTGGGTCCAACGCCTGGGAGGAGGATATTTGATGTCGAGCTTCAGTGTCCGCTTGCAAATCTCATTTCTCTAAATCCCCTTTCAAATTTTCCAAGAACCCTAAATTTCCACTAAATCAATAATATATGAATTTTTTGTAAACAAATTTCTCCCTTCAGCAAAAACAAAATGAAAAATCTCCCAAAAGAAAAAATATGTACAAGAAAAAGGACATTGTTCGTTTTTTTCTGAAAACCCAAAAATCGAATGAAATCTCTAAAATCCCAAAAAAAAACATTAAGTTTCTTTTTAGAAAATCTATTCAATGTTGTGCATGTGTTGCATGAAAAACCTTTCTATTTATCATATTATTTTTACTATTTATTAATTATAGCATTCCACTAAAATTTTATTTTATTTTAATAGTACATTACAAATTTGTTTTATTATAAACTATGATTATTAATAAATATATTTATATTTATTTATCAAAGTACCTTTTACTTAATAATTTTATTTTAATGCAAAAAATAACTTGAAACATAGATTTTTGGGAACCTAAATACTTGCTCTTGCACTTCTAGGGTTTTTCACCCAAAAGGAGAGAGATTTAGGTCCAAAAATGCTTATCTAATACTCAAATTAGGATGTGTGCAATGTGATATGATATAATTAACTTAAATAAATTCAATTAACCAATTAAAATGAACTAGAATGAATGCAAAAGTGTAATTTAAGCTATGTTCGAAAACACAGTGTGATATGCAAACAACTATGAAAATGAAGAAATTATATAGAACAAAGAGTATAGGGGTAAAATCTCAATGCACCTGGATGATGTGTGAGCTTTATAGAATGTCTAGAATGCTGATGAAATTTACTGATTTTTCACAGTGGGACTCATTCGCCCAAGGAAGTGAATCAATCCTCCTACTGATGAAAAACTATTGAGAGCTAATTTCTATTTGTCAAGATCTGAAATCTAACAAAACTCAAGTTTCTAGTCCTAAGGTGGGACTCATTCACCATAGGTGGTGAATAAATCCTCTACCAAATTTCTAAAAATCCAGGAGACAACTCTGCAAGACCAGATCTGAGAATGTCTGCTTGTCGGGTTGTCAAAGTCAAATCTATAGAAAATAGACAAATAAGTCTCTCCAAGCTTGAATTTGACTTATGTTGACTTGAAGCACATAGTTGAGATAAAAAAAAATCTTCAACACCTCATAACCTATCAAATCCACAAACAAAAGGCTGAAAATACACAAGGAAAGGGGGAAAAATGATTAGGGTTAGTGAATAGGGGTTTTCCTTGGTCAAACCCCACTTTTGGTAATTAAACCCTTGAAAAGATAATGAAATTCAAGAGAAAGATAAAGTGATAATAATCAAATGATATCAACTCACCTAACTCTTGATATTGTAATTCTAAAGTAATGTTAATGGCAGCTTCAAAGTGCTTGAAAAGTGCTTGAATGCTTAAGTGAATATGTGGATAAGTGAACTTGATGAATGGGGATTGTAGGAGATGTAAACTAAGGTGAAAAATTCCTAGTTATAGAATTATTGTGCCTTAGTATCCATTCACGCCTCATCATAGGCCGACATCAAGTGTTTTTGAATAAAATCCCGAAAGGAAATTTAAAATATTTTGAATTTGGGGCCAAGGGGGACTCATTTGCCACCCATGGTAAATGGGTCCCACCTAGGACATAAAAACAAGTGTCATGAATAATGTGGTATTTAATTTTTTTTGTCAGGATAACATTCAAAAATACACTTAATTAAGTCATATGAGGGCATAAAAAGACAAAATAAAGCATGAGAAATGTGTAAATAGTAAACATGTGCCTATAAAAGCATGAAGGCTTGTTACAATACTTTAGAACACTTCAATATAGGTATTAATGATGAGTGAAAAGGTGATTTTTAGGTAAATTGTATTAAATAGAGTCTAGAAGAATGTATAAATCTCTTACAACACCTTCACAAGATGTTGTTCTTTGAGTTTTAGTACCTAAATAAGCATGTTCAAGCCATGTTACAACATAAAATCAAAGTAACATAGTTCAAACACCATGAAACAAGACCTAAAAGGACATGAAAATAACAAAGGACCATTTTTCTATGACACATTTAGCCGCCACTTTAGTGAGAGGATGAACCTACTTTAAACTCACACTAAAGTAGCCATAAACATCAAGGGGAGGGTTCAAATGCACTTACGCTAGGAAGATGGAATACAACGATCAAGAGGGATGATCAAGCCCCCAGGATGTAGACCCCATGGAAAAATAGGCATAAGGACAAAGGAACACAAAAGTATTGAATGAAGCTTCGATCATCAATCCAACTAGTTGTGAAAAGAGATCTAGGCTAATTATTTGAAAAAGAAAATGTGTACTCACTCTGGGGCCACGAAACTAGTTGTCCGTGGGGTGAGAAGGCCCAACTGTATACTCACTCTGGGGCCATGAAACTAGTTTTCAGTGGGGTGATAAAGCACAAAAATTAAGATACATACACTAGTTGGTATGCACACACAAAACACAAAGGTGGTTATGGGGAAAATTCATTCCACTAGTTGGGCTTCCCACTCAACCATGTTAAAGTTATACCACTTGATAACTTTAACAAGGTTCCACAAAGCAAAAGGAAATGTAAATGTTAAACAATACGACACTACAGGGATGCGAGTTGTGTTATGCAAGGTGGCCAAGAAATGCAAAAATATAAAATTAAAAAATGTAATGTGAAATATTGTTCGGGGATGTGCAGGATCATCATGGAAAAAACAGGCCCTTAAGTGGCAAAAAATTTAGAAAAATTAGAGTTAGGAAACTTGATGTAAAAATTTGAATAAGTTATCTATATTATTCCAAAATATGTAAGAATAGAATCTATAGCAAATTGATTTTTTTTTTTAAAATCTATTTGGTTAAAATTTGAAATTTTCACATTAGTACTTAAATTTCAAGGAAAAAATAAGAAGCAGGTGTCTGTTTGACCATCCTAACCACACTAAAATGATAATATTTTTATATTTTAGATATAAGTAGAGGACTCATGTCTCGATGTGATGCATACTTTTTTGTAAATTTTTTCCAAGTAAATAATGAATTATAATTTTTTTATTAAAATTTTTAAAAAATATTAAAACTCGTATGTCTAACCACCTTAACCTGGTCAAAACTTCATGAAATTAAATTTTTCTTTTTTTAATCCTATAGTATGAAGCATAGAATCTGATGCATGTTTCAGATTCAAAAAATGTGATATCGTTTGAAATATATAGATGTTTTTCAATCAGCCCATCAATTAGGACTTTATTCGTAATTCAAATAGAAAATGAATAATAATTTTTTATTAAATTAAAAGTAAAGAATAATTTATATTGGTGGAAAGATGAGAATTTCCTTTAAAAACCCTTTTCGTTTCATCAATTTTGTTTTAAAAAAAAGTCGTCAACCACATACCCTACACATACCCATCATATCACCACTTTTTGGCCCATCATTATCATGTACATACCCATTCAAAGGAGTCTTGTTTAGTTTATGCAAGGTCAGTCACTTAGGGAACATTGTGTCTAATGTATCAAAGAGAGGACCAATCAAAGAATAGTATATTCATAACTTAGGGGATGCAGTGCATCGCATCAGGCCACCAAGATGAATGTAATATGCTTAGAAATATCACACTTATGAAGAACATCACACCCAATGTCATCCACAAAGTGACAAACGCATCACATAAATGAAAAAGCTACACTAAGAAGCACGAATGTACAATGAAATAATGGTAATGTATGCCCCCCACTTTAAAGGAATTGCTACACATCATTCTGTGAGAAATTACTTGAAAGTAGAGAAGAAAAGAAAATGCAAAAAAAGAAAAAGAAAAAAAGACATCAGAGCCAACCTGGAGAGCTCTATGCCAAGTCATATGTTTCGAAGGTAGGCTACGTCATGTCAAGGAAAAATGAACAACAAAGAAAGTGAGTTTCCCTGTAGAAAAGAAATCACACCAAACACATAAGGGATCTATGGATTTGGGGTCAGTATGTTTGTTGCTGCAATGTTTTTGTATGAAAGAGCTCAGAACTATCATCATTTCCCAAATAAACATAGAACTGGAAGAATGACACAAAGAGAGCGAAGAAAAAAGGAAAAAAAAAGTCTATTTTGGGTCAACATGGAAGAGACATTACAGTCTTGATGCTTTGCATCGTCCCCAAAAGGAGAACACAAGTGAAAAGAAAACCAAAAAGGTGAAAGAAAAGTGAAAAAGATTTTGAGTCAACATGAAGGAGACATTTCAGTCTCAATACCTTGTGTCATCCCCAAAAGGAAAAACACAAGAAAAGACAAAGGAAAAAGGAAAAAGGACCATTTGGGTAAACATGGAAGAGACATAGGGTGTCTCTACGCTTTGTGTCATCCCCAAAAGGAAAACACAAAACAAAAATGAAAAAGACAAGGACCATTTTGGGTCAACATGGAAGAGACATAGGGCGTCTCTATGCTTTGCGTCATCCCCAAAAGGAAAATGCAAAACAAAAATGAAATATACAAGGACCATTTTTGGTCAACATGGAAGAGACATATGGCGTCTCTACGCTTTGTGTCATCCCCAAAAGGAAAACACAAAACAAAAATGAAAAAGACAAGGACTGTTTTGGGTCAACATGGAAGAGACATAGGGCATCTCTACGCTTTACGTCATCCCCAAAAGGAAAACACAAAAAAAATTTGAAAAATACAAGGAGCATTTTGGGTCAACATGGAAGAGACATAGGGTGTCTCTAGGCTTTGCGTCATCCCCAAAAGGAAAACAAATAACAAAAATGAAAAAGAAAAGGACCATTTTGGGTCAACATGGAAGAGACATAGGGCATCTCTACACTTTGCATCATCCCCAAAAGGAAAACAAAAAATAATAATGAAAAAGACAAGGACTGTTTGGGTCAACATGGAAGAGACATAGGGCATCTCTACGCTTTGCATCATCCCCAAAAGGAAAACACAAAATAAATCATGACAAATAGAAGAATAAAGAAAAAAATAGAAGTGTACAAAGAGGGGAAACATCAAATGCACGATACAGGGGAACACGATATGCACATGAAAAGAAAAAGATTAAAGAAGGATAAAAGGCTAGCTAGGAAAATGCAAGTCAACCATCTAACAAGTCATCTACCTCCCAATCATGTTCAATATAATGCAAAGACGATTGGCTATCCAAAGGCAGAATTGCAAGTGTCGAACTAGTAGTTGTACCAGGTTCTTCGCTTGGTGGAGAGGATTTATCATTTAAGCTCATTGTAGAAAAAAATAAAGAGTTCAAATCATTGTGTACATCTTCATCTATTTTAGTGATCGTCGCATTATCATATTCATCATGAAGATTAATAACGACGAGAGGACATAGGGTGATTTCTAAGGATGGATGTATCTAGATTGTTGGTTATTGGATGGGTTTTTTTTGTTGTGATTGTTGGGATAAATATCATGTGGTAGGTCAGGAGAGGGAAGGTGGTCATCTATTACTTTTTTCAAGGGTGGAGGTTGATTTTATTCCATACGAGATTGAAGAGCAAGGAGATGATGACGCCTTCGTTCCCAAGCACCATGGTTTCATTTAATTTTGTTTTGGAGTTGTTGAGATGTAAGAGTGGATTGAGTCATCATAGGTTCTTCCAATTTTAAAGGGGGAAGAGTAGGAGAAACTGAAGAGGATGGGTCAACCACTTTCTCTTCCACTTTATACACTTGTTTGATACAAGGATGTAAGATAGGAGTTATTTCATTTTCTCTTGGTCGTTTAAACAATGGATGAAAAGTGTCAAGAGGGAATTGTTCAGAAGGTTTTATGGTTTGTTCAATATCAGAGTTACATGTAATCATGGTTTCATCTAGGATAGGATGAGTGAAGATGGACGAAGATGTGGTACAAAGAGATAATTCAGCTATATTTTTTCATTTAAACTTTTGATAAGCAATGTAAAAGCAGTCCTTATGAGGGGTGATAGGTTCCATGGGTTCATGAAAAATGGCTTCTAATGAAAAGTTACCTTTGGAACATAAAGGATTAAGGCCACTATGGTGTATAGTGAATAACTCATTGCCATGTGGAAACTTCAAGCACTTATGAACAACTGATGGGACCGCTTTCATTGAGCGAAGCCAAGGAAGGCCTAGCCGTAAACAAAATTGGTTAGATTGTGGAATAAGGAAAATGTTACCTCCAAAGTCTTCAGTCCTATTTGTAAAGGTAGCACAATCAATCCAATCGTAGGGCATTTAAAACCATTATGTCTTTTAATCCATGCAGTTGGTTTATTATAGTCATCTTGATATTGATCATGTAATACTAGAAACTCCTTTGTGATCATGTTCTCACCACAAGCAGGATTGATTAATATCCCATTAGTGGGTTTATCATAGATTCTTCTAGCTATGTAGAGAGGACCATCAGGAAGCTTTTGTAGTATGTCTTTAGCAGAAAAAGAAATATCAAGAGATTTAGTGTTTTTTCCCTTATGAGGAATAACGTCTATCATAGCTATAAGTTTATCCACAGGACTAGCTTGGGTAACAATAGGAGGTTTATCAGGTTGTTCGTTGTGTGTATCAATAGTCATTACATCAGGCTTCATAGGTTCACTAGCCTTGACAAACGAGGTAGTGTGTTTAGGCATAGGGTTGGTGAAGATTTGCAAATTCTGGCTAGGGGGTGCAACGGACTTATTGCCTTGATCATTAACACCCAAAATGGTTAATTCACCCGAATCAATGAGGTCTTGAACTAAATGTTTAAGATGCTTGTAATGTTTGATGTCATGGCCATTTTGATGATGAAAATTGAAATAAGCATTAGGTTTGAAGGTAGGTAGTAAATTTTGATTAGGATCAAGTGGTCGAATAGGTGGTAAGGTGAGCATGTGTTTTCTAATTAATTGGTTCATTGTATGATGGAGGGTGTCGGGTAAAGGAGTGTAGTGTTTGTTCAAATCGCTATAATGATAAGGCACACTTGTCTTAGTAGTGGCCATTGCATTTTGAACTTGTTGAGTTGGTTGCAGTTGTGGTGAAGGAGGTGGATTAAATTGTAAAAAATGTCAGTTAGGTTTGTGGAAGTTTTGTGTGTGATTTTGGTTTTGATTGTTGTTTTCAAGTTTGTCAACTTAGCTAGGAGTGGATTTTGACTCATGACTTGAAACCAAATTTTGATAATCACATAAGGTTGTACATAAATGCATGAATGAAGGGAATTTTATCATGGTAAGTTTATTGTGAAAGTTGGTGTGCAAATTCTCAAAAAACATCTTCTGTAGATGTGCATCTAGAATTTTGACATCAACTTTAGCATATAAATATTGGTAACGAGAGATGAAATTTGTCACTTTTTCATCTGTGTTTTGTCTACATCTCATAAGGTCAGCCATTGTCTTTTTAGGTGTAATGTGCACTTGAAAGTGACTAATGAAAGCTTCCACCAATTCGTTAAATGAATGGATGGAATGATTGGGAAAGTTGGAAAACCATTCTAAAGTGGTATCTTTCAAGGTCCTTGGAAATTTTTTTGCTAAAAGTTTATCATCAAGGAAAAAGTCACTACACAAAGTGGTATAAGAATTGACATGGTTGATAGGGTCTCCTTTTCCTCCATATTTCTCAAACCTCGAAATTTCTATCCCTTGTGGCATCGAGATATGTAAGATTTATAATGATAAGGGGCTACTATGGACAAGATATGTGGGTGGAGTGGTTTGACCTTGACTAATGGTGGAAAGTTGATTTTTCATGGATGAAATAGTGTTAAGGAGTTGTGTAGGAAGAGGATCAAGATAATTAGGTTGAGGTGGAAGGGAAAATGGTGATGGAGTGTAAGTGATGTTAGGGGAGGTGAAAGGAATGCTAAGGGGTGTGAATGTGGTGGAAGGAACTTGTGATTTCACAAAAGAAGTAGGAATGCTAGTGGAAATTGGGAAAGAAGTAGCCACATAATTAGGTTGATGCATAGTTGTGTGGATGTGCAGATTGGTGTAAGTTGGTATGGATGCTATAGTTGAAGGGGGGGGAACTTGAGGTGCTCCTTGGCTTATAAGAATGTTTGTATTTGAAGAGGCATGTTTATTGTAAATCTCAGCAATTTTTTTTAGCACTTTTAAGCCATTATCACTCTCAATTAAGTGATGAAGGTTCTCAATAGTAGGTATAGCAGTGGTGGAAATGTTTTCAACTGATAAATATTATTGTAAATGTGCAAAGTCCTCATGAATATTAATGACCTTTTCTTGCAGGAGAGATTTGTTTTCATTGTCAACATGCATAGGATGGAAAGGTGAAGGCATGGAAGTATTATTGTTAGGGCCTAATGCACCATTTTCCATACCAGGAGTAAGAGCTCGTGAAATCCCAAGGTCCACAACAAAAGTGTTATCACGGGATGCCATGAGTCTAGAACTTCTTCTCACTAAATTATTATCAACAAGGCACCAAAAAATCATGCAAGTACCACAAAGGAAGGGTGGATGGAAATGCAAGCTAATCTTAAAATGTAAAATGAAAATGATAGAAAATCTACTAATAGTAACAAAGATGCAAATACAAAAATTAGAAATGCAGGAAAATGCCAGAAAAAGCACAAAACTACTGTCTAAAAAGTGTAGAGGGACTGATTCACCTTGGGTGGCGAATGAGTCCAAAGATGTAAATTTTTTGTGTTTTTCAGAATTTTAAGGATGATTTAAATGTTCTATAGAATGCAATTATAGATGCAGAATGCAAATTTTTACATTTTTCAATGAAATTGAATGCAATGAAAAGGCTTCGATGTTATCACATTGAAAAAAAAAATGGCTGATGGTGTTTGCAACTGCTCGGGCCGAGCTAGGGCATCCGAGCCCTAGCTCATGAGTGCTCTCTGCTTGTCTATACGATGTGGGGTGGGTTGTTTGGGCATTGTTTGGGCTGGTGCATTCTTTCTTTATTGTCCCCTGTGTTGGGTGGCCGTGGCTTTCCCTCAAACGGCGTTTCTTCCTTGCTCGCGGTTTGTTCTTGTCAGGTATTCTTTGTTGCCACGATTGAGGCTGTTGCTATGCGGTGTGTCTGGGCTGGTGGCCATGGGTGTATAGCTTGGGGGTCTTGTGGCATGAGGGGATTCTCCTACCACTGTCTTATTTGGTTGGTGCGAGTGTGGCTAGATAAGGCTGGTGGGGGTGTGTGTGTAGGTTGGTCGGGTGTGGTGGTGTGGGGTGTCCCACCCTGTGTTGGGCAGTGCTCTTGCATGCTCATCTCGGGATCAATGCCTCGACTTATGGGTGAGCCTTCTGGGGCTTCTCTTGAGATGGATTTTTGGGCAACATTTGGTTCGATGTCTCCAAACCATGGGTTGAAGACTTTTGATAATAATTTATTTTCTTTGGATTCAGGGTTTCCTGGTGCAGGGTCGTCTAATGGTGCGAGGCTCAAGAAGATTAACAACTATCTCGAGCGGTGCCAGGAGAGGCCTAAATTGGTGATCCCACCTGAGATGATTGCTGAAGATGTCAAATATTATACGAACCACTCATTATTTTGCAAATTTTTGGGGATGAGGGTTTCACTTCAGTTTTTGGAATCTTCGGCCCAAAGGACTTGGGTGCCAAAGGAGAAATGTAGATCATATTGTTGGATAATAGTTACTTTATGGTAACCTTTAATTGCATGCCTGATCGCACTAGGGTCTTTGAGGGTGGTCCTTATTTCTATAACTAGGCGGGGTTGTTTATCAAACCATGTCATGTTGGCTTTATTCCCCCGGAGGAGCTGCCAAATCATGTCCCGGTGTGGGTTCGTTTGCCTCAGTTTCTAGTGGAGTGTTGTTAGGAGGATGCTTTACACCTGGTGGCTTCATTGCTTGGAAAATCTATTGGGTCTTCGTTGCAAACCTTGGGTAAAAAGGTAATGACTTTTTCTCGTATCTATGTTGAAATTGATCTTAGTAAGCCTTTACCCGATGCTGTGGATATGTGTGCGGGATCCTTGTCTTGGGTGCAGCAATTGGATTATGAGACTCTTCCTTTCTGCTATTGTCTATGTCATGAATATGGTCATTTGCAACGTAGATGTCCAAGATATAAGCCTGTGGAGTCTCAGCCTGCACAACCTCCTCGCAACCCCCCTGTGGCTGATAAGGGAAGGGCCTTGCCTCTGGTGAAGTGGTTGGTGCAGATGGTTTTGTTCAGGTTAAGACTCATAACAGGAACTGGGGTTAGAAGATGACCTTAAAGGAAAGTCAGGATGATGATACTTTTAATAGGTTTGAGGTATTGGATGATCTCAACCAGTAGGAAGTGAACCCAGGGTTGTTGAGTTTGGTTCAGGAGGTTCAAGGTTTAGCTCCGGTGGACGATACCTCTAGTGTGTCATTGATTCCTTCGGGTGGAGATAATTTGCACATGGATACAGATCTTTAGGTAGTGGTCTCAGAGGTGCCGGTTCTTTCAGCTGAGGCACCGAAAGGTCGTGGGGATTCTTCCTCTCCTAGACGAAAGGTAAATCTTATTGCGGCTAAGAGAAACAAGCCTTCTCCTCAGTTGGGCCTTTTAAAAAGAGATCTTAAGAAGGGTGGGGTGGAGAAACATGCCAAACTTGGTAGAAAGAAGGACCTAGAAAAGATTAAGTTGATAGGAGAGACTTTGGTGGAGTCAGGGTCGGTAAAGACTCTGGATTCTCTTTTTTTGAACCCCTCGAAATGATTGTTCTATTATGGAATGTAAGGGGCTTGAATAGCAGCCCTCGACAAAAAATAGTTCATGATTTGGTTAGGAAACATGGTACTGATATTCTTTTTCTGCAGGAGACCAAGCTTTAAGTGGATATTATGTTTAGTTTGGCTCCTAAGTTGTGGAGGAATGGGGAGTGTTAGTGCATTGGTGCTCATGGGGCTTCTGGGGGCATAGCCTATTTATGGAACCCACGAAAGCTCTATCCTCTTTGGTGGTTGTCCTCTAAATCTACTATGTCTATGATTGCTTCTAGCTTTGAGATGGGGGAGATTGTGCTCCTTTCTAATATCTATGCTCCTATTGATCTTTGGTGTAAGCAGTCTCTGTGGTCCCATATTTGGTTTGTCCACAGTTTGGCTCCTTTCCATCCTCGGATTCTTGCTAGAGATTTTAATGCTATCATTGAGTTGGCTGAAAAGTGTGGTGGTAATGTGAGGCTGGAACCCTCGATGTTGCTCCTGTGTGATAATATTGATGCTTTGAATTTAGTGGATATGAAGCCCAGTAATGGTAAGTTTACTTGGAACAATCGCAAGACTAGGGATAATTGTATTGTTGAGAGATTGGATCGCTTCTTGGTTTCCTGCTATTGAATTGGTGGTTAGTGGTCTTCTTATTTTGAAATTTGCGATTGGAGAGGATCCGACCATTGGCCTATCAAGCTGGCTATTGAGTCACGTTGTGTGCCTCATTGTCCTTTTAGATTTCAGCTCATGTGGTTGCGGGACCAATATTTGTATGATTATGTGGCGGATTGGTGGAGAAGGGGTAGACCTGCTTTCGGTACGACAATGTACACCTTTGCTAAACTTCTTCAATATGTGAAATATCAGCTCAAGTGGTGGAATCTTCATTTCTTTGGGAACATCTTTCATGCTAAGGTGGCTACTCAGGCTGAATTGGATGGTATCACAAGACTGATAAGGGAGGATGGGATGACTGAGGATTTGCTTCAGGAAGAGGCTCGGGATTTGAAAGCTCTGGAGGAGTGCGAGATGCGGTTGGAAATATATTGGAAACAAAAGTCTCAGATAGAGTGGCTTCAGGAGGGGGATAAAAACACAACTTTTTTCTTCAATTCTGTGAAGTCCAAGAGGCAAGGAAATTCTATCTCGGCTTTGGTGAATGACAGGGGGGAGCAACTCTCCTCCTTTCCTAAAATCTTAGGTGAGGTGGTGGATTATTTTTCCTCTCTTTTTTGGGAGGATTCGTAGGGGGGTCTCCGGAAGAAGCCTAGGTTCTTTCCTGTATTCCCCCTCTGGTCTCTAGAGAAATGAATGAGCTTCTTATCAGTAATATCACACTGAAGGAGCTAGAGGGGACTGTTTTCTAGATGAAGAAAGGGAAAGCTCCTGGTCTTGATGGATTCCCGATCGAGTTTTTCCAAAAATTTTGGGATATCATCAAGTTGGACCTTTTGGCAGTTGTTCAGGATTCTCAGCGGAACAAGTAGATGCTCAAAGCTTTAATTTCTACCTTTCTATCCCTCATTCCCAAGTGTGATGGGGCTGATAGGTTAATTCAATTCCATCCCATTTCTCTTTGCAATGTCATTTATAAAGTTATCTCTAAGTTAATTGTTGACAGGTTAAAAAAGGGGCTTAAGGAGCTGATTTCTGAGGAGCAGAGTGGTTTTGTGGCAGGAAGGAGAATTTTGGATGGGATTGTTATTGCAACTAAGACCATTCATTCTATGGCCAGCTCCAAAGAAAAGTAGATGTTCATTAAGTTGGATATGGCTAAGGCTTATGATAGGGTTAGATGGTCTTTCCTTGGAAAGATGCTCAGTGTTTTTGGTTTCAGGGAAGATTGGATTCATTGGGTTATGAGCTACATCACTTCAGTTTCTTTCTCTATGATTATTAATGGCGAGCACTCTGAGTTTTTTGGTGCGTCTAGGGGGCTTCGTCAAGGGGATCCCCTCTCTTTGTATTTGTTTCTTCTCTTTGATGAAGGTTTGGGGAGATTGATTAGAAGAAATGTGGAGGGTGGTATTATCTAGGGTTGGCAGTGGGGTGGCGACTTGCCTCCACAGTCCCACCTGTAGTTTGTGGACAATACTACTCTAATGGGAAAGGATACAATGGGAGAAGCTGCTAATATTGGTAGGGTGTTGGAAGTTTACCTGAATTCCTCGGGACAATTGATTAATGAAGATAAATCTTCCATATTTTTTTTTTATACTCTAGGCCCCATTCAACAGTGGATTGCTCAGACCTTGAGATTTCAGATTGGGAATCTTCCTTTGACCTATCTTGGTATCCCCATCTTGGATGGGTGATTTCCCAAGGAGTCCTGGAAGAATATTTTGGATAAATTTTGGGTTAAAGTTAATCATTGGACTCATCAGTGGTTATCCTTTGTTGGGCGTGTTCAGTTAATCAAGTCTGTGGTGTAGGCTTTGCCCATTTATAGTTGCATGCTCTAGGTTGCTCTTGTGAGCTTTCTTAAGGAGTTTGACTCTATGGCTAGATAGTTTTTATGGGCTGGTTGTTTGATGTCTTCTAAATGGAGTCTGGTTAGATGGGAAGTTGTTTGTAGCCCAAAGCAGTATGGGGGTCTTGGATTGCAGCAGTCGGCTTTGACTGGGGTGGCACTGGATGCGAAGCTGTATTGGCGGTGGTGCACTGAGCAGGACAAGATTTGGGCCAGAGTTCTATCTCAAAAGTACTATTTGGTAATTCCTTAGAATGATATCCCTCGTTATCCCCTTGTCAGGAAGGGTTTGGTGATCTGGGGGACTCTAAAAAATGGGGCTACTCTTATTAAGGATGGTTTATTTTGGATTTGTAAGCAAGGGACCGAGGTTCAGTTTTGGTCTGATTCCTGGGATGGCTCTCCTCCTCTCATCTCTCAGTACCCTAATTTATTGAATCTTTGCCAGAGGTTTATTGAGGCTGGTTGGTCACGAGTGAGTGACTTTAAATCCTCCTCTTTGTGCGGGCTACTTGAGGTGGCTAGATGGAAGTCTCCTGATGTTTGGCTAGATGTTGGTCTGCAAGAGGAATGTGTTGTGCTACAAAGTGTTCTTTCCAGTTGTCGATGTAGTTCTCTCTGGGAGGTAGATGTGCTTGCTTGGTCTCTGAATCCTTTGGGTGTTTATACTGTGGCCTCTGGGTATAAGGTGTTATTATCCAACAGGTTGAATGGGGAGGAAGTTCAGTGGTGGAAGTAGGTCTGGAACAAGTTCTCCTAGCCAAAGTGTAATTGCTTTGTTTGGATGTTGACCTGGAATAAGTGTTTGACTTGGGACAATATCCAGAAGAGGGGTTTCCATGGCCCTTCTGTTTGTGTTTTGTGTGGGGCTGCCGAGAAGGAGTCTTCTCACTTGTTTTTTCATTGTCCTTTTGCTATCCAGATTTGGCATTTTCGGTGGGGTGTTTGGCAGAGCCCCTGTGTTCACGCTTCCTCCTTGATTGAGTTTTGGAACAGTGTGGGTAGGCCTCCCTCTATGACTTCTTTCTTACAAGAAGTGTTGTTTGTGGGGCCATCTTTATGCTATGGCAGATTTGGTTGGAATGGAATAGGCATATTTTTCATGGTGAGAAGAAGTTTTTGCAGGAAATTTGGCAGCAAAATTTGAGGATGATTCAGGAGACAGTGGAGGCTAAGTGTGTTGTGAGCTTTCCGTTAGAGAAAAGGGATGCTGAGGTGGTGGAGAGATTGGGGATTCAGGGGTTGTCTGTGACTTCTGCTTGTGTTAGGAGAGGGAGGAAGGCTAAGCAGAAAATTCATAGGATTGGTAGGTGGCTGCCCCCTCTTGATGGAGTTCTGAAGATTAATATTGATGGCTCTTCCAGGGGAAATCTGAGACCTACTGGTATTGGGGGGATTGGAAAGGATTCTTTTGGTTCGGTGGTTTTCCTCTTCTCAATCCATGAGGGGTCAAAGACTATCAACATTGTGGAAGGATTGGCAATCCTCTACGCCTTTGAGAGGGCTCATGCTTTGGGGTGGAAAAGGATTATTTGTGAATTTGACTCCCAGGTATTGATCAATTTTCTCATTGAGGGAAAATTGGTGGGGGTTAGTTGGCAGTTGGCTATGATTGTACAACAGATTTTGCAGGTTAGTTCGTTGCTAGAAATGGTGACTTTTGTTCATATTCTGTGGGAGTGGAATAGGGCTGTTGATTGCTTGGAAAAATGGACCTTTGAACGTGTTGGTGGTTGGAAAATTGAGGAGTGGGAACTTATTCCTCTGGAGCTTCACCATGATTTGGAGGGAGTTCTGGCTGAGGATAGGGCTGGTTTAGGAGTTGGTTGACTTTGGTTGTGCTTTGTTCTTCTATTTTCTTTTTCTTGGGACTCCAGTCCTTCACTTTCATTGTAATGTTCCTTTCTGAGTTTCAAATTTTTTTTTACCCTTTATATATATAAAAAAAAAACTACATGAATGTTTCACTAATGCAAAATGAAAGGTCCTAGAATGCAATAACAAATCAATGCCCTAATTGAATGCTAATGCAAATGGAAACTAGGATCCAAGATATGAATGCAATCAGAAATTTAAAATGTTCAAAATTCTGGTTCAACAAAATGAACAATAGATTTTTGGGACCTGAATGCTGGTTCTTGCACTTCTAGGGTTTTTCACCTAAAAGGAGAGATATTTTGGTCCAAAAATGCTTATCTAACACTCAAATTAGGATGTGTGCAATGTGATATGATGTAAATGAACTTAACTAAATGCAATTAACTAATTACAATGAACTAGAATGAATGCAAAAGTGCAATTTAAGCTATGTTTGAAAACACATTATGATATGCAAACAACTATGAAAATGAAGAAATTATATAGAACAGAGAGTATAGGGGTAAATTTGAATGCACCTAGATGATGTCTGAGATTTCTGGAATGTTTGGAATGCTGATGAAATTTACTGATTTTTTATAGCGGGACTCATTCACCCAAGGTGGCGAATCAGTCCACCTACTGATGAAAAACTATAGGGAGATGATTTTTGTCTGTCGGGATTTGAAATCTAACAAAACTCAAGTTTTCAGTACTAGGAATTTCTGCTTGTCAGGTTGTCGAAGTCAAATATGCAGAAAACAGACAAATAAGTCTCTCCAAGCTTGAATTTGACTTATGTTGACTTGAAGCATCTAGCTGACATAAAAATAAATCTTCAACACCTTATAACCTATCAAATCTACAAACAAAAGGTTGCAAATACACAAGAAAAAGGGGGAAAATGATTAGGGTTAGTGAATAGGGATTTTCCTTGGTCAAACCCCACTTTTGGTAATTAAACCATTGAAAAAATAATGAAATGCAAGAGAAAGATAAATTAATAACATACAAATGATATCAACTCACCTAACTCTTGATCTTGTAATTCTAAAGTAATATCAATGATAGCTTCAAAGTGCTTGAAAAGTTCTTTAATTGATGATGTAAAATGCTTGAATGCTTAAGTGAATAGGAGGATAAGTGAACATGATGAATGGGGATTGTAGGATATGTAAAATGAGGTGAAAAATGCCTATTTATACAATTCTTGTGCCTTAGTATCCATTCATACCTCATAATAGGCCGACATCAAGTGTTTTTGAAAAAAATTCTGAAAGGAAATTTAAAATATTTTGAATTTAGGGCCAAGGGGGACTCATTTTCCACCCATGGCGAATGGGTCCCATCTAGGACCTAAAAACAAGTGTCGAGAATAATGTGGTATTTAATATTATTTGTCAAGATAACATTTAAAAATACACATAGTTAAGTCATATGAGGGCATAAAAAGAAAAAATAAAGCATGAGAAAGGTGTAAATAGTGAAGATGTTCCTAGAAAAGCATGAAGGCTTGTTACAATACTTTACAACCCTTCAATATGGGTATGTGCAGGATCATTATGGAAAAAATAGGCCTTTAAGTGGCAAAAAATTCAAAAAAATTTGAGTTAGGCAACTTGACATAAAAATTTGAATAAGTTATCTATATTATTTCAAAAATATGTAAGAATAGAATCTATAGCAAATTGAATGTAGTTTCTAAACTACTAGGCTCATTTTTTATGTTTTAAAATCTATTGGGTGAAAATTGTAAATTTCAATGTAGTAGTACTTAAATTTCAGGGGAAAAATAGGAAGTAGGTGTTTGTCTGACCACCCTAACCACAATAAAATGATAATATTTTTTTATAAGATTTTAGATATAAGTAGAGAACTCATGTCCCAATGTGATGCATATCTTTTTGTAATTTTTTTTTACGTAAATAATTAATTGTGATTTTATTTTTACAAATTTTAAAAAATATAAAAAATGCGTATGTCTGACCACCTTAACTTGGTAAAAGATTCATGAAATTCAGTTTTCTCTTTTTTAATCCTCTAGTATGTGAACCATAGAATGTGACATATGTTTTGGATTCAAAAAATGTGATACCGTTTGAAAGCTATAGATGTTTTTCAATCAGTTTGTCAACCAGGACTTTAGTTGTAATTAAAATAGAAAATGAATAATAATAATTTATTAAATTCAAACTAAAGTATGATTTATATTGGTGGAAAGCTGAGAAGCTCCTTTCAAAACCCTTTTCGTTTCATCAATTTTTGGTAAAAAAAAATTATCAGCCACATACCCTATACATACCAATCATATCGCCACTTTTTGGCCCATCATGATCCTACACATACCCATATAGGACTTGATGATGAGTCAAAAGGTTATTTTTAGGTAAATTGTATTAAATAGATTCTAGAAGAATGTAGAAATGTCTTACAACACTTCACAACACCTTCACAAGACATCGTTATTGTATTTTTAGTACCTAAATAAGCATGTTCAAGCCATGTTACAACATAAAATAAAAGCAACATAGTTCCAACACCATGAAACAAGATTGAAAAGGCCATGAAAATAACCAAGGGCCATTTTTCTATGGAACATAACCAAAAAAATGTATTTATCAAAAAATTTTAAATTAAATATACCAAATGCCACTCAATAGTTGACCACTATATAGGGTCGAAAAGTAAGACCTCAAGCAACACCGACTAACCAAACTGACAAACTGAGAAAAATGATGGGTACCAAATCGGATACTCATCCTCATTGAGGATGATGGCTAGGGTAGGGGACCAAGTGCTATCTCTGATCAACATTTCCATTGAGTTTAAGGCATGCTCATACCTGCCAATTCAGTTGGAGTTGATGCCTATTACTTGTAACCTGCAACACACAAAATGGTCATGCATATACATATACATATAATTAGGAACATTGTGAAAGGGAATTGCAACATTGCAGCATACTCAAAAGTGAGTGATGTGACACTATCCCTTTCACCCAACACATTAGTAAGAACATCACCAAGTAATCACATCAACTCATAACAATCAGTTACATATTAATCAAGGTAAGAATAGTCACAGGATAATCAACTAATAGTCATGATTAGATAATGGCATAGTGCTCATGATAGGATTATTCCACATAATCAAATAAAACCATATACTAATCATAACATGTGCATAAAACTCAAGTAACACAAGTTTCATCAAAGTATCATCATAGCAATAAATCCAATCATCAAATAATGTATCATGATGTCTCATCCTAAACAAATCAACTATTAGTCTATTAGAGAATAGTATGAGGGAAAATACATCCTCCCCCTAGAATCAGGCTTACTCCTAGAAGGCTGCAAATAAGAAAGGGTGCAACTCTTGCATACGGGATGCATCCTCCCAAGTGGTTGAAGACTCATCATTAGGATCACACTAGACCCTCACCTGCTCAACGTCTTGACCCATGAGGGAAAGTCTCATGTGTTGTAGAATTCCCATGAGCTCAAGAGCTAGCTGCCCATCCTCTACCTATAAAGAATTCCAATAAAGTACATGTGAAATATCTAGACAATATTGTCCAAGAACAAAAACATGAAATACACTATGGATATGTAATAGACTGGGTGGCAAAGCAAGATGGTATGCAACGGGACCAATCCTTTCCAAAACCTTGAATGACCCAAAAAAAGGCGATGCGAGTTTAGAGTCTTTTCCATAATGGATCAAACTCTTTCATGGACGTACCTAGAAGAATACCCGGTCCCCAATAGAAAACTAATGATCAACCCTATGAGCATCTACATACTTCTTCTACCTATCCTGCACTGCTACCAAATTTTCTCTAATACAGACAACCTGCTGCTCCATCTCATGAAGCATCCCTTGTCCTAGGAGGACTCTATCCTCAAGATGATCCCAACTAAGTGGGGTCTAACAAGGGAAACGATGCAAGGCCTGAAAAGAGGGAATACCAATAGAACTGTGGTACCCATAGTTATACACAAATGAGCCACTAAGTAAAGATAATCCTCCCAACAAGTTTGTTGATCCATGAAATACATCTTGAGCATATCCTCAAGGACCTGATTAACCCTTTCATTCAACCCATCTGTCTCTGGGTGGTAAGTAGAAATAAAGTTTAACCGAGTCCCCAACGCATGCTGCAAGAATGTCCAGAGTGTTGAAGTGAACAATGGATCTCTACCAAAGATGATCCTATGAGGAATCCCATTCAACCTGACTATATCCTCCATAAAAATCCTGGCTACTGAAGAAGCTTTATATGAAGACTAAACAAGAGAGAAGTGCACCACCTTAGTTAGCCTATCTATAGTGACCATGATGGTGTCATGACAATGAGAAGATACTAGAAAACTGACTATAAAGTCCACTGAAATGATGCCCATTTCCATTTTGAGACAAGATCCAACTGAAGAAGACCTATGGGGTGTTGGTTCTCTACCTTAACACTTTGGTACTCCAAACACCTCGAGACAAAATCTGCAATGTCCCTTTTAATCCTAGACCAAAAATACAACTAACAGAGGTGTACGTGCATCTTCTTGACACCCGAATGAGCTGAGTAGGGTTCTTGATGTGCCTCTGACATAATTAGGGTATGAAGACCCTCTAAAGGAGGAACATAGATGTGACCCAAGTACCGCAAGAGAACATTTGATTCAAGAGAATAACCTACAAATCTACCATCCAAGGCTCTACATGACTCAACCTCTGACTTCACCTCATAATACCAACTATCTGCAGGAAGCGCTGCAAGAATTTGACTCCTCAAATCTACTCCAAGAATGAATACTGAAAGCTCATTCCTTCGCTAACTAAGAGCATCGACCACAAAATTCTCCTTTTCATGGATATACTTCACCTCAAATTCATACTTGTATAGGAACTCCATCCACCATCTTTTCCTAGCATTCAAGTTTGGCTACGTGAATATGTATTGTAAACTGCAGTGATCGCTATGTAGCTCAAACCGATGCCCTAATAGAAAATGTCTCTATCTCACCAAGTCATGCGTAGGGTAGTTCAACTAGTGATCCTTGATTTTTTGATACTCAAGGGCTATCAGGCGACCATCCTACATCAATAGTGCTCCTAGAACCTCCAAACATGCATTATTACACACCACAAAGTCTCTAGTAGAATCAAGAACTGTTAGAATGGGTGCACTTGTCAACCTCTCCTTGATATTCCTAAATTCTGCTTGACACTACTCTGACCAAATGAACTTCTTCCCTTTTCTTTGAAGAGAACTAATGGGGTGAGCTATCCTCAAAAAACCCTGCACGAAATGCCAATAACAGCTTGCTAATCCCATAAAGCTGTGAACCTCTAAAACATTAGTGGGCTCAGGCCAATCTATGATGGCTTGGATCTTCGATGGATCCATGAAAATACCCTCCCCTAAAATAACACACCCCAAATATCTCACATCTTTCTTAAAGAATTCACACTTTTCCAAATTTGCATATAGTTGGTTCTCCCTCAGACACTGCAATACCTACCGTGAATGATCCTCATGCTCCTCCATAGTCCTAGACTAAATAAAAATGTCATCTAGGAACACAAGGAAATTTTTTCCAAGATAGGTGCAGAACACTTCATTCATCAATCTCATAAATATAGATGGTGCATTCATCAACTAGAATGGCACGACAGTGAACTCATAGCGCCCATAGTGAGTGCAAAATGTAGTCTTATGAATGTCTTCCTCAAAGATACGCAACTGATGATACCCTGACTTTAGGTCAATCTTCAAAAACACCTTGGCTTCCTTAATCTAATAAAAAAGGTCATGAATCCTCAGCAATGGATATTTTTTCTTCACAACCACCTTATTTGGTTGTCGATAATCAATACACAACCAAAGGGATCCATCCTTTTTATTCACAAAAAGGACCAATGCTCCCCAAGGAGAGAAACTAGGATGAATGAACTCCTTAGCTAACAACTCCTCTTACTCCAACCAAACCTCCTTTATTTCCTAAGTGGTCATCCAATATGGAGCTCGAGAAATAGGTTATGCCCTTGCGACAAGATCTATCTTGAAATTGATGTCATGCTTAGGTGGCATACCTCGAATCTCACTCGAGAAGGTATATGCAAAATCCCTAAGGATAGGATGATTGTTGAGGGACACCTCTCAACTCTCCCCTAACTCTAAATCATTAACCATCAAAACAAACAACTAGCAATCGTGACACAAACATCTCTTTAACTACATAGTAGAAATCATACACAAAGAGATGGGTCTCTAAATGCCAACTACCTCTACCTCCCTTCTTTAATCATCCAAACACTGCACTAATTTTCATCGACAATCTATCACTGCTCAATGAGCATCCAACCAATCCATACCTAACACTATGTCATAAGATCCTAGGGGTATGATGTGAGGATCCACCGTGGTAGAGAGAGTACCAATCCACAATCCACATCCATACAAAAAGGATTCTACCGCTACTCTAGATCTAAAAGACAATTCGACTTGCCATTTAACATCTTGCTTTGCTGCCACCAGTCCACATCACTCCACTAAAGAAGTGGAAATGAATGAATTACAATCCCCAAAGTCAAAAAGGACAGAAATACTAATACCCTGCAACTCACTTGTGGTCTCTAGAACTGTGCCCTGATGCTCTGCCTAGTAGTTATCAACTGTTGCAAACACTTTGTGAGACCTTCCTACCTCACCCACGATCGTCTCTAAGGCTACTGACCTCTGACTAAATCCTGATGTGCTCTTTTGCAGAAACTACCTAGCTATGTGGCCCTTTTGGCTTTAAGGAAAACATCCTATACCTCTTCCATACCCCCTACCACCTGAGGGTATACTCATGGACTACTGGAAATTTCCTCTACTAACTATAGAGTGTGTGCTCTTAGTTGACTACTCAGAACAATTATGCTTGGCTCGCCACCAATTCTATTTTTTCCCAACTGAGAACCACTACCTTGTTGAGATTGAACGTTCTTAGGTTTTGAATGGGAATATTGTTGTTGTTGCAGTCCACCCTTAGCAGGTGCATGATGGGTCCTAGAGGAACCTGCTTCCTAAGACTGACCACCTCGGGACCCAAAGCGTGCTGGAGGCACGCTACCAATCTATACACCTGTCTGACCTCCTAGCACCATGGCCAGATTCTCCTCTACCAATTGAGCCTTCTCTACTACCACCTCCATGGTCTTCAGCTGAAAAAATAGACTCCCCAACTGATATGAGCATTCAAACCCCTAATAAAATTTTGAACCAACATGGACTCATCATCACCAATACCTACATATTGTTTAAGCTCAAATAACCTATGCTCATACTACTCGACAGACATAGCCATCTACCTCAACTCATGAAACTCATCAATACGACACTACCTCGAGTGGTTTGACAAAAAGTGAGCTCTAAACCTCGCTAGAAACATCTCCCAACAAACTAAACCAATATCCATATGTAATTTTTCTTGCTCCAACTGCCACCATGTAGAAGCAAAACCCCGAAGGTGCATGATGGAACATCTCGCCTTGGTTTTGGTACCATACAGATGCATGGAAAAAAACCTATCCAAATCTATCAACCAAGTCTCTACCTCCAAGCCACCACTAGAACCATCGAAGGTATGAGGGTGTTCCCTTAAGAGATCCCTCATATGACTTGCTAAAATAGTCTCTCGCACATCTATAAAAACTCTCCTCCTAGGAGACCTTTCACTTTCCCTATCCACCTACTTTTTACCCTCCTATCAAGGGCCTAATTGGGTGAGGACCTCCTCAATAAAATGACACAACTAAGCTTTGTCTAACTTCGTCTGACCTAGATTATGACCCCTACTTTCCTGATCATTCTGAGATCCCTGTTCTTCCTCACAATCACTCTTGTGGGAGCTATGAGAAGGGGGTTCTGGTGGTTAGCCCCAAGTCCACCACCTCGACCTCTACCACAACCCTGACCTTTGCCTCTAGGCATCTTCCTACACAAACACCACTAGCAGACAAATCTCATGTTGTTAGGAAAGGATGACAAAAAGGAGAAAAATAGAATCTCTAGAGTCTAAGCAACTAGGAAAATATAATGGGCTCATATGAAACCAGAGTACCATGTGTTAGAACTTGTACTCTGATACTAGGTGTAATGCCCCAACCAAGGAACCCTAGAGGACAACACAAACTATGACATATTAATGGAACAATTTTTTTTAAAGGAAATAACAACAGATTGCATAACCTAACATACCATATAATCTAAATCTAGGTCCTGTACGGTTCCTTGAGTGTGCTACTCACATAACTATTAATCAAGATAAATAGAATCATTTCATTAACTGGTAAGATAACATGATTTATCCAACAAGAAAATTCATTTTAAAACATCACATTTAATGAATTCTACATTACTTAATTCCATAACATGCCAAATGATAATAAACATTTAAGATCATTTCTAACAACTACATATGCAAGATGCATTACATTATAATATTCATTACAAGAAGAATACATCAATATCTAATAGATCGTTACAATAATTACAACAATACTTCCCTTAGTACATGTGGGTAGAATACACCAGATTACACTAAATGATACACTGATATACAATCCAATACAATACATGAAAGGTTGCCTTATCGAACTGAAACATGAACAAGATCTAAAGTCCACAACACAATGAACAACCTCCATACACATGAACATGGAACAAGGACAACCAATGGAAGAAAAAGCACCAACAATCCGATCATATGGAACCATGAGGTCCAACCCCTATTGTAGGAGATAACACAAGGTCTCACATCATACAGATAGTCAGGAAAGCAATAGGATAACACAGTCAAGGGTTATACATGGACTCCAACACAACACTGCTAACTTCACTGCAGAGGCACTCACAAAATAGAAAGAGAAATTACAACTAGGGAATGGTAGACTGCAATAGGGAGGAGTGTCATCACATAGCTTGATATGGGTTATCTTTGTAGATCTTCCTAGGCCCTGACCCCCATCTTGGGTTATCCTAGTAGCCTCTTTCAATCCCTGGCCCCCATACAAACTCATACAGAATCAACATACCTTTGATGAGGACAAGGCAGTTGATCTTTCCATTCTAGGCCTTCCTAACTCATCTCAAGCCTAAATGAGCACTTGAGCCATGAGTGGGGAAATTTGTTATCTTGTTTAATGTGAATTGTACGCATCCCCCTCATTCAATATTAAAGTTATCACTGGACTAAGAAACCCTCCAATGGGTTATCTTGGACACCACTTTGGGTTTCAACCCCCATTGAGAGCCACTCCCCCTACTTGCAACTAGTAGGTCCCCTACACATCAAGCAAGGAATTAACCATCTTGCACACTTAGCATAATCACGTGAATCCATACATAGTGCAAGGCATTGACCATCTTGTACACAACTCAAAACATTTCCAAACCAATTTCAAAGTGAAACAATCATAAAAACCATACATACAAAAAATATTCCCTCCTATGTCTTTGCAAGCCAACCTTAACAATTTTACACAATGAATGCCACTTTTAAACAATTACCAAAATCACTTGAGTTAATAATCAAACACATTATTCAATACAAGAAAACAATCAAATAAATAACCATGAAATAAATTATTTCCACATTTCATATTAATCTTTAACTTAACCACATAATTCACTTCATGGGTCATTCACCACAATAATTTATAATTAACTATAACCAAAATTATTCTAAATAACTAGTTCCATAGTTAATTTACAAATCAACTATTAAATAATTATGAAAGAAATCAACATTCTGGTATGTGCAGGATCATCATGGAAAAAACAGGCCCTTAAGTGGCAAAAAATTCAAAAAAAACAAAGATAGGCAACTTGACGTAAAAATTTGAATAAGTTATCTATATTATTTCAAAAATATGTAAGAATAGAATCTATAGAAAATTAAATTTAGTTTCTAAACTACTAGGTTTATTTAAATAAAAAAAACTATTTGGTGAAAATTTGAAATTTCAATGCAGTAGTACTTAAATTTCAAGGAAAAAAATAAGAAGTATGTGTCTGTCTGACCGCCCTAACCATAATAAAATGACAATATTTTGTTATAAGATTTTAGATATAAGTAGAGGACTCATGTCCCAATGTGATGCATATTTTTTTGTAATTTTTTTCCAAATAAATAATTAATTATGAATTTTTTATTACAACTTTTTAAAAAATATAAAAACTCGTATGTCTGACCACCATAACTTGGTCAAAAATTCATGAAATTATTATGATTATTATTAATCCTATAGTATGCGAAGCATAGAATGTGATGTATTTTCTGGATTAAAAAAATGTGATACACCTATAGATGTTTTTCAATCAGCCTATCAATCAAGACTTTAGTCGTAATTCAAATAGAAAATGAATAATAATTATTTATTAAATTCAAAGTAAAGTATAATTTATATTCGTGGAAAGCTAAGAATATCCTTTAAAAACAATTTTCGTTTCATCAATTTTGGGTAACAAAAAGTCATCAGCCGCATACCCCATCATATTGCCACTTTTTGGCCCATCATGATCCTACAAATACCCATTCATTAATTAACAAAAGATAATCTAATTTATTTAATAAATCCTTCAATTATCTAGATATAACTAATTCACTTACCCTACTTAATTTTCCAATTCACATGTCTGTGAAGAATTTAAATACCCAATTAAAATCCTTTATCTATAAGTATTTACAAGCTCAATTTAATAGTAACTATTGAAATCATTCATTAAATAACATTCCTTTTTATTTCTTCATTTATCATATAATCTTTCACAAATAGGAAAAATCAATTCCTTACTATTATAATATAACATACCTTTACATATATACATATATACATATGTATATATATCTAATTACCCATAAATACAATCATAATTTAATAACATATAGCTATATATACATATAAATATTATTTCAGAATAAAATAAGTAAAAGATATTATAAATGCCATATATAATAAGAAATTCATTAATCTCATATTATAACGAATGCAGTCTATAATTTTCATTATCAAGATGCATATCCAACTTATTAAAATGCAATCATAACATAAAATACAAAATTTGAAAGGCATAAAAAACTGGAGGTGTCATGCACCAACAGCGACAGAGGCTCCTACAGGAGTAGGGTGCGTGGACCAACCAACACGGAGTTGTTTGACAGGGGGCCTCAATGTGGCCTCATCTCATGATATGAAATTAAAATAGGATGTTCGCAGTGAGATTTCTTGAAAAGGATTTAGAATTTTGAAGAAAATGAATATGGCTATGTAATGCCAACCCTGTCAAGAGCCGCGCGTGGAGGGAGGAGAAGTGAAGCAGGTTTTCATAGCCTTTCTTTCCCTGGCAGGCATGAATGAAAAATTTTGTGCCATAGTGAATGTGCCCACCCTTGACAGAATGCCTCAAAGAAATATCAACCCGTGGAATGCAAGATATGCAAAAAATGAATATACTGAAAAGGCTTAAGATACTTTCAAGAAAGTGCGATTAGCTAGTGTAAGGTCGAGTTCGACACTTGTGGCTGCGAGTGTGGGAGTATAGCAGATTTTAGATTATGATTGCATTGGAAGGCATGTACATGCAATGGTTGCAAGATACACACAATAGAATTTGTTGAAACTTTTAAGAATGAAATCAATAGGTGTAAATAGACATAATGCAATGATCATAGGATATGCAAATAACTTTATTGTAAATGAATCAAACAAACAAACATTGATTTCAACAGGAAAGAGAGAGAGAGGAATTAATTGCCTCTATCACACACACAAAAAAAAACAAAAGATTAAATCCCAACCTGGGTCCAATGCCTAGCAGGAGGAGATTTGATGCCAAGCTTTAGCATTTGCTTGCAAATCCCATTTCTCCAAATCCCCAATCAAATTTTCCAACAAGCCCCAATTTCCACTAAATCAACAATATATGAAATTTTTGTAGAAAAATTTCTCCTTTCAGCAAAAACAGAATGAAAAATCTCCCAAAAGGAAAATTATTTACAGGAAGGAGGCTATTTTTTTTTCTTCTGAAAACCCAAAAATCCAATGAATCTCTAAAATCCACAAAAAAACATTAAGTTTCTTTTTAGAAAATTTGTTCAATATTGTGCATGTGATGCATGAAAAACCTTTCTATTTATCATATTATATTTACTATTTATTAATTATAACATTCGACTAATTTTTTTTATTTTTTTAATATTACATTGCAAATTTGTTTTATTATAAACTATGATTATTAATAAATATATTTATATTTCTTTATCATTTGAAGTGCCTTTTACTTAATGATTTTATTTTAGTGCGAAAAATAACAAAAAAAAAACATTTATCAAACAATTTTAAATTAAATAAAACCAAATGCCACTCAATACCTAACCACTATCTAGGGTTGAAAAGGAATACCTCAAGCAACACCAACTGACCAAACTAACAAACTGACAAAACTGACAGGTGCCAAACTGGATAGTCATCCTCCTTGAGGATGATGGCTAGGGTAGGGAACCAAGTGCTATCTCCGATCAACTATTCCATTGAGTTTAAGACACACTCAGACCTGCCAATTCAGGTGGAGTTGATGCCTAGTACCTACAATCTGCAACACACAAAATAGTCCTGCATATACATATACATATAATTAGGAACACTGTAAAAGGGAATCATAGTGTCACAGGGTACTCACAAGTTAGTGATGCGACACTGTCCCTTTCACCCAACACATTAGTAAGAACATTACCAATTAATCACATAAAATCATAACAATCAGTTACATAACAATCAAGAGAAGAAAAGTCACAAAAATATTCGCATAATAGTTATGATCAGATAATCACATAGTGATCATGATAGGATTAGTCCACATAATCAAATAAAACCATATACTAATCATAACATGTGCATAAAACTCAAGTAACAAAAGTGTCATCAAAGTATTATTATAGTAATAAGTCCAATCATCAAATAATGTATCATGATGTCTCATCCTAAACAAATCAACTTTTAGTCTATCAAAGAATAGTATGAGGGGCACTACATCCTCCTCTAGAATCAGGCTTACTCTTAGAAGCCTACAAACAATAGAGGGTACAACTCTCACATACGGGATGCATCCCCCCAAGCAGCTAAAGACTCATCATTAGGATCCCACTAGACCCTCACCTGCTCAACATATTGACCCCTGAGTGTGAGTCTCCTATGCTGTAAAATTCCCATGGGCTCCAAAGCCATCTGCCCCTCCTCTACCTGTAAAGAATTTCAATCAAGTACATGTGAAATATTTAGATAATATGGTCTAAGGGGTATGTGCACGATCATCATGGAAAAAATAGGCCCTTAAATGGCAAAAAATTTAGAAAAAATCAGAGTTAGGCAACTTGACATAAAAATTTGAATAAGTTATCTATATTATTTCAAAAATATGTAAGAATAGAATCTGTAGCAAATTGAATGTAGTTTCTAAACTACTAAGTTTTTAAATCTATTTGGTGAAAATTTGAAATTTCAATGTAAGTAGTACTTAAATTTTAGGGAAAAATAAGAAGTAGGTGTCTAATCTAACCACCCTATACACAATAAAATGATAATATTTTTTTTATAAGTTTTTAAGATATAAGTAGAGACTCATGCTCTGGATGTGATGCATATTTTTAATAATTTTTTCCCAAGTAAATAATTAATTATGAATTTTTATTACAATTTTAAAAATATAAAAACTCATATGTCTGACCACCTTAAGTTAGTCAAAACTTCATGAAATTCATTTTTTTTCTTTTAATCCTATAGTATGCAAAACATAGAATATGACGCATGTTTCTGATTCAAAATATGTGATACGGTTTGAAAGCTATAAATGTTTTTCAATTAGCCTATCAATCAAGACTTTAGTCGTAATTCAAATAGAAAATGAATAATAATTATTTATTAAATTAAAAGTAACGTATAATTTATATTGGTGGAAAGCTAAGAATCTCCTTTAAAAACCCTTTTCATTTCATCAATTTTAGATAAAGAAAAATTCGTTAGCCACATACCCCATACATACACATCACATCACCACATTTTGGCCCATCATGATCCTGCGCATACCCTGAGAATAGAAACATGAAATACAATGTCGATACATGATACACTGGGCAATAAAGCAAGATGGTATGCAACAGTCTCAATCCTTTCCAAAACCTTGAATGACCCAACAAAATGTAGTGCGAGCTTAGATCCTTTTCCATAACAGATCAAACTCTTTCGCATACTCACCTACATGAATACCCAGTCCCCAATAGAAAAATAATGATCGAACCTATGAGCATCCACATACTTCTTCTGCATGTCCTGAGCTACCACCAAATGTTCTCTAATATGAACAACCTATTGCTCCATCTTTTGAAGCATCATTGGTCCTTAGAGGACTCTTTCCTCAAGATGATCCCAACTTAGTGGGGTCCAACAAGGGTGACCATACAAGGCCTAAAAGGGGGGCATACCAATAGAATAGTGGTATGCATTGTTATACACAAACTACATTAAGTAAAGATAATCCTCCAAACGATTTTTTTGATCCATGACATGCATCTTGTGCATATCCTCAAGGACCTGATTAACCCTCTCAATTTTCCAATCTATCTCTAGGTGGTACGCTAAACTAAAGTTCAACCGAGTCCCCAACGCATGCTGCAAGGACGTCTAGAGTGTTGAAGTGAACACTGGATCTCTATCAGAGATGATCCTACGAGGAATTATATGTAGCCTAACTATATCCTCTATAAAAATCCTAGCTATTAAAGAAGCTTTATATGAAGACCGAATAGGAGAGAAGTGTGGCACCATAGTCAGCATATATATAGTGACCATAATGGCATCATGATGATTAGTAGATACTAGAAAACCAACTATAAAGTCCACTAAAATGATGTCCTATTTCCATTCTGGGATAAGATGTGGCTCAAGAAGACCTGTGGGGTGTTGGTGGTCTACCTTAACCCTCTGACACTCCAAACACCTCGAGACAAAATCTGCAATGTCCCTTTTCATCTTAGACCAAAAATACAACTGACGGAGGTCTTTTTGTATCTTCTTGACACCCAAATGAGTTGAGTAGGGTGCCTATTGCGCCTTTGACATAATTAGGGTATGAAGACCCTCTAAAGGAGGAACATAGATGCGACCCAAGTGTCACAAGAGACCATCTGACTCAAGAGAATAACCTGAAAATCTACCCTCCAATGCTCTACCTGACTAAAATTCTGACTTCACCTCTTGATACCAATTTTTTGTAGGAAGCACTACAAGAATATGACTCCTCAAATCTACTCCAAGAGTTACTGTTGAAATCTCATGCCTCCGCCAACTAAGGGAATCTACCACAAAATTCTTCTTTCTCTGGATATACTTCACCTCAAATTCATACTCGCATAGGAACTCCATCAACCATCTTTTCCTAACATTTTGGTTTCACTGCATGAATATTTATAGTAAACCACGGTGATTGCTATGTAACTCAAACTAATGCCCTAATAAAAAATGTCTCCATCTCACCAAGGCATGAATGACGGAAGCTAACTCCAACTCATGTGTAGGGTAGTTCAACTTGTGATCCTTGCATTTGTGAGACTCAAAATTTATCACATGACAATCCTACACTAAAATATTGCTCCTAGACCCTCCAAAGATGCATCAATACACATCGCAAAGTCTCTGATAGGATCAGGAACTACCAAAATGGGTGCACTAGTTAACCTCTCCTTGAGAAATCGTCTTAAAGGCTTCCTGACACTGCTCTGACCAAATGAAATTCTTCCCTTTTCTCTGAAGATAAGTGATGGGGTGAGCTATCCTTGAAAAACCCTACACGAAACACTGATAATAGCATTGTAAGCCCATAAAGCTGTGAACCTCTGAAACATTAGTGGGCTCACACCAATCTATGATGGCTTGGATCTTTGAAGGGCCCAAAAAAATACCCTCTCTTGAAATAACATGCCCCAAATATCTCACCTCTTTCTGAAAGAATTCACACTTTTCAAAATTTTCATATAGTTGGTTCTCCCTCAAACATTACAATACCTACCACAAATGCTCCTTGTGCTCCTCCAAAGTCCTAGAATAAATCAAATTTTCATCTAGGAACACAAGGAAAAATATATCAAGATAGTTGTGGAACACTCCATTCATCAAGCTCATAAATACAAAAGGTGCATTCGTCAACTCGAATGGCACAACAGTGAACTCATAGTGCCCATAGTGAGTGAAAAATGCAGTCTATGAATGTTTTCCACAAAGATACACAACTGATGATACCCTAACTTTAGGTCGATCTTCAAAAACACCTTGGCTCCCTTAATCTGATAAAAAATGTCATCAATCCTCAGCAAGGGATATTTTTCCTTCACAACCACCTTATTTAGCTAGCTATAATCAATACACAACTAAAGGGATCCATCTTTTTTCTTCACAAAAGTGATTGATGCTCCCCAAGGAGAGACACTAAAATGAATGAACCCCTTAGCCAACAACCCCTATAACTGCAATTGAAGCTCCTTAAGCTCCTGAGTGGTCATCTGATATTGAGCTATAGAAATAGGTTCTACTATGGGGACAAGAACTATCCTGAAATGGATGTCACACTTAGATGGAATCCTTGGAATCTCACTAGGGAAGGCATCTGGAAAGTCCCTAAGGATAGGATGATCATCGAGGGACACCTCTCGACTCTCCCCTAAATCCAAGTCGTTAACCATCATAACAAACAACTAGAAACCCTAACACAAACATCTCTTTAACTGCACAGTAGAAATCATAGGCAAAGAGATGGGTCTCTAAATGCCAACTACCTCTACCTCCCTGCCTAAATCATCCAAACACTGCACTGATTTGCATCGGCAATCTATCATTGCTCGATGAGAATCCAACCAATTCATATCCAAAAATATGTCATAAGATTCTAGGGGTATGATGCGAAGATCCACCGTGGTAGAGAAAGTACCAATCCTCAATCCACATCCATACACAAGGGATTCCACTGCTACTCTAGATTCGAAGGCCAATTCGACCTGCCACCTAACATCCTGCTTTGCTGCCACCAGTCCACATTGCTCAACTAAAGAAGGGGAAATGAATGAATTAGAAGCACCAAAGTAAAAAGGATAGAGATACCAATACCTTGAAACTCACATGTGGTCTCCACAATTGTGCCTTGATGCTCTGCCTAGTGGTTATCAGCCACTGCAAACACTCTGTGAGACCTCCCTACATTACCCATGGTTAGCTCTAAGGCTACCGAACTCTGACTGAATCCTGATGTGCTCTTCTATGGACACTACCTAGCTATGTATCCCTATTGGCCGCAATAAAAACATCATGTAACTCTTCCATACCCCCTACCGCCTGAGGGTAAACTGGACTGCTGGAAACTGCCTCTACTAACTATAGACTATGTGCTCTAAGTTGGTTGGTGAGAACAATTACTCTTGGATCGCTACCAATTCCAATTTTTCCCAGACTGAGAACCACTACCTTGTTGATACTAAACACTCTTAGGTTTCAACTAGGAACGTTGTTGTTGTTGTTATCCACCCTTAGCGGGTGGATGATGCCTCCTAGAGGAACCTGCTACCTAAGACTGACCACCTCAGGACCCGAAGCTCGTTGGAGGTGCACTACCAATTTGTACACATGTCTGACCTCCTAGCTCCATGGCTAGATTCTACTCTACCAATTGGTCCTTCTCTACTACCACCTCCATGGTCTTCGGCTAAAGAGCACAAAATCCCCCACTGATATGCACATTCAAACCCCTAATAAAATGTTGAACCAACATGGCCTCATCATCACCAATACCTACATATTGCTTAAGCTCGAAGAACCTATGCTCATACTACTCCACAGACATATCCATCTTCCTCAACTCATGAAACTTATCAACACGACGTTGCCTCGAGTGGGTTGAAAAAAAGAGAGCTCGAAAGCTCTCAAGAAACATCTCCCAAGAAACTAAATCGATATCCAAATGTAATTTATGTACCTCTAACCACCACCATGTAGAAGCAAAACCCCTAGGGTGCATGATGGCACATCTTTCCTCGATGTTGCTACCATACGGATGCATGGAAAAACACCTATCCAAATCTATCAACCAAGTCTCTTCCTCCAAGCTTCCACTAGAACCATCAAAGGTAGGAGGGAGTGCCCTCATGTTATCCCTCATATGACCTGCTAAAATAGTCTCCTGCTCTATTGTAACATCTCTCCTCCTAGGAGACCTTTCTCTTTCCCTATCCACCTGTTGATTACCCTCGTGTCTAGGGCCTAAGCGGGAGAGGACCTCCTTAAGAAAAAGATACATTTGAGCTCCCTCTAACTATGATTGACTTAGATTCTAACTCCCACATTCCTAATCATTTTGAGAGCCCTATTATTCCTCATGATAACTCTCGTGGGAACTCTAAGCAAGGGTGTTCTAGTGGTTAGCCCCATGGCCACCACCATGACCTATACCACAACCTCGACCTTGACCTCTAGGCATCTTCCTAGACAAACACCACCAATAGACAAATCTCGAGTTGTTAGGTGACGATGACAGAAAGGGGAAAAACATAATCTCTAGAGTCTAAGCAACTAGGACAACATAATGGGCTCATATGAAACCAGAGTACCCAGTGTTAGAACTTGGGCTCTGATACCAAGTGTAATGCACCCACTAAGGAACCCAGAGGAGAACACAAACTATGGAAGATTAATGATTTCTTTTTAAAGGAAATAACAATAGATTGCACAACCTAACATAACATATAATCTAAACCTAGGTTCTCTAAGGTTCCTCGACTCCTCTACTCACATAAATATTAATCAAGATAACTAGAATCATTTCATTAACTACTAAGATAACATGATGTATCCAACAAGCAAGTTCATTTTAAAATACCACATTTAATGAATTCTACATTACTGACTTCCACAACATTCCAAATGATAATAAACATTTAAGATCATTTCTAACAACTACATATGCAAGATGCAGTACATTACAATATTCATTACAACAAGAATTCATCAACATCTGATATGTTGTTAAAATAATTACAACAATGCTTCCCTTAGTACATGTGGGAAGAATACATCATATTACAGTAAATGATACAGTGATATACAATTCAATACAATACATTAAAGTTTACCTTCTTGAACTAAAACAGGAATATGATATGGAGTCCACAACACAATGAACAAACTCCACACACATGAACATGCAACAAGGATGCCCAATGGAAGAAAAAGCACCAACCTCCCAACCATGTGGAACCATGAGGTCCACCCCCCATGCTAGGAGATAACACAAGGTTCTACATCATACAGATAGTCAGGAAAACAATAGGCTAACACAGTCAAGGGTTATACATGTACTCCAACGCAACACTACTAACAACACCAACATCACATACAACACTTACTTCACTTCTAGAGGCACTCACACAACAAAAAGAGAAAGTACAACTATGGAATGCTAGACTGCAATAGGGAGGAGTGTCATCACATGGCTTGATATGGGTTATCCTGGTAGATCTTCCTAGGCCTCGTCCCCCATGCTGGGTTATCCTGGCAGCCTCTCCCAATCCTTGAACCCCATACAAACTCATGCAAATCAACATACCTTTCATGAGGACAAGGCAGTTGATCTTCCCATTCTAGGCCTTCCCATCTCATCTCAAGCCTAAACGAGCACTTGAGCCATGAGTGGGGAAAATCATTCTCTTGTTTAATGTGAATTCTACCCATCCCCTTAATTCATTATTAAAGTTATAACTCAATTAAGAAACCCTCCAATGGCTTATCTTGTACACCACTTTGGTTTTCGGCCCCCATTGACAGCCATTCCCCCTACTTGCAACTAGTAAAACCTACACATCAAGCAAGGCATTAACTATCTTGCACACTTAGCATAATCAAATGAATCCATACACAATGCAAGGAATTGACCATCTTCCACACAACTCAAAACATTGCCAAACCACTTCCAAAGTGAAAAAAATCATAAAAACCACACATACAAAAAATACTCCCTCCTAGGCCTCTAGAAGTGAATCTTAACAATTTTACACAATGACTCCCACTTTTAAACAATTACCAAAATCACCTCAGTCCCAATAATCAAACACATTATTCAATACAAGCAAACAATCAAACAATACAACCATGAAATACATTATTTCCACATTTTATATTACTCTTTAACTTAACCACATAATTCACTTAATGGGTCATTCACCACAATAATTCATAATTAACTATAACAACAATTATTCTAAATAACTAATTGCATAGTGAAGTTACAAATCAACTATTAAATAATTATGAAGGAAATCAACATTCATTAATTAACAAAATATAATGTAATTTATTTAACAAATCCTTCAATTATCGAGATATAAGTAAATCAATTTACCCTACTTAATTTCCCAATTCACTTATTTGTGACGAATTTAAATACCCAATTAAAATCCTTTATCTATAACTATTTACAAGCTCAATTTAACAGTAACTATTAAAATCATTCATTAAATAAGATTCCTTTTTATTTCTTCATTTATCATATAATCTTTCACAAATATAAAAAATAAATTCCTTACTATTATAATATAACATGCCTTTTAATACATATATATATATATATATATATAATTACCCATAAATACAATCATAATTTAATAACATATACCTATATGTACATATAAATATTATTGCAGAATACAATAAATAAAAGATATTATCAATCCTATCTATAATAAGAAATTCATCAATCTCATAGTATAATGGATGAAGTCTATAATTCGCATTATCAAGATGCATATCCAACTTATTTAAATACAATCATAGCATACCATATAAAATTTGAAACACATGCAAAACTAGAGGTGTGCTACATCGATAGAGACATAGACTCCTACAAGGGTAGGGCACGCGGCCCAACCAGTAGGGAGATGTTTGATAGTGGGCCTCAAAGCAGCCTCATCTCATGATATTCAATGAAAGTAGGATGTGCGCTATGAGAGTTATTGAAAAAGCTTTAGAACTTTCAAGCAAATGAATATGGCTATATAACGCCAACCCTGTCAAGAGCCACACATGGAGGGAGGAGAAGTGAAGTAGGTTTTCATATGCTTGCTTTCCCTAGAGAGCATGAATGCAAAATTTTGCACCATAGAGAAGGCACCCACGCTTGAGATAATGCCTCAAAGAGATGTCAACTCGTGGAATTCAAGATACATAAAAAATGAATATCTTGAAAATGCTTAAGAGACTTTCAAGAAAGTGTGATTGGCTAGTGTAAGGCCGAGTTCCATGCTTGTGGCTACGAGTGTGGGAGTATAGTAGATTTCAGATTATGATTGCCCTGGAAGTTATGTATGCAATGGTTGCAAGATACACACATTAAAATTTGTTGAAACTTTTAAGAATGAAATCAATAGGTGTAAATAGATGGAATGAAATGATTGCAGGATATGCAAATACATTTCTTGATAGTAAAAACAAAAAAAAAAACAAGCATTGATTTCAATAGGAAAGAGAGAGAGAGAGAGAGAGAGAGAGAGGAATCAATTGCGTTTATCACACACATGAAAAAAAAACAAAAGATTAAATCGCAACCTGGCTCCAACGCCTGGGAGGATTAGATTTGATGTTGAGCTTTAGCGTCCACTTGTAAATCCCGTTTCTCCAAATCCCCAATCAAATTTTCCAAGAACCCCCAATTTCCAATAAATCAACAATATATGAAATTTTTGCAGACAAATTTCTCCCTTTAACAAAAAAAGAATGAAAAATCTCCCAAAAAGAAAAATATTTATAGGAAGAAGGATGCTATTCATTTTTTCTGAAAACCCAAAAATCCAATGAAATCTCTAAAATCCCCCAAAAAATATTAAGTTTATTGTTAGACAATTTGTTCAATGTTGTGCATGTGCTACATGAAAAACCATTCTATTTATCATATTATTTTAACTAGGTTGATCCCACAATATTGGTTTACAATTTTTGGCCAAACTGGACACTGAACTGATTTTTTCTAACTAAATATTCACTTTCAGGAACCTATAGCCGCTAAACCGTGAGGAATTTGAAGATAATGCAAACTAGTGATTTGTGACATTTTGTTTGTAGATTCTAAATATATATTTTTTAAAAAAATTGGAATCTGATTGCACTTCTTTTTCCATCTCCTTTGAAAACTAGTTTTTTTCAGTAAACAACATTTTTAAGGAGTAATGCTCACCGTATACAACATAATTTTTTTTTCATGATGAATAAATTTCTATTTTTTTCAAATTTAGATTTGTAACTATGATATCTAGCACTTTCATTTGGTTTCATATTCTTTTATTGAATATTTTTTACTTAATCAAGTTTCAAAGTCAAACCAATTACAATTCAGACATAGATAGACTGCATACAACATAACCTTTTTTGTATGTATCGAAAGTCAATTGTTTTTTTGTTGGATCAAGGACTTAATATCTAGTGCACTGATATTTTTCATTTTTTTTTATAATATGCTATTTTTCCACATGTGCAGAACATAGAGCTTTTTTTTTGGTGAAAAACCTACATTCACAAGAAATAAAAGATAAATATAATAATAAAATTAGATTTATTTAAAGTTATACTCTTTTGGGAACCTTATAACAAGGACTACATACTTACAAAAAAAAATTTAAATGAATTCATTTGATACCCCAAAAGGTAAATCAAAATTGGTTTTTTATCAGCATTTTGATAGGTGTAAAGGAGACTCCGTTATAGGTATGGTTTAAAACTAGTAGGGTTCTATCCAAGGGGGGTTGTGTCATGCCTAAAATTTCCTTTACAAAATGTAACAATTTTTTTTTTAACATAGGTTTACAACCTATCACAACACAACCAACCATGTTTGCATATTACAACTTCTAAAGCCTAACACTATTTTGATAATATTATAATGAATGGGGAACTTCATGAGGTTAAATTAACTATAAGGTCACATTGACTCTGTAGTCAGGTGTTAAAGATTGAATGTCATGCCCATAATTTAATGCTTGAAAAAAAACTAACTAATTTTTTTTTTAACCATACATTAGGCTAATTAACCACTCCTAGTATTTGAGAGGTACACTAACCATGGTGTGCATTGAGTTAAAGAGAAGTTACTATAATTAACCCTACAAACAATTTGAACTTTAATTATGTTTCTATTGGCATGCGATTCATAGAATAATGTTAGCACCAAGTTAAAACAACAAGCAAAGATAACACTATCCTTTGACTTACCCCTTAATGTTACTATTATCATCCTTATTGATATTATCATCCATTAGACATTAGTTTCTCATGGTATTATGTTATCAAAGAAATAATACAACGATACTAAAATTGATAATAATAATTTGACACAAGACATTTAACGCTAAACACTATCTTTGTTAGACAACATTAGATAGTAATATTGACAATGGATGATAGATTCAGTTGCAAGGGTGAAATCAAAATGATAGTAATAAAGTTTAAAATCTACTACTAGTCATATTATTATATTAAATAAAGCAATAATAATACTATTAACACCAATATTAATACTACTATCATTACTTTACCAATCCTTACTAAAATTATTTAATACCTTGTAATCATTTCATGGAGCATTAACTTTACCAAGTAGCCCCCAATACACTTTGTGATAATAACCCCAATATTTAACATTTAACCTGAAAGTTTGAATATGAAATTGTATAGGAAATTTATAATTCACAAGTTAATTACTACATCTCCATTACTCATTAATTTTCTTTTTAATTATTATTAACTTAATTATTTGGAATTATATATCTAGTTTATAAATAATTTCCAAGGTTATAAAATTAAGAAATATGCATTTCAAATATATTTTAATTATTTTACATAATCTTCATTCTATTTACTCACAAGTTAGTTACTAAAACTCCATTCTATTTAACTCACAAGTTAAATACTAACTCCCCATTCCATTTATTAGTAAAATCAATTACTAGATCTTTATTCTATTTACTCATTAATTTTGTTAAGAAATAAATATTACAAATAACTATAATTTAATTCTTTTGCATATTCATATTATCAAAGGAGGAGACCAATAATGTTTAATTCTTTTACATATTCATATTATCAAAGGAGGAGACAAATAATGTTAACATTAGATTCCAGAATGCTATCCTTGAAAACAAAAATATTAAAAGCACTATTTTATTCACAATTAAATCTAATAGCAACATTGAAATATGAGCACATATTAACATTATGAAAAAATAAAATAAAATATTACTGCAATACGAATCACGTTATTGGGAAACCATTACTGCATTTCGAAGTACTAATTTTATTTAATATTGATTTTATGCAAATATAATAGATTTACCATTTTACTCTAGTAAATTCAAGAAAATGCATATTTCATTTTTAACCAATAATATTGACATTTATATCATACCATGCTTTAAGATAATGAAAATTATTACAACATATTAACATTTTTAACCAATAATATTGCTACCGATTTTATTTTTTTGACACAGTTTATTGAGTGAAAATTAAATTATTGCTCCAAGCATAGGACTGCTGCTCGCATAAGTGTATAATCCAAGTTGATTTATATTTATTTATTTTTGGTTTTGTTTTTCCTGGCACCAAGATATGAATCTTGGCAAACACAATGGAGCTATTTCATCACTCTCCCAAATCGGCATTATTCCCAATGGAGGTGAGGCTGCATTAACATTTATCTTCTTTTGGTAAATAATTGGCACAACCAAGTAGGGATTTTGATTTCAATGATAATGGTGCCCTATCTGTAAAGTGCAAGACTCTAAACATTAAATCATGGGTTCGAGCAGCCCAAACTAAGGTACTATTTTTTTTATTTAGCTTAATCAAATTGGAGTGTGATAAGAATGCGTAGATATAATATCAAGCAAAATTTGGATTAACATTGGGGTAAGACTGTTCAGGTATGAAAAATAGGCTTTGGAGGTTGATTCAGGAGATGGTCTTGATCTATTTATGAGGAATAAAATTGCAAATCAAAACAATAATAGAGTTTTCTAAAAATACGATTGGGAGTAATAATTTTTTTAATACAATTCTCCAGCTGTCTGCTCAATTTGTATTGTTTGATCTTTTGATTCGCAATTAAAACTGCCTCTACCAAAATTCCCTAGCGACACTCTTTGACTGGCTATTCCCATCCTTCCCTGATAAGTAGGGATGACTGTAAAGTAATCCATGCTTTCAAGAGGACCAAAGACGTCGTACATACATTTATTAACCCTAATGCACCTTACTCCAGATGCGTGTATCATGAGGTCCTCGGGATACGTCTATATACGCACCTATTGGATTGACTATTTCTAGGGTCATCGCATCTGGCATACGCTTCTTAAGAAGTCACATCAAGCCTGCAAGGGGAGTATTAAAGGAGCCAACCAACCGTACGGTATTCATGCATTTTCTCATGTTTCTGAATTCTTTTCTTCACCCTAGTGACAAACATTATGGTGATTAGATGTAGAAGTAAATATAGATTTATTTTATTTTATTTATTTTTAGATCCTACTTCTTTCATGAACGCCTTAACTGGGAGCAACATGGTACCAGAGTTAATTATATGCCAACTACTCGGTCATTCCTAAAGCAAAACATCAACTTCTAATTCTCATTTCTTGCCGAAAAACTACAGTCAACACAAAAAGGTATGGGACTTGGGTCCACAAGTTTGATGCCCAAGAGACTACATCACTCTGCTATAATTTCCCTATGTTGATTGCTTTCTTCCCAGCAGATGATCTATTCGCAGAGGAGAGTGATCAAGCCAGCTTATAACAATACTCCTATGCTCCTCTAATGTTTCTTCCATTGGCACTCACATTTATATTGACGAAAAAACTCTCTACCCCAAAGTTTTCCATTGTTGTCACATGTTCCCCTTTTTCAAATCTCTGAGGCAGATTTTTGCTACTGTGATTATGTTTCCCCTCACTGTAGAAGATTGTGCGCTAATTGGGGCACCTCTGGGGAGGCTGCTCCCTTGCAATGGGGGGATGTCCCAACGAGTTCCTCATGCTCTCTTTTAGCCACGGCTAATCATAAGGATACATTATGTTTCTTACTTTCCTGCTTTTAAATAAAGTTTTGACTCATACATTTGTATTTACCATTTCTTTAAATCAAGACAGGCTTGTAAAACAGATGTTCTAATGTGATGATAGTGTAATGCACCCTTACCATAGGGTAGCGGCCATGGTAAGGTGACCGAGTTACCAAATTGAGAGGGTGGGCTTTAAATATAAATTATCAAAAGTTTTTATGTATTTTTAGGTTGAAATGTTTTTACATTTGGCAAAGTCGTAGCTGCAAGGTTGAAAATTTCTTATATTGTCATTACTATTTGGTTGTTTTCTGAAAGTTGAATCTAAGAGAATCCAATGAATGTATATACATGAACGTAACTTAAAAAAATGGGAACTAAGACTTGACGGTTATAGAATTAATTGTAATTTTTTTGGCAAGTATATGCACGGGAAAAGGGTTTATACACTTAGCTATGGAACCAATGTGAATGAACAATTCTATAGGCATACAGATGTTGATGTTACACAGATCTATCCAGGGCCTATAAATCTGATCTTACTGATTATGTACTTACATTTACTATTTTTATTTTTTATTTTTTTTATCAGACTTAAGCGATTATAGGTATGTCGTTCTTAGCAAGGGTTTCCCTAATAAAACTAGGGAATTTTTCTATAACCCATTGTTTAAACTCTATCACTCTACTCGTTATTTTAGCATGTTACATCATTTATTCTCAAATTTCAATCCCATAAAAGAAACATATATTTCCAATGTTCCCGATACCCAAACTCTTTCATTTCTCTTTCTCCTTTGATAATTCATATGAAATGCATGTCAATAATTAATAAGTTGCCATTTTCCATTTTTTTGTTTTTCATGTCAAGCAATAGAACACTAGCTTTCGACATTACAAACAATATGAAAGACAGCAATGAAAGGCACACACAACTCATTAAGGTTTTCTCTCCACCCTACCGTAATGGGGTCATGGAGCCTCATGGGCTCTAGCCATACCCCCGAGCAATAAATATTTTAACTCCAAGATGATGAATGGAATCTTCTCAAACTATTATGAAAAACATGAAAATAGCACAAAACTCTTATTACATACACATAGGCTCTTTACTCAACATACTCAACCAAGATCCAAACGAACATATCACTCTCTTGCAAAAATTGAACAATGGAAGATGGAAATAGAAAAACTTATCTCTCTTTGTTTTAGGTGTTGGACTTCAACTCTTTTATCTTTTTGTTTTTCCTCTCCAACCAAGCCATCTTGATCTCCATCCTTCCAAGAGGTGGACTCCTCTCCTCTTCTCCTTCTTCCTATCATCTCTTATCAAGTTCTCCAAAAAGGAGAAGTGGGTGACATCCATTTCCTCTTGTCCATCCAAGTATATAGGAATTCAACTTGAATTCACTTCAATGAGAGAGAGTCCCTTGTCACTCTCTCATTTCATCTTTCAACACACATCCCCACAAATTCTCACATATGTGTGAGAATTTTGGGAAGATGGGGAATGTACTATGACACTATACCCAACATCCCTTACAAGGTGGCTTCACACATGTGAAAGCCTTGATGCTCTTCCCAAGTTCATTAATGAACTTTGGGGAGTGGTGGGAGAGTGACAAGTCACTTCTCCCAACTCCTAAGGACTCGTATTTGTCACACTTTTTCAAGTGGACTTTTGAAGGGTCATATCATGTCCTAAGGAAAAATTCACATGTCCAAAAGATCCCCCTTCCATAGGTATAGGCCTTAGGGGTCTATTTTGCACTAATATCAAAGAAATTGACCATACAACACCCTAAAAAGACAACTTTAAAGGCCAATTCGAAATTCAAGACCTAACTAAGGATTTGAAAACCCTAATAGATCTTACACTCTTAACCACATGACTATAATCAATAAGGATCCAAAAAGTACCTACACTAAGCCACCAATCATTAAAACCCTCCAGTCAATTAACAACTTAGACAAAACCCTAATTACCTCCTAGGTCATAGGGTAAAAAAATTCAAAACTTCAAGAGATAAATATTTACTTGGGTCTAGATTGTTCCCCCTTATTACCCTTGGCATTACTCTCACATGTATTTTTCCAAATACATGTTGGGTTAGAAATATAATAAATACCTATTCAAAATATCAATAAGATCAAATTCAATGTTTAGTAAATCCTAATACACATGTATATTCATTTCTTTTCCCTATAAAAGATGGAAACTTCGAGCATGCATGAAATATTAATGAAAACCTAACCTTCATTAAATACTTTATTTACACTACTAAATTTACTCTTGGACACTCTCCTTCCTCTAATAAAATTCATCATTCAACTTGATATCTAATTTATATAATTTTTCCTCAAATTATCCTACCTTAGGTATACCCCTCATTGGTTATAGTCATCCTTTAAATTTACCTTGATGTTTCTTGATTAGTGATCTTTCTGGAAACTTCTCCCTAATCTTCCAAAGTCCTTCTTTGTTCCTACCCATTATCATTTTCCAAGTAACATTACAATTATTAGCAAGATTCAAACTAATATTAGATACACAAAATTTCTTCACTCATATTGATCTAAGTGTATTCTTCATATGATACTTGTTCGAGAATCGAAATATTATCTGCTCACATTCATTCTTAACAGTTTTCCCATTTTCATGTAATGAAGAGAATTTGTCACAATAATCATTTACAATAGTTAATACTAAAATCAAAATATTAAACATGGAATTAGGTTAAATCATCAATTTATTCACCAACAAGAATAATTAAACTTATCAAGGTGTCACACAATTTATAGATAGGGTTGGGCCTCACATCTCCCTCCCCTTAGATTGGACTTCCTCCTGGAAGTTGTTAAGGTTTAGAATCCTAATTCCCAGTATGGAAACACACTTGACAAGTTAAATATACTAATTACATTAATTCATCATTAGATGTGTAGAGACACCACTTCCATAATCCAATCACCTAAATACTTAGAACATAATTTTTTTCATCATAAAACATTTATTCGATATACTCACAATATAAAAAATACTAGTAGTCATCCATGCTGTTAACTTTCTTGATAAAAAAAAATACACCAACATATATCCAAACACATTATCATCCTTGGATACCCTTCAAGGTTCCCTTTTGCATTATAAACATCACTCATGATGTTTAGAAACTATTTTTGTTCCAATATCAATTCATGTCTCAAGGAATATTAAATTTGCATCATTTGTTACTATCTTTGTCACATAGTTCACAGGTACGACACATCACATTTACTTGCAATTTTCACATGTACACACAACAATAGCAAGGATGCTCTTCCCAATCGGGTGCGCCTATCCTCATACAACCACACAATTTACAACACAAGGCTCACACAATGGGGTTTATAAGGATGGATATTCTTGGATACCACTCGAGGCCCTTCTCTAAGGACTCCTCCATATACATAAGAATAATCATAGAATGAGGGAAGAATGGATTAATGATCGTCCCATACCGGTCCCATTCACAACCCCTTTCAAAATAATTCCCCAACACATCTACTCCCCTATACAACCTGCCAGGGAACCCCCCGGGATATGGCAGTTTACAAATTCCACATTACACCACACATGCCAACAAATTTGCAACCAAGGAGAAAGCCTCAAACTGAATAACACAAGATTATAAACCAAAGTTTCACTAAAACTCCCAAGAGGGAACTTATAAATTCAAGAGAAACAAAATAAAGATAAATTGTAGCTACATTGCAACTTTCCAATCATAATTCAAAGGCAAAATTAAACAAGTCCTTGAGGAAAATCATACTATATAACAACTTCCAAATGGCTAAATAGCCCAAGTACATAAATGTAAAATTACACATTGCTGGCGCATAATAAAATAAAACATCAATCAAGAATTACAAATAATTCATATTTCAACAATAAAACTTGCACATTACAGGCACCACGTGACTTGATAAGCCACCTAAGGGGAGGAGGGGAATGGTGGTTCTCTAACCACATCATAAGTATTATAGAATGCAATAACTGGTGGTCCCTGACCACATAAATATGAATAACGGGTGGTCCCCGACCACATTAATATACATCACTGGTGGTCCCTGACCACATAAACATGAAGCACTGGTGGTCCCTGACCACATGAATATGAGTACTGGTGGTCCCTGACCACATAAGAATGAATCACTAGTAGTCCATGTTATTCCATCCTTTACCCATGGGTTATAAACATCAAGGAATAGGTTTGCACTATGAACCAACAAGTGTGGCTCTCATATGTGGGGGAGTAGGCCACGGTCAACGTCCATGGGAAGATTACAATGACTTGACATAGATCCTTTATTAGGATTAGGGACAACACCCTGAGCTCATAATCTCCTGATGGTAGACCATGTGCCTCTCAACCCCTATTTACACTAGCTGGCATCACACTCCCATTAGGGGGGAACCAAACGCTAGCGGTACACATTTAACATACAAACAAGACTAACACAAAGGAATACATCACATTGCATTTAATAAAAACACGTCCACACATATAATGTTTACATCATTTCTTAACTAGCTAACTTACACAATGGACCATCACAAAGGGTACACATAGGGGATCGTACTAGACGTCCACCACCCTTATCCCAAGTCGGATACCTTGTATCTCATACTTGGGGCACAACACATTTACTAGTTTCATATCACATGACATAACACAATACACTCTATGAAATTTTTCATATAACATAGCAAAATCAATGTACTTAAATACACTCCATTTTCTTTAGGTGAAATTCACTTTTCTTCTCAATTTTGTAAATCTCTACTCACTTTGCATATGTAAAGGAAATCACTAGACGATGCACAACTATAGCCTAGGTAGTACTCCATTTTCTTAGTTTTAACAATACATGGTATATCATACTTTTATCTTCTTAATCCATTGTCAAACATCACATATATGATCAATATTGGTTTTCTATATTTGAATCCATATTGTCCTTCCTCTTTCATTCAACTATGTTTGTTACATGTTCACTAACATATCCATATGGTAATTCCATTAAATATGTTTTGCAACATGATAAAGAATGTTTTCTACTCAATAAAGAAGTTAATCAATCATTTTCTTTTGAAACATTATAATACAAGAGAAGAAAGCACACTCAATTCATAAAACACATGATAAATCATAGAATAATAATTTTCACAACTCATTAATCTATATATATTTTTAAACAAATATTGCATTTCACTACCTAAGGTTGACTCATTTAATCACATGTTATAATCATAATTTTTTTATACTCACAATTATTTCTAACTTCATGCGATAAGTAACAATTCCTACCTTTAAGTTTTCTCCATTGTATTCCTCATATATATACTTTTTTAATTTTTCCTTCTAGAGTACTAGTCATTGGTATAGAAGTGCACAACATTAGTTGAGAGTCGTTCCAGACAACTTTAAAGTCTTTTTTGATATTGTTTTAACTCTAAATTCCCTTTATTTTTATTTTTTTAAGGTCTCTTCTCAAAGGTTTTATGTTTAATTACTAGGAGTAAATTATTTAAATACAATATCCAAATCAATTTTCACCAATCTTAACTTAGTTGCAACTTTCTACACATTCTCACCTATGACTTGAATCATGTTCTATCATTTTCTATTTTAGTCAATTGTTGTATTTCTATTAAGTTCACAACAAAAGTGTTAGGAAAACTTAAAGTTTAACCATTTAATCCAAGCTAAAATATGGTTTTGATCACTTTTAAAAATTGGATTTACTATGCATTGCAAGGCTTTTATCCTTAGTTGATGCTATCATACATGAACTTTTCTCTTACCAACCATAAAGTGAATTGTTTGTTGCTTCACGAGATTAACCTGTATACACTTATATGCAAATCAAGATCTTTGGGTAATTGAATAGGGCCTAAAAAAAAATTCCATGGTCAAGGTGTACAAGACTCTTAGTTCATGCGTGTATTAATACCATTTTGTAAACAAGTCCTTAATTTTATTTTTTTGTCAAACAACCTACACCCTTAAGGTTTAGTTTTAATCCTTGTCAAGAGTTTAAATCTAATTGTATGATTGCTAAAATTCCTCATAATATCCTCATAATACACAGTTTGAGGGTTTTCTATTATTCCATTCTTGTTGTCAATCTGATTTAATCAATTTAAGAGTTTTGAGATCTAATGTTGTTCAACCACAACCTTCAACACATTAATCCCCCTTTTGAGGTTCATATAATTCCTTCCTTTATCTAGTGATAAGTTTACAAAAATATATATTTCATTCTTTATTTGTACTAAGGTTTCTATAAGAAGATATGTTGCTTCTAAAAATATAACTGGATAACTTCAAGGAATTGCATTATTATTATATTTAAGAATTATAGTCTTAGGAAGCCAACAAAATAATCTATCTTTAGTAATACATATTATGATACCCTAAAATACTATTCATGCACTTTATAAAAAGACTATGTTGTAACCTCAATTATACCTTTTTAAGGTTTAAGAGAATTTAATGCCAAAAGTCTACATTAACGCCATAATCCTTATTAATTAGACTCAGTCATTCAAATTTAATCAAGGGAACATGTTTAGTCTGATTTATTTTTAAAGGTAAAATGCTTTCAACTGAATATTTATTTGAACCACCTATTTTGATTGATCTTTGACTATTTGAGTACATCCCAACTCTACATGGGTTGGATAATAACAACTACCTTCATTTGCAACATAAATCCTCTTAAAATTTTCTTGTCAACATTTCATTCAAGCTAACACAAATGAATTTTGTAAATATATATATGCACACACAATACTTAATGCCCAACTTATTCCCAGAGTTCTCTAGAGTTGCAACCTAGGGCTCTGATACCAAAATGTCATGCCTAAAATTTCCTCTACAAAATGTAACAATTTTTTTTTTAACATAGGTTTACAGCCTATCACAACACAACCAACCATGTTTGCATATTACAACTTCTAAAGCCTAACACTATTTTGATAATATTATAATGAACGGGGAACTTCATGAGGTTAAATTAACTATAAGGTCACATTGACTCTGTAGTCAGGTGTTAAAGATTGAATGTCATGCCTATAATTTAATGCTTGAAAAAAAACTAACTAATTTTTTTTAACCATACATTAGGCTAATTAACCACTCCTAGTATTTGAGAGGTACACTAACCATGGTGTGCATTGAGTTAAAGAGAAGTTACTATAATTAACCCTACAAACAATTTGAACTTTAATTATGTTTCTATTGGCATGTGATTCATAGAATAATGTTAGCGCCAAGTTAAAACAACAAGCAAAGATAACACTATCCTTTGACTTACCCCTTAATGTTACTATTATCATCCTTATTGATATTATCATCCATTAGACATTAGTTTCTCATGGTATTATGTTATCAAAGAAATAATACAACGATACTAAAATTGATAATAATAATTTGACACAAGACATTTAACGCTAAACACTATCTTTGTTAGACAACATTAGATAGTAATATTGACAATGGATGATAGATTCAGTTGCAAGGGTGAAATCAAAATGATAGTAATAAAGTTTAAAATCTACTACTAGTCATATTATTATATTAAATAAAGCAATAATAATACTATTAACACCAATATTAATACTACTATCATTACTTTACCAATCCTTACTAAAATTATTTAATACCTTTTAATCATTTCATGGAGCATTAACTTTACCAAGTAGCCCCCAATACACTTTGTGATAATAACCCCAATATTTAACATTTAACCTCAAAGTTTGAATATGAAATTGTATAGGAAATTTATAATTCACAAGTTAATTACTACATCTCCATTACTCGTTAATTTTCTTTTTAATTATTATTAACTTAATTATTTGGAATTATATATCTAGTTTATAAATAATTTCCAAGGTTATTAAATTAAGAAATATGCATTTCAAATATATTTTAATTATTTTACATAATCTTCATTCTATTTACTCACAAGTTAGTTACTAAAACTCCATTCTATTTAACTCACAAGTTAAATACTAACTCCCAATTCCATTTATTAGTAAAATCAATTACTAGATCTTTATTCTATTTACTCATTAATTTTGTTAAGAAATAAATATTACAAATAACTATAATTTAATTCTTTTACATATTCATATTATCAAAGGAGGAGACAAATAAAGTTAACATTAGATTCCAGAATGCTATCCTTGAAAACCAAAATATTAAAAGCATTATTTTATTCACAATTAAATCTAATAGCAACATTGAAATCCGAGCACATATTAAAATTATGAAAAAATAAAATAAAATATTACTGCGATACGAATCACGTTATTGGGAAACCATTTCGAAGTACTAATTTTATTTAATATTGATTTTATGCAAATATAATAGATTTACCATTTTACTCTAGTAAATTCAAGAAAATGCATATTTCATTTTTAACCAATAATATTGACATTTATATCATACCATGCTTTAAGATAATGAAAATTATTATAGCATATTAACATTTTTAACCAATAATATTGCTACCGATTTTATTTTTTGACACAGTTTATTGAGTGAAAATTAAATTATTGCTCTAAGCATAGGACTGGACTGTTGCTCGCATAAGTGTATAATCCAAGTTGATTTATATTTATTTATTTTTGGTTTTGTTTTTCTTGGCACCAAGATATGAATCTTGGCAAACACAATGGAGCTATTTCATCACTCTCCCAAATCGGCATTATTCCCAATGGAGGTGAGGCTGCATTAACACTTATCTTCTTTTGGTAAATAATTGGCACAACCACGTAAGGATTTTGATTTCAATGATAATGGTGCCCTCTCTGTAAAGTGCAAGACTCTAAACCTTAAATCATGGGTTCGAGCAGCCCACACTAAGGTACTATTTTTTTTATTTAGCTTAATCAAATTGGAGTGTGATAAAATGCGTAGATATAATATCAAGCAAAATTTGGATTAACATTGGGGTAAGACTACTCAGGTATGAAAAATAGGCTTTGGAGGTTGATTTAGGAGATGGTCCTGATCTATTTATGAGGAATAAAATTGCAAATCAAAACAATAATAGAGCTTTCTAAAAACACGATTGGGAGTAATAATTTTTTTAATATAATTCTCCAGCTGTCTGCTCAATTTGTATTGTTTGATCTTTTGATTCGCAATTAAAACTGCCTCTACCAAAATTCCCTAGCGACACTCTTTGACTGGCTATTCCTGTCCTTCCCTGATAAGTAGGGATGACTGTAAAGTAATCCATGCTTTCAAGAGGACCAAAGACGTCGTACATACATTTATTAACCCTAATGCACCTTACTCCAGATGCGTGTGTCATGAGGTCCTCGGGATACGTTTATGTACGCACCTATTGGATTGACTATTTCTAGGGTCATCGCATCTGGCATACGCTTCTTAAGAAGTCACATCAAGCCTGCAAGGGGAGTATTAAAGGAGCCAACCAACCGTACGGTATTCATGCATTTTCTCATGTTTCTGAATTCTTTTCTTCGCCCTGGTGACAAACATTATGGTGATTAGATGTAGAAGTAAATATAGATTTATTTTATTTTATTTATTTTTAGATCCTACTTCTTTCATGAACGCCTTAACTAGGAGCAACATGGTACCAGAGTTAATTATATGCCAACTACTCGGTCATTCCTTAAGCAAAATATCAACTTCTAATTCTTATTTCTTGCCAGAAAACTACAGTCAACACAAAAAGGTATGGGACTTGGGTCCACAAGTTTGATGCCCAAGAGACTACATCACTTTGCTATAATTTCCCTATGTTGATTGCTTTCTTCCCAGCAGATGATCTATTCGCAGAGGAGAGTGATCAAGCCAGCTTATAGCAATACTCCTATGCTCCTCTAATGTTTCTTCCATTGGCACTCACATTTATATTGACGAAAAAACTCTCTACCCCAAAGTTTTCCATTGTTGTCACATGTTCCCCTTTTTCAAATCTCTGCGGCAGATTTCTGCTACTGTGATTATGTTTCCCCTCACTGTAGAAGATTGTGCGCTAATTGGGGCACCTCTGGGGAGGCTGCTCCCTTGCAATGGGGGGATGTCCCAGCGAGTTCCTCATGCTCTCTTTTAGCCACGGCTAATCATAAGGATACATTATGTTTCTTACTTTCCTACTTTTAAATAAAGTTTTGACTCATACATTTGTATTTACCATTTCTTTAAATCAAGACAGGCTTGTAAAATAGATGTTTTAATGTGATGAGAGTGTAATGCGCCCTTACCATAGGGTAGCGGCCATGGTAAGGTGACCGAGTTACCAAATTGAGAGGGTGGGCTTTAAATATAAATTATCAAAAGTTTTTATGTATTTTTAGGTTGAAATGTTTTTACATTTGGCAAAGTCGTAGCTGCAAGGTTGAAAATTTCTTATATTGTCATTACTATTTGGTTGTTTTCTGAAAGTTGAATCTAAGAGAATCCAATGAATGTATATACATGAACGTAACTTAAAAAAATGGGAACTAAGACTTGACGGTTATAGAATTAATTGTAATTTTTTTGGCAAGTATATGCACGGGAAAAGGGTTTATACACTTAGCTATGGAACCAATGTGAATGAACAATTCTATAGGCATACAGATGTTGATGTTACACAGATCTATCCAGGGCCTATAAATCTGATCTTACTGATTGTGTACTTACATTTACTATTTTTATTTTTTATTTTTTTTTTCAGACTTAAGCGATTATAGGTATGTCGTTCTTAGCAAGGGTTTCCCTAATAAAACTAGGGAATTTTTCTATAACCCATTGTTTAAACTCTATCACTCTACTCGTTATTTTTAGCATGTTACATCATTTATTCTCAAATTTCAATCCATAAGAAACATATATTTCCAATGTTCCCGATACCCAAACTCTTTCATTTCTCTTTCTCCTTTGATAATTCATATGAAATGCATGTCAATAATTAATAAGTTGCCATTTTCCATTTTTTTTTTTTCATGTCAAGCATAGAACACTAGCTTTCGACATTACAAACAATATGAAAGAAAGCAATGAAAGCACACACAACTCATTAAGGTTTTCTCTCCACCCTACCGTAATGGGTCATGGAGCCTCATGGGCTCTAGCCATACCCCCGAGCAATAAATATTTTAACTCCAAGATGATGAATGGAGTCTTCTCAAACTATTATGAAAAACATGAAAATAGCACAAAACTCTTATTACATACACATAGGCTCTTTACTCAACATACTCAACCAAGATCCAAACGAACATATCACTCTCTTGCAAAAATTGAACAAGGGAAGATGGAAATAGAAAAACTTATCTCTCTTTGTTTTAGGTGTTGGACTTCAACTCTTTTATCTTTTTGTTTTTCCTCTCCAACCAAGCCATCTTGATCTCCATCCTTCCAAGAGGTGGACTCCTCTCCTCTTCTCCTTCTTCCTATCATCTCTTATCAAGTTCTCCAAAAAGGAGAAGTGGGTGACATCCATTTCCTCTTGTCCATCCAAGTATATAGGAATTCAACTTGAATTCACTTCAATGAGAGAGAGTCCCTTGTCACTCTCTCATTTCATCTTTCAACACACATCCCCACAACTTCTCACACATGTGTGAGAATTTTGGGAAGATGGGGAATGTACTATGACACTCTACCCAACATCCCTTACAAGGTGGCTTCACACATGTGAAAGCCTTGATGCTCTTCCCAAGTTCATTAATGAACTTTGGGGAGTGGTGGGAGAGTGACAAGTCACTTCTCCCAACTCCTAAGGACTCGTATTCGTCACACTTTTTCAAGTGGACTTTTGAAGGGTCATATCATGTCCTAAGGACAAAGTCACATGTCCAAAAGATCCCCCTTCCATAGGTATAGGCCTTAGGGGTCTATTTTGCACTAATATCAAAGAAATTGACCATACAACACCCTAAAAAGACAACTTTAAAGGCCAATTCGAAATTCAAGACCTAACTAAGGATTTGAAAACCCTAATAGATCTTACACTCTTAACCACATGACTATAATCAATAAGGATCTAAAAAGTACCTACACTAAGCCACCAATCATTAAAACCCTCCACTCAATTAACAACTTAGACAAAACCCTAATTACCTCCTAGGTCATAGGGTAAAAAAAAATTCAAAACTTCAAAAGATAAATATTTACTTGGGTCTAGATTGTTCCCCCTTATTACCCTTGGCATTACTCTCACATGTATTTTTCCAAATACATGTTGGGTTAGAAATATAATAAATACCTGTTCAAAATATCAATAAGATCAAATTCAATGGTTAGTAAATCCTAATACACATGTATATTCATTTCTTTTCCCTATAAAAGATGGAAACTTCGAGCATGCATGAAATATTAATGAAAACCTAACCTTCATTAAATACTTTATTTACACTACTAAATTTACTCTTGGACACTCTCCTTCCTCTAATAAAATTCATCATTCAACTTGATATCTAATTTATATAATTTTTCCTCAAATTATCCTACCTTAGGTATACCCCTCATTGGTTATAGTCATCCTTTAAATTTACCTTGATGTTTCTTGATTAGTGATCCTTCTGGAAACTTCTCCCTGATCTTCCAAAGTCATGCTTTGTTCCTACCCATTATCATTTTCCAAGTAACATGACAATTATTAGCAAGATTCAAACTAATATTAGATACACAAAATTTCTTTAATCATATTGATCTAAGTGTATTCTTCATATGATACTTGTTCGAGAATCTAAATATTATCTGCTCACATTCATTCTTAACAGTTTTCGCATTTTCATGTAATGAATAGAATTTGTCACAATAATCATTTACAATAGTTAATACTAAAATCAAAATATTAAACATGGAATTAGGTTAAATCATCAATTTATTCACCAACAAGAATAATTAAACTTATCAAGGTGTCACACAATTTATAGATAGGGTTGGGCCTCACAGGTTGATCTAAGGTGGTTTGATCAAATCCTCTTCAATTGGAATCCTTAAATGGAACTTTTCAAGGCTTAAATCATTATATTTTCTAAAACTATGTGATTTCAACAAAAAACAAGATCTCCCAAAAATTGTAAACTAGTATTGTGGGATCACCCACTCTTTATTAACTAAAGCAATTATAGCATTCCACTAAAATTTTATTTTATTTTAATATTACATTACAATTTTTTTTTATTATAAACTATGATTATTAATAGATATATTTATATTTATTTATCAATGTACCTTTTACTTAATAATTTTATTTTAATGCGACAGATAACCAAAAAAAAAATTATCAAACCATTTTAAATTAAATAAACCAAATTCCACTAAATACCTGGCCACTATCTAGGTTCAAAAAGCAAGACCTCAAGCAACACCGATTGACCAAATTGAAAAACTGACAAAACTGACAGGTGCCAAATTGGATACTCATCCTCGTCGAGGATGATGGCTAGGGTAGGGTACCAAGTGATATCTTTGATCAACTATTTCATTGGGTTTAAGGCATGCTCAGACCTACCAATTTAGGTGAAGTCGATGCCTAGTACCTGCAACTTGCAACACACATATAATCAAGCACACCATGAAAGGGAATCACATCATCGCACAATACTCAGAAGTGAGTGATGTGACACTGTCCCTTTCACCCAACACATTATTAAGAACATCACCAATTAATCACATCAACTCATAACAATCAGTTACATAACAATCAAGATAAGAGCAGTCACAAGATAATCGCATAATAGTCATGATCAGATAATCACATAGTGTTCATGATAGGATTAGTCCACATAATCAAATAAAAACATATACTAATTATAACATGTGCATAAAAATCAAGTAACATAAGTGTCATCAAATTATCATCATAGCAATAGTCCATTCATCAAATAATGTATCATGATGTCTCATACTAAAGAAATCATCTGTCAGTCTATCAGAGAATAGTATGAGGGGAACTACACTGACTGCCAAAGTATAAAAGTTATGGCTCACTATCAAAACTATGAACTGATGGAATACACCTTCCTTGTAAGATTTCAATTCCAAATGAAGCACTGTATAAGTAGTACTATTTCTCCCAACAAACGCTCAATAATTTTGTTATGGCCTTCTGCTGATAAATCATTTAGGCTCCTACTGTACACTCGCCTTACTCACACATACACACTCTATTATCTTCGCTTCCCCTTTCTCTCTTCTGCTACTCATTCCTCAAAACATCTCATATATATATAAGTATATCTTATTCATCAATTAGGTTGGCCTCGTATAATTTAAACATTTAATCCATGTAGTGCATTATACCAAGTTGGCTAATGTCCATAAAGCATAACTAGTCTCCATAATGTATTGCATACGTTGAGTTGAGCAATATCTCGAATATAGATATCAAAGTTAAGATATATCAGTGTCATAGATTGTCTTGTAGTAGAAACCAGACCTAAAAGCCAACACACTGGATCACAATTAAAGAAAATATTTGATAGGGAATAGATTCTAATAAACATCTCATACATTCAATACTATATTGACATCAATGACAACCTGTTGACTCAATGACAACCTGCTGACATTAGTGACAACCATTTGATGTAATCCAATTTCCAACACTTATTGTATGAGTGATCATGAATTGAATGTGTAAAAGCTTTGAAGAAATTAAAAGACATCAAAACCCTAAAAAATGTCTATTGTCAATGAATAGTTTGAAGCATTTTCTACATGCGTTCATTAGTAAGAAATAACACCTTTAGATTATTGTAAGAACTATAAGGAATTTTAAATTAAATTCTAATAAATTTTAAATAAATGATGTCTAAATTAATTGACGAATAAGTAATTTCATATTCCATGACAAATTTTAGTTAAGGGAAATGTGCTCCATCCATCATGTTTTTTAATTCTTTTGATTCCAAGTCTTATGTCTCATATCATTAATTGTGATTTAAAAAATAAAAATTTAATGTCTTTTATGTCTTACATAAACTCAAGTCTTTCTTGTGATCTACTTTGTCGAATATTTTGATATAGAATAGATAGAAAGTGTTGCTCGAAGACACTTTCTTCTTGTAGTGTAGGAAAAAGTATCCCTTTTTCACACTTAATTTGGGAATAATTAATAATAAAATGAACCTAATGTTGCCTTGATTTAGTGTTTTATTGTGTTTTACATATTCACATTAAGTTTAGGGCCCTTTTTTAATTAAATGGACTTAATTATGCCTTATTTAGGGAGTAGAAAAGTATATCTTTTCACTTTCACACTAATATAGGGATTTATTAATTAATTGAGATTAATTTTCCTTAATTACCCCCTTTAATTAAAATCCAAACCTAATTAAATACAAATTCTGAGGGATAAAACCTAAAATTCATAAATTCCATTACACAACACTTAATTTTTGAAGGTATGTGTCCTAGGTAGGTGACCTACGACCCATTCGCCACATGGCACATGGGTCCTCACTAGGTCCTAGGACCCTATTTTCAAATGATCTTTCACATTAACCAAAGTGTGTCCTAGGTGAGTGACCTAGGACACATTCACCACATGGAGAATAGGTCCTCACTTAGACCTAGGACCCCTCTTTGAAATATGTTTTTGGCGGTATTTTAATGATTTCAAATCCATGATTTGATGTTGAATTGTGATATTTGAATTTTGGGAATTAATCTTAATTTATGTATAAATACAAGGTTATTTTCATTATGTTTCAACTAGAAAGAGAAAAGAATCTAAGCAAATTTTCATGAGATCAATCATTCACATTCAAGGAAAAAGAAAGAGTGAAGTCTTGGAGCAACATTATAGTGTTTTTGTAGGTCTTAAAGCTCATTTTGTTGTCAAAGATCAAGAATTATTGAAGAAGTGATGATAGATACCTATGGAGAATCATGATGGATACTAGGTTTTGGCAGAAGCACCATGAGATTCAAACAATCCTAATGCCCTTTTTTTGTAAGTGATTCCATCTTCTATGATCATTCAATTTTTATCCTAAAGAGAGGTATATTCATATTTTTGACTTATTAAGGGTATTTGGGATCTCCTAAAGTAGGTCTTTTGGATTGTTTATGTTTCATTCTAGGATCCTATTCTAACAAAATTGATTAGGGTTTCTTTGTATCATTAGAGATCTTAATCTTAGAAACACTTAAGGTTAGGATTTCACACACATTCCATGTTTCATATTTCTATCATCATCAAGGTTTAATTACCAAACTTTGGGTTTGACCGAGGCATACCCCTATCCACCAAAAAACATCAAAATTTATTTTACAGATTATTGATAGATCTAGATCCGAAAGCAGGAATTTCAAGCTACAAGAAGGAATTACAGGTTTGGAACTTAAAATTTTGATTCAAAGTTTTCTAGAAGATCCTACCAGGACCCATTCACCATAGGCGAATGATTCCCTATTAGGGTTTCCAAGGTAGCAGGTTTTCACAGTTGATAAGCTACAGTTTCTGATTTAGAGTCTCGCAAAAAATTCTACTAGGACCCATTCGCCATAGGGTGAATGAGTCCTTGTTAGGGTTCTAGAAACAAGAAGTTTTGAATAGGTGCACAACATTTATTACTCTCATTCTTTCCAGAAAGTTCACTATTTCCTCCTATTTTGTGATAAATCTCTTCATTGCACTTTGTAGATCTAGGTTTAGAGTTGTTTTTCTATTTCAAACTTATCTCCCTATAGTACTACTTGACCTAGACCCCCATCCTAGCAAAAAGAGAAATTGGAAGATTCAAACCTTGATTGTACTCACCTTTTGGGTTGATAGTTACTTCATGGTTTATATCTCATTTCTTGAATGAAATAGTAGAGAATAAGGTTATTAAACTCCACTTTTCTCTATGTTTCATTTTGGTGAAGCCAACCTTGTATAACAAAATTTTGAATATTGGAGTCTTTTCAACCCTTGATCTTAGCTTTGCAATAGTTTACATTAGATTTTCATTACTTGCATTGCATTTATAATTCTTTAATCTTGCATTAGTGAACATTGTATTTAGGATAAATATGCATGTTTCTCATAATCACTCAAAAGAAGATAAGTTGCAATAGATCTAAATTTGTTTTGCATAGTGTTAACATTTAAGTTATCATTCAATCATTTAGATTCATATTGCACATTAAATTTAGTCATATTTTTCATCATTAAACCATAGTCAACATTACATTTAGAAGCCTAAAATATGGAAAATATGTTATGGAACTGCCCATTACAAAACTAAAACAAAAAAACACATAGGATAAACTAAAAAAAAAACAAGTCAAAATTAATAAACCCTAATCTGGGACCCATTCGCCATAGGGAAAACCAGTCCTTGTATAGGTTTTCTTAGCAACAATTCTGATTGGTTTTTACTCTCTAGTTTGTATTTTTGTTTTTGTTATCAGATTTGAAAAGTAGTTTTCTGAAATAGTTTATTTTTGCATTCAATTCATTGTTCATTTAGTTAGATTTTGTAACATTGGGAAAATAATTTCTTGCATATTTCAATTACAAGTAGCATTAGATTTCTACAAATTTATCTCATTTCCAGCATTATTGCACCATTAGATACATTAGTTTACATTTTTCAATCATTAGAAAACAAAAACAAAAACCAAAAACATCAAAAACATAAAAAAAAACCTTTGGAGAAAGCATAGTTATTTGATTATGTCAAATCTCTTTTTCAAAGTTAACTTATCCCTCAAGCCATTTAGTAATGATGACTTTCATATGTTAGATGAATCCCTTGAGGACTTCATCTCGCAAGGTGCATCCACTGAGGCTTGTCCTGACAAACTGAAACAAAAAGATGTTAATGCAATTACACCTCAATTGTAACATCCCGCTATGCAACCCTGAAGGATAAGAGCCAAAAGAGGACAAGATTAAATTTTTTTTTATAACACAAAGAATAACTTACACAAATAGCAATTTCCAATACAATATACAACAACATACATGGCCAAACATGGCCGAACACAACCCAAAGGAGAGGACTAATCCACCCTCCAGAAAAAATCCAAACAGGAGCAAATAAGATATCTCTAGAAATTATACTCTCGAACCCCTTCCTCCGGAACTTCCTGCTCCAGAACTTCCTGCTCCAAAACCTTCTACTCCAAAACTTCCTGCTCCAGAACCTTCTGCTCCGAAAATTCTTACTCTGGAACCTTTTCCTCTAGAACTTCTTGCTCCAAAACCTTCTGCTCTGGAACCTTCAGTAGTGACACAGAACAACAAACAAAGAGCTATGATGAGCTAGAATTATAGCAGCAACAACATAAATGAAAACAAAAAGGAGCGATGTGCTGAAACTTTTGCAGACTTAAATATGAAGGAAATATACAACCAAAGCTCTAATTTTTGCATGAAAAATACTAAAGAAAAAGCCATTATGATCATCATAATACAAGTGAGTCTGATACCAAACACAGAACAATAAACAAAGAGCTGTGATACGCCAGAATTATAGTAGCAACAACACACACGAAAACACAAAGCAGCGATGTGCCGAAAATTTTGCAGACTAAAACATGAAGGAAATATACAACCAAAGCTCTAATTTTTGCATGAAAAATACTAAAGAAAAATCCATTATGATCATCATAATACAAGTGAGTCTGATACCAACAACAGAACTCATAAACCTAATATAAACATCACATTTCTTCTCATTAATCTATATGATTACATTTTCACTCTCAAGCGAGTACAATACACATAAAGGAATATATAAGAGTACAAAGGCATACCAATAAATAAAAGACAACATATAAGACAAGTACAAGAGGGATCAACTCCAGATGGTGCTCTAATAACCTATACATCGGTCCCCAATGGTGGTGGCAATGCCTCCCTACCATGTGGACTCAAAAGAGGCCACCCCACCATGCTCAGAGGTAGTCACAAGGCCCAAGCAGAAAAAAAATGCAAGGGTAACATATAGCCAACACTCACATCAGACACGAAGCAAACATGGAATATAATGCATTCAAGCCAATATCACAACATTAAGATGCTCATACAATGACATATCAGTTACTACTCATGACTACTACGGCACAAGGTGCTAAAGTGTAGGCCAGATGGAATGTCATCATGTCTACTCAAAGGGATGACACCACACAGAACTAGGTACACCTCTCAAATAGACAAGGAGACTCAATCATGCTTGTATCAACGCCCTGCAGACAGATAACTCAATGCACTACAGATGGATAGGCCTTCTCGTTTAACCAAATGAGGAATTCAAAAGAAAATATGAAAAAATGAAAAATCCATTGAAATCCATCATAAAACCATTTAAAATAGCCAAGCAACATTGCTACTAAATCATTTAACAATTGATCATCACATGAGAAAGGAATAGAAATATCATAAAAATTAAAAGTGTCTAGATATAAAATCGGACAACAAACCAATTCAAATTTCAATGTTTCTAGATGGATTCCATTTTTGGTTTATATTTTTATGACTAAAAATACGATGTTGTTAAGAAAAAATCCATTTTATGCATGGCTGGGCAAAAACATGAAAAAATGAAAGTGCCTGGATTAAAAATCGGACAAAGACCCAGTTCATATTTCAATGTTTATACATGGAAATAAATTTTATTTTACAATTGTAATAGCTGGTTAAAGAGTAGCAAGGAAAAACGTCATTTAACAAGTAGGCACAAATTTAACCAAAAATGAAAGTGCCCAGAAATAAAATCTGCCAAAGGCCCAGTTGAGATGTTGGCATTTCTACATGAAATCCACCCTTGAATTTATTTTTTATCAAGATGATAATTAGCAACAAAGGAGAACACGTTTTTACAAATTGCGCAAAAAAAGGAGGATATGAAGGAGCCCATAAATAAGAATTTTCTAACCACACATTTCATATTTGCTGGAAATGTACAAAAATATGCCATACAAAATACTACAGGGCATCAAATTGAATTTAAAACATCCATCATTCAAACCCTCAAATAATACAAAAATTAAATAGAGGAGTTCCTCCAATTTTCATACAATAAAAATAACCCATAACAAAAAAATCCCAGCCATACAAGAAACATGAGTAAATGCCCAATTACCAGCCGTACAAGATTGAAGGATAACAAAAGAATACCTCAATTTTCTACAAAACATAAATGGAGGAATTCTCTAACTGTAAAGCATGGCTTGAATCCAAACTGGGACAACGAGGAGGA
>VDFB02373365.1:290992982-291174565 GCA_007258455.2 Sequoia sempervirens
CTAACTCTTGGAAAAATCTTAATTATATATATAAATTTTAACCACACGTGGGTTGGCCCTCAATCAGGTAGCAAACATACAAGCACACATAATGGTATGGTTAATCCCACACCCCAAATACAACATATCCTCCATGGATGGGTACACATTCTCACCATCCCATGGGAAAACAAAGCAAGGACGAGGTACTCACAACACTCAACATGTGCACTAACATAGGATGTTCACATAACAGGGAGTACCTTTTTCCAATTTCCTCTTACCAACATAAAACCATTATCCACCTTTGATTATGCAAGATTAATACAATTTTCCAATAACATGTACTCCCAACATCCATACAATACATCATAGTGCTACATGGAGTAAATCAACAATGCCATGATAACTCTCACATTCAAATTCACTTTTATTAAGTGGTAAATCACCTTACTACACACATGTTATCCACATTTATTTCCCACACATAGTGCAATATCATTATATTTTTTACTCAAGACAAGGTATGGAATATTATCATTTCAACATTCATTTAATATTTTGCATTTTGAATCTAGGTACAATAATTTAACATCTACATGATTTCTTAAGAATTAACAATAAGGTTGGGGACTATAGGCCTCACGAACAAGATGCACCCATTATGCAATTATCATTAACATGCCAATGGTTTCACTATTAACTTTTTCTCTTAACTTTACTTAATATAGAATTATTTCTTATTCAAATTCATACATGTTCCATGATTATGAATGCAACTTGGGGACTTAGGTCCTTTACCCAAGGTTGAACTAATAAAAGAAACCTTCATGAATGCAAAAACATTTTCTCATAAGAGACAAGCATACCATGGATTTCAATACACCACACATTCAAAGTTAGGCATCTTTGTTAAACCAATGAGAAGAGAGAGAAGGAGAGAGAGGGATTTACAATTCTAACATAAGCACTAATGCAAACATGGTCTCTTCATCATATAAGAACTTCCACACAAATGCATCAATCATGTGAGAGCATGCAGTAATCTCTATGAACTAATAACACGATCATTAATTTTCTATTACCATATTTACAGTCTCAGTACAATATAACATGCAAAAGCAACTTCCAAACCCCATAAGGTCAATCTAGCAATCATTAAAGCAAGGAGGTAAAGCACAAGAAGGAATGCACCAAAACTTGCATGATAATGAAAACATAAAACTCAGGAAGAGAATACACACAAAAGTAACTTCTTGGCACCCTCAAGGTCAAACAGACCTTCCCACAACATGAACAAAGAAACCAAGCAAGTGTAATTTAGGAAACACATGTCACCTGTAACCCACCAACAAGCTAAGGTCTAACATTCCCACCTACAACACAGGATATAGGAAAGTAATCAATATCAACCTTGGGAGACTCTCAACCAAGGGAATCACTCAAATCCCGTAGGATAAGGCAAGACCTAGGAGGCATCATTCCTCCACAACACAAGTATGGGTTGGGAAACTCAACCCTCTAAAATGCCATACAAAAGCACTCAAAGAAAGAGGTCATGTGACTATCTCACCACAACAAACATTTGGAACACACACATCAAGCACACTGCAACCACATGGGCTACAACCACTCAAGGGTGACATACGTTTACACAACGAAAGAGCCACACATAAAGAAGGAGACCAATCAAAACACACTTTTAGGTAGGCTTGTGGGTCTAACTAACCCTCACACAAAAGCACTCCTCAACAAGACATGCAAGGGGTAGAAAACAACAACACACCAAGCAAGTATCAACCATAAGCAGGGATCCCAGTGCTGCAACATGGGTTGTACCTCTAACTCTTCCTTTGGCTCTGCCCTTAGGTGCATCCTAAAGGAAACAAGGAACACATCAAAATAGATCATCGCAAGGATGATCTAAACACCATACTAAGGCATAAATGCTAATCAACAAGACTATGAAAACAATATAACAAGCTCACGCCACAAAATCCAAACACAGGATAACATAGAATTCTCAAGTAGGCCAGAGCTCCCAATGTGTGAACATGGGCTCTGATACTAAATGTAACATCCCACTACACAACCCTAAAGGGTAAGAGCCAAAAAATGACAAGATAAATTTTTTTTTGATAACATAAAGAATAACTTACACAAAAAACAGTTTCTAATACAATATATCAACAACATACATGGCCAAGCATGGCTGAACACAACCCAAAGGAGAGGACTAATCCACCCTCTAGAGAAAATACAAACATGAGCAAATAAGATAGCTCCAAAAAAAATTCTTCGGAACCCCCTGCTTCAGAACTTCCTGCTCCAGAACTTCCTACTCTAGAACCTTCTGCTCTAGAACTTCCTACTCCAAAACTTCCTGCTCCGAAACCTTCTGCTCCAGAACTTCTTGCTCCATAACTTCCTGCTCTGAAACCTTCTGCTCTAGAACTTTCTACTCCAGAACTTCTTGCTCTAGAACCTTCTACTCCAGAACCTTCTACTCAGGAACCTTAAGTAGTGACACAAAACAACAAACAAAGAGTTGTGATACGCCAAAATTATAGTAGCAACAACATAGAAAAAAACACAACGCGGCAATGCGCTAGAACTTTTGTAGACTAAAACATGAAGGAAATATACAACCAAAGTTTTGATTTTTGCATGAAAAATACAAAAGAAAAAACCATTATGATCATCATAATACAAGAAAATCCGATACCAACAACGAAACTCATAAACCAAATATAAATATCACATTTCTTCTCATTAATCTAAATGATTACATTTTCACTCTCAAGTGAGTACAATATACATAAAAGAATATATAAGAGTACAAAGACATACAAATAAATAAAATACAACATATAAGACAAGTACAAGAGGGATCAACTCCAGTTGGTGCTCTAATAACCTATACACTAGTCCCAAATGGCGGTGGCAACACCAACCTACCATGTGGAATCAAAAGAGGCCACCCCACCGTGCTCGGAGGTAGTCACAAGGCAAGGGTAACATATAGCCAACACTCGCATCAGACACGAAGCAAACATGGAATACAGTGCATTAAAGCCAATATCACAACATGAAGATGCTCATACAATGACATATCGGGTACTACTCACAACTACTAAGCCATGAGGTGCTAGAGTGTAGATTGGATGGAATATCATCACGTGTGTTCAAAGGGATGGCACCACATGAAACTAAGTACACCTCTCATACAGATGAGGAGACTCAATCATGCTTGTATCAACGCCCTGCAGATGGATAATTCAACGCCCTACAAACTGATAGGCCTTCTTATTTAAAAAAGTGAGGAATCCAAAAGAAAATATGAAACAATGAAAAAGCCATTGAAATCCATCATAAAACCATTTAAAACAGGCAAGCAACATTGCTGCTAAATAATTTAAACAGTTGATCACAAATGCCAACAAGTAGATCAAATACATTCAAACATTCATCTTTAAATTCATAAAAGAGACCAATCATATAATCAGTATTACCCTCATTAAATCATCCTAGAAAATCACTTTTAAATCAGATCTAATCTACTAAATGGCAGTGACACAAAACATGGTTCCAACAGTTGTCCAATCGCATGAGAAAGAGGCATATCAATATCATAAAAATTAAAAGTGTCCAGATCTAAAATCGAACAAGAACCCAGTTCAAATTTCAATGTTTCTAGATGGATTCCATCTTTGGTTTATATTTTTATGACTAAAAATAAAGTGTTGTTAAAAAAAATGTCATTTTATGCATGGCTAGGCAAAAACATGAAAAAATGAAAGTGCCCGGATTAAAAATCGGACAAAGACCCAGTACATATTTCAACGTTTCTACATGGAAACCAATTTTATTTTACAATTATAACAGTTGGTTAAAAAGCAGCAAGGAAAAACATCATTTAACAAGTAGGCACAAATTTGCCCAAAAATGAAAGTGCCCAAAAATAAAATTTGCCAAAGACCCAGTTGAGATCTTGGCATTTCTACATGAAATACACCCTTGAACTTGATAATTAGCAGCAAAAGAAAAAATATTTTTACAAATTGGGCAAAAAAAAGAGGATATGAAGGAGCTATAAATCAGATTTTTCCAACCACCCATTTCATATTTGCTGAAAATGTACAAAAATATGCCATACAAAATACTACAAGGTAGCAAATTGAATTTAAAACATCCATCATTAAAACCCCCAAACAATACAAAAATCAAATAGAAGAGTTCCTCCAATTTTCATACAATAAAAATAACCCAGATCGAAAAAATCCCAACCATACAAAAAACATGAGTAAATGCCCAATTACCAGCCATACAAGATTGAAGGATAATAGAAGAATACCTTAATTTTCTACAAAACAGAAATGGAGGAATGCTCTAACTATAAAGCATGATTTGAATCCAAACTAGGACAGCAAGGAGGAAATGGCATGCTAAAATCAACAATCAAATGCCCACAAAATCTTCTCAGCAAAAACTCCACATTTCTCCCCAACTCTGTCACCCTATTCGTGGGGTTTTCCTTCTCATTCCAAAATAGAAAAATTATTTTTTTCCAAAAGAATGATCTGCACAAAATAAAACTTCCTTCCCTTTCATATTTTCCTCTCTAAAAATATAACTCCCTCAAAAACAAAAGAATAAAATTATATATATTCAAAACAAGGCTACCCCCCTTTTTTTTTAACTAACTCTTCAACACAATAAAAATGAAATAAATAATTTTATTAAATAAACTATTAATGCTCTCCAAAGCAATTAATTAAAATCACTAATTCTACAATATTTTTTATTTCATATAAAAGTAATAATTTTAATCCACACATTAAAATACAGAAAGCCCCCAAATAAAATTTAAATAAGACTATGAGAGCTCACAAGATGGATTAATAAAATCATTTAAAATTTCCAAATGAAATATACCATTCTCTCAAATGATTAATAAAAAAAATTATTTAAAATAACATATTTAAAATCTCATGAATAAAACCATTCAAATATAAAATCAATTAAACACAATGAAATACCATATATGAAATAACAAAAAGATGCTAATGAAAACACATCATAACACTAACAACCAAAATATATAGCCACATAACACATTCATGAAAACCATAACAAGATACCTCAATGAGATACTGGTAAACCACATACAACTGAAAGGTGCTCCGGACATACAGCTGAAAGGTGCTACGAACATTATCGTTAGGTAACCAGATGGTGAGACATCAACAAGGAAACACTACACTATTAGGGTACAGTGGGCTAGGGTAGGGGACATTTTTCCTATGACTACCTCGAGTAACCACCATCGAGGAATATGAGTACGCTCAGGCCTATGGATCTAGGTGGAGTCGATACTTAGTACCTGCATCACTCCAATTACATGTCAAGGTACATGTGCATATAACATATATTATATAGTTGAAACAACATTAATCATCAAGAAGAGGGTCATGATATTGTAAGCCTCTCGAATACGAGTGTTACGACATCATCCCTTTCCTATCCATAATCATACATAAGCAACATGATAACAATATATAAACATATAATCATATAATCTAGAATAATAACTAATCATCAATGTCTAATCTCAATATAACAACATTTAAAAGTTAGAATATCTAATCAAAATAAAAATGCTATCTTACCAACCTGGGTTTAGAGAGGTGTTACATCAACTTATCATTTACCCTCCCTTGCAACAGTCTCAAATCCAAAATAAACTTGTGCTCATCCTAGAACCATCTAAAAAAAATCCTTCACTTGATGATAAAAATGCTTCACAACAAGCAAGTTACAATGTTGTTTCTCACACATACAATACAAGGAAGAATAGGCAACACCAAACAACTCTTGTTTCATTACCTTTGCCTCAACCTATCTTGCCTATCACTCCTCAATTACCCTTGAATAGTGGAAAGGAATATGATCTTGTTGAAGAACTTAAGAATACACCCTCTAAGATATCCCTATGGGATCTTATTCAAGCTTTAGTAAATTACCATAGTATGCTTCAAAAAGCCTTGCAATAAGTTATGGTTCCCACTAATACAAATTCAAATGATGTGGCAATGCTAGTTCAAGGAATGAATGAAGTTAATTTGGATATATTTTTTCACCAAAGAGAATTACCCTCCTTGGAAGTTAAAAAATGACATGATTCATTCATGATAATAGCCTATGTTAATTGAATCACAATAAAGAGAACCCTTTTTGACAATGGTTTGACCCTTAGTATGTGTAGCGTTAGAATTTTGGAGAGGATTCACAAGGATAAGAGTGACATTGTCCCTAATTCTTTGTCTATCAGTGGATTTGATAATATAGGAAAACAACCACTTGGAGTCATCACATTACCTATTAAAATTGGAAAAGTAACATTACAAACTCTGGTCCATGTTATGCCTCACAATCTTTCTTACAATTTCCATGGGACCATTTTTGGGTCTACTCAAAAATGGAACGAGTCCACCTCTTTTTTCAACACAAAAAAAACCATGCATTTTTTTGGATGGATGTGTGGCTTGTGAACACTTCACCATCCAAAGCATCTAGTTGAGAGCATTAATCGCTCCTACCCCCTTTGTTACCTCCACTGGGAAACTTGCCTTACACATCCCTCCATAGTTACTTAGCCTGACAAGTGTGTAATTCAGAGATCAAGGTTCATTAAATGCTCCAAATTCTCTCATATCCTACTCATTATTATTCCATTTGTCTGTGTTTATTCTAGAGTCTTCATTTGGTTAACACCCATACAAGTTTGACTCTCCATGATTCATTTTTTAGCTCTGTACACTTCATTGTTTGGCTCTACACTCTCAAAAGATCCCTTTCTCTTTCAGGTGAGGTTTTTTACCTCACTAGGCATGTACCATTGTTTTACATTGTGATGGTATTCTTCCATGCACTTATATCATTCTATTCTTCGTTGCAAAAAAAATTTGTGTAAATTTTTCTTTATATTTGATTGATATTACAAAATATGGGGAGGGATTCACTAGTTTTCATTTCATTTATAGTCCTCCATGCACTTGTACTCTTTTATTCTTCATTGCATGAATTTTTACTCTTCATTTTTCTTTTAATATTTTCTTGCTACTATGAAATATGAAAACAGTTCCACTGCTTATCATTTCGACAATATTCTTCCATGCACTTGTAAGATTATATTTAGCATTGCATTATGATAAGGGTTTCACTATTTTGTAATTTATATTTCAATGTTATGATGAAATATGGACAAGGTTTGACTGGTTCTCACTTCAAAGGTTTTCTGCCATGCACTTCTATTCATGTGTTGATCATTGAACAAACTTTAACTCTGCTCTTTTCTTTTAATATTTGCTTGTTATTTCGAAATATGAAAATGGTTTCACTAGTTTTTATTTTGAAGATATTTTGCCATGAACTTGCATTATTATGTGCTTCGTTGCACAATAATTCATTTGCAAATTGCTTTTTATATTTGACTCTTACTACGAAATATGGAAAGGGTTTGAGTGGTTTTCATTTCAAGGGTTTTCTGCCATGTACTTCTATTCATGTGTTCATCATTGCACAAATGTTAACTCTGTAATGTGTTTTCACTATTTCATTGTTATTCTGAAATATGAAAATGGTTTCACTCATTTTCATTTCAAAGATATTTTTCCATGGAAATTGTATTATTCTTTTCTTTATTGCACAATAATTCACTCTAAAATTTACTTTTTAATATTTCATAGTTACTACAAAATATGGAAAGGGTTTGACCGGTTCTCATTTAGAGGGTTTTCTTCCATGCACTTATATTTCTGTGTTAATCATTGCACAAACATTAATTGTATAATTTATTTTCAATATTTGTTTGTTATTCTAAAATATGAAAATGGTTTCATTGGTTTTCATTTCGAAGATATTCTTCCATGCAATTGTATTATTCTATTATTCATTGCACAATAATTCACTCTACAATTTGATTTTTATATTTCAATGTTACTATGAAATATGGAAAGGGTTTGACTGGTTCTCATTTAGAGGGTTTTCCTCCATGCACTTCTATTTGTGTTTTCATCATGTTGCACAAACACTTCTATTTGTTTTTTCATCATGTTATTCCAAAATATGAAAATGGTTTCACTGGTTTTCATTTCTAAGATGTTTTTCCATGCAATTATATTATAATTTTTCTTCATTGCACAATAATTTACTTTGCAATTTTCTTTTTCTATTTCATTATTACTATGAAATATGGAAAGGATTTAACTAGTTCTCATTTAGAGGGTTTTCTTCCATGCACTTCTATTTGTGTGCTCATCATTACACAAACATTAACTCTACAGTTTGTTTTTAATATTTATTTGTTATTCTAAAATATGAAAATGGTTTCACTGGTTTTCATTTCAAAGATATTTTCCATGCAATTGTATTATTTTCTTCTTTATTACACAATAATTCACTCTACAATTTTCTTTCTATATTTCATTATTAGTATGAAATATGGAAAGGGTTTAACTGGTTCTCATTAAGAGGGTTTTCTGCCATGCAATTTTATTCATGTGTTCATCATTTTTTATTTTTTTTTAGATTGCAGGAATCGGGTAGCACGACCCCCTATAAACTGCAGTGCGCCTGGTAAACTTTTTAACGTGACCGGCGGCGCTGGCGCGACACGCCCTCCAGTACCACGGGACGGGGGGAGACTAGAACTCGTGACCAGCAGAGCCACAACGGAATTACTTAGCCAACCGAGCTAGGGCCCCCGCCCTATTCATGTGTTCATCATTGCAAAAACATTAACTTTGCAATTTATTTTTAATATTTGTTTGTTATTCTAAAATATTAAAGTATACATATATACACATATAAATATCAATATTTATATAGGCCCCTAAGTGGCAAAAAATTTAGAAAAATCAAAGTTAGGTAACTTGACATAAAAATTTGAATAAGTTATCTATATTATTTCAAAAATATGTAAGATAATATCTATAGAAAATTAAATTTAGTTTCTAAACTACTAGGTTTTTTTTAAAGAAAAAAAATCTATTTGGTGAAAATTGAAATTTCAAATGTAGTGGTACTTAAATTTCGGGAAAAAATAAGAAGTAGGTGTTTGTTTGACCACCCTAACCACAATAAAATGATAATATATTTTTATAAGATTTTAGATATAAGTAGAGGACTCATGCCCCAATGTGATGCATATTTTTTGTAATTTTTCCAAGTAAATAATTAATTATGAATTTTTATTACAACTTTTAAAAAATATAAAACTCATATGTCTAACCACCTTAACTTGGTCAAAACTTCATGAAATTCATTTTATTTTTTTTTAATCCTATAGTATGTGAAACATAGAATGTGACGCATGTTTTGGATTCAAAAAATGTGATACCATTTGAAAACTATAGATGTTTTTCAATCAGCCTATTAATTAGGACTTTAGTCGTAATTTGAATAGAAAATGAATAATAATTACTTATTAAATTCAAAGTAAAGCATAATTTATATTCGTGCAAATTTAAGATTCTCCTTTAAAAACCCTTTTTGTTTCATAATTTTGGGTGAAAAAGTAGTCGTCAGTCACATACCCATCATATTGCCACTTTTTGGCCCATTATGATCCTACACATACCCTATATCTACATATACATGTATATATATAAGAATATATATGTAGATATGTATAGATATGTAGATATATACATATATATAGATAGATATGTATATATATAAGTAGATATATACAAATATATATCTACATACATATCTATATATACATGCATATTTATATACATATATAGATACATATGCATTGTTGAATGAAGAAAAAAATTCAGAGGGGGGTGAATCACTTGTATCTAATAAAAACATCAAAAACCCTCAACAGTAATCAAATCCACATGCATTCAATAAACCCTTATTCTATTAATGTGATTAATCATGAAATGTGGATAATAGAAACTGAAATAAAAACACCATACACAAGAAAACACTAGATTTACGTGGAAAACTCAATGAGGGAAAACCACTATGAGGATTAGCTCACAATATAAGTAATTGCAAAACTGGTACAAAAGGGATCACTAGCAGAATATAACACACTATCAAAAAGGCTCATAGCCAGGGCTCATTGTCATAGAAATAACAATAATATAAAAGACAAATGTTACATAGAGAACATTTTATCAATGCAAAAAGGAATCCACCACAATGCTCCAACAATCTTCCAGCCTTGTTTGAAATATTTTGGACACCTTCAACTCATTGCATTTAGGAGTCCAATACTTTGAAGTTCACATTGCTTTACTCAAATTCACATAACACAAATCACTTGCATTGATCTTCCATCTATCTCGCTTCTCTCTTCTTCTTTACTTTCAACTCTCAACAACTCTAATATTATTTATATCAACCTCAACCATAAAAAATCTTCTCCAAGGTCGACATTCTATCGGTTATATTTACAAATTTGAATTAGGTCAGAACCTAAACATTCCCATGGTGGATAGGAATGAAAGGGGACAATTAAAACACTTAATTGAGACCCAAAATTAAATCTCACATGCCATGCTATCCTTCCATTAAAACTTGTACATTTCTAAATGTAGTCTAGACACTAGGTTGGCTGTTACCCATGAAAACACATTAAACATTAAGTACATGCTTCTAAAGTTTCCAATACACCTAACCATAAATCCTCTTGACACGAATAAGAGAACGTCGGCGTTAACTCTCCTTCAAAGCCACAAGTCCTGGAAAGAAACTGTAGAGAAATGTGGAGAAAATACATTTGTCCTTGACACCTCTGTACAACACTACAAAACTAGTTCACATACTAGTGAACACAACTTCCTTTCACCAATGATACAAAAAACAAAATTCTGAAATAGCAACCTCTAACAACTTCAAAAAACATACTAAATCTGTACATGCATATCATCAATACAAAAGAAACACAGAGCATAATCCGAAGCACACTCTGAGTACTTGCATAACACGATTTACTGTATTTATCAAATTTTCTCAAAAGTAGTTGAAAACCAAGTATCATAGACATCATCTCAGATCATTAATTCATTCCAACTCATCTCCAGACAATGCAATAAAAGGATAACTCCATGTACTCACAACACTTCCTCAATATCTCAACTATGCATGCACAACCTGTAACACCCTATTTTCCTCTTTTCCACAATTTTCTCAATATCTTTGACATTTTCATCATGTAACAACTTCCTTAATACACATTTGACATCAATGACAACACCATTCAATAGAAATCTAGTTTACATCAATAACACCTTCATACTTGGAATAATCTCCCCCTTTGTCATTGATGAAAAAACATCAAAGACAACACAATAGTTCTGAATAGACTTTCTTTTCTCCCCCTGAATTATTTGACAATATACACAAATTTCTCCATTGATAACTTGCACTTTTTCATATGATAATTTCTTCCCCTTTAACATCAATGGAAAAGGATAATTTTTTTGAATTATTCTCCCCCTTTGACATTGAACCATCGGATCTGCCCTAATACTCCCCCTTAGGAGTATACCCAATCAAATCAAAAACTCAATGACAACACATAGCACTACCTACTCTCCCTAAGAGGTAGCCACCAACATCAGTACATAACAAGAGATAGATCCATAGATCCATTAGAATGATGCATCTCCATATGCATCTAGTTTAAACAAGGAGGGGAAATAACCCCCAACTTCTATCAAAGATTCTCAAAAGTATCCTTAGGAAGAGCCTTAGTAAATATGTGAGAAATTTGATCCTTTGTAGGTACATACTTGTGTTTCACCTCATTCTCCATAACCTTCTCTCTCAAAAAGTGATACCTAATTGATATATGTATTTTCCTTGAATGCATCACTAGATTCTTTGAAATGTTATTTGTGTTGATATTTATCATTGATGTCATTGATCGGCTTAGTATTGTTACCTACAACATATCCCTTGTTCTAGAAATGGTGTTACTGGCATAAATTTTGGTCCATGGAATGTTGTACCACAGTTTTGGTCCATGCAATGTTGTACCTCAATTTTTGGTCAGGCCCTATTTGGTATAGTGTGGGATATCTTTTTGCATCTATTCCGACATCTCCAACATCTTGTGTAACATGTTCACCTGACTCTATCTCTGATGCAAGCCAACTAAGTGGATATTATGATCTGGTATATATATGAAGCGACATAAACAAAAAGATTATATATATGATATGTGATGTATGATAGCGATCTGTTGATGTATAGTGTGAACTGATATATGTGATATAGTAGTATAGCCTAGTGTTTTGAAGACCTTTGTGCTTAGCGAGAATTGTATTCATGCATTTGCAAATGTAGTTATAGCAGTTTAGTTTTGTAAAATTTGCAATGTTCTACCACGGTTTTGGTCCATGCAATGTTGTACCTCAATTTTTGGTCAGGCCCTATTTGGTATAGTGTGGAATATCTTTTTGCATCTATTTCAACATCTCCAACATCTTGTGTAACATGTTCACCTGACTCTATCTCTGATCCAAGCCAACTAAGTGGATATTCTGATCCAGTATATATACGAAGTGACATAAAAAAAAAGATGATATAATATGATATGTGATGTATTATAGCAATTTGTTGATGTATAGTGCGAACTGATATATGTGATATAGTAGTATAGTGTAGTGTTTTGGAGACTTTTTTGCTTCAACAAGAATTGTGTGCATGCATTTGCAAATGCAGTTATAGCAATTATAGCAGTTTAGTTTTATAGCCGTCTTGTTATGCCTTGCATAACCACCCCATTTTGTTTTTTTGTCAAAATGGGTCCCCCTTGTGTTTCTTTCTCCTTGGTGTTCTTGTTTGGGTCATAGGATTTCTTCTTTTCCTCCTAAGACTTTTCTTTTCTTTTCTTTTTGGGTTTGGGTTTCGGGAACGAACATGCACTTGTTACTTCTTCAGAGGTTTACGTCCCTGTTCATGTCCCGATACCGGCCCTCTCTTTTTCCTTGTGTCTTTTCTTTATGCGTTGAAGTTGGGTTTTGAATTGAGACCATTAATTTGTACCCTTCTTGGGTGTTGGATCCTACTTTTGACTTGATCCCACCCCTCCTTTTTCCTTGTGCATTTTGCACGTGTCAAAGTCGGGTTTCAGACCAGAATCAGAACCAAGAACTTTTCAAAGTTCTTGTTATGATTTCTAGCCCGATCCCAACGTCTGAATCTTTGTTGTCTTTTCTCATTTCGGGATCGGACTTCAGACCATAACTTGAACTTTGGGCCTTTTGAAAGTTCTAGTTTCTTCTTGAGTCCTGATCCTGGTTCCCATTTCCTTTCGTCTTTCGGGATTGCACTTTGAACCGTCATTTGCACCATGAAATTTTTGAAGTTTTGGTTTCATCTCAAGACCTGACTCTAACCCCATGTTGTTTTTTCTATTTTTCGGGATTCGGACTGCGGGTCGTCAACTGAACTTTGCACCTTTTGAAAGCTCGATCTCAGTCCATTCCCTAATCCTGACTCCCACTTTCCTTCATTCTTGCACCTTTTATTTATGATTCCACTTGAATCTCGAGACTCGACCAACCCACAATTAATTCCACAATCGTTTGCAAGTGCAAATGGGTTTTTATACCGCCACTCCTCGATTTTTGTCCATTCTTCTTTGAAGAGTTTTGGAAAAGAGAACGAGAGTGACATCGAGCTAGGGTTTGATGATTTTTCTATAATTTGTCAATGTGCTGCTTGAATTCTTCGCTGCGTTCAAAGGTAGGTGTTTTTTCTTGTGTTTCTTGTGCTAGCACTCTCAAATTTTGTAAATTTGAAGTGCCCATTTTGAAAAAATTTCCTCTGCACTCTTAGAATTGCACCTAAAGAATCTAACTAAGTGACCCACTTTGGAGGGTCATAACTGTAATGCCCCATCTTGTAACCTAAAGAATGTTGCATTAACTATGATAATGTAATAATTTTTTTTTTAAAAGTGTAAACATTAACTTTACTAATTGCAAACATTCCCTAAGTAACACGATGACACACTACTTGAAAATCTCATAGATGACAAAAGTAAATAACATAGCATGTATTTAATTCCCATAAACTTAAGAACATACATTGAATAACATTTAAATTACATCATTAAAGATATATAGTACAAATAAGATTCTTTCTTACATTGCATTTGAAATAACATTACAATACTCATTTTCCAAATGAGGTAGGTCATATAAAAATATACAATTACATATTACAAATGTTCCCCTCGTTAACAATTGAGGAGTGATACATATATAAAGTTTCCACTAATACAAATAAGAAAGTACATTTATCCACATACGAGCTCTCCATCCAAAAAGTACCCGTTGCCACGATCAAGAACTGGGGACCCAACGGAGTAAGGTGCACATTCCACCCAACCATGTGGTACCCGTAGGCCCACCCCCTATGCTAGGAGATAGTAAAAAGGTTCCCTAGACATAACCTACAAACCCTAGACACAAGTAAAACCATAGACAAACTATACACGTACAAGCTTAACTTATTGGTTACATTGCTTCCAGAACTAAATGATCAAATACTAAGTTCACAAGAACATTGTTATTATAGGTGGATTGTCATTACAATGTTGCATAGGTTACCCTGGTGTTTCTTCCTAAGTTCTAGCCCCCATCTTGGGTTACCCTAGTAACCTCTTACGAAACCCGGCCCCTCATGCAATCTATTGCGGAATCAAATATCTTTTAAAATAACAAGATATCGACTTTTCCATTCCAGGCCTTCTCGACTCATCCCCAAGTATGAACTAGCCCTTGAGTCTATGAGTGAGGCATAATTAATCCAGTTAAATATTTTAGACCCCATAAAATGTTGATTTAGTTTTCACTGATTTACTAACTCTACATGAGTTACCCTGGCACCACTTTGTGTGTCAGCCCTCACAAAGAGCCACTCCCCTAAAAATAACACAAGGAATCTAAGTCCACTAACTAAGGTAGACAAAGTGCACATAAAATAGTACCAAATACCAATCATATAACAAAGGACATCACAACCTATTCATAGAACCAGGTGTCTAGAAACCAAACAAAACCATGTGCACTATTCTAGTTTATTCAAAATATGAAACTATCATGAAAACAATTCCCTTTCAAGAAATTACATCTGGAAGACTTGTATTCCTATTTAACCCCAAATTTGTCCCAACAATCATGATCAAAAGAATATACAACTATATAAATACATATACAATTCATACAATTAATTGACTAACACTAGGATTTCCTAAATCCATTTGCCATGTCAAGATAATCATGATACTACTTGAACCAAAATATACTATCTTAGTACAATTTCATTTTCAAATTAATAATACATAAGAATCTATTTGTTTACTATAATTTTCAAATAATAACTAAAGAATTACCAATTTTCTCTACAAGTCATTTTATTTTATAAAAACATCTCATTTCATTCTTTTAATAAAAGAACATACATTTGGAAAATATATTTACTATTTTCCATATATTTAAAATTAAATATAAAATTTTACTACAAATATATACATATATATATATATATATTAACTATTAGTATTTAATATAACTCATAAATAACAAATTTGTATTACATTATAAATCTGCATAAATCAACATCAAAATTTTGTTTTAAACATAAAGCATATACTGTTTGGGGTTTCCCTCGCTATAGACACAGCCAGCGGCTGCTATACACAGTCGACCCCATATGGGGGCTACGGCTGTGTTGGCAGTTGTGCGCTACCTATGAGTGTAGCGCTGACTACCTTCACAGCCATCGCCCTCTATGGGCGGCTGTGGGGTAACCCTGCAGCCCTAAAAAGTCTGTGTTTGTTTTATTTTATTTTATATTTTTTTATAAAATCCATTTCTCTAAAATCCGAAACCCTGCATTTAAAATCGCGTACGGATTTTCATTTCAAAGAATATAAAATTTTCACAGAGCATTTTCAGAATGAAATTATATATATATATATATATATATTTGTATACGTATATGTATATATATTATTTATATACATATATATATATATATTTAATCAACAAATAAGAATATAATAATCATAGAAATATTTTGAGAGAGGGTTTTCTACAGAAAATTGAGAAACTTATCAATTTACACAAATTTAAAAGATATTTTCAATTAAAAAACAGAGGGATTTCAATTTCAAGTTATCTAAATATTTTCCATAGGAAAAGTTTGGAAAATTTCTTCTCAAAGGTTTCTTTTCCCCAAATTTAACACAAAATTTGACAAAGAACCCCATTTTAAAAATCTACAAAGATTTGTTCTATATCCTTTGAGAATTTTCTATTTTTTAACAAAATCTTCTGTGTTGCCCTCTGGTTTTACTATAATAACAAATTTCTACAGAACATTTTCAACAAAAAAAATTACCGAGAAGAACAAAGGCTTTAATAAAAATTTCTTCTACAGGAAATCTTCTTTTTAACAAATTTTAACAAATCTTCTACAAAATAAATTCTTTTAACAAGCAATCTTTTCAAAAGACAATAAACTAAATAAATAGGGAAAAACCTGTATTCCTGTAGCTTGAAGAATTTGACTATTGAAGAGAAGCTTTGCCTGTTGTGTGCAACTTCTAAAACCTTTTCAAATCACCACTTTCCAGAAGAATGCAAATACTAAACAATTATCTATCTGAGAACCTCTTCCAGAAATTTAAATCAAAAACCCAATAAATTCACAATATTTTCCAACAGTTCTTTGTTCTTTCTCATTTCCCGTGAAGTGTTTTCTTGTTTTCCCCAAATCTCCTAATATATTCTCTGAGAGAATCCTCAACAAGAAATTTGCAATAAATTCAACTAACACACATGGAAATTTCAAGAAAATATCTACTAACCACTCACAGATATTTTCTTCCCACCATTATCAAGAATATATTTTATTTTAAAGAATTCAAGAATTCAAAATTAATTTCTTTTTTTCTTTTTTCTTTTTTTATATTTAAAATTCCATTTCCCACAAAGCATTTAATCTATATTTAATCTATTCTCACAATATAAGTAAATTTAATTAATTAATTTATTTATTTAATAAAATAATTTTAATCTCAATGACTAAATTATTTTACCAATAAACTAATTTAATTAATTAAATAAAATATGAAACTTTTATCTACAATATTTAAAATTAATTTAAATAATCATTAAATTAAAAGAACATTAATCTAACACTAAATTCACAAAATAAACCTTTCATATCAAATAACAAGGAAAACTTAGAAGTGACAACCAAACACACCAGACCTAAACTGATGACATACTGTGACTGGATTTAAGACTAGACTAGGAAAAACCTCATTACTACCTCCCAATCAACATTACCATTGAGTCTGGACACGCTTAGACCTGTAAAACTAGGTGGAGTCTGTGTCATGTACCTGCAATCCTGGAATCAAACAAATAACATACATGTATATGATTCATGATTCAAACACATTGTGAGGAGAAAATCACGGAAATCACAGGGCACTCGCAAGCGATTGATGCAACTCTATTCTCCTCACCAATACAATATCACATCAAACTGACAAAATAAAAAACAATTAATCTACCATAAGCATATATATAAATGTATCATCTAAAGTAAACATCTATGCTAACATAAAGCATGTCAGAAATAATTACCACCATACAATGCATCATCATATCACAAAATAAATCCACCATCACTCTAATGTCAACGATGAATACACCAAAACAAAGTACCAGGGTCTAACAAAATGAAAACATGCTAAGAGAAAACATAAGCAAAATGGTGGGGTACTACAATAACTTGAAGCCAATTGATGTTCGTGCTAAACCAATTTGTGGACCCACTCATATGACATATATGAATGTGCATGTCAATTTTTTAGCTTCCCACGATAAGTTTTGACAAGGTTTCGAAAAGTGAAGCTGGAGAGTTTTAGCACTATTTTGTTATTTGCAAACTTTTAGTTTTGCAAAGTAGCCTCCCGTTCGAGCTTGCATTTTGTAACCAGATGACCGTCAAGTCAAAATGATTGCTTCTCTCCATTCTCCATACCAAAGTGTACTCCTTGGTCCAATTTCAAAGTCTCTTGAGCTAATTTGCTATTTGTACCAAGTCAAAACCAAATGCAATTTGTTTAGTTTTACACTTGCATTTTTTGAAACCTTTCAGAGAGGTCAACTTTGACCTTCAATATATTTTGATGAGTGCTGATTGAAGAAAATTCATCTTGCACACATGCTCATTTACCAAAATGATCTGCTATGGCCAGTGGTAGCTCACCAAGAGTTGATTTCATATTTTTTCAACGAGGTGGTTTCGTGAGTTTTAATTTGTTCTAAATAGGCTGTTGTTGCAAAAAGTTTAACTAAGCGAATTTGACAGTTAATAACTTTCACATCATGATACATTTATTTAAGCCATCTATTGTACTCCATTCTTAGGTCAGATATCTACCTACTTGCAATTTTTCATTACCTCGGGAGGTCATTTTCCTGATTTCCCAGGCTGATTCCTGAGCCAACTTGGCCAGTTATCACCATTCTGTAAATAGGTCAGAAAGTAAGTTTTAATGGCAACCCAGTTTGAATTTTCACACCAAATTCATTCAAAAGGAAACGTTGAGTCAATTAAGCATAAAAGTTGTTTGAAATTTTTTTATTTTTTATTCGGGCCCACATGGGGACCCGACATGCTTTACACTGTTTTGGGGCTATAAATGTTGCAATGTTACAAATGAGGACAACAATCCATTGGTAGAAAAATGAATTGAAAAGCACTGGTATGACTACTTCTATTTTTGTGGGCATCTATCAAAGCATGTAGGGTGGAGGATTCATTGTTATAGTTGTGAATGCTCTTATTGAATATGCTGGTGAATTGTGGAAGCATACACATGGAAAATGGCTTGATTGGTTGAGTGATTCCAAAAGGAATTAATGTCATGCAGAAAAAATTGAAGGAAATGGTGTTACACTTGAACAACCATTGGATAAAGTCACAACACTAATTGGTCCTTGCCTGGTTGTTTCAACACCTACATGATTCTATTAAAGGGAAAATCATTTACCATGATAGTATGGTCAGTGTGTTCATGTTTCCCTGATTATGTGGGACCATATGTAGGGGTATAAAGATTTCAAGAGGTTGCATCGGAGAGAAATCATCTCAGGGAAATCTCATTCTATTTTCTCTGTGCCAAAATGACATCTTAGGAAGGCACATGGTCGCTCACCAAAGCAGAAGGAAGATGGAATTACCCTGAAGCTTTTACGATGAAATGAGAGTGTTTCAAAATTGTGAATGAGTTATGTCATAGCTCTCTACGCAGCATGAGGAGAATAAAAAAAATGTTTTCTCCATGAAGGAGGAATCCAAAATTTGAGGTCTCGCTAATTGTAAAGGGCACAATTTTGTGCTAGCATAAAAGGGTTTTTAATAGTTTAAAACCATTGAAACTTAGGGTAGTGAATGGAATGGGGCAGCCATCACTCAAAGCGCAGAGGATAGATCTAAATACCATGCCCAACTCGTACACAAAATGCATATGTTAAAAATTCCTAAGAAAATTTTGAGCAAATGCAACCTGCACCAATGGTTGAATGGAATTCCTATGCATGTCTTAGGGAATGCTATGACTGCAGAATTTACATGAAAATGATTTGTCGAAGAGGCATTAGAAACCTTCAAACAACATTGATTGAATGAGTTGTGGATAACACAAGGAAGGAAATACATAAGAATTGTGGAAAGAGGTGGGTAGCTGTCACATACAATAAAATGAATCAAAATTGTTCGATGAAATTCAGAATAATTCTTAAATGAAACACCAAATGCATTATACGTGCAAGTAGATTTATTGAAAGATTTTATAAATTCTCAAGAAAATGTTGTTGAGAGGGGCACCGCACTAGTTGAAGGAGATCGAATGCATCATATGGGGGAAATTCAAGGCTGCCAAAGAAGGAATCAACAAAGAAAAGAGGCATCCAAACATGTTGCAGGGCCAACCATCATGCTCACTAAATAGGGTCAATTCCATAATGCAAAGCAATTCCAACCCACAGTAGATATGTCTAGCCGCCATTACTAGAAACAAAGTGCAAAGAAAACTAAGATTCGATGAAGGGATTAGGGAAAATAGAAGAGCCAAATTGAAATCAACAAAGGAGGATTGCAAGTTGAGCATAGCCAAATCCTAGACTTTCCCCATTGTCTTGTGGGTTGAAAGCGCTCAGTCTTTAATTCCTGCAACATAGCGAGAGTATGAAACGTGGAAAGTGTGGACCTGGGAAACGTTTTCAATGCATAGGTAAAGGTTTTAAAGTGGGTAGATGGTTTAATATTTCAAAGAGCTTTCATTTTATTTTTATGAAAGAAAAGCATTTAACATTGAAATATTGCCCAATGCAAAGTAAGGTGGGGTCAAATATTTAAATGGCCCGATAAGGAATTAAATGGCATTTCATTTCTAAAGGGAAAAGTATTTTTGAATTCAAGGTGAAAGAGTAGAAATGGCTCAAATAACATTTTAAATGGGTAAAAATTTTAATGATAAAAATTATGGTGTGGGTAAAATTTTTACCCAAATGGAGTCTAAACATTTTCATGTGAACGAGCCAAGGTATGATCAATGAATAAAGTGAAATATTTAAAGGGCCCTTCTATAAAGTTAAATACTTTATTTTTGCTGGGAGGTGAAAGTTTAAATTGCAACATTATAAAATGAATAGAAATAAAGAGTAGAAATAGAGTTTTCACGGGCAAAGATATTTCTTAGCTGCTGGGTGAAATGATGGAGATTCTCCACATGGGAAAATTTTATGTTGCTGGGCAACTTGAGACAAAGGCAGAATTGGAGGAAAAATTGGTTGCAAGAAAGAGAGAAGAGAGATTCTTTGCAGTTTTGTTAATCAACGGGAAAGAAACTTCTAGATGGCATCTCTGGATCAGCTCTTGGGCTTCTTCTGGTGCTTTTTGTTCTTCTATATTTTCTCTTCTTCTCTCATTGTAAAGGGTTCTAAATTCTTGTGTAGGGCTAGGTAGATGGAGAAATGTTGAATTATGGGTCATAATGTGAGTCTGTAAGCTGTAATTGCTGATTTCATGAGTAAATACCAGCCAGTTTGTGCAAATAAATCATGAAAGTCATGAATTTCATCAAATTTTCTCCAAACTTGTACAATTTTATTCATATGAATTCAATAATATCAAGTATCTTTGGATTTTTCATCTTAATTTTCTGAGAATGTTTTATCTATTTATGGTTTTGTTCCAATGAAATAGTTAAATACTTTGAACAGATAATTGTGATTTCAAGTCTGCACGTTGGATCTGATAAGGAGAATTTGATTGATAACCAGAGAGGATCTGTTAGTGTAATACATTAACAGTTGTAAATCCATTGGTTGAAGTAGATTTGTTGATGAATTAGTTTTATGAGTTTGACTCCATGGCCTAGAATTAGGCACTGATCTTTCATTCAGCTTAATGCATCTCAGAAATAAGTTTAAAATAAAAATCATTTTAAATCCCTATTGGTTGAGTTTGGTGTTGAGTCTTGCCTCCCAATTACTAAGTGAGTGTTTATTTACCAAGAATTTATCCAGATTTGAGGTTATTAATGCTTTCCTTAGTGTATTTTCATTGGGAGTTATCTGCTATAAAAATTAATTTCTGTGTATGGTTGAATTAAGTTTTAGGCATTGTATAGGTTGACCCATGTTGGTCCTATAGAGCCAGAAGTACATAAGATCTCAGTCTTTGACTAAATCTTGTTAGTTGGCCAAATCCACCATTGAGTCTGGTCATTAGAAAGTGGCTAGTCTATAGGATTCATTGGATTGTTTGATTTGGAGCACCAACAAAATGGCGACCCTGTTGGGGATAAATTTGAATCTCCAGTTGTAGACTGTTTAGAAATAGATTCATATCATTTGCATTGAGTCATATTATTTTCCATTCTGAATTTGGTTCAAATATTGAAGGATTTCAAACCTAGAGAAATAATTTGTTGCGGTGAACCTGAAGATTTCATGATTTGTGGTGCTCTACTGGTGGAAGGAACTCAGAAAGAAATTTACACGTGAAAAAGCTTCATAATTTTTGAAGTTTAGTCCTCTATGAAAAGAGGTGGCGACTCTATTAGAAGAACCTGTTGAAGAGGTGAATACAGTTCTATATCTACAATATTTCCAGAACAATTTGCAGTAGCTGCAATGTTTCCAGGTATTCTTCACCTTTGGTTTTCAATAAAATTATGTATGAAAACCATATTTGAACTTCTTAGGAATAAACTTTGGTTCCCTATTTAGCGATTAGCACTAACAAAGGGAAAGGATAGTAATATTGAATTTGCACACTCCTATTTGCTAGACTTGTTATGTTAAATGTAATTGCAGTTCCATTGAGAGAATTTTGTCTTGTGCTCAAATATTTGTTGGTATGGATGGGTAGAATGCATTTTTATATCTTAGGGATTTTCATCCATTTGCATTATCATAAGTTTCAAGCCTAGGTTATCACCATGTTAGCAATTCTCCTAGTAATCCTTTATTTGGTCATGTTTGTGATTAAGCACAATTAGTTGAGCTTTGATTTGCAAATATCCATGGAGAACCAAGCTAAAATAGTCATACCCATAGACACCTTGATGTAGCTTGTCAAGAAATGTCATAAGGCTGATACTCCTCGAATGTTTGATACCCCAAAGTACAAGAACCCAAGTGTGCATAAGTTTAGGATAAGGCCAGAATGGAAAGTTGTGTTTGAAAGGGGACTTAAAGAGATGGATGAAAGGCACTGGATGTTCCAACAAGCCTGGTTAAGAGACAATCATATTGTTTCTAGTCACCAAATTTTTGCACCTTTTTTCAATTCCTTTGATCCATTGTATGCTCAATTAGATTTGTCATGGGTTGATTACAAAGTTTAAAGTAGGTCAGCTCAAGTCTATAAGAAGATTCCTAGATTTAATCGATACAATATTTGTGAAGGAGATGCACATGTCAAAAAAATTTCCAGCTTCATGGAGAAACATTCATTTGGATATTAGGATATGTGGATGAGATTTTTTGTCAGATCTGTTGAAGCAAGAACTAGGGATTGGTACCTTAGTTTTCTCGAGAAATCTTTTCCCTGTTGGGATAAAGTAGTGAATGCTTATAGAAAAAAATTGCAAGAGACCCTTCTGACCTTGTCATGAGGTTAAAACAAATCAAGAAACAAAATGAAGAGTCAAGGATTGATTTTAGTCATAGATTTGTTGCTGCTCTTTCACCAATCCCTGAAAGTTTTAGACCTAGTACTCCTGATTGTATCCATATGTATCTTGAAGCCTATGAGGAAGGATCTAATGCATTGTTAAAGGATTATAGAATATTGAGTATGCAGATGGTTTACACATTTTTAGATGGTTTGGAGAAACAGAGGAAAGATTATGTGCAAAGTTTGTTGTACTCACTTATGGGTAAACATGCTGATGAAATCAACAACTATGTGAATGCAAATGATCAAAGCTCTTTAGACAACTGCATACTTGAGAAGGTAAAAGATAAGGATGATGCATCACTAGGTGATAAGGAAGTTGTCTTTGAACAACATACAAAAGAGATGTACCCAGCTGAAAATTGCATCCCTAATGATGAAAGACATGATGAGGTAAATGAAAAATTTGAAGTTTCTTCTATTTGCTCTCAAGGTGCAAAAACAGAGAGCAGATTTTCTGTAGCAATTGAAGGTTGTGGGGATGCATATAACTTCCTTAATGATCATCTTAATTCAGAACGTGCTGATAATGCTTCCCCTTCAAGTGATGAATGTGATGTTGCAAGGAACAATAGGATTCCAAGTCTTTCAAGCCAAGAACATGATGAAGAATATGAGTTGGATTTACTATTTGAAGAAGATATATGTGATTAGCAATGTTATGGTATAATTGATCATGTCAATTATACATGTGTTGAGTATAGTCTTGATGAAAGTCTCCATAATGATACATTGTAATTTTCTAATTTACGAAATGTTGTTGAGAATTTTAGTATATCAGTTGCAAGTGAAGAGGTATGTAGTTAATATCAATTTGCAAGATCATCCAAAAGCAGCTGCAATAAAGAAACTATTGATGGTTTTCAGTTTGACAATGAAAATATTTGGGTCTATCCTCAAGAAGATGTCAATGATAAATTCAATGATGACACCCAGTCTAATGTTGAAATGCAAAAATATGTGGATTGTTGTTATGATAGCCCTGAAGTAAGCAAGAAGGAAGAAATAGACAACCTGTTCTCTATGACAAATTGTGACCATGTTTTTGACAAGGTTGTTAGTAATCCAATACTTATGATTGGGGAGATCCTGTTCATGATCATTCCATTGAGTTCTCAAACTTTGAAGATCATGACATCATGTGATAGCCTGATTTGCAACTTGGTAACACATCTAATTCTAGTGAAGGTCAAGAAGAGGAAGTGGTTGAAAGAACGGATCAGAACAATGATCTATTGAGTTGTGAGAAAATTTAAAATCTGTTGACCACTGAATATCAAAGATGTGCACATGAGAATAACTCCTAGTTGTTGTATGCTTCTCACATTGACTTTGACAGTGATGATGGTCTTCAAGATTCAAGGTATGATGCATGTATTTATGATCCTCCTTCCAATTATGAACCTACTGACCATGATGATGATAATACAGATGAAGACAAGTAGCCATTTTATGGCAATGATGCATTGTATGATGAGTATGACAGTGTGCATGCTGATACAAATTCTAAAATATGTTTTGATGAGTTTGAAGCAGCAAATGACCATGAGTTTTGTGCATCCAATGAGCCAAGTTTTGAAAATTTTAATGCAGATTTGGAAAAGTCATTGTGTGCTGACTTGAATGAGCCTAGGAATGAGTCTTTTCATGCGGATGTAGATGTTGATTTCAATGAGAAATCAGATTATTCTTCTAAACCAGAATCGCTCATTGTTGAGCAAGCTTTTGATATTGAAGATGTTAACATGTTATTTTCAGAAGATGACAATATGACTACAGATGAGGACAAGTGAGAAATCTTTGATGAATCTCTGTACCAGCATGATGAAGAATAGTTACAAAGTGTGTCAATGCATGTGTGTATCCCTTTTCATATACTCGGAGATAGTTTGCATGATGTCCAAGATCTTTTGGTAAGTTCTTGTGATAGTTTCACTTTTGACATGCAAAGTAGTGATCAAACTATGCTTTCATATGGTCTTCATCACCATCTTCAAATTTTTCCACTTGATACAAAATTAGAAAATGAAGAGAGTGAAAGTGAAGTGGCCTATGTGATTTGGCTACCATGTGATAACAATGCCAAATAGAGAGCAAGTTTTCACTTGCACAAAGGTAGCTTGATACTTGTGTTTGCACAATTGCAATCACTCATGTTGTTGGGGTTTGATAGAAGCAAGCATGAGTTGAGGGAGATCAGCTCTTTTTACAATATTGTGTTTGAAAGAGGTAATAATTGACTTCCCTTTTTCATTTGGTAGCCTGGAGTCATGAGATGAAGTTGAACAAGAAGAATGAATAAAGGAGTAGTTTGACAACACTTGATGGACTCAGTATTTGGTCTACTCCCCAGAGATCTGCAATCTTGCTATGCCCATTGGGGGCATACATTCCCAGTCAAAGCCACTGATGGCACTCTAAAATTTTGTAAATTTGAAGTGCCCATTTCAAAAAAATTGCCTCTGCACTCTCAGAAGTGCACCTCAAGAATCTACCTAAGTGACCCACTTTGGAGGGTCATAACTTGAAGCCAGATGATGTTCATGCTAAACCCATTGGTGGACCTACTCATATGACATATATGAACGTGAATGTCAATTTTTAGCTTCCCACAATAAGTTTTGATAGGGTTTCAAAAAGAGAAGTTGGAAGGTTTTGGCACTATTATGCTATTTTCAAACTTTCAATTTTGCAAAGTAGCCTCCTGTTCAAGCTTGCATTTTGCAACTGAATGATTTTCAAGTAAAAATGATTGATTCTCTCCATTCTCCATACAAAAGTGTACTCCTTGGTCCAATTTTAGAGTATCTTGAGCTGATTTGCTATTTTTACCAAGTCAAAACCAAATGCAATTTGTTCAGTTTTACGCTTGCATTTTCTGAAACCTTTCAGAGAGGTCAACTTTGACCTTCAATATATCTTGATTAGTGACGATTGAAAAAAATTCCTCTTGTACACATGCTCACTTTACCCAAATTATCTACTGTGTCTAGTGGTAGCTCGCCAGGAGTTTATTTGATATTTTTTCAATGAGGTGGTTTCATGAGTTTTAATTGGTTCTGAACAGGCTATTGCAGAAAGTTCAACTGAGCAACTTTGAAAGTTAATAACTTTCACCTCATGATAAATTTCTCTGAGCCATCTATTGTATTCCATTCTCAGGTCAGATGTCTACCTACTTGCAAGCTTTCATTACCTTGGGAGGTTATTTGCTTGATTTCCCAGGCTGATTCCCGAGCCAACTTGGCTAGTTATCACCATTTTGCTAATAGGTCAAAAAAATTTAATGGAAACCCAGTTTGAATTTACACTCTAGACTCATTCAAAAGGAAATTTTGAGTCAATTAAGTATAAAATTTGTTTGTAAATGAATTTTTTTTAGTCGGGCCCATATGGGGACCTGACATGCTTTACACTGCTTTGGGGCTGTAAATGCTCCAATGTTACAAATGATGACAACGATCCATTGTTACTAAAGTGAATTGAAAAGCACTGGTATGACTGCTTTTGTTGTTGTGGGCATCTTTCAAAGCATGTAGGGTGGAGGATTCATTGTTATAGTTGTGAATGCTCTTATTGAATATGCTAGTGAATTGTGGAAGCATACACAAGGAAAATAGCTTGATTGGCTGAGTGATTCCAAAAGGAATTAATGTCATGAAGCAAAAATTGAAGGAAATGGTGTTACACTTGAACAGCCATTAGATATAGTCACAACACTAATTGGTCCTTGCTTGGTTGTTTCAACACCTACATGATTCTATTAAAGGGAAAATCATTTACCATGATAGTATGGTCAGTGTGTTCAGAGATAAATCATCTCAAGGAATGATCATTTTGTTTTCTTTGTTCCAAAATGACATCTCACGAAGGCACATGGTTGCTCACCAAAGCAGAAGGAAGGTGGAATTACCCTGAAGCTTTTGCGATGAAATGAGAATGTTTCAAAATTTTGAATGAGTTTTTTCATAGATCTCTATGCAGCATGGGGAGATTACAAATTTTGTTTTCTCCACAAAGGAGGAATCAAAAACTTAAGGGCTCGCTAATTGTTAAAGGGCATGGTTTTGTGCTAGCATAAAGGGGTTTTTAATAGTTTTAAACCATTCAAACTTAGGGAAGCAAATGGAATGGGGCGGCCATCACTCAAAGCATAGAGGATAGATCTAAATGTTGTGCCCAACTCGTACACAAAATGTATATGTTTAAAAGTCCTCAAAAACTTTTGAGCAAATGCAACTTGCACCAGTGGTTGAATGGAATTCCTATGCATGTCTTAGGGAATGCTATCACTACAGAATGTAGATTAAATTGATTTGTTGAAAATGCATTAGAAACCTTCAAACAACATTTATTGAATGAGCCATGGTTAGCACAAGGAAGGAAATACATAAGAATTGTGGAAAGCGGTGGGCAGCTGGCGCATACAATAAAATGAATCAAAGTTGTTTGATGAAATTCAAATTAATGCTTGAATGAAACACCAAATTCAGTATATGTGCAAACAGTTTTATTGAAAGATTTTAAAAAATCTCAAGCAAATTCTATTGAGAGGGGTGCCCCACCACTTAAAGGAGCTCGAACGCATCATATGGGGGCTATTCAAGGCTGTCAGAGAAGGAAATGACAAAGAATAGAGGCATCCAAACCTGCTACACAGCCAACCATCATACTCACTGAAAAGGCTCAATTCCATAATGCAAAGAAAGTCAAAACCACAACAAATATGTCTGACCGCCATTACTAGAAACAAGGTATAAAGAAAATGAAGATTCGATGAAGGGATTAGGGAAAAAGGAAGAGCCAAATTGACATCAACGGAGGAGGATTGCAAGTTGAATGCAACCAAATCCTGGCCTTTCCTCGTTGTCTCGTGGGTTGAAACTACTCACTCTTTAATTCCTGCGAGATAGCAAGATTATGACACATGACAAGTGTGGACCAGGGCAATGTTTTCAATGCATGATTGGGTATGTGTAGGATCATCATGGAAAAAACATGCCCTTAAGTGGCAAAAAATTTAGAAAAATCAGAGTTAGGCAGCTTGACATAAAAATTTGAATAAGTTATCTACATTATTTCAAAAATATGTAAGAATAGAGCCTATAGAAAATTGAATGTAGTTTCAAAACTACTACATTTATTTAAAAAATATATATTTGGTGAAAATTTGAAATTTCAATTGAGTAGTACTTAAATTTCAAGGAAAAAATAAGAAGTAGGTGTCTGTCTGATCACCCTAACCACAATAAAATGATAATAATTTTTTATAATATTTTTTTGTAATTTTTTTCCAAGTAAATGATTTATTATGATTTTTTTATTACAAATTTTAAAAAATATAAAAACTTATATGTCTGACCACCTTAAATTGGTCATAACTTCATGAAATCCTTTTTTTTTTTAATCCTATAGTATTCAAAGCATAGAATGTGACACATGTTTCAAATTAAAAAAATGTGATACCATTTGAAAGCGCTGGATGTTTTTCAATCAGCCTATCAATCAAGACTTTAATCGTAATTCAAATAGAAAATGAAGAATAATTATTTATTAAATTCAAAGTAAAGCATAATTTATATTGGTGGAAAGCTGAGAATCTCCTTTAAAAAAAAGTCGCCAGCCACATACCCTACACATACTCATCATGATCTTGCACATACTCGGGTAAAGGTTTTAAAGTGAGAAGATGGTTTAATATTTCAAAGAGCTTTCATTTGCTTTTTATGAAAGCAAGCATTTAACATTGAAAAATTTCCCAATGCAACGTAAGGTGAGGTGAAATATTTAAATGGCTCGATAAGGAATTAAATGGCATTTCATTTCTATAGGGAAAATTAGTTTTGAATGAGGTGAAAGAGTATAAGTGGCTCGAATAACATTTCAAAAGGGTAAATATTTTAATCATGAACATTATGATGTGGGTAAAATTTTTACCCAAATGGAGTCTAAACATTTTCACATGAATGAGCCAAGGTATGATCAATGAATAAAGTGAAATATTTAAAGGGCCCCTCTATAAAGTTAAATACTTTATTTTTGTGGGGAGGTAAAAGTTTAAAGTGGAGCATTATAAAATGAACAGAAATAAAGAGTAGAAATAGAGTTTTCATGGGAAAAGATAATTCATAGCTACTGGGTAAAATAGTGGAGATTCTCCACATGGGAAAATTTTATGTTGCTAGGCAACTTGAGACAAAGGAAGAATTGGAGGAAAAATTGGTTGCAAGAAAGAGAGAAGAGAGATGCTTTGTAGTTTTGTTAATCAATGGGAAAGAAACTTCCAGATGGCATCTTTGAATCAGCTCTTGGGCTTCTTTTGGAGCTTTTTTTTCTTCTATATCTTCTCTTCTTCTCTCATTTTAAAGGGTTTTGAATTCCTGTGTTGGGCTGGGTAGATGGAGAAATGTTGAATTATGAGTCATAATTTGAGTTTGTAAGTTGTAATTGTTGATTTCATGAGTAAATATTAGCCAGTGTTTGCAAATAAATCATGAAAGTCATGAATGTCATCAAATTGTCTGTAAACTTGTATAGTTTTAGTCATATGAATTCAATAATACCATGTATCTTTGGATTTATCATCTCAATTTTTTGAAATTGTTTTTATCTATTTATGGTTTTGTTTCAATGAAATGGTTAAATACTTTGAACAGATAATTGTGATTTCAAGTGTGCAGGTTGGATCTGATAAGGAGAATTTGATTGATAACTGGAGAGGATCTGTTAGTGTAATACATTAATAGTTATAAATCCACTAGTTGAAGTCTATTTGTTGATGAATTAGTTTTATGAATTTGACTCCATGGCCCAGAATTAGGCACTAATCTGTCATTCAGTTAATGCATCTCATAAACAAGTTTAAAATCCAAATCATTTTAAATCCCTGTTGGTTGAATTTTTTGTCGAGTCATTCCTCCCAATTACTGAGTGAGTGTTGATTTACCAAGAATTTATCCAAATTTGAGGTTACTAATGCTTTCCTTAGTGTATTTTTATTGGGAGTTATCTATTATAAAAAGCAATGTCTATGTATGGTTGAATTAAGTTTTAGGCATTGTATAGGTTGACCCACCTTGGTCCTGTAGAGCCAGAAGTGTAGAAGATCTCAGTCTTTTATTGAATCTTGTCAGTTGGCCAAATCCACCATTAAGTCTGCTCATTAGAAAGTGGCTAGTCTCTAGGATTCATGGGATTGTTCGATTTGGAGCACCAACATCTTGTACTTGTTTCTTTTCTCTTTCTTCCTTTTTGGTTGCTCTAGTCTCGAGTGTTTGTTGTTATTTTTTCATTTTTCTTTTCTTCCTCGCTTTGTTTTGTTTGCATGTGTTCCCCTTCACACCATTTGGTGCATTTTTTTTCTTCGCTTTCGAATCCTTCTGGGTTCATTGCATGTTGCTTTGTTTTTCTCTTGAATTTTTGTGTTTTATTTTGGTCGCAGTATTGTCCATCTCATTGTGCCCTAAATTTCTATGGTTTTTCTCTAAGTTCAGGTCAGACTGGTTTGAATTGTCAAATTTGAAGTTTCGACCGTTTAAAATCAAAGTTCTTGATCCCATATATAACTTAGTCCTGAAGGAACGTTCTAAGATATTGTCATATTTATTATTGCCTTCTTTATCGTCACCCTACAATTTCTCGATTCCTGCATGTATTTCAGGGTTAGGAATGGAAGCAACACTGAGATTTTTCCACTACACGATGTCGGTTCCTCAACTGGTATGATTCCTGCATTACTATCGAGATCGTGGGTTAGACTGATACCATGAGTTTTATTTAAATTGATGACTAAGTGTTATTCCAAGACCCGCTTTTGACCCTCGCATTACCATCAAGATGAAAAGTTGTATTGACACCGAATAATTAAAAAATTGATTGATACCTTGTCCTAGTGACACCTCGACCCTGATTCCCGATATCCTATTGGGATCGAAACTTGGGAAGCTACTTCCACTTGTCTATTATGAATGGGTCTGGTTCTGAATAATAGCCCGATCTTGACTCCCAACAAAATTTAGTTTATGCTTAAAATGGCTAAGTTCTTGGTTCTATTATGAACCCGAGGACCGAAAATGATGAATTGACTTATTCGATTGGATTCTAGTTTGAAATAATGTGGACATCATATGAATGCTTATGTAAATTTAAACTACTCATATATCTTTCCTTTTTGCCTAATAATGGAAAATTGCAAGATAGCTAACAAATGTCTTACTTGAAAGAGGAAATACATACTAAGGAAGTTCCTACTGAGGGAACATCTGGAAGAGCATCAAAGAAAGAAACAACTAAGGGGTTAAAACCAAAACAAGTGCCTCTCACTATGAAGTATAAGTTCTAAGGGAGCCCAGTTCCATCTAAGTTTGACTCTCAGGTCATGAAAATAACTGACACATTGGTGGGACATATAGATTTGGAGCAGTTCCACACAAATACATGTTCAAAAGATGTTGCCCCAATAACAAGGAGAATTGTAGAGTCTGAGCTAGCTCATGTAGCTATTTTTCCTATAGTTGTACAGTGTCCTGAGTTTATTCTGACTACTACACAAACTTACAACCCTACTCATAGAAAATGTATTGATGCTCAGGGCAATGTCATTATTGATCTAACCCCAACCATGATCAAGCATGTTTTTAACCCTCCTCTTTATCTCAATTTTAAGATTATGGCTGAGACTAAGGAACTTGAACTATGGGAAAGGGATGTGGAAGGAAACAAACAACTTATCAAAAAATGGTGGCTAAAGAGAGAAAATAAGTCAGTGAGGAAAGTGCCACCTAATCCCAAGAGGTCAAAATTTTCTGAGGATGTAGGGGATATTATCACATTATTGGCCAAGGTATTTGGAAAATAAAATTCTCATGTATTTGAATAATAGATGTTTCCTTTCATCCAATTGATTCTAGATGGAAATCAATGCTTAGATTGGGGGAAAATCATCTCAGATAACTTTCATGACAAGCTCCTCAAGGTAACACAAACTAAGAAATTTTATATGTCTTCTTATGTTATATATTGTGCAACAAGGATTGGATGGTTTCTTGGATTGAATACTCAAGGGTCAATAGATGATGGCCCAAATCAAAAGAAGGATTGGTAACATTATGATCAAATTGAGCGAAGGAGTCAGAGAAGCACTTTAAAAGAGTCACTGATGATTTTCTATATGTTATTATAAATCAGCTCACATGTGACATTAGATTCAAATTATCATGATAAGCTATGGAGTTCATTCAAGAATGGGGGTATTGGTTTATTCAATATCCCAAGACTACTTATTTTAGGTTTTTTTTTTTATGGCCACCATTTTAAGTTGCCAAGATGTTGTGGCAATAGGTGGATTCTAATGGAGTTTGCTACGCAAGTTGCAGAAGTAAATTTTGTGTTCTCCTCGAAACATAAGACTGTTGCACATCCTTTTCCCTTGAAATTGGGATTCTATTCTTGTTCTTCTTTAGTAATGGCTAAATAAGCAATGGAGGAATTCTAGGATTTAAATTTGTAGCAACATACTTATAGGAAAAATTTTGATCCTAAGAGGAAAATGTATGTGCTCTACCCTTATCAGTTTCCTCATCATATTCCACTTCTTGAAGATTTTTGGGCCAACCTTCAGGATCAGTTTGAAGTAAGGAAAATGGGCAACAAGAGATTAAAAATTCCCCATATGAGGGATTTTGATGTTAAAACTGATATTCCTAAGGGCACTACAGATGATGGGATCACACTTGATCCTCGGTATGATATGGAAAAAGTGTCCATGAAGAGTTTGGAGCCCATTAATTGGGTAGAAAAAGAAGATACTAAGATTAGGAAAGTGTCATGGGGAGTGGTAAACAGGAGCTTGAAGTGGATTGAACTCTGTTTAAAACAACCAAGTGTTGGGGTGTCAAAGAAGAGAGGTTCTAACAATGAACTCACTTCCTCAACGGAGACTAATCAATATAAAAGGTTGAAGAAAGGTGTTGCAATAGTGGAAGTAGCCATGAAAGAGCCTCCACAAATAGAAAAAAAGAATTCTTTATAGCAGATTGATGATGTTTTGCGTAAAGCAAAGATTTTTAATGAGGCGACTGCTGCTAGGATTACTTCAGGTTTTGTTGCCACACCCTTAGTTGTTGTTCACCCTAGTGAAGAGATTTTTGGAGGACATTTTGTTCCTCCACAAACTAAGGAAAGTGATCCTACCGTGACATCAACTTTCAGAACTGCAACTATTGAAAAGGAAAGACCTTGTGTAGTTGATGTACTAGATATTTCTTCAGATTTCAAAAGAACTCCATCTTAGGAAGGAAAAGGAATTGAACAGGAAGAATATCTGAAGAAATTTGAAGAGGAACCAAGAGAAGAATAAGTGGGGTTTGAAGTTGGTAATCTGCATAGTGCGGAAGTAGAGCTAAATGATGTATTAACTAAAAAAGAACAAGAAGAACTAATGGAAAGTGCCTAGAAGTTATTTGTTGAATAGGCCACCCAAGAAGAAGAAGAATAGAGGAGGAAAACTGAAGAGCTAGCTTGGAAAAAGGAAACGGCTGAAGCACTGAAGAAAGTAGAAGAAGAAGCTCACGAATGAGAATTGAAGGCTGCTCAAGAAAAGGCGGCAAAGGAATAGCTTTAGGCTAAAGAATTGGAGTAGTAGAGGCTGAAAGATGAAGAGGAGGCTGCTAGACAGGAGGAAGAGATAAGAAAGATACAAGAAATAAGAGATGGAAATGAGAGAAAGGAACAAGAACAGTTACAGAAGGAGCAAGAGGATCTACAAAAGGTTGCTTCTCAGTAAACCGTTGGGACAATTTCTTCTGTACCACCATCCTTGACACCTCCTAATGTTCAACAAGTAGCCACTCAACCAGCTGCACCCACTTGGATAAAATTTAATTTAGAGAAGAGGCAGCAAGTACAAGCCCAACTAGTAACATGGGATGAGATGAGAACATAAATAGACAAGGTAAAGTCAAGGAAAAAGCCTCGTGTTGTACATTCAACCAAGCTAATTACTGAAGGATATTTGGTAGCGGAAATTGCTACCCCAATTGTTGATAAAGATGATAGATAATTGCAGCCTGAAGATTATCAAATAAGCACCATCATAGGTCCCTATTTTGATGAGTAGAAAAAAGGTGGATGGTCTTAATGAAATAAAGAAGGCCACATGGTTTGATAACTGGTTTAATACTTTTAAATCTGACATGGATGAGAATTTGGATGAAGGGTTTAAACATTATGTGAGGGGCCTTAAACTAGTTAAAACCATTGAAGAATCTATAATAGAATGGCGGGAAGAAGACAAGTTGAGGCAGTATTTGGGTAAACTAAGCGTGTTGGATAAAATTTTTGATAAAGAATTGGTTCAATCATAGATTTTGGCAGATGAAGGCCTTGATTTTATTTCAAAGTCTATTAACATTTTTATTTTCAAAACACAAAACCTTCTTAAACAAAGAATAACTATGCTTAAGAGTATTCATGATATATGGGGGTATGTGTAGGATCATCATGAAAAAAATAGGCCCTTAAATGGAGATTTTTCTAGAAAAATCAGAGTTATGAAACATGATGTAAAAATTTAAATAAGTTATCTATATTATTTCAAAAATATGTAAGAATAGTATCTGTAACAAATTGAATGTAGTTTCTAAACTACTAGGTTTTTTTAAATCTATTTGGTGAAATTTGAAATTTCAATTTAGTAGCACTTAAATTTTAGGGAAAAATAAGAAGTAGGTGTCCATGACCACCCTAACCACAATAAAATGATAATATTTTTGATATAATTTGAGGACTCATGTCCTAATGTGATGCATATTTTTGTAATTTTTTTCCAAGTAAATAATTAATTATTATTTTTTATTACAACTTTTAAAAAATATAAAAAACTTGTCTATCTGACCACCTTAACTTGGTCAAAACTTCATGAAATTCAATTTTTTTTTTAATCCTATAGTATGTGAAGCAGAGAATGTGAAAAATGTTTTAGATTCAAAAAATGTGATATCGTTTGAAAGCTATAGATGTTTTTCAATCATCCTATCAACTAGGACTTTAATCATAATTCAAATAGAAAATGAATAATAATTATTTATTAAATTCAAAGTAAAGAAAAATTTATATTGGCGGAAAGCTAAGAATATCTTTTAAAAACCCTTTTCGTTTCATCAATTTTGGATAAAAAAAGTCAGCCACATACCCATCATATCGCCACTTTTTGGCCCATCATGATCCTGCACATACCCATGGGAGGAAGCAGGAATTTTTGAGGATATTATTTCAAAGCTTATTGTTAAAACTTTACCTCCAAATCATAGACTTGAATCATTAGGAGAGATAAAAGATGCTTGGGAGGAAAGACTTGATAGAATAATGAAGGAAGGAGATACTACTGAGTTGACACTCATGTATATGCTACTTGATATTAGGTGTGGCATGCAGTGGGAAATCACAAACATGGCTTAAAGTTGAGAGAAATTATTGCTATTGTGGGTAAGAAATTTGAAGAATCAAAATTTAAGGATATTTGGGTGGATGGACTTGATGATGATGCGCTAAAACAAGTTTTCTTCAATTATGATGAGTATCATGGGGCTTCCCATGAGGGTGCCAAGTAAAGAAAGTGTTTCAATTATCTTTTCGAAAGTAGTACTTTTAGGGTAGTTTTTGAGCAGATGCATGATTGTGGGTTAGATCTAGAAGGTCAATAGTAACATGTGGTGATTAGCAAGGAACTTAGTATAGAATTGAAATTCATATTTTGATTGAAGAAGCAGGTGGCACACCTATTTAGCTTCAGCAATATCAGCAAAGACAAATATTTGGAGTTAACTAGGCATCCCTATAATTGTGGATCTAGGCCCCATATTTTGGATCTTAATTTTTGATAGGAGGAATTGATGCTAAATTTTTCTATATTTAAAAATTCTCTCCTCATTGTAAAGGTTAGCTAATTGAAGTCATATTAGCTACCTGAATGAGAGATTAGATATAGTTTATCATTTTGTACATCTTTTATGCAAAGATACTCAGAGATACCTTTTACAACTTTAATGCAATTTTATTTTATTTTGTAGTTTTCCAGTTTAATGATAATGTTAATGAACAATGGTCATTTGCATGCCAGTGAGTTTTGTTGTGCATAAATGTCTCTTATTTGATGAAAATAAATAGAAGATTCTAAATCTAAATCCATTTCGTTGAATTATCTATGGATGATATTTCTCTATATTTGTTGATCTGTTAATTTTGGTAATGAGCTTGTGATATTTTGTTGTTTGAAAAGAAGGTTTAAAAAAAGTGATGATGAATGGTTGAATGCTTTAAATTTGCACTATGAATGAATGTAATGGTTAGGATTATGATGTAGATTGTGTTATTCTATGGTTTTAGTGTTGGCCTTTCCATTGCACCAAAAGGTTGACCTGTCAATGCCTGATACAAGCATCAGTTAAGATCAACAAGAGGCGGTTAGACCATGTCACAAACCCAAGAATTGTGTTGGAAAAGGAAGACCAAGGGACACACCATCTTGAAACAATCCCTTCTCTAGCACAAGTAAGGGGTTTGAACCTGTGACAAGCTCTAATACAAATTGTTAGCCTTGTTGTTGGACCAAAAGGTCAACCTTTCAATGCTTGATACAAGTGTCAATAAAGATCCATAGGAGGTGGTTAGACCATGTCACAAACCCAAGCATTGTGTTGGACAAGGAAGACCAAGGGAAACACCATCTTGCAACATTTAGTTGGTTAAGAAAATGCTCATTACGAAATTTACATATCTAAATTAAAAAGAAATTTGTGTTCATGTGTTGTCGTCCTAAGCCTTGTTCATCTTTTTGCTTTTATTTACACCCCCCCAAATGTTAGATTAGTTTGTACTATTCAATTTGTACTCCTTACTAGTAGGCCCCTTGAACATTACAGTTGCATAGGCCACTAAATGATGACAGTATAGTTGAGAACCAACTACAAAGACCTTGGAAGATATATGGTTTTAGATTATTTATCTTTTTAAGGAGAAATAGAGTAGCAATATTCTATTTTAACATTGATGTGTTAGTTTGACCATTAATAGAACTGGCACTAGAAGGAGGTCCCAAAAGAAAAAACTGGAGCGAATCGAGTCCTTTTCACCCAATAGGTTTGAAATGTTTCTCAAATCCACTACAAATCAAGAACCATTAGTTGAACTCCAAACCCCTGTTAGACCTAGAGCTCGTAGGGTTTAGATCCCACAACCGTTAACACTACCACACACTCCACCCAGATTTCTAGTAATCCCATAGCTGGCACAACCAAACCCACCACCACCCATGGAATTATTTTCCAATAATTCTTTGCCATTGGGAACTATTCTTGGTGGCATACACAAAATGCCTTAAAATCTAGAGAAATTCTACCTTGGGTATGCTCATGGAGAGTCATGAAGTGCTGAAGAGCACATACAGACATTCAAAGATACATGTACTTAGGCTCAAATTGAACACCATGATGTTACATGTAGACTATTCCCCTACTTGTTGGGGGATATGGCCTACAATTGGTATCTAAATCTACCTACCAGATCCATCCTGAGTTGGAAAAATCTGCAAGACGCTTTTAAATTAACTAATTTTAGGTCTATATTGACCCTGCTATCTTATACCACCAATTTTCTACAATCAAGAAGGAACCACAAAAATCGTTACCTCTGTTTAATACAAAATTCTAGAGGATGTATAGGCGCTTACAAGACCCTTACTTAGTGGCTAAGAATATCACCATCCAATCATACTTAAAGGCCATAGACCCATTTATAGGTGTATTTTTGCAAAGAACTTACCTTCCACCAGATATTGATTCCTTGTCTAAAATGTATCACCTGGCCATTAAATTGCAGCAGTAGATAAGTTCACAAGTAGGGAGTTTAGGTGGGGTTTTTCCTTCTTTAGGATATTATATGCCTAATCCAACTCCACTATTCAGTACAGTCCCAAGGATGTCCCATTCTGCATATGGACTTTGGTTGAGTTACAAACTCCACCCCCACTACCATTATTTAATAGTAGGACTATAGATTCTCCCTAGTAAACTCAAAATTCTCATAATCATGCAGAAGGATCCAACCCCATGACACATTTGTCTATTGTTGTTACTGTAGAAAGTGAGCGTACAACTCATTTGAAAATAGAGTTAGAAACTCTAAAGAAAACATTATCTCAGGTGACCAATGAGATGTAATAGCTCAAGTATAACCCCCCTCAAAATGAGAATCAGAACCAAAATTTCCAGAATCAAGGAGGGTATTCCAACCAAAATGCCAATCAAAATCAAAGGAATTTTCAAAGTTAGAACTTCCCCAGCCAAAACTATCAAAACCAAAATAGGGGATACAACCAAAGATCTAATAATAATATGTAGTGGAACATTTTACCAAATAATGGGGGATTTCCCCACAATTATCAAGCCAGTGAAGATAAACCACACAATGCAAATGTCGCAAATATGAATTTCATGACTAACTAGTGTATGTTGCATGATACTACAACACATTCTAAAGTTAACTGTCCAAAGATGAAAAGAATGGTTAAGATTGCACAGGCTAACACCCCACTGTAGGGTGCTCCCAACAAAAGTGGTGGATCCACGGATACAACCATGGCTTATGAGGTCTATGATGAAGGATCTCCTTTCTCTAGGAAAGAGGCAAATAAACCAGAGGAGGATGTATATGATACTCATGCCTTCCAAGCTAAAGTGGGTAATTTTCTGAGAAGTCAGAGTAAGGGGTCATTCGCGACATCTACTCCTAACACCATGGTTCCCCCTAACCAGAATTCTAACAATAACCCACCTCCATTGAAAGGCCCACCTAAATTTCAAAACAAAGGTAACTCAACTTTTTTTCCTAAATATCAAATGAAAAATGACATGGAATTCGATTTCATTTCAGAAATGTAGAAACAAAATACCTCTCTATCATTATTTGACATCTTGAAGTGGTGCCCCACCCAACGCAACATCATGTTGAGATCTTTGTAGGAGGAAAATTGGATGAAAGGAAAGAATAAGGCGACTCTAACTACTGACATGAATGTGGTCGTGTACAAGGCTAAGACAGGGACCCCCCATTCCTTTTGAGCTTGAGAATCTTCATAAAGAATCTACATAATTTCCTCTTGTATTTCAGAGCCTCAGGTAATGTTATGGATTTCTCTATTTGCAAAAATTTGGGTTCAAATCTAGTTCAGACTCATAAGAAAGTAATACAGTTAGAAAAAACTGAGGTTAATGTGGTAGGTGAACTAAATAACATACATGTGTAGATTGGATTGCACCTGCGGATCCAGACCTATATGGATATTCAGGTAGCTGATATCCTTGAGACATACAACATGCTTTTACGTCGAGACTTGATGAAAAGCATTGGAGGTTATCTATCCTTGGATTTCTCACACATGTGGCTGCCATAGAAAGGGGTAGAAAATCATATTAGGATTCAAAGTGAGCCTCATCTAAAACATATGATCACAAAGTATGATAGTCCTAATGAAGTAGCCTACTTTGAAATTGGGATATGAGTGTATAGGAGAGAGGAAATCATGACCTTTTCAATGTTTAATCATGATAGCCTACGACCTTTAGATCATAGTGACCCTATGACCACTATCAACTAGTAGGTTTTAATTAGAAAATTGCAACAAGATAGGTTGTTTCTGGGAGAGGAGGTTGATTTATGGAGTTTTCTACTCCCTAACTAGTGCAAAATCCATTACCAAAGTCATTTTGAGTTGATGTGTCAACCTTGTATAGACATTTTGAACCATGTTTGTCAATTAAAAGAAACTTGTTAACACCATCCTAAAATATCTCTAAACCATTTTCCATTTGAGGCTAGAGACATGACTATTTTGACACAGACCAATAGTACCCAGGAAGAAATCTTTCCTCAAATCGGATAGACTCAGGATCTATTTTCTAATCTAGGAGATGAGGTTAAGGAATCTCATAAACTTTCTAAGACACCCACCCCTACTAACCTTCCAATTCCCAAGGGGTTGCTAAAAATAATAGCTAACTATAAACCTGCTAATCAAGATCAGATGCAGGAAGTAGTTTTTGCACATGTTCTAAATCTGAGTGAAATTTTTGATGATTGTCATTCACAACAGTCACTAGATTTGGATATATTGAACCAGTATGAGCCATCACCTATTTCTTGCAAGAAATCACCTATAGCTCACCCTAAGAAATAAATCCTTTCCCATGATCAAATTTGGATCCTCAAATTTGATGGTTCCAAGTCAAAAATAGGGAGTGGAGCTAGAGTTGAACTAACAAACCCAAAAGGGAAAACATACTTTGCTTCTTACAGGTTGCAGCTCAGCTGTACTAATAATGTTAGGGAGTATGAATTGCTTGCCAGGGGACTAATGTTTTCACATCAAAAGATGGTTACAACTATGAGAGTCATGGGAGATTCTGAGGTGATTTTCAAGTAGGTTTGCAGTCAATACACATGCCATAACAAGAGGTTGGTTGCATACAATAATAGGATATGGAATCTGATAGAATACTTTGATGCTTTTGGAATAAAATTGATTCCTAGAGAAGATAACTAGATTCCATATGTACTTGTTGCTACTAGTACCTTGGAACCCATGCAAGATTCTCAGTGGAATTAGTCTTAATCCCAACCATTCCAAGCAATGTCTAAAATTTCCCAAGTCTTTGAGGATAGTCAGCATATACTTGCCTTCTTGGAAAGTTTAGATGTATTTGAGGGATAGATTATCGATGAATCAAATAGAGATCAGGGAGACTGGGATCCTAAAAATTGTGACATAGAGGGAATAATTAACCTGAAAACCAACAGCATTCCCAAGGGAATAGTAGCACTAGAAAGAATCTTTGATTATGATCCTTGAGCCCATAAAAGATTACCTATATAGTGATGGAGGGAAGTACAATTCAGTCAACTTGGAAGATTCAAGCCCTAAGAGAAATGTATTTATTGGAAAAAATTTCCCAAAACACATTCGAGATAAAATCCTGAAAGTATTGAAAGCAAATATCATTGTGATTGCCTAGGGGTACAAAGATTTGAAAACCTTTGATACTTTAGTAAAAACACATACTATCCCCTTGAAACCTAAAGCGAAGCCCTTCCATAAAAAGAAACACCTAGTGAATGCCCTGATTGAGCCTTTGATTCTAAAAGAGGTACAAAAGTTATTGTCGGAAAGAATAATTTTTCTAGTAAGGCAGTCGACCTACATTGCTAATCTGGTCCCTGTTCATAAAAAGAGTGGAGAAATTAGATTATGCATTGACTTTCAAAACCTTGACAAAGCTTCAGAGAAAGAAAGTTACCCTCTTCCTTCCCTTGATGAGGTGTTACAGATAGTCAACATCTCTAAGATGATGTTGTTCCTGGATGGATATCCAGGGTACAATCAGGTGATGGTTAACTACGAGGATAGGATGAAGACCGCCTTCACTACCAAGTGGGGGAAATTTTCCTACCGAAGGATGCCATTTGGCTTTATCAACACTGGAACCACCTTTTAGTGTGTGATGGATGTGGCCTTTAAGGATTTGGTAGGTAAGTGTATTATCATATATATGGATGATTTAACTATACTTTCTAAGAATAGAGAAGACCACGTAGCAGATTTCTCAAAGGTCCTTGCAAAATGCATAAGCTATGGCATATCCCTTAATCCAAAGAAGTGTGTGTTTGGAGTTTCAGAGGGGAAGTTATTGGGCCACATAATATCAGAAAGGCGGATTTCAGTTGACCTAGATAGAGTGGAATCCATTTTGAAACTGACCATGCTAGGAAGCAAAAAGGAGGTGAGATCTTTCTTTAGAAACATAAATTTTGTAAGGAAATTCATAATTAGGTTTGCGAAGATCGTGAAACCCCTTAATGAAATGATAAAGAATGATTCAAGGATTGAGTGGAGAAACAAAGCTAATTCTACCTTTTGACAGATTAAAAAGTCTATTTCAGACGCACCAGTTCTAACTAGCCCTGATTATCTAAAGCCTTTTTTATATTTATTCTGTTGCATCTGATCATTCTTGTGTTATTTTCTTAACACAGTGGAAAGGAAAGGGAAATGAAAGGTTGATTGATTTTATGAGTTTTTCATTTAAGAATGCTGAAATTAGATACCCATCCTTGGAAAAATAGGCCTTTGTGTTGGTGTGAGCAGTTAAAAAGTTTAGACATTATATCCTCCACAGCCAGATCACTGCCATAGTTCTTGACCCTGCATTGAAGTCTCTTCTTATGTAGAGTGAGCTAGGAGAAAGACAAGTAAAATGGATGGAAATTCTACAATAATTTGACCTTGAAATCCACCTGATGAAGCTGGTAAGAGGACAAGGTTTATCTAAAGCTAGGGTAGATGTTGATACCATGATCACTTGCAAATAGTACACTGTACAATCATTTATAGGCGATCCTTGGTATGCAGATTTGATCTTCTTACTGCTAAATAAAAAATTCCCAGATGGAATGAACACCACTTAGAGGAGAGGATTGAGATTAAAAAGTTCTCATTATATGCTCAAAGTGGGAGCTCTATACAAAATAAATTTTGAAGGTTTCTATCTATGTTTCCTCGACCAGTAGCAAGAAAAATAGGCCATCGTTGAATTTCATAGCAAACATGGTATTGGGCATGATTCTGTTGATTTTATGGCACACTAAATTATGAGATCAGGCTATTATTGACCACATGTGTTCTGCAATGCTGACCAACATGTTAGGAAACGTGATACATTTCAAACTTTTGCATCCAGGGAACACAATTCAACGATGCCCCTACAACTAGTATACTAGGTAAGACCATTTTCCCAATGGGCATTAGATTTTGTTTCGGTGATTAATCTGAATTTTTCCATAGGTCACAAGTTTATTTTCATGGCAACAGATTATTGTACTTGGTGGAATGAAGCTCAGCCTTGCAATAATAACACCACTGATGTCATCATCAAATTCTTAAATGAATACATCATTACCAGGTTTGGAGTACCGTTCACCCTAGTATGTGATAATGGCCCTGCCTTTTCTTCTACGGAATTTATTCAGTGGGCATATGAGCATAAAATCATGTTGAAATAATTTTCTAATTACTATCCACATGGTAATGGGATAACAAAGTCTACTAATAAGAATTTGTTGGAGGTAATTAAGAAGTTATTAGAGAGTAATCCCAAGGATTGGAACACACAAATGAGGTTTTCCACATGGGTAGATAAAACTAGAATCAAATTCGCCTTAGGAAACTCACCGTTTAAGCTGGTCTATAGCCAAGACCCCATTTTCACTATTTATCTGCATATACCTATTCTTCAATTCATGCAAGAGTTTTACTCTAATGATGATCGGATAGAGGTCCGCTTGACTAGTTTACTCAGTCTAGAAGAATAGAGGGATGCTCCTCTCTAGCAATTTTCCAAACATCAGGTTGTTGTCAAACGTTCATTTGAAAAAAGGGCCAAAATTAAAGGTTTCAGAATATGGGATCTTGTGTTGCTATGGGACAAAGCCAAGGAAAGGAAAGGTGATCACCAAAATTTTGACCGACTTTGGTTGGGTCCCTATCAGATTGCCAAAATCCTTGGTGAAAATTCCTTTCAATTGAGTACTTTAATAGGTGAACCTATCCCATTGCCTATCAATTGATAGTTTCTCAAACATTACTTCATCCCGTGAGGGTATGATGCTCTGTTTGGTTGTATATATGTAATTAATTTTTTTCTATTTTGTTTCTTTGTTTGTTTGTTGTTGGTTTGTTTTTTTTTTTTGTTGTTTGTGTTTATGTTCTTTTGTTTCTAGTTGACCTTCATTTTCTCCATTTCATAGTGAAAAGGGGTAGTTATTCAAAGCATACTAAAGGCACTAGGAGAGAAATTGGTTTAGTTATTTTCAAGTATGTTTGTTGAAATTTTTCATTTCAAGATGTGTGTCTTGTGTTCTTTTAATAATAGTCTGAAAGGTTAAGAAAAAATAGGTATACTATAAGTGATCTCATAAACCATGGTTGAATCTATCACAAAATAGATAGAAATATTGATTTACATAAAGGCCTATTTGTCTCATGGTGACTGTATTTTGGATTCAAGTGAAAAATATGAATCCTAACACTATCATGAAGTCCATTGTAGTTCTCAACCCAAATTCTAGGTTGCTATATCTAAGTATTGAGAAAAGATAAGAAAAAAATTCTTCAATCAAAGCCCATACAAAAGAAAAGAAAAGATAACCATTAAATGATGGGAAACTCAATATGATAAGGGTAATTCAAGTATCTCTACCGAGGCTATGGACACCTGGCTGGCAGTAGAGCAATACTTTGAGAGAAATAGAGGTATCTTTGTCAAGGCTATAGATGCCTAGCTGGCAACAAAACAATGCCCAAGATATCATTGCACGATAGTCAAAAAGGTTCAACTTAGCCTGAATATTAAATACAGTTGTTTATGGGTAGGAAGAATCTTTAGGGAAAGAGATGCACGATACATGCACACACTCAGATTTGAAGTTGTTATTGTTGATTTATGTTTGAGTTTCTAGCTGAACCTTGTTTTCCATTACTGATTATACTTGAGTTAAAACGTTCATGAGCTAGAGGTTCTAGTTGATTGAATTCTTCAGTATCTTGAAAATGGGTAAACCATTTTCCCAACAGAGTCATCAATTGATATGCCTTGCATAACCACCCCATTTTGTATTTTGGTCAAAATGGGCCCCCCTTGTGTTTTTTTGTTCTTGGTGTTCTTGATTGGGTCTTAGGAGTTGTTCTTTTCCTCCAAAGACTTTGCTTTCTTTTTTTTTGGGTTCACATTTTCAAAAGGAACATGCAATTGTTACTTCTTTGGAGGTTTAGGTCCCTGTTCATGTCTTGGTCCCGACCCTATCTTTTTCCCTTTGTCTTTTCTTTGTGTGTTACAGTTGGGTTTTGAATTGGGACCATTACTGTGCACCCTTCTTGGGTATTCATTCCTGCTTTTGACCCAATCTTGGTCCCTCCTTTTACCTTGCATGTTTTGTGCATGTCGGAGTTGGGTTTCAGACCAGAATCAGAACCAAGAACTTTTTAAATTTCTTGTTCTAATTTTTGGCCTAATCCCAATGTTTGAATCTTTGTTCTCTTTGCTCATTTCAAGATTGGACTTCATACCATGACTTGAAATTTTCACCTTCTAAAAGTTCTAGTCTTTTCTTGAGTCTCAATCTCGGTTCCCATTTCCTTTTGTCTTTCGGGATCAGACTTCAGACCATCACTTGTGCCATGAACTTTTCAAAGTTCTGGTTTCAACTTGTGACTTGACTCTGACCCTTTGTTGTTTTTTTGTTCATCAGGTTTCGAACCGCAATCCATCAACTAAACTTTTCACCTTTTGAAAGCTCGGTCTCGGTCCATTCCCTAATCTTGACTCCCACTTTCCTTCATTCCTGCACCTCATATTTATGACTCTGCTCAAATCTTGAGACTTGACCAACCCATAATTAATGCCATAACCGTTCGCACGCGCAAATGGTTTTTTATCCCACCGCTCCTTCATTTCCATCCATTCTGCTTTGAAGATTTTTGGTGAAGAGAACGAGAGTGATGTCGAGCTAGGGTTTGAGGATTTTGCTACAATTTGTCAACGTGCTACCAAAATTCTTGAGTTCATTCTAAGGTAGGTGTTCTTGCTTGCATTTCTTGTCCTTGTTTCTTTGTTCTTGCTTTCATTTTGGTTGCTCTAGTATCACGTGTTTGTTCTTTTTTTTGTTTTTCTTTTCTTCCTCACTTTTTTTTTTCTTATGTTCTCCTTCACATCATTTGGTAAAAAAATATTTCTTCTCTTTCAAATCCTTTTGGGTTCATTGTGCGTTGTTTTATTTTTGTCTTGCGTTGTGTTTTTTTTTGGTCACGGGATTGTCCATTTCACTGTGCCCTAATTTTCTAAGGTTTTTCTCTAAGTTTTGGTCACACTGGTTTGAATTGTTGAATTTGAAGTTCTAACCTTTTAAAATCAAAGTTCTTGATCCCATACATAACCCAGTCCTGAAGGCACATTCTAAGTTACTGTCATATTTATTATTGGCTTCGTTATCAGTGCCTTGCAATTTCCCAAATCTCATATGTATTTTGGGGTTAGGAATCAAAGCTACACTTAGATTTATCCACTGCATGGTGTCGATTCCTCAACTAGTATGATTCCCACATTACTATCGGGATCGAGGGTCAGACCAATAGCATGAGTTTGATTTAAATTTTTGACTAAGTGTTATTCCAAATCCTTCTTCTGACCCCCGTATTACCATCAGGATCAAAAAAATTTTTGACACTGAATCCTTAACACATTGATTGATACCTTTACCTAGTTACACCACGACTTTGACTCTTGATATCCTATTGGGACCAGAACTCAGGAAGCTACTGACACTTGTCTATTATGAATCAGTCTAGTTTCGAATAACATCTTGATCCCTACTTTCGATTCAATATCAGGGTCAAAACTCTACAAATATCTGCTTCATCGATTCCGTTTGCTAACTACCACTTCCTAGTCGCAAGCTAATCCTGACTCTCGATCACATTGTGGGATTAGACCATGAATTGATACCTAACTTATTTACCATCATATGTCTAGGTGCCTAGCCAAGACCCAATCCCAATCCTAATTCCTGAACACTACGAGGTCGGACTATATAATTACACTCAACTTCTTTGTCAACATAGGTTTAGTATCTAGTCGTGACCCGATCCTAACTACCGAAAGAATTCAGTTTATGTTTAAAATGGCTAAGTTCTTGGTTTTTTTTGAACCTCAAGCATTGAAAATGATGAATTGACTTATTGGATTGGATTCTAGCTTGAATTAATGTGGATGTCATATGAATGCTTATGTAAATTTAAACTACTCATATATCTTTCCTTTTCTCCTAATAACAAAAAATTGTAGGATAGCTAACAAATGTTCGACTCCAAGAGGAAGTACATACTAAGGAAGTTTTTGTTGAGGGAACATCAGGAGGAACATCAAAGAGAGCAAGAGCTAAGAGGTTAAAACTAGAACAAGTTCCTCTCAGTATGAATTATAAGTTATACGGGAGCCCAGTTCCATCTAAGTTTGAATTTGAGGTCATGAACATAACTGAAAAATTGGTGGGACATATGGATTTGCAACAGTTCCACACATATACATTTTTAGAAGATGTTTCCCCAAGAGCAAGGAGAATTGTAGACTCTGGGCTAGCTCATGTAGCTAGTTTTCCTATTGTTCTACAGTGTCCTGAGTTTATTCTGACTGGTAGACAAACTTACAACCTTACTCAGAGACAATGTATTGATGCTCAGGGGAATGGTATTATTGATTTAACCCTGGACATGATCAGGCATGCTTTTTACCCTCCTCCTTATCTCGATCTTAATATTATGACTGAGCCTAAGGAACTTGAACTATGGGAAAGGGATGTGGAAGGAAACAATCAACTTATCAACAAATATTGGTTGAAGAGAGGAAAGAAGTTAGTGAAGAAAGTGCCACCTAATCCCAAGAGGTAGGAGTTTTCTAAGGATATAGGGGAAATTATCACATTACTGGCTAGAGTGTTTGGAAAATCAAATTCTCGTGTCTTTGAACACTAGATCTTTCCTTTCATTGAATTGATTCTAGATGGAAAGAAATGCTTAGATTGGGGGAAAATCATCTCAAATAACATTTATTGACTAAGAAATTTTATGTCTTATTATGTTATATACTGTGTAGCAATGATTGGATGGTTTCCTAGATTGAATACTCAAGGGTCAATGGATGATGGCCCAGATGAAAAGAAGGTTTGGGAACATTATGATCAACTTGAGCTTAAGGAGTTAGAGAAGCACTTTAAAAGAGTCAATGATGCTTTTTGGAAGTTATTATAAATCATCTCATAGGTGACATTGGTTTTAGATTGTTACGAGAAGCTATGGAGTTCATTCGGGAATGGGGGTATTGGTTTATTCAATATCCCAAGACTACTTATTTTAGGTTATTTGGTTTTGATGGCCACCCTTTTAAGTTTCCAAGATGTTGTGGTAATAGGTGGATTCTAATGGAGTTTTCTAGGCAAGTTGTGGAAGTAAATGTTGTGTTCTCCTCGCAACATAAGACTGTTGCACATCCTTTTCACTTGAAATTTGGATTCTATTCTTGTTCTTCTTTAGTAATGGCTAAATCAGCAACAAAGGAATTCTAGGCTTTAAATTTGGAGTGGCATACTTACAGGAAAAATTTTGATCCTAAGAGGAAAATGTATGTTCCCTACCCTTCTCAATTTCCTCAACATATTCCACTTCTTGAAGATTTTTGAGCCAACCTTTAAGATCCGTTTGAAGGTAAAGGGGCTATGAGAGATTAACAATTCCCCAGATGAGGGATTTTTATGTTAAAAATGATATTCGTGAGGGCACTACAAATCAAGAAAAAGAAGAGACTAAGATCAGGAAAGTGTCACAGGGAGTGGTAAATAGGAGCTTGAAGTGGATTCAACCCTGTTTAAAACAACCAAGAGTAAGAGTGTCAAAGAAAAGAGGTTCTAGTAGTGAACCCACTTCCTCCACGGAGTCTAAAAAATATAAAAGGTTGAAGAAAGGTATTGCAATGGTGGAAGCAGCCACAAAAGAGCCTCCACAAATAGAAGAAGATGCTTCTTTACAATAGATTGATGATTCTTTGCATAAAGCAAAGATTACTTATGAGGTGGCTACTACTAGGGTTACTTCAGGTTTTGCTACCATACCCTTAGTTTTTGTTCACCCTATTGAAGAGATTTATGGAGGACATGTTGTTGTTCCTCCACAAACTAAGTAAAGTGCTCCTACCGTGTGATCAACTTTGGGAACTGCAACTGTTGAAAAGTAAATACCTCCTATAGTTGATGTAGCAGATATTTATTCAGATTCTAAAAGAACTCCATCTCAAGAAGGAGAAGGACATGAATGGGAATAATATCTAAAGAAAGTTGAAGAGGAACCAGGAGAAGAAGAAACAGGGTTTGAATTTGGTAGTCTGCATAGTGCGTAAGCGGAGCTAAATGATGTATTAACTGAAAAAGAATAGGAAGAACTAATGGAAAGTGCCCAGAACTTAGTTGTTGAATAGGCTACCCAAGAAGAATAATAATAGAGGAGGAAAACTAAAGAGCTAGCTTGGGAAGAGGAAGCAATTGAAGCACTAAAGAAAGCAGAAGAAGAAGCTCATGAACAAGAATTGAAGGCTTCTCAATAAAAGGCAGTAGATGAAGAGCTTTAGGCTAAAGAATTAGAGAAATAGAGGCTGAAAGATGAAGAGGAGGCTGCTAGATAGGAGAAAGAGATAAGAAAGATAAAAGAAATAAGAGCTATAAATGAGAGAAAGGAACAAGAATGGTTACAAAAGGAGCAAGAGAATCTACAAAAGGTTGCTTCTCAGCAAACCATTGGGACTATTTCTTCTACACCACAATCCTCGACACCTCCTAATGTTCAACAAGTAGCCACTCAGCCAGCTGCACCCACATGGCTAAAATTGAATTTAGAGAAGAGGTAGCAACTACAAGCCTAACCAATAACATGGGATGAGATGAGAACATAAATAGACAAGGTAAAGTCAAGGAAAAAGCCTTGTATTGTACATTCAACCAAGCTGGTTGCTAAAGGAGATTTGGTAGTAGAAATTTCTACCCCAATTGTTGATAAATATGATAGATAATTGTAGCCCCAAGATTATCAGATAAGTATTGTTAATCTATGAAATCATACTAGAAATCAACAAAAAAAATAGATAGATATTGTTTCCACCACCACCAAATCAAGATTAATTAAGGATAAGCAAGATGAGGAAGAACTTAAGACAAAAGTGGGAAATATGAAGAATTTGTTGAAGGAGTTAATTTCATCTACTCTTGAACAACTTTCACCATCATAGGTCCCTATTTTGATGAGTAGAAAAGAGGTGGATGGTCTTAATGAAATGAAGAAGAAGACCACATGGTTTGATAAATGGTTTAATAATGTTAAATCTAACATGAATGAGAATTTGCATGAAGGGTTTAAAAATTATGTCAGAGGCCTTAAACTAGTTAAAACCATTGAGGAATCTATAAGAAAATGGTGGGAAGAAGAAGAGAAGTTAAGGCAGTATTTGGGTAAACTAAGGGTGCAGGACAAATTTTTTGTTAAAGAATTGGTATAGTCATAGATTTTGGAGGATGAAGGCCTTGATTTTATTTCAAAGTCTATTAACATATCTATTTTCAAAATAAAGAACCTTCTTGAAAAAAAAATATTTTTGCTTAAGAGTATTCATGATATATGGAAGCAAGCAGGAATTTTTGAGGATATTATTTCAGAGCTTATTGATAAAACTTTACCTCTAGATCACATAATTGAATCATTAGGAGACATAAAAGATGCTTGGGAGGAAATAATTGATAGAATAATGAAGGAAGGAGATACTTATAATTTGACACTCATGGATAGGTTGCTTGATATCAGGTGCAGCATGTGGTGGGCAGTCATAAACATGGCTCAGTTGAGAGAAATTGTTGCTACCATGGGTAAGAAATTTGAAGAATCAAAATTTAAGGTTGATTAAGTGGATGGGCCTGATGATCATGCACTGAAATAAGTTTTCTCCAATTATGATGAGTATCATAGGGCTTCCCACAAGGGTGACAAGTAAAGAAAGCGTTTCAATTATCTTTTTGACATCAGTACTTTTAGGGCAGTTTTTGAGCACATGGATGACTGTGGGTCAGATATGGCAGGTCAAGAGTAACACGTGGTGATTAGCAAGGAACTGAGTTGAGACTTGCAGTTCAAATTTTGATTGAAGAAGCAGGTGGTGCAACTATTCAACTTCAGCAATTTCAGCAGAGACAAATATTTGGAGTTAACTGGGCATCCCTATAATTGTGGATCTGGGCACTAGATTTTGGATCTTAATTTTGGATAGGAGGAATTGATGCTAAATTTGTCTATATGTAAAAATTATCTCCTCATTGTAAACTTTGGATAATTGAAGTCAGATTAGCTACCTTAATGAGAGATTAGATATAGTTTATCATTTTTACAGCTTTTCATTCAAAGATACTCAGAAATACCTTTTTGTAGCTTTAATGCAATTTAATTTAATTTTTCAGAAGGTTTTCAATTTAATGATAATGTTAATGAACAATGGTAATTTGTATGCCAATGAGTTTTTTTGTGCATAAATGTCTCTTATTTGATGAAAATCAATAGAAGATTCTGAATTTGAACCCATTTCGTTGAATTATCTGTGGATGATGTTTATCTATATTTGTTGATCTGCTAATTTTGGCATGAGCATGTGATATTTTATTGTTTGAAAAGAAGGTTTTAAAAAAAGTAATGATGAATGGTTATAGTATGCTTTACATTTTCACTATGAATGAATGCAATGGTATGGATTATGTTGTAGATTGTGTTATTCTATGGTTTTAGTTGGTTAAGAAAATGCTCATTACAAAGTTTACATCTCTGAATTAAAAAAAAAAATTGTTTTCATGGGTTGTTTTCCTAAGCCCCGTTCTATCTTTTTCCATTTATTTATACCCCCCAAACGTTAGATTAGTTTGTACTATTCAGTTTATACTCTTTACCAGTAGGCCCCTTGAACATTAAGTTGCATAGGCCATTGAATGATGACATCATAGTTGAGAACCAACTATAGAGACCTTGGAAGATAGATGGTTTTAGATTATTTATCATTTTCAGGAGAAATAGAGTAGCAATATTCTATTTTAACGTTGCTATGTTATTTTTGACCATCAACATGTCTCTTAGCTATAATAGCTAGTTTTTGTATCTAAGGAAGTGAGCCACTCCAGTAGTGAGCCACCCTGTATTCTATAACTGGTTACTTAATACTTGAGAGTTAACCATCTCCATGGCTTTTCCCATCTTGGGTTTCCATGTAAAAAAATCTTGGTGTTATGTGGTGTTATGTTAGACTGTTTTTGTTTGGAAATTTTAACTATATTATGTGGATGGCTATTTAAAGGTTTTAATATTTTTAGAGGAATACTGATTCACCCCTCCCCTCTTAGTATTACAGATGTTCAACAATTGGTATCAGAGCTAGATCTTTTAGAAGAGTCTAACAACTCAAAGGAGATCTAGAATGTTGAACATATATGATGCCCAGATCTACCATGGATGAGAAATAATTCATGTTCATCCTTGAAGATCTTGAAACTATTGAAGATGAAAATAAGGAACTCTCAAAAAATCTTCAAATGGAAAATGATTGCATTCGTAAACTAGAAGACCAGATTCAAAAATTCAAGCTAAGGCATAAGGAGGTCAGTAATGAACTCAAGTTAGCAAATAGTACTATCCTTGAATTGAAAGGTAAGAGTGAAGAAGATGAAAAGACCAAGGAACATCTGAATAATGTAATCAAGGACAAATCTAATGAATTCAAGAAGTTGGAACAAGAAGTTGTATAGATCTCTCAAATCATATTTAGAAGAATCAAATAAGCAAGAGGTAAAATACAAAGCAATTTTAGAAAATCTTGATGAAATATTAGTAGGTCAAAGTTCACCAAAAAACAAGAAAGGCTTAGGCTGTGAAATTGGCGAATGCTCACACAGTAAACCCGATGAAAAGTAGGAACCTGAACCAATGAAAGAAGCTAAAACTGAATCTAGAAAAGAAGACAAAGGTAAGTCTATGGAAAAGTAACAGGTAAGTAGGAAACCCTCTTATTTTAATTGTAATAAATTAGGTCATAAAGCATTAAATTGTAGGAATAATATGTATCAGAAAGCTAGATCTAACTCCGATAGATGTTATAATTGCAATTTTTATGGTCACAATGCTAATCAATGTAGGAAACCAAATAGAAACAATTATTTTAGTTGTTATTGTTATACATGTTATGCATATGGACATAAGGCTAACTAGTGCAGGTCATGACAAAAGAAGAAAACCAACAGGTGTTATAATTGCAATAAAATTGGACACATTGCAAGATTCTACAGAACGAATGCAGTCAATCCAACCGAACCAATGAAGAAAATCAATGAGGAAGAAGTCAAGGCCAAAATCAAGAAGATCCAAAGAAAGAAAGAAGATAACGGATCCAACTCTGGTGCAAACATCTATTTCAGTAATTAGCTACTATCTGACTATTGCTCGGGGGAAGAAAGTTTAGGGATCGCCTCTTCCTCCTTCATGAGTAAAAAGATATTGCAAGAATATCAAGTGTACTCGATCAAGGAGTCTCCAATAGACAAGGACTGTGAACAAGCAACTTGCGGACACCTGGTAAAGTCACACCCATCTAATGAATAGGGAATCACAAAAGGAGTTATGGTGAATTTAATGCAAAAAGGTGCATTTATTATGAAATTACCATAAATGAAAAAACTTATAAGTCACTTTTGATCACTCAAGCGAAAAGGTCACAATGAGCCAAGGACAAAAAAAAAGTTGTCTTCCGTCCTAGGGTTTGTGAATCTGTAAGAGGTATTTTTCTCGCGTTTTGTTATTTCTCTGCACTTATAGTTATGGCTACTCCCTCTTTAGTCACTTGGCATCTCAACGTCATCCTGAATTCAAGAAGTATCTGGATATATCAATTGAAAATTATATGGCTAGCTATTTATCAAAAATCTCGCACGAAGTCATTCCTACGGAAGATGTTAGGACTTACATACATTTGAAGCTCAAAAATTTTAATCACATCAGATTAGTTAATGTGTGGATAAATGAGCTCACTGGTGATGATTTCAATGTCAAGCCTAAATACAAGGTTATGGTTGAAAAGAAGTTACATGGCTGGAATGATTTCCCGTGTTTCTTTTTTGATGATAAACAGGTACGAATGGATATGAGCAGGTTCCATGACACATTCCTATGGTTAGATGAAGCTCATCTAATTAGCAAAGAAGTAATGAAGGTTTTTACTTGGTTGAATGACACTGGTATTCTTTTGGTACCAAAGGTAGTCAAGAATAAGGAAGTTGAAAACCTAACTAAAGCCATTTTTTACAGTAGATCTTTGGCTATTCATACAGTTACAAATATAGTTGTGAGGCATGCTACCTAGGTCATTAGAAATAAAATATACTACACCAACAAAGATAACTTCATATTAGCTACTGTTGTCTACATTGCATATGATATGGTGGTAAATGGAGTGGACTATGACCTATGTGAGCTCATCAGTGAGAAATTCCTTGAGAATTTGAATCAGTGCAAATGAAGTAAGAAGAAAGTTGCATTTTGGTTTGGAACCCTTGCACTTTGCTTGCTATTCTACTTCATGAGTGAAATTCCTGATCTTGGCCTAGTAGTGTGGTCATCTAAGAAACCAATTTCTTACCAAATTTTTGAGTGAATGAGGAGTTATGTTGATACTACTGCACAAGAAATGGAATTTACTTCATTTTTCTCTTTATTTCAATATAAGATGCACAACCGAGATAGAATTCCTAAATCTATAGTCACAAAATATAAGGATGATATCACATTTATACTCATAGTTGACAAATATGTAATGGAAGTTGTTGTATTGAGAACTCAGTGGATACCTGAATTGTGGTATGAAGTATCAGAAAAATATGTAGAATGTCTTGCAAAAGTTCTATTAGAGAGTCTGGTAGATACCTGTCAGAAGAGGTTTGGAACAACAGAAGAAAAGTTCAAAGAAATTCAGAAAGAGCTAATCTCAAGGGAAATCAATAAGAAAGTACAAAAGACTCTGAAAGCGATTAAGGAAGGAGGTATGATAGAGGAAGGTCCTGCAACACTTAGAATAATTACTCAAAGTACAACTAGTAGATCATTTGGTACCTCTGCAAAAGCAATTGAACCCTCGGTAGAAATGGAGAGTCCATCTGGTAAGAGGAAGAAAGGTCTTCCTCTGCCTACTTCAAGCAAGAAGGTGAAAGAAGCGAAAGCCACTAAGGCTAATCTCATGTTTGTAGAATCTAAAATAGAATTAGACCCAAACAGGTACCAAATTAAGGTCTGAGAGAAGAAATCCAAAAAAGGTAACTCATGATCCTCTTGATGTAGATACCTTATTTGAACTAATTGTAGATGGAAACTCTAAAGAGGTTGGTGATTTGTATAATTCTGCTACTTCCAAGGGAAAAGAAAACATAACACAATAATGTTTTCTATATTGTTCAATATTAGATGGAAATACAACTAATTTCAAAGAAGATATTCCTGATAGTCTTTGGGTTGGTCTAAATACCATATGAGAAAATGCTATGAAAATAGCTAAGGACATTGTTAATAAATCTATTTCCATTCTTTCTAAACTCATAAAAGTGGAAGACTTAGCAAGTTTTAAGGAACTCAGCTAGTCAGGGTTGAGAACAAATAAAAGGGAACATACCCTTATGGAGAATAAAGAAGTTGGAGATAAATTGAAAGTAGGTATTATTGACAAGATTACGTGCATGGAAATAAATCTTGGGATGATATCAAGTGATGGCTCTACTCCATCATCTGTTGCGCCCAGATGCTCTCAAGAGGAATTGGATACTGAAAACATTGCAAATATTTTACCAAAATACATTGATGCAGAAGTATACAATCTTGATATGAATCCTTCAGAAATTGAACACACTCATTCTCTGGATAAAGATTCTGCTCTAGTGAATGAAACTGAAGAACAAGAAAAAGAAGTTGAAAGAGAAGAAGAGAGAATTGAAAGAGAAGAAGAGAGAATTGAAAAAGAAGGAGAGGAAAATGGAAGAAAAGGAGAAGAGATACTACAAAGGAAGTTAATACTAGAAATCAAGAAGAAAACAAAGAGCAAGAAAAATATAAAGAACCAGGAACAGGGACAACTAAAGAAAGAGAAGAAATTGCTAGCATCTCCACTGGTACCTATTTTGGTGATGTTTTGAAGAGTTTACTTGCTTCACCACTTGTGATCTAACCTATCACCTCTTCCTAGATAATTCTTGACATTGAGAAGATCAATCCTTTTCAGAAATTTCATGTTTTTGAGTCCATTCAGGCCTCGGCCAAAATTGGCATGCTTAAGGAATTAGAAGAAAAAGATAATCTGATTGAGGAGGCTATTGTTGCTCTCCAAAGTATTATTCCAAAATTTCATATTGATCAATCTAGAAGCAATATATATAAATGCAGAACACTCATCAATGCTATGAAGGACTTCTTTGCCTATATGAATGAAAAACTCCATAGGGAAAAGGAAGCTGAAAGAAATAAGCTCTTGTAGGAATTAAAAGATCAATGTGAAAATTCCTTCTCCAATCTTCATCAGCTAATCAGGCAAGGTCAAGACCTTCTCGAGGAAGGAAATTATTTGTATTTGTACACCCTACAATGGCCAAATGCCACAACCATTATCAGAAAAAAGCTTGACTCAATTGAGTCAACAATCAGGTAGGCATACCATTATTTCAAGTTATTTGAAGACTTGTTCAGATCTGGGAGATCCTCAATTGAGGAACTACACAAAAAGTATTTCAAACTGCAACAATAATAGGACAACATCATTTTGACCTTAGGAAATCTCTAGGAGATGTGTGCAGACAAAATTTCACTAATGAATCATGCCCTCCTGAAGGCACAACTGGCCACTCTCTTTGATCCTTGATCCATTGAAGATGAAGAATCTCTACTTACATCCATTCAAGTTCATGCACAAATTCTAATCGAAGCAATTTTACAGTGGAATGATAATAAGGGTAAGCAGGTCACCCATCTTTAGAAAATCAAGTAGTCTTTCTCCAGTGGTGCATCAAGTGTATCCTAAATGATTTTTTCACCTTGTACTCCTTGTTCATTGATGTCAAAAGGGGGAGAAAATAGAAAGAAAAATATTGTTTTTTAGAAACAAAGATAATCATCATAGGGGGAGTTTTGGAGTTTATCTTTTAAGGTTTTGGCATTCCAAAATTTTGTTTGCCATCAATGAAAAAGGGGGAGATTTTTTATATTTTTCATTGATGTCATTGATCAGTTCGGTATTCTTACCTTTGACTTATCCCTTGTTCTGGTAGTTTTGTTATCGACATAAGTTTTGGTCCATGCAATGTTGTACCGTAGTTTTGGTCCATGCAATGTTGTATCATAGTTTTTGGTCTGGCCCTATTCAGTATAGCTTGGGATATCTTTTTGCATCTTTGCTGACATCTCCAACATATTGTGTAACATGTTCACCCAAATCTACCTCCAATTCAATCCAACTAAGTAGATATGCAGATCCAATATATATATGAAGTGGCATAAAAAAAATGATATAATATGATATGTGATGTATGATAGCAATGTGTTGATGTATAGTGAAAACTGATATATGTGCTATAGTAGTATAGTGTAGTGTTTTGAAGACCTTTGTGCTTTAGTGAGAACTGTATTCATGCATTTGTAGATGCAATTATAGAAATTTAGTTTTGTAACATTTCCTCTAGCTGTAAGTCATCTCTCAGTTGTAATAGCTAATTTTTGTATCTAGGGCAGTGAACCCACCGACAGTGAGCCAACCTTACAATGAGCCACCTCGATAGTGAGCCACCCTATATTCTGTAACTGGTTACTTAATACTTGAGAGTTAACCCTCTCTATGGTTTTTCCCATCTTGTATTTCCACATAAAAAAAATATCGATGTTATGTGGTGTTGTGCTAGATTGTTTTCGTTTGGCAATTTTAGTTATATTATGTGGATAGCTATTTAAAGGTTTTAATAGTTTTAGAGGAATATTGATTCACCCATCCACTCTCAGTATTCCATATTTTCAAAAATTTACACTTGTATTGTCACAAAAGATAGATATAGGCTCATCATATACAACTCTGATATCCTTCAATGTCTGTCTCATCCACAAACCTTATGTACAACATGATGTTTCTGCAATATACTTAGCTTCTACAATAGACAAGGACACTAAATCCTACTTATTACTCAACCATGAAACCAATTTTCATCCAAGAAAGAATGCACTAGACCACTTGTACTTTCCTATCATCAACACAACCAACCCAATTTACATCTATATAAGCACTTAATGTGAAGTCAGTATCCTTAGGATACCACAAGCCATAATCTGGAGTACCTTTTAAATATTTGAATATCCTTTTATTGATGCAACATGTGTTTCTTTAGGATCTTCTTGAAATCTAGCCACAAGACAAACTATACGAATGATATTCGGTCTAGTAGCAATTAGGTGCAATAGTCCACCAATCATAGATTTATATCTACTTTGATCAGCCTTAGGTGAATCATCTTTTCTCAATTTGCAACCACTCACCATAGGAGTGCATATTGTTTTGGAGTCATCCATTCCAAACTTCTTCAACATCTCTTTGACATACTTGTATTGTGAAATGAAACTTCATTTATCTATTTGATTAATTTGTAGCCCTTGAAGGAAGAAATTTATTTCCCCAAACATTGACATTTCAAACTATTTTTACATCTCTTCAACAATTTTTCTACACAGCTTCATCACCTCCAAAGATAATATCATCCACATATACAACCACTATCAAGATTTTTTCTTCCTCAATTTTGAAATAAAGATTACTATCTGTGGTGCCCTTACTGAATCCTTGTTATATCAAATATTTTTCAAATTTTGCATACCAAGCTCTTGGAGCTTGCTTCAAAACATATAGTGCCTTCTTCAATTTACATAGCATATCTGCTTGATTTGATAATTGAAATCCTTTCGGTTGTTCCATGTAAACTTCTTCTTCAAATTCAACATTCAGAAAAGCATACTTCATATCCATTTGATAAATTTTAAAGTCCTTGTATGTTGCAAATGCCAAAAACATTCTAATAGCTTACATCCTAGTTATAGGAGCAAATGTCTCCTTAAAGTCTATTCCTTCCACTTTTGAGTAACCCTTACACATAAGTCTTTCCTTATTCCTCACCACTTCTCCATTCTCATTCAACTTATTTCTAAACACCCACTTATTTCTAATTATATTCTTTTTTGTTGGTCTAGGAACCAATTCTTAAGTATGATTTTTCTCAATTTCCATAAGTTCTTTCATTTCCTTCATCCAATGCTCATCCTTGTATGCTTCACTCACTGTTTTAGGTTCAACTTTAAAAAGTAAACATAGATTTACCTCAACTTTAGTAGCTTTGCTTCTTGTCAATACACCTTTCCTTTTGTCTCCAATGATTTTTTCTTCAGAATGATTCTTTTGCACATACTTGGGGGTCTTAGAGGTCTTCTCTAGAGCTTCTTCCTCTTCATTCTTGACTTCTCCTTCATCATATATTTCTTCTTCTAATTCTTTGTAATTAGGTCCATCTAACACATATCCATCCATTGCAATTTAATTCTGCAAGTTCCCATCAGCCTTATCATTTTCACTTTCAACTATATTTCTTAGCCTTTTGTTGTAACATCTGTAAGATTTGATATTAGTAGAATATCCAAGGAAGATGCTTTCATCAAACCTTGCATAAAAATTTCCTAAGTTTTCTTCAAGTCTCTTTTGATATAAAATTTTCTTCCAAATACTCTAAAGTACTTCACCGTAAGAATCCTTCCATACCATAACTCATAGGAAGTCTTTGTACTATTAGCTTTGGTTTGTACTCTATTAAGTATGTAAGCAATAGTATAAATTTCTTCTCTCCAGTAGACTTTCAGTAGATTTTTCTCTTTCATCATAGTCCTAGCAACTTCTTGAATCATCAGGTTCTTACTCTCAACCACTCCACTCTGTTGAGGAGTTCTAGGGGCAAACAAGTGCCTCTTTATTCCATTAACTTCACAAAACATGTTGAAATCATTGGAGGTGAATTCACCACCTTTGTCAGACCTCAAGCATTTTATTTTCACATCTATTTCATTCTCAACCATAGTTTTATACACCTTGATTTTATCTAGTGCATCAGACTTTTCTCTAAGAAAAGTAACCCATGTAATTCTAGAGTAATCATCAATCAAAAGCATAAAGTTCTTGTCACCTCTTAGACTTCTCACCCTTATAGGACCACAGAGATTTGTATGAATTATTTCTAGTATTTTGGTAGCAGATTGTTCCTTTCCCTTGAAACTACTCCTTGCTTTCCAAACTGATAATCCCTCTAGACAACATTAATAGGCTTGGTGATTTTTGGCAAGTCTCTCACTGCATGAACTGAAATGATTCTCACCAAATTATCAAAATTCATCTGACACATCCTCTGGTGCCATAACCAACTTTCACTAATATACGAAATAAAAAAATTACCATCAACACCCTTAAGCTAATAGATGTTTCCATCTATTTTCTTACCAACAACAATCACAGTTTTGGGCCCTTTTATGAGATCTCACATGTTTCATCCTTAAACACAAGATTATATCCCTTGCTACACATTTTTCCAACACTCAGAAGGTTATGCCTCAAACCCTTAACATAGTAAACGTTATCATTTTTATGCTTACCATCAAAACTGATTGAACCTATTCCACAAATCTTAGCTCCTAAATCATCTCCAAATTTAACTAGTCGTCCATAATACTATTCAATTTTAACAAACTTACTCTTTTCTTTGGTCATGTGATTAGAGAACCCACTATTAAAAACCCAATAATTCTAATTCTCTTTCTCTTTAACATGAAAAGAAAATACCAAAATAGCTTCAACCTTATCCTTCTTCTCTGGAATACTTTCCTTCACACAAATTTTAGTTTAGTAGAACTAGGTTCTTCTTTTATCACCAAGAACAAGCATTCATTATCATTGAAGTCTCCATAATTAGATTCATCATCACAAATACCAACATCTTCTCTAACATAGTAAGCTTTCTTAATCATATTTCCTTTATTCTCCTTACTCTTATTGTTTACAGCTCTTTTTGGACATCTTGAAGCATAATGACCTATATTACAATAGCTAAAACATTTGAAAGGTAATTTACCTTTGTACTTATTGGTTCCTTTCTTCATTCTTCTTACAAAATTAGCTTCCACATCATCAAGATCTTCCTTATCTGAATCTTCAACCTTTTCTGATACTCCAGCCTTGAAAGCAGTATCTATAGTTATACCATTTTTCAAACCCTTTTTTCTCATTTCAAAAGAAGTTAGTGTACCAGTCATTTGATCTTTAGAATAAGTATCAAGATTTGCAATTTCCTCGGTAGTAGATACTTTTTCACTGTAAGAATCAAGAAGAGATCTGAGAACTTTCTTTACCACTTTATATTATTTGGCTTGTGCACCAAGACCTTTCATTATGCTCACCAGCTCATCAACTCTTTCCATGTATATTTTGATTATTTCATCTTCAGACATATGCAGGGTCTCAAATTGTTCCTTCAAATTCTACAAATTTTCTTGTTTAACTTTTTCATCTCCTTCATAAATGCTTTCTAGCTTATCCCAAACCTCTTTAGTAGTCTTCAAAATCATAAATTTTACTAATTCAGTATTTGAAATACTATTCACAATAAGAAATATTACCTTAGCATTGATCTCATGTGCCTTGATCTTTGCACTTGTACTTGGGCCATTTTGAGGTATACTATATGTAGTATAATAAGCCTTTTCAACCTCAAATCTATTATTTTTTAGATAGCCTTCCATCTTTGTCTTCTAGAATGCATAATCTATACCATCGAATCTAGGGCAGTAAAATGAACAACTATATCCAAGATATCCAAAGAAAAACATCAATAGATGTATCTATTTTATCTAACATGTTTGTTCACTGTGCAGGTAAAAGTACATATTTCATTATTGATTCATCATGTTCAATATTTTAGTATGTGGAGGAAAATGGGCTCTCACAAGGGTCGAGTACAACATACTACATCCTCTCATTTACAAGAGAGGAGTTCACATGTCAATGAATAAAATATGTATGCAATGATAACATACAATTACCAAAGCAGAGCAAGTGTTAATCTAAATTAGAAAAGTGAATCAACAATGAATATTCTTAACAATAGGCGGTCTTGTATCAATTAACAAGATAAACAATTGCTCCTTCTTTGGTAACTGTATGTTACCAAGAGGATACTCTCCTTGTATGCCAATGACATGGGAAAAAATAGACATGAAAATCACATTCTCATGGAGATCACAAGCAACCAAAGTGCATATCATAGTTATGTATCAATCATGTTTAAGAGAAAAAGGCAACAAATAATGATCATTCAAGGACAATAGTAATACAACATTTGGAGAAGCAATGATCATTCAAAGACAACACTATTTCTAAATCAGATAAAAGCATTGTATTCAAGACCCCTTTTTGTTCCTTTTTAATGCAAGTATTCTGAAGAAACAAAGCATGCAGTATTGAGAATGCAAGAGTCTCTTAAAAAATTCACTGTTGCATATTGAAGCTACAAATATACATTTCCTCATAGCAGAATACACAGGAGAAAGGGTAAATATTGCATGAAGGAATGGGAAATATGTGTAGGGTTTCCTATAATACCTATATTGTGCAATGGTATTGAATCATTTTGAAAACCATTTTCTTCATGGAGCAACATATTCTTGTGAAGCAATTGACTAAGGAACCTTGCTATTATATGGTGGTATTACAATGAGAAAAAAAAACCCAGCAATAGTATGGCCCCAACCATTCATTTAGGAAAAAGCATTTTTTTGTACATTTAAATAGTACAAAGATAAATCTTGAGCTACAAAATGTAAAGACTTCAAAATAAAGATCAATACTTAGCAATCACTAACAAAAAAGTAAGCATCAAAGGTTTTCTCATGGTGGCCTGCAAATGAAAGAGGCTCTTCAAAGCCCAAATAAATGCTCACATCCAGAACAAAACCCTCAAATATAAAAGAAATAATAAAACACAGATGCATAAATGCATGGGAAAGACTACAGAATGATCAAGCATGGTTTCAGTCATTTTTACAAATATCTTGAGCTCAAATCAAGCAATTTTGTAGACAAGAGATAAGAAGAAATGAAGAGTTTCAAATGTTGGAGTTCTTACCTAAGTTTTCTACGAAGGAAATACATTAAAAAACTCATTCAGAAGTTTTCCCAAGCTCGAACCAATACTCATTATGGTGGCCCAAAATGAAATAAAATATCAACAGAACAAGAATACAGATAAATACATTAGAAAAAATATGCTACAACCATGGCTTAGAAGCCCAAGAATGCCTTCGATATGGAAGAAAAACCCAGATTTATGACTGTGGAAAAGCTTACCATGTTTCCTACAAGTTTTCTTTCAAAATTTTATCTGAAATAGCAAGAAATAAAGAAGTTTGACCTCCTCCAAACCCCTAGCAACAACATGGCGATACAGAGTTGTCTCTAGAAGGATCCAAAGTAAAGAATGGGAAAAAATAATTAGGGTTTGAGTGTTTTGGCTTGATGCCCTAATTCGATGATGGGGTATTTTTGACTTTTGTTTTAACAAAAATCATTCCACATTAATAATTCCATGGTCTTGACTTGAATTCCAATTTCCCTAATCATTTTAGGGAGCCTGTGTGTTTTGAAGGTGGACTTGTAGGTCAAGTTCAAGTTTATCATTTGATTTTGAAGTAAAGGAGCACTTCATTTATATTTTTTGCATTTTTTTAGACAAAAAAACTATGTAATTAAATATTAAAGGTAATATTTTATTACCTTAATATTTACCATGTAATGTAAAAGAGGACTATCACATAATAAATATTAAAATAATCACATTGATTATCTTTAATATTTAATCAAATAGTTCCCTTTTTCCTAAAATCATGCAAGAGATACAAGTGGAGTAAGACTGAAGTCAATGGGAGTCATCTGAAGTATGAACATTATTCATGAAGATTTTTGAGACATTTCTTTAGTTTCACATCAGTTTTGGAGGGCTATTGATCATGCACATTGAGGGGAGGAGTTTGCAACATTTGGAGTTAAGTTTGCTTCAGTTGTGGGCCCTTTTTTTGAGGATTTTTTGTTTTGCTCGTGAGAGGGGTTTCAGAGATATTTTACACTTTTATTTTGATTTCAGTTCCACCTCTTGGTGTCTTGGAGTTACTATTGATGGTTAGTACAACGCAAAAACATTAAACATAATATTAATATTCTATTTCTCCTAAAAAAGAAAGATAACATGTAGCCATATAACTCCCAAGGTCCTGGTAGTTGGTTCTCAACTGTGTTGATATCACTCAGAGGTCAATGTAACTATAATTTGCAAGGGGCCTTTGCTGGTAACAAGGGACAAAACTAAATAAAGTCAACTATTCTACGTTTTGGGGGTTTTAAATAAAAGAAAAAGATAGATCAGAGCTTTAAAACTAGAAGAATATGAATAAAACTACTTAACATCTAGACATGCATACCAACAATGAGTGTTTCTTCATCCATTCACAACCATAACATGAAACAATCCATAGAAAAATATATGCCATTGCATACATCCATAGTTCTAATTCAATCATCATAGATGTTCACCAAAATTTCTTCATAAAAACTTTGAAACAAACCATTCACTCATCATTAAACATAGATCAAATAGATATAATAGCAATTCATTCATAGATAACTTAATGAGATAATCTTAAATCGAGTTTCTTCTATTGACTTTCATCAAATAAGAAACACTTAGGCATATAAAATACCACTGGAAAATGGATTGATTATATATCATTAGAATCATCAAATAAGTCCAACTTGATAACATAAAACTTGCACAAAGTTGTAAAACTATATCTAAATTTACTTGAAACTTTAGAGTATTTGCCTAACAATTATGAAAACCTAAGACTATTCATGTCTGCTATCACCAGGTGGCTAAACTTGCTTCAATTAGCCGACCTTTACAAAATGGAATCCAGATCCACAATTTAAGGAATAGGGACTATTGATAGAACCAGGCTATTGAACTCCAAGTTAGGAAGCTAGAGAAAAATATTGCAAAAAATTTGATTACCAAAGAAAAAGGTGAAACTAAAGAAGAGAACCGGAATTGAGCCCACATTAACGCCTTGAATCAAAAGGAGAGAAGGAAATGTTACATCAAGTGAAGAAAGTGTTCAACCATAGGTTCACCCTTGCTTTACATGCTCAAGGACATTCATCATAGCTATCAAAAACTTGTTGAAGAGTACCCAAATCAGGTCCATCCAACCAATCATCTCCAAATTTTATCCTCTCTAATTCAGGTGAAACCAACTGATGCACCTCCTTCAACTTAATCAATTCTCTTTTAGTAGGCTTTGCTTCTTCCCTGATATTCATAAACCGATCTAATAATAGATCCTCCCCATCATCTCCTTTTTGCATTATGTCTTCAAATCTACTCCTCCATCTCTCCCTCATCTTATCTAAAGAAGGGCCTTCTTTAACTGAGGTATCTAGATTGATTAGAATAGCTAGAATTTCCTCCCATTCATCAATCTGTTGGTTCAAATCCTTACTTATTTCTTGAACTTCATCTTGATGCACATGAATAGCCTTGGATTTATACCTTATTATACTCACAGTTTTCCCAACAAAATATGCACTATCCTCCTCAAGAATTTAATGTTCAAAAAAAGTTGACTTAGGTACTTTATCAATGTCCTTAAGCTTTTTAACATATTCCTTATATTCCTCATTCTACTTATCTAGATCTTTGGTATGTTGATCTAGATCGCCTACCAACTCAAAGCTACCTTGTGAATCTTAAAATCATCGGTAAGAACATCATCAACTTCTTGATTGAGCTTATCCAACCATCTCTCTAGCATTCCAACCTTTCTCTTCATCTAAACAAAATCATATGCCTCCTTTGTTAATAGGATTGGTGATTCAGGGGCAGTAGCATGTTGAGAGATTGGAGTTGAAACATCTTTGAGAAACCTATTCAATTGATCCAACTAAGCCTTAAGCTCATCCATATTTTTCTTATCCTTGATCATCTGAGACATGGTAGAGGAAGCCACAATATCTATTAAGTTCATTTGTTGATTTCTTGTAGGCCTTCCCAAATTAACCATGCCTAATTGATTATCAATCATTTGCATATCCTGTCGGTTCTTATCCACCGTTGGTATTGCACAATTAACAATAATCTCCCCTGTGTCAGTAAGCTTGGTGGAGTGAAGAAAGCTAGCCTTCTTTTTAGATCTCTCCTTCTCAATTTCTTTTATCATCTCCTCCCAATTGAGAGGCTGAGGCTGAACTATTTTCTTCTTCTCCAAGTCAAGTTTTAGCCATGTAGGAGTTGCAGGATTAGTACCCACTTGAGCTGAAGAAGAAGCCGCAGTAGTAGAGGATAGAGGTTGCAATATAGTATTTGTAGGTTCAGAGTCAACTTCCTACACATTTTTTTGCTCACTTTGTTCCTTCTATTGTGCAAGCTTCTCAGCCTCTTCCTTATCCTTCTGCTCCTGCAATTTCTTCATTTCCAACTCTTTCTTTAGACGTTCCTCGTCCAAATTTCTTTCCTCTAACATATGATCTCATTGACCTTTTAGCTCCTCAATATAGTCCCATGCCTCTTTGGACTTCTTCTCATATTCAACAATCTCAACACCTCTTTCTCTCTTTCCAAATGTTCTTTTTCTTCTCTCTTCTTAAGAGCCTCTTCTTGTGCCTTGAATTTGGCCTCAAGAGCTTCCTTTTCCCTTCTTTGAAAAAATTTCTCTTCCTCAAGATCATGAATTTTCTATTGTTAAACCAATTTATCTATTTATTTCTGCATCTTGAGCTCTTGCTCCTTTTGTTGTTGTTGTTGAGTCAATTCGTCAGCCTTAACTTGGGCCTCCAATTCTTGTTGCTTGGCCAATAACACAGTTTGTGCTTTAGTATCCTCTTCTTATTGTTTAGCTAATGCCTCATCTTGTGCCTAAGCATCAGCTTCCCTCTTGGAATCCTCAAAGAGCTTCCACTAGTCATCCTATATCAATATATGCTCGGTCCTTGCATCATCTGTTACATCAAGGGATGCAACTACACGAGCCTCTTTATTAGATGGAGTGTTTTCAGAATCAGTAGCAATATCATGTATCTCAATTCATGAATCCATTTCCTTTAGTAGCTCAACTTCTTTATGGAGAGTTCCCTTTGGGGATTCCTTACCTAGTTGTTGTGTAACAGAGGGTTGAGCAGATACTTCTCTAGCAACAGATGTGGAAACACCAACCTCTACAATTGTCTCACCTTCTTGTACCTTTGGGAGGTCTTGGGCAACCACCTCCTCTTCTTCATTAGAAGGCATAAACTCTAAGGGTTCCTTAGGAGGAATTCCCATTTTCATCCTTTTGTATTTCGTGGTTCCAACAGTCTTTCTTTTCTTAGATGGTTGAGCCTCTGGTTGATTAATCCTCAAGCTGACCTAATGTACACTTCTATCCAAGACTAGTCTTCAAACCTGTTTTATATCAATAGATTCTTCAGCATTCCAATCCACTGGATCAAGATCCTTGGTGCCTATATTATCTGTATCATACTGGGGATCCAAAGTAACCCCATCATTAGACAATGTATCTGAAATGTTCTCCTTTATTCCAAACTCCACAATGAGTGGGATAGGAAATATTTCATATTTTTTCCTCCTAAGATCATATTCATCCTAGAGATCTATCCAAAATTCCTCCAAAAAATTAAAAGGCTTATCAAAGACACTAGGGAGTAGGGCTTGCATCTTATGCTCAGGATCAAAATGTAGCCTAGAAGTGTATAAACCCAATTTTAAATAAACTAATTCATCACAAACAACTTTGGCTGACACAATGTGTGGACAACTATATTCACCTAATTTCATAGGAAACTTATGACAACCGGTCTTGTGCTTAGTGCCAAATTTAAAGTTAACCCTCAAAGCCTAATATATGAATTCCATCAATATAATTCTATTGCTACAACACCTAGGCAGTTGGTGGGGGTCGCCATGAAAACCAGAAAATCTGAAATAGGTAAACTTGGGGTTTTGAATATACCAATGCCCCCATTTTGCAATAAAATCCATGGCCTCCCTGCTCAGTCTATAACCAACATCACCAGTGAGTCTATTAATGATGACATAAAGGAAAGCATCATTAACCCTCCTATAATGTAACTCCGATGTTTGAAAGGTAAGCTAGTCATAGTGGTTCCATACTTTATTTTTCCCTTGAGCTTCTCCCAATATACCCATTGCATTCAATCTAGGAAAAATTCCCATTTTGGAAACTGCATAGAATACATAAGAGGTCATAAAGAAACTCTTGGTTTCTCTCACTCTCAACATTTGATTATGAATAATCTTAGACACCACCATAGACTAGTATAAATGTTGTTAACCATCCAAGATAGTCTGGATAAATGGAAACATCCATTCTTTAAATTGAAAGGCATCTCTCTTTTCGAACACCATGGAGAGAATCATTATTATTTCCTCAACCTCCTCGTAGAATTCTTCCCTTTTAGGCTGATCATGAAGCTTAGTGAGAGACTTCTTCTCTACCCTCATCCAAGTCTTATTCATATGATTTCTATTGGCTTCCTTCTTATCACTATAGAGCTTCAATGCCTTTGCTTCATTTAGTCACCTAGGATTCTTGGGAGCAAGTAGATTAAACATGAAACTAATCATTTGTGGTGTTAGATCAATGATAGCATTTCCCTTCACATCCACACACTGCCTAGTAGCAGGATTATATGCTCTAGCTACAGAATCAACTCTGGACCTCATCCTAACTAAATGTCTCCTCATATAATTCCTCATAATTGAAAGGACCCAAATTAGTGCTAGTAATATCGGCCCGATCAGAATCAACTTTACTGGCGGTGAGGGTAGCTTCCTTATGTTTACACCTCAAAGTGTAGGGGAGTTGCTCCACTTTAATCTTCTTCGGTCTGGCTCCCTGCCTTGAAGTTTCTACTTGTTGGATCCTTTGAGAACCCTCATTTGATGCTCCGAACATTTCTCAAACTTTTCAATAAACTCCTGTGTTAGATGATCAACAAATAGAAATCAATATCTCAGTCAAATTTTTCTTTCATCAAAAGCGAAACCGTAGAAGGATCAAGAATAGGAAACAAAGGTTTCAACACTGGCGGGGTCAGAATTGAAACAAGACCAGAATGGGAAAAAAAAGAGGAAAAAAATTGGGACCAGAATGGGAACCAAAAGAGGATCAAAACTGGGACCACAATGGGAACTAAGGTAGAAACTAATTGCTAGTTCCAAGTTTGATATCCATTCCGACTCTGATTCCGCCTAAGGTCAATCGCAAAAGCTCAAAGATAAGTATATAAAGAAAAAACACCGCAATTACCAGAATCAGAGTCATTTTAGGAACTATTCCTAGAGAAAAAAAGCTCGACACACTTTCATTCCCGAGTCTACTCTAGCCAATTCAATATGCAAAATAGAGGGCATTTTCAAAGGACTCAATCACATGAATTTTAAAGACCTGGGTCACATGGGCCTATGACGAAATCCAAACAAAGGGGATTAACCCCATCCTTGACCACATAAAAACTTAATTTAACCCTAGGACAAGATATTTTGTAAAGGTTGTTGAGCAAACCCTAGCTTGCTTAGCACGTCGACTCTAAAAATTAGGGTATCACAAAAACCCAATGCAGAAAACATAGAGTCAACACAAGAACGAGATCAAAAGAGGCTCCAAAAAAATTCAAACATTTAGAGTATGGAAAGCCCCTGCAAATGGAAGCCCTAATTAGAAACTAGGGGACAACAAAACCCACCTGTCATAAAAGTAACAACAAACGGAAAACGACAAATGAAAAACAAAGAAAAACAGAACGAGAAAGAACAAAAAAGAAAAAGAAAAGAGAAGAGAAAAAATGGAACAAGAAACGAGAGAAGAATTCTCAGAAACAAGACTTCTGGGAACACGCCAAAACAAAACAACACACAAAACAATGCGAAATAGGAAACAAAAGAGAAAATAAACCTACCTTAAAACACTCTTGAGAAATGACGAAAAACTGACCAATATTTGCTCCGCAACTCACTTCTGCAATCCAATCGATCCTCTCAAAGTTCTTCTGGCTCTGGCATGCTTAAATGTCTTGAATAATCAAAGATAATGAGCCAGTTAAACATGATTAGGAATTTAAAATCAATTTGCATGTGCAAAGAGACTATAATTAATGCCATTAATATGGTTGGGTAGAGGTGGAGCAAACAATGCAAACATGAAATTAAGTCTCGTGAACACCCAAAGTAGGGCAGATGTGGACCCGGGTCCAAAACCAAACAAGAAAGCTTTGAAAAGTTCCTTATCAAACTCCAAACCTGATCCGAGTCCCCAAGCAACGACAACGATGAAGAAAAGAAACGAGGGTGGGATCGGAATCGAAATCAGAACTAGAACTTTCAGAAAGTTCAAAGTTCATGTCCGATTTCAGTTCCACTCCCGACCAAGAAACAAGAAACAAAACAAAGATGAGAAAAACCGAAGGGAAGTGGGAAAAAAATGAAAAGTAGACCCAACCCAAACACCAATGGAGAGAAACACAAAGAAAAAGGTAGAGTTAGAATCAGAACGAGAACAAAAATTGGAACTTTAGAAAGTTCCAAGTTAGGTTCCAATTTCGGTTCTGTTTTTGACTAGATAAAACAATACCCAAGGAAAACAAGAAACAACCCAAGGGAGAAAACAAACCTGAGAGTTTCAAACAAGCCAAAAAACAATGAAAGGAAACAAGGAAAGAAAGCAGACTCGGAGTCAGAACGAAATCCGAACTAGGAACTTTGGAAAAGTTCAAAGTCTAGATTTGGTTCTAGATTTGCTTCCGATAGAACAAAAGAACAAAAGACTTAGGAGAAAAAAAATAAAAATCCTAAGACCCAAAGAAAAACCAAAGACAACACAAAAAAAACAAAGGGGGCCCCATTTTGTTCCAAAATAAAATGGGGTGGTTATGCAAGGTAGAACAAATGGCAACTCGGCTAGGAAAATGGTTTACCCATTTTTAAGATATTGAAAAATTGGCATATGGAAAACTCATCGCCAGCAATTCACTGATGGAAAAATCACCGCCAACAATTCACTACCATGGAAAATTCACTGATGGAAAATTCACCGCTAGCAGTTCACCACCACAGAAAATTCACCGAAGGAAAATTCACCATGATAGAAAATTTAAAAATATTTGGCGGTGAATTTTTTGTCAGTGAATTTTTCATGGCGGTGAATTGCTGACGATGAATTTTCCATCGGTGAATTTTCCATGGCGGGGAGTTGTTGGCAGTGAATTTTCCCAGAGCCTAAAAAATTTAGTCTCCCAAAAACCTTTGATTTATGAAACATGCTAACTTAAGTATGATCTGAATATTTAATTATAGTTGAGCTAGAATATGAAATGTAAATCAACATAAACTACCTTTGAATCTAAGTGTGCACATATATGGTGCATCTTTCTTCATAAGAACTTTCTCCACACCTAAACAACTATATCTAAGATCCAAGCTACATAGGTTGAGTCCTTCAACTGTCATGCAATGAAATCCTGGGCATTGCTTTGCTACCTATTAGGCATCCATAGCCCTGACAAAGATACCTCTAGTTCTCTCAAAGCATTGCTCTACTACTAGTTAGGAATCCATAGCTGCGATAGAGATACTTGAATTATCCATCTAATATTGATTTTTCCTTTATTTCAGTAGTTTTCTTTTTCCTCTCTTTTACAGGCTTCACTTGTGGAAATCTTTTAATTTTCTCAATACTCAGACATTACTAGTCTAAAATATGGGTTGAGAACTACAGTAGACCCTATGACAGTTTTGGGAATCAAAAATTTCACTTGAATCAAAGATATAATCACTCTGAGATGAATAGGAACTTTATAGTCAGAGTTTTATCTATTTTGTGATAGATTTCAACCATAGTTCATGAGGTTATCTACAATATACCTTACTCTTAATAGGCTTTCAATACCAATGCTAAAATGACCATAAGACATGAGTTTTAGAATGAAATCTCTTGACAAATATTCCTGAAAATTCCTAAATCAATTTCTCTCCTAGTGCCTATGGCATACTCCAAATAACAACCCTTATATTTCAAGATGGAAAGAAGAGCGAGTCCCCAAAGAAGAAAATGAAAAAAAACAAAAAACAAAAAAGAGAAACAAAGAGAAAGAAAGAACAAACAAACAAAAAAACAACTAATAGAAACAAAGAACAAATAATTACACAAAATACATATATATAATTAATTTAGCACTCAAAGCTTTACGAACCAAAGTAATGCTTGAGGAACCGTCCATTAAATGGAAATGGAACATGTTCTCCCATCAAGGTCATCAAGTGAGAACTGTTCTCACCCAAGATCTCCACTATTTGATATGGACCCAAATAGAGTCTATCAAATTTTTGGTGATCACCCTTTTTCTCCTTAGCCTTATCCAACAGTAACACCAGATCTGATATTCTGAATGCCTTAATCTTAGCTCTTTTTTCAAACCAACATTTGACAATAGCCTGATGCTTGAAGAACTGCTATAGAGAAGCATCTCTTTGTTCTTCCATGTTTAAAATATTGTTTATTCTTACCTCAATCCGATCATCCTTCGAATAAAACTCTTGTATAAACTTGAGATTAGGTATCTATAGATGTATGGGGAAAACCGGCTCTTGGCCATAGACTAATTTAAATGAAGAATTTCCTAGATCAACCTTAATATAGGTTTGATCTTCCCATAAGGTAAATCTCAACTAGGTATGCCAGTCCCTAGGATTGTTTACTAACATTTTTTTTATTACCTCCAACAGGTTCTTTGGTAGACTCCGCTACACCATTTCCCTGTGGGTAATAATTGGATGAATATTTGAAAATGATTTTATGCTCCTAGGCCCATTGTATAAATTTAGCAGATGAAAAGGCATGGCCATTATCACATACCAGGGCAAAGGGTACTCCAAACCTGGTAATAATGTTGTCATTAAGAAATTTGATCACAACCTCTGTGGTGCTATTTTTGCATAGTTGAGCCTCAGTCCAACATGTGTAGTAGTCTATAGCTATTAAGATAAACTTATGTCCTATAGAAGAATCAGGATTAGTTACCCCTACAAAATCCAGAGCCCATTCGATGAATGGTCTTACCTTATAAACAGGTTGTAATGGCATTGTTGGATTACGTTCTTTGGGCATAGAGGTCTAGAAAGTGTGACATGTTCTAACATGTTGATGTGCATCTCTGAACATGTAGGGACAATAATAACCTGACTTGAGAATTTGATGAGCTAATAAATCAGTTGATCCATGCCCTATGTCATGTCTCCCTTGAAATTCAACAATAGCATGCTTAGCTTCTTGTTGATCTAAACATCATAGGTAAACCTCCTCATAATATCTTCTATATAGGGATCCTCCTTTGAGCATGTAATGGGAAATTTTCATCCTTAATGCTCTCCTTTGGGTAGCATTCATCCCCTATGGGCATCTGTTATTGAGAAGGAAGAAGATTAAATCTATATACCACGGATCCTTGGTGAATGATTGCACCATATACTATTGGAAAGTGATATTTTTGTCAACATCTACCATAGCCTTTGATAAGCCCTATCCTCGTACAAGATTCATTGGATGGATTTCAAATTCATATTCTTGCAAAATAGCCATCCATTTTCATCTTCTCTCTCCTAACTCACTCTACATAAGGAGGGACTTGACAGCTAGATCAAGAACTTTGGAAACAACCTGGCTCCTGAGGATATAATGTTTGAATTTCTTTACTACTTGGACCAATAAAAAGTCCTACTTCTCGAGGGGTGGATACCTAACTTATGCATTTTTGAATGGGGAGCTCATGAAGGCAATTGGATTTTCATCTCCCTCTCCTCTTTGTTTTGTTAGAACAATTGCACATGGATGGTCAGATGAAAATGAATAGATATAGAAGGGATTTAGATAATCTGGGCTAGTTAAGACTGGTGCCTCAGATATTGATTGCTTAATCTACAAGAAAGAAATTTTTTCCTCATTGCTCCATTCTATTTTTACATCTTTCTTCATCATCTCATTAAGTGGCTTCATGATTTCTACAAATCTCGTTATAAACTTTCATACAAAATTAATCGTCCCAAAGAAGGATCTCATCTCCTTTTTACTTCCCGACATGGTCAATTTCAAGATAGCCTCAACTCTATCAGGGTCTATGGATATTCCCCTTTATGATTTCACATGCCCTAAAATTTTCCCTTCAAAAACTCCAAAGACACATTTCTTGGGATTTAGGGATACTCCATAGTTGATACATGTCTCTTAAGGACTTTTGCTATATCAACAACATGGTCCTTCTTGTTTTTAGAGAAAATAGTTAAGTCATCTACATAGATTATGATACACTTACCCATCATATCCTTGAATTCTACGTCCATTGCATGTTGGAATGTGGCTCCAGTGTTGATTAGTCCAAATGGCATCCTATGGTAGGAAAATGTCCCCCACTTAGTAGTGAAGGCAGTCTTCATTTTGTCCTCATGGCTGACTAGCACTTGGTTATACCCAGAATAGCCATCCAAGAATGAAATCATCTGATATTTGTTGATAGTTTGTAATACCTCATCTAGAGAAGGAAGTGGATAGTTATCCTTCTCAGAGGCTTTGTTTAGGTTCCTAAAGTCAACACACAGTCTAATCTCCCCACTTCTTTTACGTACTGGAACTAAATTGGCAACCCAAGTTGAGTCTCATACTCTGAAGATGATTCTTGCTGACAAAAGCTTTGCACTTCCTTTTGTATTAATGGTTCGATCAAAGCATTGAATGGGCACTGCTTTTGATGAAAGGGCTTCGCTTCTGGCTTCAGTGGTATTGTATGCGTGATCATAGAGGTGTCAAAGTCTTTAAATATTCATAACTCCAGGAAATTTCTGCAATATCTTCTTTCAACACCTTAATTATTTCATTTATGATCTCCTTAGGGTAGGTCTTTCCTATAAGAACATTTCTTTCAGGACCCGAATCAACCAAATTAATAGATTTGTACTTCCCTCCTTCACTTTGAGTCGGCACTCTCTCGAGCCCGAGGATCAGAATCAAATATTCTTTCTAAAGCTACCATCCCCTTAGGAATGTTGTTGCTTTTCAAATTCATTACTCCTTCAGTATCACAACCTTCAGGGTCCCATTCTCCCTAATCTCTATCTGATTCATCTATTATTTTTCCTTCAAACACATCAAAACTTTCCAAGAAGGCGAGTATGTGTTGGTCATCATCAAAGACCTAAAAATTATAGACATTATCCAGGACTGCAAGGATTGAAACTAGTTCAACTGAAAATATTTTCAACTTGGAGTCCTGCATAGGCTCCAGAGTACTAGCAGTGACTGCCAAGGAATCTACAATCTGATTTTGTTCCCTAGGAATCAAAGTAATTCCAAAAGCATCAAAGTCCTCAATCAAATTCCAAACTCTATTTCTATAGGCAGCCAATCTTTTGTTATGGCAAGTATATTGGCTGTGAACCTACTTGATAATTACTTTAGAATCCCCCATCACCATGAGAGATGTAACTTTCTTCTGATGGGTGAACATTAGCCCTCGAGCAAGTGCTTCATACTCTGCTATGTACATTATTAGTGCATCCAAACTGTAATTTGTAAGAAGCAAAGTAAGTCTTCCCCTTTGGATTGGTTAATACTATCCCTGCTCCACTTCCTGACTTGGACTTAGACCCATAAAACTTTACACTCCATAATTGATCTGGAGCTGGGATCTCTTTCTTCTTTAGGGCCATAGGTATTTTCTTACTAGAAGCACATGGTAGCTCAAACTAATGTTTTTCATCAATCATTAAAGGTAATTAGGGGCATGGTTCACTAGAATGTTCTCCTGGATTCAAAATTTGTTTAGAACTTGATTCCTGAACCTCCTCTTGTTTCAAATCACGTTTGAACACATTATTAACCAAGGCCTTGGGCATTGCAAGGGTATCTGGGGTAGGTGTAATTGGAAAAGAATGAGATTCCCTAGTCTCTCTTTTTAGTTTAGAACATAGAGCCTGAGTCTGCTTGAGTTGGGAAGATGATTCCTATTGAGCAAGACTAGCTCTTGTAAGGACAATTGCATCCTTTTCTTCAAATGGAAATTTATTGGTGGAGGGTTGAGGTTGACATTCAAAAGTTTCTTCTACATGGGAGACATGTTTTAAGATATCTACATAGGGTTGAAAATTTAACTCAGAATGATTCTGGTAATGGTCCCTACACCAGTTGTGAAGCAACAAAATCCACATGTCAGCCTCTTTTTCCAGCACCAACCTATCCTCTTGCAACTTTTTGACTAAGACTTGCTGGTTCACTATAATCATCGGGTCAGTTGATTCTAGAGGTGATAGATCATCAGGTTGAAATATAGAGAAAGTCATGATTTCCTCCCGCTTGTAAACTCCTATCTCAATTTTGAAATAGGCCACCTCGTTGGGAGTATCATATTCAATAATCATATGCTTTATCCTAGGTTGGCTCTCAATTCTTATATATGTTGTAATCCCTTTCTAGGGGAGCCACATGTGTGAGAAATCCAAGGACAAATATCCCCAAATACTTTTCATTAGGTCTCTGCTCAAGAGCATTCCATAAGTTTTTGGGATATCTGCAACTTGGATATCCATGTAAGTTTGGATCCTTGGATTAGATCCAATCTATACATGGATATTTTTAAGTTCTCCTACCACATTGACTTCTATTTTATCTAATTGAATAAATTTTTTATTAGTCTAGAGTGGTATCAGACCTAACTTCTTACAAATTGAAAAAGGAATAACATTTCCTAATGCCCCAGAATCTAGCAAACAGTTGTGTAGATTCTTTCCAAAAATTCTTAAACTCAAAAGGAAAGGTGGAGTACCAATATTACCTTTATAGAGTGTTGCATTTATCTCATTAGTGGGAGTCACCTTTTATTTTCCTTTTGACCTATCTACTTCCTCCAAGGCTTTCAAAAAAATTTCCTTTTGAGTAGGGCACCATTTCAGAACATCGAAGAATGCCATTGAAGTCTTCTACTTCTACATCTCTATAATGAAATCAAACTCAAAATCGTTCTTTACCTGATACTTAGGAAAAGAAGGTGGGTTAATTTTATTCTAAGAGTCTAATGGGCCCTTTGGTGGTGGAGGGTTATTATCTGCATTCTGATTCGGTGGGACCATGTTATTAGGAGGGGCAAAGGTCATGAATGGCCCTCTATTCTGATTTCTAAGGAAATGGCCTCCCTTGGTTTGGAAGGCTTGGGCATCATATAAATCCTCTAATATTTCATTCTCTTCCTAGTTGGGAAATGGAAGTTCCTCCTCAAAGATATCATACGCCATAGCCATATCCGTTGATCCACCAGATTTGTTGGATGCACCTTGGAATGGAGCATCAGCTTGGGCTATCTTAACCATCTTTTCCATCTCAGGGAAATTCACCTTAGAATGAACTGCAGTATCATGTAACCTACACCAATTGGTCATAAGGTTGAGGTCTGCCATGTTGGTAGTGTGTGGCTTTTCATCTCCACCTTGATAATTGTGGAAAAATCCTCCATTATTGGGTGCAGTACTCCATGACCTATTGTTAGACCTTTGATTTTATCCTCTATTCTAATTTTGATATTTTTGATTAGAGGAGTTTTGGTTCTGGAAATTCCTATTGGTGTTCTGGTCAGTGTTATAATTCTAGTTGGAATTTTGGTTGGATTTTTGGTTAGGATAACCACCCTAATTAGAATACCCTCCCTGTTTCTGAAAACCTTGGTTCTGGTTCTGAGGGGGATTATGTCTAAGTTGAGCCATGTCGTTAGAAACATGAGATAGGGTCTTTTTGAGAGTCTCCATCTCATTGGTTATTTGGAGAGTCTTTTCACTTTCTACAGTCTTCACTACAAAGGGTTGATTAACAAAATTTGATCCTCCAACTTGATTTTGGTAATTTTGAGTTTGTTGGGAGGAGTCTTGGGGACCATTGGAAAAGAATGGTAAGGGACGTGAAGCTTGGAATTTAGACATAGGTCTGTATTGGGAATAGGACATCCCTAGGACTGTATTGAATAAAGGGGGTGGATTGGGAATTTTGTATCCTATAGGAGGAAGAACTCCTCCTAGACTCCCAGATTGAAAACTTATTTGTTGTTGCAACTAGATGGCCAGATGATATACTTTAGAAAAAGAATCAATTTCATTAGCATTATATGTCCTCTTCAATAATAAGCCAATCAAAGGTTCCACAGCCCTTAAGTACATCAAAATAGAAATATTCTCAACAAATAAATAGGGGTCATGTAATCTCTGATACATTCTTTGAAACCTGGTGTTAAATAAAGGAAATAGTTCATGATGCTCTTTTCTTATTGTGGAAAACTGGTGGTATAGAATAGCAGGATCCACATAAACCCTGAACTGATTGATAAAGGCATTTTCCAAGTCTGTCCAACTTAGAATAGACCCTTGGGGTAAATTTAGGTACAAATTGTACACCATGTCATCCAAAGAATAGGGGAACAACCTGCACACAACGTCATGATGAGCCACCTGAGCATGAGTAAATGCATCCTTAAATGCATGTATGTGCTCCCCAACACTTCTTGATTCTCCATGCATGTACGTAGGATAGAACCTCTCTGGGTTCTTGGGGAGATCATTTATCCCTCTAGCAATAGTCCCCAATGGTGAGGGATTATTAACGAAGAAAGCAATGGGTTGTGGTGGTGGTGGGACTGGTTGGATAGGTGGTGGAATAGGTGGATTTGGTGGAAAGCCAGGTGGAGTAAGCGGTGGTGACAATGGTGGGATCAGGACTCTACGAGCCTGGGGTCTGTGCCTGACAGGTGTTTGGAGTTCAATCAACGGTTCAGGATCTTGGGAAGATCTAAGAACTCTCTTGTACCTATCCAGTGAAAATGACCCAATTCAATCTATCTTGTTCCTTAGGCCCTCCTTCTAGCACCAGATCTGTTGATGGTCAGTACAACACAACAACATTAAAAAAAATATTACTATTTTATTTCTCCTGAAAAAGAAAGATAACATGTAGCCATCTAACTCCCAAGGTCCTGGTAGTTGGTTCTCAACTGTGTTGATATCACTCAAAGGTCAATGTAATTATACTTTGCAAGGGGCCTTTATTTGTAACAAGGAACAAAACTAAATAAACTCAACTATTATACGTTTTCGGGGTTTTAAATAAAAGAAAAAGATATATTAGAGCTTTAAAAATTGAAGAATATGAATAAAAATACTTAACATCTAGACATGCATACCAACAATGTGTGGTTCTTCATCCATTCACAACCATAACATGAACCAATCCATAAAACAATTTATGCCATTGCATACATCCATATTGCTAATTCAATCATCATAACTGTTCACCAAAATTTCTTCATAAAAACTTTGAAACAAACCATTCACTCATCATTAAACACAAATCAAATAGATATAATAGCAATTCATTCATAGATAACTTAATGAGATAATCTTAAATCTAGTTCCTTCTATTGAATTTCATCAAATAAGAAACATTTAGGCACAACAAAAATCACTAGCATATGGATTGATTACATATCATTAAAATCATTAAATAAGTCCAACTTGATAACATAAAACTTGCACAAAGTTGTAAAACTATATCTAAATTTACTTGAAACTTCAGAGTATCTTCTTAACAATTATGAAAACCTTAGACTATTCCTGTCTACTATCATCAAGTGGCTAAACTTGCTTCATTTATTTGACCTTTACAAAATGGAACCAAATAATACATATAGGACAAACATGCACAAATTCCTCCCTAATTGGAATCTAGATCCACAATTTATGGAATAGGGATTGTTGATAGAACCGAACTATTGAAATGCAAGTTAGGAAGCTGGAGAAAAATATTGCACAAATTCTGATTCCCAAAGAAAAGGGTGAAACTGAAGAAGAGAACCAGAATTGAGCCCACATTAATGCCCTGAATCAAAAAGAGAGAAGGAAATGTTACATCAAGCAAAGAATGTGTTAAACCATAAGTTCACCCTTGCTTTACATGCTCAAGGAAATATTCATCATAGCTGTCAAACACTTGTTGAAGAGTACCTGAATCAGGTCCATCCAACCAATCATCTTCAAATTTGATCCTCTCTAATTCAGATGAAACCAACTTTTGTACCTCCTTCAACTTAATCAATTCTCTTTTAGCAGCCTTTGCTTCTTCCCTGATATTCATAAACCAATCTAATAATAGATCCTCCCCATCATCTCCTTTTTGCATTATGTCTTCAAGTGTACCCCTCCATCTCTCCCTCATCTTATCTAAAGAAAGGCCTTCTTCAACTGAGGTATCTATATTGATTAGAATAGCTACAATTGCCTCCCATTCATCAATCATTTGGTTCAAATCCTTACTTATTTCTTGAACTTCATCTTGATGCACATAAATAGCCTTGGATTTATACCTTATTATACTCACAATTTTCCCAATACAATCTGCATTATCCTCCTCAAGAATTAAATGTTCCAACAAAGATGATTTAGGTACTTTATCAATTTCCTCAAGCTTTTTAACATAGTCGTTATATTCCTCATTCTACTTATCTAGATCTTTGGTACATTGATCTAGATCCCCTGCCAACTCAAGAGTTTCCTTGTGAATCTTAAAACCATTAGCAAGAACATCATCAACTTGTTGATTGAGCTTATCCAACCATCTCTCTAGCATTCCAACCTTGCTCTTCATTTGAACCAAATCATCTTGCTCCTTCTTTGTTAATAGGATTGGTGATTTAGGGGCAGCAACATGTTGAGAGATTGGAGTTGAAACATCTTTCAAAAACCTATACAATTGATCCAATTGAGCCTTAAGCTCATCCTTCTTTTGCTTATCCTTGATCATTCAGGACTTGGCCTTGATCATTCAGGACTTGGTAGAGGAAGCCACAATATCTATTAAGTTCATTTGTTGATTTCTTATAGGCCTTCCCAAATTAACTGTGCCCAATTGATAATCAATAATTTGCATATCCTCTCGGTTCTTATCCACCATTGGTATTGCACACTCAATAATAATCTCCCCTATGTCAGTAAGCTTGGTGGAGTGAAGAACCCTAGCCTTCTTTTGGATCTAGTGTGCTTAGACATCTCGAAGAATCAAAGATAATGAGCTAGTTAAATGTGATTAGGAATTTAAAATCAATTCACATGTGCAAAGAGACTATAATTAATGCCATTAATATAGTTGGTAAGAGGTGAAGCAAACGACATGAACAGGTGCTAAGTCCTGTGAACACCCAAAGTAGGGAAGACACGGACCCGGGTCCAAAACCAAACAAGAAAGCTTTGACAAGTTCCTTATCGAACTCCAAGCTTGATCCTGGTCCCCAAACAATGACAACGACGAAGAAAAGAAACAAGGGCGAGATCAAAATCGAAATCAGAACTAGAACTTTCACAAAGTTCAAAGTTCGTGTCAGATTTTGGTTCCACTCCCAAACAAGAAATAAAAAATTAAACAAAGATGAGAAAACACGAAGGGAAGCGGGAACGAAATGAAAAGTCGACCCGACCCAAACACCAATGGAGACAAACACAAAGAAAATAGGCAGTGTCAGAATTAGAAAGGGAACAAAAACTGGAACTTTAGAAAGTTCTAAGTTAGGTTCCAATTCTGGTTCCGTTTCTAACCAGGAAAAACAAGACGCAAGGAAAACAACAAAAAACCCAAGGGAGAAAACAAACAACGAAAGGAAACAAGGCAAGAAAGCAGACTTAGAGTTGGAACGAAATCCGAAATAGGAACTTTGGAAAAGCTCAAAGTACATATTTGGTTTTGGATCCACTTCCAACAAAAAAAAATGAAAGAATTAGGAGAAAACAGAAACAACTCCGAAGACCCAAAGAAAAACAAAAGACAAAACAAAAAAAAACAAAGGGGGACCCATTTTTTTGCAAAATAAAATGGGGTGGTTATGCAAGGCATAACAATTACCATCTCTTCTATATATTGAAAAAGACTTAGTCTTTTTCCTTAGTTCTTGGTTTCTTCCTTTGCATTCTACAAAGAGATCTCTTATAACTCATTTTCAATTGATTAATATACATCAACGCTTTATTTTCAGTAGATTATTTAGAGTTTTGCAAAGTTTCCTTCAAGATATTCAATAGAAAAAAAGTTTACCTTCACAATTTCTGGTGTTTTGTCTCTTTTAAATGATTTGATGCAAGTTTAATGTCTTTTAAAATAGAAACCTTTAAATTTTTGTCTCATTTACTGATGCATGTACACAATAGCATTTTATCACATGTCATTGATTGTGCTCTTAAGTTTATCCCTTCTCTTAATTTGTGAAAACCCTATTTTCCTTAGTAAGGAAAGATTAAACAAATCCTTTTAGTGAAATATTTTGTGATCAATGTGCTTAAATTGAGTTGTGTTAATAGATTTCTTAGAAAATTAGTTGTGATAAAGCCTACATAGTAGTACTTTTCTAGTGCATCACCTCCTAGAAATAGTTTATCATTCAAGTTACCTTTAGTTTCATAGATTAATCTTTCTCTCTTTTCCCACACAAGTCATTAGATTCTAGGAGATGAAAAGGGGAACCAACCCATAATATGGAGACTCACTTTCATTATGAGCAACCCAGAGGCTCGAGAGTGTTTCCATGTTACACAGGTTTGCTAAGCTTTCTAGCTTTTCATTCAAGTGCAATCCCTCATGCTAATAGATTTTGGTATGTTTTGTGGGACTCTGAAGATCACTTCAGAGAAAGAATTCAAAGCTTTGAATCTACTATTTTTAGATATACAATAATACTTTACCTATCAGAGGTTTTAATTTTATTTGGTGACTTCATTTTCCTAGTTTTAATTGTAGATCCAACAACACATGAGAAGAGTTTAGACAATAGGAAGTGATAACCCCTTTGAATACTTGCAGCTTTCATTTCCCAAGAGAAGAGGTAGAACATCATGAAGGAGATTAAAGAGATCAAGATCATGTTCAACACTAAGATCTCATTCTACTCCTAGTCTCAGGTTTGCAAGTTCAATACTAGTAATTCTAGCATGTCCTATGCTAATATTTTAGATCCCAAATTCAAGAGTTCAAGCAGCTCTGATGGCTAGTGCACATTCATTTGTACCATTAAATGGGGGAAACCCATTGAATCTGCATCAACATGATGATATACCAGTGGCTGCACTCAAAAGCTTAGCTATTTTCACTGGTGAAGATCATATTACATTGATAGAGCATATAAGAGATGTATTTTCACTTTGTGGAGTTCATCATGGTACAAAAGATAATGTGGCATTAAGGCTTCTAGCAGCTTCATTCAAAGGAAAAGCACTCTAGTGGTTCAGAGGTTTTCCTGTTAATACTGTTCCATCATGGGATGACCTGGGAGACAAGTTGGGTAAGCAATTTTTAGACAAGTCAGATCATATTTCTCTTGTTGAGTAGATGATGACCATTAAAAGAGCTCCATAGGAGTAGATGACTAATTTCATTTTCTGTTTTCAAATAACCTAGAACAGAATCCCAACAATGATAAGACCTTCACCTGATCATGCATTCTTGTATTATCTTAGAGCATTAAATAGTGATGTTGTTGTAATGTTACAATCTATGGGTGGAGTTACATTACCTATAGCCTTTGATATTGCTATTAGAGCAGAGAATAACCTCATTCAGGTTGGTAAAATTGCACCCAGGCCTCTTAAGACTATTTTTCCTAATATTCAACCATTAATTCCTATTCAAATATCTCCTATATCCCCATTACCCGTTGTTCCAACCTTAGGATTTCAAGTAGTTGTTCAAAATAATGTTGTTCCAAAAAATTTAGACTTGCAAGATCTTAGGGTTACCCAGCAACAAATGACCAAATTTTTTCCTACAATTATCAATAACCTAGTGAGCCTCAAGAATCAACAAGCTCTGAATTACAAACCTTACCAAGCACCATTTTAGAAAAATAGACCACCTTACCAGGATGATTATCAAGGAAATAAGAGAAATTTTAATGCTAGGCCTAATTAGCCATATAACCAAAATATTACTAACTCTTCAAAAGAGGTTGCACCTATGTAGAATAAACTAGTATAGGATTATGTGTAGTGCTATCCATGTAGTCAACCTCATTGCATGAATGGAGTGGTCAATCGGGCTCTTATGGTGCAGAGTAACTATGCTACTTTATAAAATACAACAAAGGAGAACAACGATCAACAAGGTTCGCAAACACAGTAGAATGACCTTAATGTTGCCATGATGAACTGGTAAGGTAATGAATTTTGTGGAGTTAATCATGTTCAAGGACATAACTAGTCATCTACCTCCATTGCAGCTAATACAATGTCAAAAAATAGATCTTTTGACCTAAGACAACAAGTTATTTCTAAGGAATAACAAGCTGATAAAGACCAACATCAAACTGCTCATCAGAAAAACTAGAATTCTACAACCCAATAGGGGCTAGTTCATCCTTCTATAGCTCAAAATATTCAAATTCTACCAAGAGGACAAGTTGTAGCTACTAAAGAACATCAAAAAACTCAATCTTAGCCTTTACCAAAACAAACTGAAGCTGCTATTCGAAAAGTACAACAAAAGGTTAGTTTCTCAACATTTAATATTATTGGTCATATGAGGTGAGGTACAATTAGCATGTCCATGTTAGATGCATTGCACATTCCTAGACAAAAGGATTTATTGCAGGAAGCTTTAGCTAAGATATCTATTTCTGATGAGTTTACTAAAGAACTACCTATTGTTCTTGTAAATAATCCAGAAGTCAAAAGTGAACATCCAGCTCAAGAGGTAAAGCCACCTTTTTTTTTTTATGTCAGTCTAATTATTCGTGATAGTATAGTGCATAAGTGCATGATTGAATCAGGAGCAAGCAACTCTGTTATGCCCAAACAATTGGTAGATAAGTTAGAATTGGTATATGATCCATTGTCAAAAGGGGTAGTTCAATTAGATGGTACAACCATTAAGTTTGTTGGAGTTATTAAAAGTATGCCTCTTACCTTGCATGCTTGTTCAATCTTTTCAATCCCACATGATATCTATATCATTGACTTGCCACCATTCTTTTCCATTTTCCTTTCTAGAGATTTAACAAAAAAGGTGGGTGGGTATTTGTCATCAGATTGTTCACATATGTTTTTCAGAACTACATATGGTACTAGAGTGATTGTCAAATTAGAACCACTAGCTAAAGACCATATTGATCCTTATGTTGCAAATCTTATAAATACAAACCTAGCTATCCATGAGCAGGAGGATCAATCCATGACCCTAAACCCCACTATACTATTGAAGGAATACCTGACATAAATTTAGATGAATGGGAAACTGAAAATCATGAGGTTGATCCTTTTAGTCACATGGATTAAGTATGTTTGGGCATTTATGGGATTTAGGAGCCTGATGTAATTATCCCAATTTTGGTCAAAAAAAAAAAGTAACTAGAATAGCAAAGTGATCAACTTTTGAAGTTGTATTTTGATGGCTCAACGAGTAAAGTAGGTGTTGGTGGAGGAGCCATGTTGATTTCCCCTATTAGAGAGAGATATTATTTAACACTTCACTTTGCTTTCAGCTACTCAAATAATATAGCTAAATATGAGGCATTAATTCATGGCCTAGAATGGGCCATAAGGAAAGGTATAAAGGGTTTATAGGAATTTGGTGATTTTTATTTGATAAAAAAATAGTAAGAAATTTGAATGTAACCAAAAGTGATTTTCTTAAGTTGTATAAACACAAAACTCAAGATTTAATTAAATAATTTGATGCTTTCAATCTCTTGTCTATTACTAGAAATCAGAATAAAGAAGCAGATAAACTTGTTGCCATAGGATCACAATCTGATATACCAACTGATATACACAATGTTGAGGTACAACAATATGTAAAAGTGGTTGTGAGACCATCTATACCTAATATTAACATTAGTTGGCAGGTTTTTGATAATGATGAACAGATTATCTATTTTTTGATGGAGGAAGCAGAGTTTTCTACTAGAAACCAGGAAAATCTTGAGCATTAATATGATAATTAGATTTTGCAATTAAAGTCCCATAAGATGCCTAAAGGTTTGGTGTCCTTAGAATCAATTTTTAACACTAATGATTAGGTTAGAAAAGATAAATCCAACATAAAAGTGAAGGAGGAATACTATGAAGCAATTGAAATGGGTATGTGTAGGATCATCATGGAAAAAATAGGCCCTTAAGTGGCAAAAAAATCAGAAAAATTAGAGTTAGGGAACTTGACGTAAAAATTTGAATAAGTTATCTATATTATTTTAAAAATATGTAAGAATAGAATCTGTAGCAAATTGAATGTAGTTTCTAAACTACTAGGTTTGTTTAAAAAAAAAATCTATTTGGTGAAAATTTGAAATTTCAATGCAGTAGTAATTAAATTTCAAGGAAAAAATAAGAAGTAGGTGTATGTCTAACCACCCTAACCATAATAAAATGATAATATTTTTTAAAGATTTTAGATATGAGTAGAGGACTCATGTCCCAATGTGATGCATATTTTTTGTAATTTTTTTCCAAATAAATAATCAATTATTTTTTTTTTATTACAACTTTTAAAAAATATAAAAAACTCATATGTATGACCACCTTAACTTGGTCAAAACTTCATGAAATTAATTTTTTCTTTTTTTAATACTATATTATGTGAAGCATAGAATGTGACACATGTTTTGGATTCAAAAAATGTGATACCATTTGAAAACTATAAATGTTTTTCAATTAGTTTATCAATCAGGACTCTAGTCATAATTTGAATAGAAAATGAATAATAATTACTTCTTAAATTCAAAGTAAAGCATAATTTATATTGGTGGAAATATGAGAATCTCCTTTAAAAACCCTTTTCGTTTCATCAATTTTGGGTAAAAAAAAGTCATCAGCCACATTCCCACCATATTGCCACTTTTTGGCCCATCATGATCCTACACATACCCAAATATTCAAAGACAAGCTTCTCAAGCTTGGAAAAGTCTATACCAATGAAGAACATGAAGCCTTTATCTTGCTTTGCCAAGAATTCTGTGATATTTTTGCTTGGAAGTATGGAGACTTAAAGGGTTTTAAACCTGAATTAGCTCAACACACCATTGAGCTAGAAACCAATGGAAAACCACTGAGGTAGAAGCATAGGCCTTTAAATCCAAAATTGGAGCACCTTATGAAAATAGAATTGAGCAAATTCATTGAAGGTAGCATTATCTTTTCGATAAAACATACATCCTGGGTTTCAAACTTGGTGCCTATTAGGAAAAAGAATGGAGAGATAAGGTTGTGTGTTGATTTTTAGTGGTCTAAACAGAGCCTCACTCAAGGATCACTATCTGCTACCTTCAATTGAGCATATTTTGCAGGTTGTTTGAGGTTCACAAAGGTTTGCATTACTGGATGGTTATTCAGGGCATAACCATATTTTGGTTAAGGAAGAAGACTAGTTCAAAACATCCTTTACCACCAAGTGGGGTACTATGGCTTACAAAAATATGCCCTTTGAATTGCCAAAAACTGTTATCATGAGGGATTGCACCTGAATGCAAAGTTGTAAAGCTTAGCAATCCCGTGTAACATGGAAACACTTTTGAGCCTGTGGGTTGGTCATAATGAAATTGATTCTCCAGATTATGGGCTAGTTCCCCTCTTGGTCTCCTAGAATATAATGGCTTGTGTGGGAAAAGAGATAAAAATTAATCCATGAAACCGAAGGTAACTTTAACTATAAACTATTTCTAGGAGGTGATGCACTAGAAAAATACTACTATGCAGACTTTCTCACATCTAATGTTCTTAAAAATCTGTTAACACAACTCAATTTGAGCACCTTGATCACATAAATATTTCATTAAAAGGATTTGTTTAATCTTTCCTTACTAAGGAAAAAAGGGTTTTCACAAATTAAGAGAATATATAAACTTAAGAGCATAATCAATGACCTACGATAAACTACTATTGTGTACATGCACCAATAAATGAGATAAAAATTTAAAGGATTCTAATTTAAAAAAAATTAAACTTGCATCAAATCATTTAAAAGAGATAAAAAACCACAAATCATGAAGGTAAACTCCGTTTCTATTGAATATCCTAAAGGAAACTCTACAAATGTCTAAATAATCTGTTGAAAATAAAGTGTTGATGTATATTAATCAACTAAAAATGAGTTACAAGATAGTCTCTTTGTAGAATGCAAAGGTAGAAAACAAGAACTAAGGAAAAATACTAAGTATTTTTCAATATATAGAAGAGATGGTAACTCCAAGGCGCCAAGAGGTGGAACTGAAAGCAAATTGTTCAAGTGTAAAATATCTCTGAAACCCCTCTCATGAGAAAAATAGAAAATCCTCAAAAAAAGGGCCCACAACTAAAGAAAACTGAACTCCAAATGTTGAAAACTCCTACCCTCAATGTGCATGATCAAAATCCCTCCAAAACTGATGTGAAACTGAAGACATGTCTCAAAAATATCCATTAATAGTGGCCATACTTCAAATGACTCCCACTAACTTTAGTCTTACTTCGCTTGTATCTCTTGCATGATTTTAGGAAAAGGGATCTGTTTGATTAAATATTAAAGATAGTAAATGTGATTATTTTAATATTTATCATGTAATAGTCCTCGTTTACATTACATGGTAAATATTAAGGTAATAAAATGGGTATCTGTAGGATCATCATGGAAAAAATAGGCCCTTAAGTGGCGATGAAAATTCAGAGTTAGGCAACTTGACGTAAAAATTTGAATAAGTTATCTATATTATTTCAAAAATATGTAACAATAGAATTTGTAGAAAATTGAATTTATTTTCTAAACTACTAGGTTTATTTAAAAAAAAAAATCTATTTGGTGAAAATTTAAACTTTCAATGCAGTAGTACTTAAATTTCAAGGAAAAAATAAGAAGTAGGTGTCTGTCTAACCACCCTAACCACAATAAAATGATAATTATTTTTTTAAGATTTTAGATATAAGTAGAGGACTCATGTCCCAATGTGATGCATATTTTTTCATAATTTTTTTCCAAGTAAATAATTAATTATGAATTTTTTATTACAACTTTTTAAAAATATAAAAAACTCATATGTCTGACAACCTTAGCTTGGTTAGAACTTCATGAAATTCATTTTTTTTAATGCCATAGTATGTGAAGCATAGAATGTGACACATGTTTCGGATTCAAAAAATGTGATACCATTTGAAAGCTATAGATGCTTTTCAATCATCCTATCAATCAAGACTTTAGTCTTAATTCAGATAGAAAATGAATAATAATTATTTATTAAATTCAAAGTAAAGCATAATTTATATTGGTGGAAAACAAAGAATCTCCTTTAAATACCTTTTCATTTCATCAATTTTGGGTAAAAAAAATTCGTTACCCACATACCCTACACATACCCATCATATCGCCACTTTTTGGCCCATCATGATCCTGCAAATACCCAAATATTACCTTTAATATTTAATTAAATAGTTTGTTTGTCTATAAAACATGCAAAAAATATAAGTTAAGTGCTCCTTTACTTCAAACTCAAATGATAAACTTGAACTTGACCTACAAGTCAACCTTCAAAACACATGGGATCCCTAAAATAATTAGGTCGATTGGACTTCAAGTCAAGTGTTAGAACTGTAAAATTCTGAATATTTTCACAATCTTTTCATATCCCTAAGTTTCCAATCGAGTCCTCACCATGTGCTCAGGGCCTCTCTTCATAATATTTTTCTCACATTCTACCCATTTTTATCCCATAAAGTCCATCAAGGTCTGAATATTCCATATTATAATTCCTATCGACATGAAGAAATCAAAGTCTCCTCGACCCATTATGTATTTTTGCTAATATACGTTTGTTGTTGCCTATCGGCAAGACATCTTTGAGGTCACAACGATCAAAATTTACCTACAAGAACCTATCGGCAGGAAATTTTCATTGTCTCGGTGACTCAAAAGGACTATTTTCGGCAAAGACTTCAGGGTGAAGTCTTACCAATTGCATTATGTCTCAGAGACTGGCACATAGAACGATGGTGTTCGGCAAGAGTTATGTCTTCGGTATGTGGTCTCACCGAATGGGTTGTGTCTCACCGACCATGTGCACATGGACATACTTCGGCCAAACGAATGGTATTCGGCATGAGGTCTTGGTGAGATCTTATGTCTCACCAATCGGCGATAGAAGGAGCATGTCAGTGAGAGATTTTTCTTCGGGGTGAAGTCTCAGAGAGCTCTTATTGTCTCATCGACTGGCGTGGAACGAACAAATATCTCGGTAAGACTCGTGTGCATCAGAGTAAGGTCTTAGCGAGTGGCTCCAGTCTTGTCGACAAGGCACAAAATGGATTCTATCGAATAGCTTTTGGAGTAACATCTTGCAGTCTTGCCGGTCTAAATGTCACACCAAACTATTGTTGCATCAGTGAAAAGGTGATATTGTCACGACGATCAAAAGTGAACTCAAGGTGTATCTCGATGAGATATAAGGCGATCTGTGGGACATCTCCTCAACTCAAAATTGTCACAGGGACACACAAGATGAAAGAGATGACTTTCGGTGGGACATTTGGCCTTCGGTATGACTTCAGAAATGTCTCAGCGAGTGTTTTGCAAGCGTAAAGTGAAACCCGAATATAGTTGCTCACCAACATTGGAATGCAAAGCGATGTGTCATTTCAGATGCAGATGTATAGATATTCATTCTCAATTGTAAAGAGAGATAAGACATTAGATTAGAGATATAGTAGGTAGATTAGAGATGGATCCAGTAGAATAAAATTCTCAAAACAGAGACTATGATGTATGATTTCAAGATGGATATTTCAATGAAAATAAGTTGATGTGGCGGTTCATTTCTGGTGTCAATTGTCTATTGTGCTTATTGAAGGTATTATTAAATTTTTCTCCAGGGTTGGCTTTTTTGGTTATTTAAATTGGTATAACAAGTTTATATTTAGTTTATCACTGCACATTTGTTGTATCTGTGTGGTTAATTAACTGGTTCTTTCAAGGAGAGATTAAATCCTTTTGATTAATCATAGTAATCAGGGAAATTCATTTGGATCATTAAGAATAGCTTAGTAATCACAGTCTCACATGTTTATACTAGTTATAAACAAAACATATTCCAAACAATTTGAGTGTTCTCTAGAAATAAATTGCCCATTTCTATTTCATTTGACTCCGCATACACAATAAGGCACTAGTCTCTGCATTTCACCATTCAGATTCGTTCATTTTCTTTACATCTGTTAACTGACCATATTAGGTTTTTATATTATATATAATTTATATGAAATTTAGTCTTATTTGTCCATTCCCATCTGCCATTGTGGGAAAAACATTTCAAGGAAGAAGCACATTAAGGCTGCTTCATTCATATAGGTACACCCGTCTAGGTCTAGCAACACCTAAAGAGTAGAAGGTCTAAAGCATCTGACCTTGTCTATTACCCTAAAACGTATTAAGAGTTTGGCAGCCTCCTAAGGCATTTTGCCTGCGTTTTTGAGAGCTAACAAATTGGTGACTCTGCTGGGGACAAACATCAAAAAATCTGGTTGAAGACTATCATATAGAGTCATTGAAGAAAAAGTTGTAATTTGAGAAGTTTCAAAAAGAGTGATTCCGCTGGGGAGAGGATCAAAAATAGTTATTTCAAAAAGAAAAAATTTCCTACTTTTGGAAAAGTAGGTGGCGACTCTGGAAAAAACTTGATGAAGAATGGAATCTGTGTATGGAACAAAAGAATATTTTCAGAAGCAACAGTTGATAAGAGGAATTGAAGAATTGAAAAAGAAAAAGCTGCAATTGGACAAGCAACCGTTACAATTAGGAGAATTCTACAATAAGGATGAATACACAAATATAGGAAGGAATTGGGCCCCTCAAGTGCCTCATGATACAATTGGAAATTTCTGCAATGGAGGCGATGCACTTCATTCACAATAGAACATTTATTCATCACATCCATCAAAGCAAGTAAATGCTTATCCAGTCCCTTTTGGACAAAGATTGATGAGTTATCAAGACTGTCAATGTGATCAATGTCAAATACAACATAGCTCCAGCCCACTTGGACATGTCAGTCAAAATTTGCAACAAGGTACGTATCATAACCAACAATCTAATGATGATGAATATTTCAAAAATATTTTGGACGCCTTTCTTGACATAAGGAGATATAGAGGAGAATCTGGGCACTCTTTGCTCCACATAATGATGGATTTTTGTAGGAAAATACCTATTAATTCCCCACCTAGTAAACTTGAGATCATTCAGTAGTTCATGAAAGTGTATGAGCCAAACCCAGTTTATTGGCATGAATCATGGATACCAATTTATTTTGATCAACTAGATGAATGGACAGACATTGTAGATAGGAAAAGATATGAAGATAATTGTGAAATCATTGATGAAGATAGAGACATTGATCAAAACGTGCAGCAATATGTGTGCCATAATCAACAATTTGAAGAAGAAAAGGATGAGAATGTATATACTCGAAGCCAGGACTCCATCACAGAATTAGGATGCAGAGTTTCCCCCTTGGATGCATTTCTTGACATAAGGAAATACGAAGGAGAAGATATAATTCCTCTATACAACAGAATGAAAAAAATTTGTATGCTAAACCCTTCTCATTGTAGGCCTACAAGGGCCATGTTTGTTGAACAGTTTGTAAGAGCATGGGAACCTAAATCAGTTTATTGGCCAGAAAAGCAGCGTACCTTTTATCCGGTGAATAAATTTATTGATAACATGCAAAGGAGAAGGTATGACGACAATGGTGATATCATGGATGAGTATCAAGGCATTGCTCAGATGATGCACCCAATAGAAGATGAGACAGGTGCAAGTCGAAATGGTTCATGTGATAACTTGCATGAGGAAGATGAAGATACAAGAGATCTCTCTTGCATAACAGATTGTGACAGGGAAAGCAGTGTATGTTATGAGGGATCTAATAAATATTTAGATTATGAAGATGAAGCTATGAATTCTGATTTATAGCAAGGTGATTCTTGCAGTTCTTGGGGTAATCAAGAGGAAGAAACAATGGAAAATGTGGATCCATTTGACAGTGAACAAATAAACCCTTTAGCTGCAGCTCATAACCATAAGGACATGATTGATGAACAAGAAGATTGCACATTTGAAAATAGTTTTAATTTTTCTTCAAAACTATTGTATGATCAAATAATAGAGGAATCTTAAGTGACATCTGACCAAGGTGTCCTACAAAGTGATTTCTTTTTGAATCCACTCCATGATGAGGATGGAACATGCTCAAATGAAGAGGAGAGTACATCAACATGTGAAGAGAACAATTATAATGATCTTGAAAAATTCCATGTTGATGAATTGGAAAATGAAATGGAAGGGGATTGTGTATCATGTCACAATGAGGAAGAGTTTGAGGGAAATCATGTGAATCTTGATTTACAACAAGGAGATATTTCCAGCTCTTGTGGAGATCAAGAAGAGGGAGAAATAATAGAAGATATGGAAACGTGTTCACTCTGCAGTGAGAAAATTTCAGATTTGCTAACTCTTGAATACTAGAGATGTGCACGCAAGGATGATTCTGAAGTTTTGTGTCCAACTTACATTTGTTTTGATAGTGAAAGTTCTTTGTGCAATGATTCTTATGACTCCCAGTGCATTTCTCGAAATGATGAAGAAACCTTTGAAGTTGATCAAGAATCTTTGTCCATTCATGAAGAGGTATGTGATTTTGAAATTTCTAACTCATGTGGAGAAAAAATTTATTTGCATACGAAGGAGGATATAAGTCTAGCATTGATTGGTTCATATATGCATGATATTGATGATATGAGTCATACTCCAATGGCGTTTCCAAATGGTAATATGGAAGAGGTGCCAAAGGTTTCAGATTTGTTTGTCTCAAGCAGTATTATTATGACAAAAAAATTTGATTCTGAAGAGAAGCACCTTGATGGTGAAATTTTAGTACACCTAGGAGAATGTTTTATAATTCATAACAGTGAGAAGGATAATGAGAAATTTTGCATTTAATATGCATTTATTTTGTATGTTAAGGATAATAGAAATTTGTCCCATGATGATGGAGAATTTGAATTACAAAATGATGAAGGGAATTTGGGCCAAGCTAAGCGTGGTGATTCTCTAAGAACTTTGAACAACCGTGACAAGGAAGACTGCATGAATATCTTCAAGAAGAATCTGATGAACTTAAAGCAAAACCAGTTGTTTGATAGAGGAAAGTATGGGCTTTTCTTTTGGATGGACTTGAGCCATCATTTATGGTTTGAGTTTCAGATAGAAAATAGTTCAAAACTGATGAAGTTGTAACACAGAGGATTAAGGGTTGCTAGTGCATGGACATCTCTTGATGATCCTCTTTAAAATTATTTTCCATGCACAGTAGTTTAGGGTTTTGTTCATCTCCATTTTGCATTCATTTCCATTTCCATCTTGCTCTCTGATCCATCACCTTGAGTTTGGTCTGCTCACCTAGAAATCTGGATCCTTGCAATGATCTCACAACCATTCATCCCCAGACAGAGCCACTGTTAGAACTGTAAAATTATGAATATTTTCACAATATTTTCATATCCCTAAGTTTCCAATCGAGTCCTCACCATGTGCTCATGGCCTCTCTTCATAATATTTTTCTCACATTCTGCCCATTTTTATCCCATAAAGTCCATCTAGGTTTGAATATTCCATATTATAATTCCTATCGACATGAAGAAATCAAGGTCTCCCCGATCCATTGTGTATTTTTGCTAATAAATGTCTATTGTTGCCTATAGGCAAGACATCTTTGAGGTCACAGTGATCAAAATTTACCTACAGGCACCTATCGACAGGACATTTTTATTGTCTCGATGACTCAAAAGGACTATTTTTGGCTAGACAAAGACTTCAGGGTAAAGTCTTATCGATTGCATTATGTCTCAGGGACTAGCACATAGAATGATGGTTTTTGAAAAGAGTTATGTCTTCGGTATGTGGTCTCACCGAATGGGTTGTGTCTCACTGACCATGTGCATGTGGACATACTTTGGCCAAACGAATGGTATTCGGCATGAGGTCTTGGTGAGATCTTATTGTCTCACCGATCGATGACAGAAGGAGCATGTCGATGAGATTTTTCTTCGAGGTGAAGTCTCGGTGAACTCGTATTGTCTCACCGACTAGCATGGAACAAACAAACATCTCGGTAAGACTCGTGTGCATTGGAGTAAGGTCTTGGTGAGTGGCTCCAGTCTTGCCAACAAGGCACAAAAGGGATTATATCGAATAGCTTTAGGAGTAAGGTTTTGCAGTCTTGCCAATCTAAATGTACGCTGAAGTATTGTTGCATCGGTGAAAAGGTGATATTGTCATGACGATCAAAAGTGAACTCAAGGTGTATCTCAGCGAGATATAAGGCGATCTGTGGGACACCTTCCCAACTCAGAATTGTCACACAGACACACAAGATGAAAGAGATGACTTTCGGTGGGACATTTGGCCTTCGGTATGACTACAGAAATGTCTTGGCGCGTGTTTTGCAAGCGTAAAGTGAAACTCGAATACAGTTGCTCACCGACATTGGAATGCGAAGCAATGTGTCATTTCAAATGCAGATGTATAAATATTCATTGTCAATTGTAAAGAGAGATAAGACATTAGATTAGATATGCAGTAGGTAGATTAGAGATGGATCTAGTAGAATAAAATTCTCAAAACAAAGACTATGATGTATGATTTCGAGATGGAGATTTAAATGAAAATAAGTTGATGTGGCGGTTCATTTCTGGTGTCAATTATCTATTGTGCTTATTGAAGGTATTATTAAATTTGTCTCTAGGGTTGGCTTTTCTGGTTATTTAAATTGGTATAACAAGTTTATATTCAGTTTATCAGTGCACATTTGTTGTATCTATGTGGTTAATTAAATGGTTCTTTCAAGGAGAGATTAAATCATTTTGATTAATCACAGTAATCAAGGAAATTCATCTGGATCATTAAGAAGAGCTTAGTAATCACAGTCTTGCATGTTTATACAAGTTATAAACAAAACATATGCCAAAAAATTTGAGTGTTCTCCAGAAATAAATTTCCCATTTCTATTTCATTTGACTCCGCATACCCAATAAGGCACTAGTCTCTACATTTCACCATTCAGATTCGTTCATTTTCTTTACATCTGTTAATTGAACATATTAGGTTTTTATATTGTATACAATTTATACGAAATTTAGTCTTATTTTTCCATTCCCATCTTCCATTGTGGGAAAAAAATTTCAAGGAATAAGCACATTAAGTCTGCTTCTTCATATAGGTACACCCGCCAAGGTCTAGCAACACCTAAACAGTAGAAGGTCTAAAGCATCTGACCTTGTCTGTTACCCTAAAACGTATCAAGAGTTTGGCAGCCTCTTGAGTCATTCCACTTGCATTTTTGAGAGCTAACATCAAGACCATGGAATTATTATGTGGAATGATTTTTGTTAAAACAAAAGTAAAAAATACCCCATCATCGAATTAGGGCATTAAGCCAAAACACTCGAACCCTAATGATTTTTTCTCATTCTTCACTGTGGATCCTTTTGGGGACAAATCTGCACCGCCATGCTTTTGGTAGGGGTTTGGAGGAGCTCAATCTTCTTTATTTCTTGTTGTTTCAGATAAATTTTTGAAAAAAAACTTGAAGGAAACATGGTAAGCTTTTCCATAGTCATAAATCTAGGCTTTTTCTTCCATCTCGAAGGAATTCTTGGGCTTCTAAGCCATGGCTGTAGCATTACTTTTTCTGATGTTTTTCTCTATATTCTTGTTCTATTGATATTTTTTTCATTTTGGACCACCATGATGAGCATTGGTTCAAGCTTGGGAAAACTTCATAATGTAGGTTTTATTGTATTTACTTCACATCAAACTTAGGTAAGAACTCTAACATTTGAAACTCTACATTTATTCTTATGTCTTGTCTACAAAATTTCTTGATTTGAGCTCAACATAGTTGTAAAAATGACTGAAACCATGCTTTCTCATTTTGTAGTCCCCCCCATTCATTTATGCATCTAGGTTTTATTATTATTTGATATTTGAGGGTTTTTGTTTTGGATGTGAGCAATTATTTGGGCTTTGAAGAGCCTCTTTCACTCGTAGGCCACCATGATAAAACCTCTAATGCTTACTTTTTTTTGAGTGATTGTTGAGTATTGATCTTTATTTTGAAGACTTTAACTTTTGTAGGTCAAGCTTTGTCTTTGTACTACTTAAATGTACATCAAAAATGCTTTTTCCTGAATGAATGGTTGTGGCTATACAACTGTTGGGTATTTGTTTTTGTCAATGTAATAACACCACATAATAGCAAACTTAGTCAATTTCTTCACAAGAAAATGGTTTGCAAAATGATTCAATACCATTGCACAATACGAGTATTATAGGAAACCCTACACATATTTCCTATTCCTTCATGCACTCTTTACCCTTTATCTTGTGTATTCTCCTATGAGGAAATGTATATTTGTAGTTTCAATATGCAATAGTGAATTTTTTAAGAGACTCTTGCATTCAAAATACTGTATGCTTTGTTTCTTCAGAATACTTGCATTAAAAAGGAACTCAAAGGCATCTTGAATATTGTTCTTTTATCTGATTAAAAAATATTGTTGTCTTTGAATGATCATTGCTTCTCCAACTATTGAATTATTATTTTCCTTGAATGATCATCATTTTATGCCTTTTTTCTCTTAAATATGATTGCCACATAATTGTGATATGCACTCTGGTTTCTTGTGACCTCCATTAGAATGTGATTTTTAGGTGTGTTTTTTCCCATGTCATTGGCATATTAAGGAGAGTATCCTCTTGGTAACTTACAGTTACTAGAGCAAGAGCAATTATTTGTCTTGTTAATTGATACAAGACCGCCTATTATTAAGAATCTTGACTATTGATTCACTTTTCTAATTTATATGAACACTTGCTCCACTTTGGTAACTATTGTCGACATAGAAAAAATAACCCTTTTACTTTTTTTTTTTTTTTCCCTCCTTGTGCTTATTTGGCTTGATTTCACCTTGATTTAATGTTGTAATGTAACTTATTCATTCACATTAGGTCTTGAATATTCAAATAATTAAGACTTTATGATGTCTTATGAAGGTGTTGTGAAGTGTTGTAACACATTTCTACACTTTTCTAGACTCTTATTATAATTAATCTAAATATTCCCTTTTTATCCCTTAGCAAGTCTTATCTCAAAGTGTTGTAAAGTCTTGTAACCAAATTTCATGGTTTTCTAGGCTTGTCACCACTAATTTCACCTTTCTTATGCTTTATTTGGCCCCTTTACAAACTTAGATGACTTAATTAATTGTTTTTTTAATACAAACCCAACAAACAACATTAAAGGAAACTTAATTCCCAACACCCACTTACAAGCCTTGAGTGGGACCCATTCACCATGGGTGGCGAATGAGTCCCTCTTGGCAAAAAATTAAAAATAATTTCAAATTTCTTTCAGGTTTTTATTCATTAAGACCTTATGTCAGCCTGTGATATTGTATATTTAGGAAATTAGGGCATAAGTGTGTATAGTGATTTTCTATCCATTTTAACCCCAATTCATCAAGTTCACTAATTCACCCATTCATTCAAGAATTCAAGCACTTTGCATCATTGAATCAAGCAAATATCTAACATCTTGGAGTAGCCATTAACACATCTTCAAACTTGAACAACAAGGTTTTGGTGAGTTTAGGAAATTTGCATGTTCTTTATTCATCATTCCTTGTTTATTTCATTTGATTTATTTATTTAGGGTTTGATTACCAAAGTGGGATTTGACCAAGGAAAATCCCTATACTCTAATCCTTAACCATTTTCCCCCTCTTTGTATGTGTGTTTGTAGGTCTTGTAGGCAGATTTGTCAAGGAGATAGGTGTTGAAAAGTGGTAAAAAAGTCATCAAATCTATTCAAGTCAACTAAAACCTATATCAAGCTTGGAGATAACATTCATCATGTTTTCTGCAGATTTGATTCAGTCAACCCGAGAAGAAGACAAGTGTAGATCTGGACCCACAGAGTTGACCCCTGAATTTTTAAATTTTTGGAGGAGGACTGATTTTCCATTAGTGGTGAATGAGTCCCACTGCTAGGCTAGAAAAAAAAAATTCATCAAAATTCAGTTCCCAACAGTCAGAAACCATTTCTGGCAATGTTTATCAAAAGTGGAATTGATTTGCCAACAATGGAAAATGAGTCCCACTGGTCATCAACAGTTATTTCTATCAGACTCCAAAACCTTCCAACATTAGAATTCCATCTCTAGGTGCACTCTGTTCAGTCTCATTCAATTTTTTTTCATTTGTGCATGTTTCTAGTTCATGTTTGCATACAACACTGTGTTTTCAAACACTTCATATTTCATAGTTTTGCATACATAATTAGTAATATTTTTTAGTTCTTTGTAGTTAGATTACTTCATTTACACATGTTTCATCTATTTCATATCTCTCTTTGATTGTAAACATTGCATTTTGGGCCCTAATCATATCTCCTTTTAGGTGAAAAACCCTAGAAGGAGCATATAGCATTAAGGTAGCCAAAATCTTTGTTTTCATTTGTGTGAACCTGCACATTGAACATTATCTTTTTGGTTGAAATCTACATTTACATTCTAGGACTCATAGCATTAGCTTTTGCATTAGCCTTTGCATTTTTTTTGCATCCTAGGGTTTATAAACTTGCATTAGTGAATATCTCATATAGATTTCCTTTTTACACTTCAAAACATTACAAAAACTAAAATTATGCATTTGTATCCTAGTTTTCATTTGAAAAGCATATAAATCACTTTAAATTTTCTGAAAAAATCACAAAAAAAAACTCATCCTTGGACTCATTCACCACAATAAGCGAATCAGTCCAGTTACACATTTTGCATTGCATTTTTTGGCATTTTCTAGACATTTTTTGAATTACAATTTTCTGCTGTTACATTCTATCATACTTTCCAGATTCTCTATTTTATTCTCTTTCTAGCATTTATTTTGCTTCATTCATTTGCATCATAGCTTTTTTCTTTAATTTGTTTTGGACATCATTAAAATCTTTAGTGGACATGTCAAACTATGCCTTTGGTTGTGATCCTAATGACCTTGAGCTTCCTCATGCTCCTTCAACTCCTAGTGAATTTCCACCTCGTGCTATTGACATCATTGGAGAAGATGATGATAGCATGAAAAAGTTCTTAAATGAATTCCTTGACAATCTTGAATACAATGCAACATTTTACCCATCTATGAAGTCACAAGATCTCCCTATTGTCTCACCTCCTGGCATGTTTCGTTACCTACATCCTGAAACAAAGGAAGGACCTAAGTTCCCTCCAATAGGTGTACCTAGTTCCTCTAAACAATCAAATCCTCAACCATTCTATGATAATAAAGTTACAAACACACCCATCAACCTTGAGGAAACTTTTGGCAAATGATTTACTATCTTAAGCAAGAAAGGTGTTGACATAACAACTGGACATGCAATTCATCACCTTTTTGAGCAACCTACAACTAAAGGAAACACACAAGGGTTAGGCTAGCAAGCTACCCCTAACTTGAACATCCTTATTCCTCATGAAAAACCTTTACATGCTTCCACTCACAAGGATGCTAGGATCCTGATGGGTCCTCTTCCTCCTTCCATTCATGAAATAGGTGAATCTAGTAAACACAAACAACCTTACAAGCTGAAAAAACTAAAGTTCCTCTCCACCCACCATTTGAATGTGAAAGGAAAATGAAAATTCTTTTAAACATATAGGTCTTATACTATTACCACCTTTGAATAGGTTGGTCATCTGACCTAAAGATTCCAACATACCATATTGTCAATACAATCATGTTCTTGGACATCACAATGATGAATGTCAGACATTGAAGGACATATTGAGTAAGTGTCACTTCACCAATACCAACTATTATCTTGTCATCCCATAGTACATTATCACCAACCCTATTATGCAATAATTGTAGAATTTCCTATTTTCATTATTGCATGATCTTTTCCATCATCCATTTTGGCTCATTCTTTCTTTACACTCAGTGGGGGAAAGAAGTTGTTATCCTTGTCCTGATAATACATTTGTCCTTGTCCCTTAGAAATGTTATTCATCTTTCACTTATACCATTTGATATTGGGAGATGGATGATTTTTTTAATGGGTGAATTACATTTAAGTTACTATCCTTTTTACGTGTTTCTTTTCCTTCGTGTCATTGTATGTGCTTATCATGTTACCCCATAATGTGTGTTTGATTTTCTCTTTGTGCATTTCCTCTATTTGTACCTCCATTCTTCTATATATCGTACTTTTATTTTTACTTTCAATTTTGTTTTTTGTTTTCCTTTTGAGGCTGACACAAAGCATTGAGATGAGCTATGTCTCTTCCATATTGACCCAAATGGTATCCTTTTCCTTTTTACTTTGTCCTTTCTTTTATTTTACTTTTTGGGATGACACAAGGCACTGAGACTGAAATTTCTCCTTCATGTTGACCCAAAATGTCTTTTCTTTTTCACCTTTGTTTTGTTTTTTCCTTTTTGGGGATGATGAAAAGCATTGAGACTATAATGTCTCTTCCATGTTGACCCAAAATGTCTTTCCTTTTTCACCTTTTTTTTGTGTTTTCCTTTTTGGGAGGATGCAAAGTGTTGAGACCACAATGTCTCTTCCATGTTGACTCAAAATGACCTTTCATTTTCTTTTGGTTTTTGTTCTCTTTGCATCATTCTTCCAATTCTATATATTCAGGGAATGATGACCATTACAATCTCTTTCGTTAAAAACATTGCAACAATGAACATACTGACCCCAAATCCATAGACCCCTTATGTGTTTGGTGTGCTCCTTTTGGGTAAACCCCTCTTTCTTTTGTTCCTTTTTCCTTTGCATGATGTATCCTTACTCGAAAACATATGACTTGAGATAGGGGCTTTCCATGATGGCTCTCATGTCTTGTTTCTTTTTTTCATTTTTCATTTGCTACTTTAAAGTAATTGCTCACAAAATGGTGTGTAGAAATTCCTTTAAAGTGGGGGGCATACATTGACATTATTCATTTGCATCTTTCTTCTTTCAGGTTCTTAGTGCAGCCTTGTTACTTTATACAATGTGTTTGTCACTTCATGGATGACATTGCGTGTGATGTCTTTCATGAGCATGATCTATCTTAGCATATTACATTCCTCTTAGTGACCTGATGTGACACAATGCATCCCCTAAGTTGTGAATATTCTATTCTTTGATTGGTCCTCTCTTGGAGACATTAGAAATAATGTTCCCTAAGTTAAGACCTCACATGAATGTAGCAAGACTCATTTGAACATTTCTTTTGCATGTTCCATTTTGCATTTACATGGCCACATTGCATAACACAACTTGCATGCCTGTGGTACCATTGCATTTCTTCATGAGTTCTAAGAATACAAAGCTTTGCTTGTCTCATGAAGCAAGAAATGACATTTTATTTTATGGCACCTTATTAAAGTTTTCAGGAGGTATAACTTTAGTATGGTTGAGTATGAAAGCCAATTTTGAGGCACAACTTTTCCCCATAGCCACCTAGTGGATTTCTCACCCTTTCGACAACCAGAAGTTCCATGGCCCTAGAGTGAGTATACTTGGGCTTCCTCATCTGGTGGAAAACCATGAGTTCCATCACCCCATAGTGAGTAAACATTTCTTGGTCCAAACAAATAGCCTAGATCTAATCCACAACGTGTTGGATAGATGATCGAAGCTTCATTCTCTTTTTCATCACTTTTATGTGTGTTCTTTTGTGCTTCTGGTTGATTTTCCATGGGATCTTCATCTTGGGGGATTGATCATCCCTCTCGATCATTATTGTCTCATCTTGTCAAACATTAGTACTTTCAAACCTCTCCTTTAGTGTGAGTTTGAAGCAAGTTCATCCTCACTAAAGTGGGCACCAACTGTGGACATAGAAAAAGTAATCCTTTTACTTTTTCTTGTTTTGTCCCTCCTTGTGGTTATTTGGCTTGATTTCACTGTGATTTAATATTGTAATGTAACTTATACATTGACATTAGGTCTTGAATATTCAAATAATTAAGACTTTATGATGTCTTATCAAGGTGTTGTGAAGTGTTGTAAAACATTTCTACACTTTTCTAGACTCTTCTTATTATAATTCATCTAAATATTCCCTTTTTATCCCTTACCAAGTCTTATTTCAAAGTGTTGTAAAGTCTTGTAACCAACTCTTATGCTTTTCTAGGCTTGTCACCACTAATTACACCTTTCTTATGCTTTATTTGGCCCCTTTATGCACTTATAGGACTTAATTAAATTTGTTTTTGCATAGAAACCTGAAAAATATGATTAAAGGAAACTTAATTCTTGACACCCACTTACAAGCCTTAAGTCAGACCCATTCACCATGGGTGACAAATGAGTCCCTCTTGGCACAAAATTAAAAATAATTTCAAAATTCTTTCATGTTTTTATTCATTAAGACCTTATGTCGGGCTGTGATGTATTTTCAGGAAATTAGGGTAGAAGTGTATATATATAAATGTTTTTCTATCCATTTTAACCCCCATTCATCAAGTTCAATAATTCACCCATTCATTCAAACATTCAAGCACTTTGCATCATTGAATCAACCAAATATCAAACATCTTGGAGTAGCCATTGACACATCTTCAAACTTCAACAACAAGGGTTTGGTGAGTTTAGGACATCTGCATGTGGTTTATTCATCATTCCTTGTTTATTTCATTTCATTTATTTATTTAGGGTTTGATTACCATAGTGGGATTTGGCCAAGGAAAATCCCTATACTCGAACCCTTAACCATTTTCTCCCTCTTTGGATGTGTGTTTGCAAGTTTTGTAGGCAGATTTGTCAAGGCGATAGGTGTTGAAAAGTGCTCAAAAATTCATCAAAGCTATTCAAGTCAACTAAATCCTATATCAAGCTTGGAGAAAACATTCAACCCATTTTTTGTAGATTTGATTTCGTCAACTTGACAAGAAGACAAGTGTAGATATGGACCCATAGAGTTGACCCCTGAATTTGCAAATTTTTGGAGGAGGACTAATTCACCATTAGTGGCAAATGAGTCCCACTGCTAGGCTAGAAAATTTGTTTTCATCATAATTCAATTCTTGACAGTGAGAAACTAGTTTTGGAAAAGTTTACCAGAAGCAAGACTAATTCACCATTAGTGGCGAATGAGTCCCACTAGTCATCAAAAATTATTTCTATTAGATTCCAGAACCTTCCAGCATCAACATTCCATCTCTAGGTGCACATTGTTCAGTCTTATTCAATTATGTTTTCATTTGTCCATGTTTCTAGTTCATGTTTGTGTGTTGTAGAAAAATGGCCCCATGTCATTTTCATGGCCTTTTAGGTCTTGTTTCATGGTGTTGGATCTATGTTGCTCTAATTCTATGTTGTATCATGGCTTGACCATGCTTATTCAGGTACCAAATCTCAAAGAACAACCTCTTGTGAAGGTGTTGTGAAGTGTTGTAAGACATTTCCACTTTCTTCTAGACTCTATTTAATACAATTCACCTAAAAGTCACCTTTTTACACATCAAAAAGTCCTATATTGAAGTGTTGTAAAGTCTTGTAAGAAGCCTTCACACTTTTCTAGGCACAATCTCCTTATTTACACCTTTCTCATGCTTTATTTTGTGTTTTTATGCCCTCATATGCTTAATTAAGTGTATTTTTTAATATTATCCCAACAAACAACATTAAACATAACATTATTTCTGAAACTTGGTTTTAGGTCCTAGGTGGGACCCATTTGCCATGGGTGGCGAATGAGTCCCCCTTGGCCCCAAATTCAAAATATCTCAAATTTCCTTTTAGGATTTTATTAAAAATAACTTGATGTTGGCCTGTGATGAGGTATGAATGGATAGTAAGGCACATAAATTGTTTAAATACGTGTTTTTCACCTCATTTTACATCTCCTACAAATCAATTCATCAAATTCACTTATTCACATATACATTCAAGCATTTTACATCATCAATTGAAGCAACTATTGAAGCAGCCATTGACATTACTTCAGACTTAAAAGATCAAGGATTTGGTGAGTTAATAGCATTTACATGTTCATTTATCATTTCCTTTTCATTTCATTTATTTCTATTGGGTTTGACTAAAGCAAACCCCTATTTGTTAACCCTTCAACATTTTTCCCCTTTGCTTGTGTCTTTGCAGCCTTTGTTTTGCAGATTTGTCAGGTTTAAAGGTGTTGAAAAGTGGAAATCAATTCAACTAGGATCTTCAAGTAAACATATCGCTATTTCAAGCTTATTGAGTGTTTTCTATGTGTTTCCTGTAGAACTGACTTGGGCAACCCGACATTCAGACATTCCAAAATATGGTGTTACAGAGTTGTCTGATTTTCCAAAAATCTAAGAGTGGATTGATTTGCCACCCTTGGCGAATGAGTCACACCTAAGACCTGAAATTTTTTATTTTGTCAGATCTCAAATCCCGACTATTAGAAATAAATTCCTAACACTTTTTCATCAGTAGAAGGATTGATTCACCCCCTTGGGCGGACCAGTCCCACTATAAAAAACTAGTAAAATTCATTAGCATTCTAGACAGTCCAGAAAACTCATATTTCATCCAAGTGCACTATGATTTCATCCTTCTCTTCTTGTTATGCATATTTCTTCCATTTTCTTCATTTTCTACATATCACAATGTGTTTTCAAACATAACTTAAATTGCACTTTTGCATTCATTTTAGATCATTTTAATCAATATATTGCATTTAGTTAAGTTCATTTACATTATATCACATTGCACACATCCTAATTTGAGTGTTACATTATCATTTTTGGACCTAAATCTCTCTCTTGCTAGGTGAAAAATCTTAGGAACAGAGCAAGCATTCTTGGTTCCCAAAATCTATGTCACAGTTTTCATACAACACTGTGTTTTCAAACACTTCATATTTCATAGTTTTGCATACATAATCAATAATATTTTTCAGTTCTTTGCATTTGTCTTACTTCATTGAGGCATATTGCATCTATTGCATATCTCTCTTTGGGTGTAAACATTGCATTTTGGGCCCTAATCATATCTCCTTTTAGGTGAAAAACCTTAGAAGGAGCATATGGCATTAAGGTAACCAAAACCTTTATTTTCAACTGTATGTTATCATCGCATACATATTTTATTAATTGAAATGTGAACTCCTCTCTTGTAAATGAGAGGATGCAACATGTTGAGGTTGACCCTTGTGGGAGCCCATTTTCGTCCACATACTGAAATGTTGAACATGATGAATTGGGTATGTGCAGGATCATGATGGGTATTGTAGGGTATGTGGCTGACAACTTTTTTTTTACCCAAAATTAATGAAATGAAAAGGGTTTTGAAAGGAGATTCTAAGCTTTCCACCACTATAAATTATGCTTTACTTTGAATTTAATAAATAATTATTATTCATTTTCTATTTGAATCACAACTAAAGTCCTGATTGATAGGTTGATTGAAAAAAATCTATAGCTTTCAAACAATATCACATTTTTTGAATCTGAAACATGCATCACATTCTATGCTTCGTATACTATAGGATTAAAAAAAAAATGAATTTCATGAAGTCTTGACCAAGTTAAGATGGTTAGACGTACGAGTTTTTATATTTTTTTAAAGTTGTACTAAAAAAAATAAATTAATTATTTACTTTGAAATAAATTACAAAAAAAAAATGCATCACATAGGGACATGATTCCTCTACTTATATCTAAAATATTATAATTTTATTGTGGCTAGGGTGGTCAGACAAACACCTACTTCTTATTTTTTCCCTGAAATTTAAGTACTACTGCATTGAAATTTCAAATTTTCACCAAATAGATTTTTTTATAAAAAAAAAGCCTAGTAGTTTAGAAACTACATTCAGTTTTCTACAAATTCTATTCTTACATATTTTTGAAATAATAAAGATAACTTATTCAAATTTTTACATCAAGTTGCCTATCTTTGATGTTTTTGAATTTTTTGCCACTTAAGGGCCTATTTTTTCCATGATGATCCTGCACATACCCAATTAGTAATGAAATATGTACCTGTACCTACATAGTGAACAAACATGTTAGATAAAATAGATACATCTCTTGATGATTTTCTTTAGATATATTGGATATATTTGTTTATTTTTCTTTTCTTGATCAGTTATAAGGTAGCAAGTATTTCCTTAATTAGACATGCATAGGATTTGTATGGAACCTCGAGCTCTAACAAAACATTTCAATCAACTACAGGTTTCTCTCCTGGAGCTACAATTGGACAACTCAACAATACTAACAAAACCTCCAAAAATGGGATTCGTCATTCATGAGGAAATGATGGGTCCCATATCTAATTTTATGCATTTATTTTCCTTGCATTTACTTGTTGTCTTATATCTTTTCAAATATAGTTACTCCCATGGCTTGTGTGGGACTACAAAAACATTAATTTTGAATAATATTAGTTTTTTCATATCAAATAATGATTTATGTATTTTCATTTGTGAATCACTTAAATAATATGAAATAAATAAATGAATTGTTTGAAGCATATTCTTATTAATGATGAATAACAACAAAACATACTTAAAACATGAACTGCAGAAACATTTTAGCTTCATAACCTAATAATCTTCGAATGTCTAATTTTCTTATCTGGATTGCCCATGTATCAAAATTTCTTCTCACCCCATGTTAACAACTGTCTGATAAAACTTGACTAATTGAGATGGAAGCTAAAAATTAGTAAGAGTAAAATTTCACACTTAATTTGGGAATAATTAATGATAAATTAGACTTGATATCACCTTGATCTAGTGTTGTGATGTGTTTTATACATCCACATTAGGTTTCAGGCCCTTTTAAAGCTAAATAAACTTAACCCTGCATTAATTTAATGTTGTAAAGTGTATTTATTTATGCCTTCACATTAAATTTAGGAGGCTTTTAAACCAAAAGGACCTAATATAGTGTTGTAATGTGTTGTACACATTGACATGAGATTTTGGGCCCTTCTAAGCTAAATAGACCCAAGTTTTCCTTAATTTAATGTTGTAAAATGTATTTATTTACACTTTCACATTGAATTTTGGGACCTCTTGCATTTATGACCTTTTAATAAATCCCTATGACCCTATATTGTGCATCCCAAAGAATATTTTAATCAAGAAGTCAACAATATCAACATATAAACTTAATTTGTAACACACTCCTTGACACTTTAGCAGTCAAAATAGCCCATGTGGGATCCACTTTCCATAGATGGTGAATGAGCCATTTGGCCTATTTTTGAGGTTTTAAGTGGGAAATTTTGGTTTAAAGTTCAAATTTCTTCAATGTTGGCCTTTGGGATCTAATAAGTGGTCATTTGAGTGCATTTCCTATATAAACAAGCTTTCAAATAACTATTTCACATAAGAATTAATGATATTAAGTCAAGAAAGGAAGAGTTAAGGATTCCAAGACTTCACAAGATTGTCAAGAGAGTTTGCAGGATCATTTATATGGAATTCAAGGGTAGATTCTTCATCAATTTTTGTACCAATTCAAGATTCATTATCATGTCAAGGATATCAAGCATCAAGCATGTTATTGAGCTATTGTTGTGATGTAGCATTGAAGATCCAAGATCAAGCATTGTTCTACACCTATTGTCAAGATCAAGATCTACATCCTTCATGACCATTTCATGTTGAGTTACAGATTTACAAGACATAATTTACAAGATATCATACAAGGTATCATTGCTCATGTTTCATATACTATGTTTCATGTTTCATGTCCTTGTTTCATTATTTCATCATTTGGTTTAATTACCTAAAAGGGGTTTCACCAAGGAAAACCCCTATTCACTAACAATCAACAAGTTTTTCTCCTCTTTACATGTGTGATGGCAGATCTAGGTGTTTTGGAGCTTGAAAGATCATTGAAGATTAGTTTGCAAGGTTGGAGAAAGTCATCAAGTCATAACAAGGTTGCGATCTTCACAAAAGGTCACTTACAATCCTAAAAATCAAGGTTTTGGATCCAAAAACAAAGGGGAACATAACGAGAAGATAGTGAAGACCATATTTGGGCCTTAAAGCTCCAAAATATCTTAGCTAGACTCATTCTCCACAAGTGGAGAATGAGTCCACTATAGGATTTTTCAAAAATATTTGCATATTCAGATACCCTTTTTTCTGAAACTTTCTCTAGTGTAAATATCCAGAACTAGGACTGATTCGCCTAGATTGGTGAATGAGTCCCAATAGGTCAAAAAGATAAAATTTTAAGCATTTCAGAGCTCCTTATAGTCATATTCAAATTCCCAAGTACACAAAATTCATTTTACATCTTGTTATTCTATTTTATATGCATTTCTAAGTCATTTAGTTCAAGTTTGCATCATATTAGGGTTTTACATTTCTTCTTGCATTTCATTGTCTTTTCAAAGTTTAAAATGGAAGTGAACCCCTCATTACCTCATAATCAGACCCTAGTATAGTCCCATAGCATATCTCTTTCTCCCAATATCCTCATTTGGTTGAGATCTCTAGGCATCGTTGAATGTGGAGCATAGAAAGTTTGTTGCCCTAGGTCCTAAAACCCTAGTGGAGACAAAATTCTATCTTACATTTTAGTGAAATTGTATTTAGAACATCATAATTCTGATTTAGAGTCCATCATCATCCTATATATATCTTGCATTAACTTTTCATTAGGGTTCTCATTACTTATTTGGCATCTATGGTTTCTAAATTTTGCATTAGTGAAAGTTCATATAGGTTGCATTTTTGCATGTCAAATCATTGAATATCATATAAAATATGCATTTGCATTTAGTCTTCATGTCATACAACATAAAAAGCAACAAAATCAATTGAAAATTTCTAAAAATTTGGAAAAAAAACATAACTGGGACTCATTCGCCTCTTTAAGTGAATCAATCCAAGTAAAGATTCTAAACTATCTTTTAAAGAATTAAAAACCTCATTTATGTGCTTCCCCAGCTTGTTGGTAACATATAGTATAAGTATGGAAATTTTTAGGAAAATCTTTTTTTATGTATCTAGGTCAAATCATCCATGTAGTGAAGTCATTTTTAAAGCATTTCAAAAATTATTTTGATATCAAAAGTTTTGTATCTCTAGGACATTTGTTTACATTTTAGAAACATTGCATAATTTAGATAGATTACTTTCTAATGTTAGCATGTGTTCCTTTCAAGCATTTAGTGTTTCTAGAATATAAAATGGCTTGTATGATTCTATTTTCCCTACTCATGGGAATAATCTAGGAAGCCAATGCAAAACCTTTGATAAGAATGTTGGATACCTGAACCAAAGATTTTTGTCACCTCTTACACCTATAGGGCTTTGCACCTAAAAGGAGAGAGACAAAAATCAACACTTCACTCAAGAACAAACCTTTGAGATTTCAATGCAAAGGAGACTAAATTTTTTCAAAAGGTATTGTCCTAAAGGATGAAAATAGAAAAGGGGGGTTCACCACCAAGTGGAAACTTTGGAAATGCAAGACATTTGAAAACACATTGTGAAATTCAAAAAGACCTAGAAAGATGAATACAAATGTAAGTAAAATAGAACAGGAAAGTAAAACAAAAAGCATGCACGTGAAAATGTGTAGAGGCTAGGATGAAGGCTGGAAATGATGTTGATTCTAAAATTTTGACCTAGTGGGACTCATTCGCCATTTTGGGTGAATCGGTCTCGGATCTAGAAAACTACACTAAAGCCTATTTCAGACAAACGGGTATCCAAATCTGTAGAAACCTCTGAAAAATAGGTATAGTGGGATTCATTCTCTGCTAATGGTGAATGAGTCCAGTTTGAATTTTCTGAAAACTTGAAAGTGGAAACGAAAGCTCTCTGTATGCTCTTTTTGTTCCTCAAGGTGTCCAGATCTGAAACCCTGATTTTTGGCACTGTGAGTGACTTTTTGTGGATATTTTGACCTAGAAAATAGGGAGATGACTTCAACAAGTTTGCAACGTATTCTTCAATTATTTCCAAACCTTCAAGGTACTCAGATCATGATGATAGATCTTGAATTGTTGTAATAATGGATGAAGAATCCATCCTTAAATTCCCTAGAAAGCTATCTTGATGACTTAAAATGCTCAAAACCTAGCTTTGTTGACTTGAGATAGATAATGAATGATTGTGGGCAGAAATGAAATGAATAGAAAAACCTTGTAGTTATACACAATTATGCTCTAATTCCCAAAAATACTACATCACAAGCTAACCTTAGATCTTAGAAAATAAAAACCCACCAAAATTTTGAATTCATTTTGATTTTTGAGCCAAAGGGGACTCATTCGGCCCTAATGGTGAATGGGTCTCACTCAAGGAATTTTAAATGGGTGTAAGAAATTAAATATTTTAAATAATGTTTATTTTGTTTATTCTAAAAAATACACATAAGGCATGTAGACGTAAAATGGGGCCAATTAAAGCATAAGAAAGGTCTAATTATTAATGAAAAGCCTATAAAATCATGAAATTTTGTTACAAAACTTTGAAATAAGGCTTGGTAAATTATAAAACATGGTTATTTAGGTGAAATATATTAATAAGATCCTAGAAAAGTGTGAAGGTGTGTTACAAAACTTCACAACACTTTTGCAAGGCATCATAAAATTATTATTAATTCACAAGGGCACAAGACCTAATGTGAATGTGTTGACCACATTACAACATTAAATCAAGGTAAAACAAAGATAACATCCACAAAAAAGACCCAAATGAGCGTGAAAATGTCTAGAGATCCATTTTTCTACACTACATTTACCCCTGACTTTAGTGAGAGGATGAACCTACTTCAAACTCACACTAAAGTAGAAATTCAAGAGGGGTCCAAATGTACCAATGCGGATGGTCTAGAATAAAAAAGATGAAGGAGGCATTCAAGCCCCCAAGATCTAGGATCCTAAGTTAAACCAACATAAGAAAAAGAGGACATGCATAAGGTGAATGATTTGTAGAAAAATGAGATACACAATCATGTAATGCAAATAACTAGAAGGAAGAGAATAATGAGGATAAAAAGGTGGATCAAGCTTTGATTTTTTGTCAAACATGATGTGGATCAGATCTTGGTTGTTTTTCCAGAAAATGCATACTTGCTCTGAGGCAATAGAACTCATGGCTATCCATCGAGTAACAAGTCCTAAAAGGTGAGAAACATACACTCATGGCTAGTATGCACTCACACACACACAAGTGGCTATGGGGAAATTCATGCCTTGGAATGGACTTCCTACTCAACCATACCAAATTTATTCCTCTTGTTAACTTTGATAAGGCACCACACAAAGATGATCTTCGAGCTCTATGAGGCAAAAAAAAATTCGTATGCTTGAAACTCATAGACATTCTAAATGAAAAATAGTGCAAGGAATGTTCAAAGGAATTATGGTTAGTTCGTGCAAGGTATCATCTTAGGGAAAATTGTACTTAACATCTCCAAGAGATGACAAGTGGAAATGGTCTCATATTTTTTCCAAGAGAGGACAAGTACAAGAAAAAGAAAATCACACAATGAAATATGAATGTCGATGTATGCCCCCACTTTAAAGCGGTTTCTAACACCATTGTTGTGAGAAATTTATTTAAAGTAGAAGTAGACATGAGAGCATATTCAGGAAGCCCTATGCCAAGTCATATGTTTCCAATAAGCTACATCATGAATTAGTATGTCACATGCGAGCTATCTTAAGGCATGTCATCAACATCCCAAGCTTGCTCTTATATGTTCATGAAAGGTGATCAACTAGACAAAAGAGACAACAAAAAGTGACATACAAGGACAAGGCTAACTAACCTCATGCCCCCACTTAGTGCAGGACAAGGGTGAGCTGAAATGATTGATAAGATGCATGGTAGAGTGAAAATTAGTATCAATTAGAGGAATTAGGTGCCCCCACATAAGGGAGAGAACCAAACTCCTTAAGATGTTGGATTTTACTACTCAAAGCCTTGCATTCATTAGTAGAATGACCATGAAATCTATGATATGAACAAGATGAATTTTTGTAATATAATTTATTTTGAGTTCTTGTAGGGAGGGATATCAAGTGATCTTGGAGGAGTCTCAACAAGATACCCTCTTGATCAAAGGGAGAAGGTGTTCTTGTAGTTTGCAACAAAGATATTTCTTGCTTAGTAGTATTTGTCATATCTATGCAAGACACTTTAGATTGTGAGATTTTATTTTCTCCTCTATAGGAGGGTGTAAAATCTAACAAATTCAAATCATCAGTATTGTGTGAGATTACATTGACATTAAGTGAAGATTTATTTGTTTTTTTCATTGCTTGCATAGGATAAATTTTGAGACTAGTAGTGTTTCTCAATTCAAGATGCACTATTGTTAAAGTTGGTTTAGAGGAATCATTTTTTATGACGTTATTGATTGAAGGCTTGTTTATTTCTATGAAAGGACAATAGCCAAGACAATGATTTGTTTCTTGCATGTTAGGACTGATGGGAACACAGATACCTTGTTATTTAGCACCACATCCCTTTCCACTATATCCAAGTTATTTTATAAGTTCATAAACTTTTCCATAAATCTTTTTGATTTCTTTTTGATCGGGTGGTTGTTCGTTGTTGAGTTCATGAAAGTTTGTTGTGTAATCTGTTGTCTTTTGTTCTAAAGTGGTTGAGGAAAATGATTTCGAAGGGTCTTCCAAGTTTTGTGTTGACATTATTGCTTTTTCGTTTCCCTTATTTGAATTTTTTATTTATGATCTTGTACTCACCCATGAATGTATGTTTGAAATCTAAAGAACCCCAATCATCTTCTAATAGCTTCATGAAATTTTCAATGTGTTTTTCTTTGTCTTGCTGTGGGAGAAGATCTACTTGTGTGGATGGTGTTAATGTGTTCAAGGGATTCTCTTTGTTTTTCTCAAGTTTTAAGACACTATAAGGCTCAAGATCAGTGTCAAGTGTGTAAACTTTGTTGTTGTAGATGTATTTAATTTTACGATGAAGAGTAGAAGGCACCCCATTCATTGCATGAATCCATGGTCTATCTAAAAGAAGATTATATGAAAGTTCATGAGGCATAACATGAATCTGTGTTTCCAATGTGGCCTTCCCAAATGTAATAGGTAAAGTGATCACCCCAAGGAGTTTCTTTTGGACATTGTCAAATCCCTTAAGAAATAAAGAATCAGGTTGAATATTTGATTTATCAATGCCAAGCCTATCAAGAAGGCTCACACTACATACATTAAGGGAATAACCAGTATCTAAATGAGTTATCTTTATCCCTTTTATTTTGTATTGAGCTATGATCATGAAAGCATCATTTTGTTTTTTCACTTCCAAAGATGGGAGTTCACTTTAGTGGAAAATAATGTCATCATTTATTCCTTGGATCATGGTTGTGGTTGTGCATTGGAAGGGATAGGAACATGTTGTGGTAGTGAGGGGAGGATTGAATAAGGTCCCATAATGATATCTTAGCAGGAGTATTCTTTAGTTGAACTAGCAAGAGTATTCTATAGTTGTTCAACAAGATTGTACTCCTTTCCACTTTGTGAAGGTAAATGAGGGGGACCTGGTAAGATGGGGTTAGAAAAATTTAGGGGTGTTGGTATTGGTTGTAGCAGTTATGGATTGTTTCTAGTGTTATATGTATGAGCAATCGTATTATGACTCGACTGTTGCGATACATTATTGTTAGGTGGGTAGAGGAATAATTTGGGTTTGTTTTGAGTTGGAGTTTTTTGTAAAGGATGAGTTGAGGTTGAATAATATTAACATCCCTTAGAAAGTGGATGTTGCCTCTTCATCTTATTCTAAGGAAACTAGATCATTATTGTCAATGTTATCATTTACTTGCACCATGATATCCTTCCTAGGAGGAGAGTTATTAGGAGAACTATAAACAATTTTTTTTTGACATTCAAGGATTGGTTCTTCCAAAATAACTTCATCACAAGTAGGGTAATGATCAATGGTTGGATTTTCTTGTTTATCGATAGTGGGGAGATTAGGGGAAGACTCTATTTGATTTTTTATTTTTCTCTAAGGTCTCATTCTCTTGTTCCATATTAGCTACCCTAGTAGGAGAGCTTGTAATATGTTCATCCATGGTTAAATTTTATAAATCAACTTCATCACAAATATGGGATGCATCAAGAGAAGGACCGCTATGATTTTCATGCTTACCAAATAGATCTTCCCATAAGATAGGAACATTAGGGAAGGGAGGGACAATATGCTCATGACTCTCATCCATTGTGTTTTCCAGCATCAAAGCATCATCTTCATAGCTATGAGAGATACTAGGAGAAGAACAAGTATTATTATCATAATAATTTATGAGTTCATTCCTTTGTCCCATAATGTCTTGAAAAATAGGATAGGTAGGGAAATGATCATAAAGAGGGTTATCATAGATCTTGAAGTTTTTCCTATCTAACAGTAACATATCCTCATCACTGTCACAAGAGGAGAAGATGTTAGGAGATGAAAATAGGTAGGTTTCAATGGTCTCTTGTTGTGTTGTGTGTTCATCATGATTACTTATTGTTATTTCTTCTTTTTTAGTAATATTATGTCTAATAGGTGAGGTAAGAGGAGAGAAACAACTTGGGTTTTCAAAACTCTCATCAATTGGTTCTTCTAACACTATAATATCTTCTTCACAAGTAGGAGAGAGAATAGGAGAACAGAAAATGTGATTGTTATGATTATCCAAGGTTTCTTTCACTAGACTAACCTCTCTCACAAAAGGGATACTAGGAGATGGATCGATGATGAACAAAAAGAGAGGGGAAAGGACCCCATATTTAGATGCACTTAACAAAACTTTCTTACAACACACAATAAGATCTAAATATAGAACATGAAGTATGATAACTATAGATTTTTGTAATGAAAAGGAGATGTAATGATTATTTTGTAAAGTTGAAATGTAACCATGCTAAAGAAAACATACAAAAGAGGAATGCAATTTTTCAGATTTTAAGGATGACAATTGACTGATTATGCTATATAACAATGTGAGAATGCAAATTTGAAATTAAGCCATGCATGAAATGAGCTAATTTAAGCTAGATCTAATGAAATACATGTAACATAAACTTGGAAAACTGATACAAATAATTAATGGAAACAAAAAGAGGCTTAAAAATAGGGTTTGGAGTGTTGTAAATGGCAGTTTTAGGGGTGCATAGGGACAAATTCGCCCAAGGTGGCAAATGAGTCCAAGTGGGGATTTTAAAAAAAAAATTCTAAAATTTTCAAATTTTTTTTTATGCTTTTAATGCTGTATGAGATGTATCCTAAGTGAAAATGCAATTTTTAGATGATTTTCATTGATTTGAGATGTAAAAATACATCTTATATGCACTTTTACTAATGCAAAAATTTAGAAACCCTAGATGCAAATTAACTATTGAAAATACTAATGTAAAGTTAATGATGATGCTAGAATCAAAATTAGAAAAGAAGGTATTGAAAAAGAAGGTTCACGAAAATGAACCAAATATTTTTGTCACCTTTTGCACCTTTAGGGCTTTGCACCAAAAGGAGAGAGACAAAGATCAACACTTCACTCAAGAACAAATCATTGAGATTTCAGTGAAAAGGAGACTAAAATATGTTAAAAGGGATTGTCCTAAAGGTTGAAAATAAAAAAGGGGGGTTCACCACCAAGTGGAAACTTGGGAAATGCAATATTTCTGAAAACACAATGTGAAATGGAAAAAGACCTAGAAAGATGAATAAAAATGTAAGTAAAATAGAACAAGAAAGTAAAAAAAAAAGTGTGCACCTGAAAAATGTGTAGAGGTTGGGATGAATACTATAAATGCTATTGATCCTAAAATTTTGACCTACTAGGACTCATTCGCCATTCTGGGCAAATCAGTCCTGGATCTGGAAAATTGCACCAAAGCCTGTTTCGAACAAATGGGTATCTAAATCTATAGAAACCTTTGAAAAATAGGTATAGTGGGAATCATTCACCACTAATGGTGAATGAGTCCACTTTTAATTTTCTAAAAACTAGAAAGTGGAAACGAAAGCTCCCAATCTGCTCTTTCTATTCCTCTAGGTGTCCTGATTCGAAACCTTGATTTTTAGCACTGTGAGTGACTTTTAATGAATATTTTGACCTAGCAAATAGGGAGATGAATTCAACAAGTTTTCAACCTTTTCTTCAATCATTTCCAAACATTCAAGGTACTTAGATCATGATGATAGATCTTGAATTGCTGCAACAATGGATGACGAATATGCCCTTGAATGGCCTAGAAAGCTATCTTGATGATTTAAAACGCTAAAACCCTAGCTTTCTTGACTTGAGATAGATAATGAATGATGAATTGGATGATTGGGGGGGTGAAATGAATATAAAAACCTTGTATTTATACACAATTATTCCCTAATTCCCAAAAATACTACATCACAAGCCAACCTTAGATCTTAGAAAATAAAAACCCGCTAGAATTTTGAATTCATTTTTATTTCTGAGCCAATGGGGACTCATTCACCCTTGGGAAAATGGGTCCTACTCAAGGAATTTTAAGTGGGTGTCAAAAATTAAATATTTTAAATGATGTTTATCAAGTTTATTCTCAAAAATACACTTAAGTAAGGCATGTAGACGTAAAATGGGGAAAATTGAAGCATAAGAAAGGTCTAATTATTAATGAAAAGCCTAGGAAAGTGTGAAATTTTATTACAACACTTTACAACACTTTGAAATAAGGCTTGGTAAATCATAAAAATAGGTTATTTAGGTGAAATATATTAATAAGATCTTAGAAAAATGTGAAGTTGTGTTACAACACTTCACAACACTTTTACAAGGCATCATAACATTCTTATTAATTCACAAGGGCCCAATACCTAATGTGAATGGGTTGACTACATTACAACATTAATCAAGGAAAAAATAAGCCAACATCCACAAGAAAGACCCAAATGAGCATGAAAGTGTCCAAAGATTCATTTTTCTATGCTACAATACCCTTCTAGTATCTATCAGATTTGTAATAATTTCATAACACAAGATAATATAAGTGTAAACAATCATAACAATCATACTTGTTCTTCTCTCGATACGTCTCCTATTAGTGACAAAGGTATCTTTGTGAAAGAAGATACAAGCATTGAGGGTCTTGATTTTCCCTCTCCTGCTCCCCCTTTGGAAGATATTAGAAAACATGAAGATGAGATCATAGAAACATTTCTAAACATCAGCTTACCTAGTCTTCATTTTCACCTTGCTTGTGATAGTGTTCTAGTGAAAGCAGATGAAATAATAGGTAGCTATGAAAATAAAAAATTTCCTTCTCCTAATATCCCTCCTTGATGCAAAGAGGATAGGTTAGTGTTAGAAGATGAACCTATTCAAAGCCATGAGAATTGTGTTCCTCCCTTCCCTAATGCTCCTACAATTTGGAAAGATCTATTTGGTAAGAATGAAAATAATTGTTGTCCTCCTCTTGATGCCTCCCCTGCATGTGATGATGCTACTTTACAAAAAATAACCATTGAATGTGATGAAAATCTTACAAGCTCTCCTACTAGGGTATATGGTATGGAAAAAGAGAATGAGACCTTAGAGAAAAAGGACAATCACATAAATCCTTATCCTAATATCCGCACTATTGATAAACAAGAAAATCCAACCACTTATAGCTCCCTTACATGTGATGATTTCATTTTAGAATAACCAACCTTTGAATTTCATGAACATATCGCTTGTATTCCTCCTAATAACTCTCCTCCTAGGGAAGATATCATGGTGCAAGTAAAGGATAACATTGACAATAATGATATAGTGCCTTTAGATGAAGATGATGAAGTAACATTAGACTCTCCTTCACTAAGTGATGTTAATATTATTCAACCTCAACTCATCCTTTACCCACCTTCACACAAACCTCAAACAAACAACAAACCAAAACTTATCCCTTACCCACCTAAGAATAATGTTTTGTAATAGCCGAGTCATAATAGCATTGCTCATACATATAAAACTAGAAACAATCCACAACCAAGACAACCAACCCCAACAACCCTAACTTTTCCTAATCCTATCTTACCTAATCTTCCTTGTTTTCCTTCGTATAGTGGGAAGGAGTATGATCTTGTTGAGAAACTAAAGAACACTCCTGCAAAGATATCCCTGTGGGACCTAATTCAAAATTCACCTAATTATCACACTATGCTTCAAACAGCCTTGCAACAAGTTGTGGTCCCTTCTAGTGCAAACCCGAATGACATAGAAGCCATGATTCAAGGAATAAATATTGACATTGTTTTCCACCGAAGTGAAATCCCCCCTTTGGAAGTGCAAAAAAAAATGATGCCTTCATGATAATAGTTGGCTACAATAGATTATGAATAAAGAGAACCTTTGTTGACAATGGTTCCACTCTTAATGTGTGTAGTATCACACTTTTGGATAAAATTGGTGTGGATAAGATAAAAATTCAACCTGATTCCTTGTCAATTCATGGATTTGATAGCATATGCAAACAACGGTTGGGTGTGATTACTTTACCTATTACAATTTAAAAGGCCACACTACAAACCCCAATTCATGTCATGCCAAGTTATCTTTCATATAATCTCCTTTTGGGAAGACCATGGATTCATGAGATGCATGTGTTCCCTCTGCCATTCATCGTATTATGAAATATGTCTATAACAACAAATTTATAAAATAAAAGTCGACCTTGAACCAAATAGTTGTTTGAACACTGAGAAAGGTAAATAGAATCCTTTGAAAACATTGACACCAACTATGCAAGTAGAACTCATGCAACAAAAATACAAAGAAAAACATATTGAGGAAATCATGAAGCTATTAGAAGATGATTGGTGTTCCTTAAATTTTGAGCCAACATTCATGGGAGAATACAAGATCATAAGAAAAGATTCAGAAAAGGAAAAAGAAAAAGCAATAATGCCAACACAAAATTTGGAAGACCCTTTGAAAGTATCCACCTCAACCACTTTAGAACACACAACAACAAGTTATAAAACAAAATTTTATGAAGTTGATTATCAACAACCGCTGAATCCAAAAGAAATGAAAAAACTTTATGGAAGAGGTTGTGAGCTTATGAACAACTTGGTTATAGTGGAAAAGGATGTGTTGCTAGGGAACAATGTATCCATGTCCCTATAGACCCTCACATTCAATAAAAGACTAGTGGTCTTGGTTATTGTCCCTCGAAAGATATCAACACTATTACAAAACATCTTTCTAATCCAAATTTAACATTAGTGCATCCTGAACTGATAGACACTAGTGGTCTTGATTTTTATTCTTTGCAAGAAATGAAACAAACAAACAAATCTTTGCTTAATGTCAATTTCATCACACAAAACACCAATGATTTGAATTCATTAGATTTTACACCCTCCTGTAAAGGACAAACCAAAATATCGCAATCTAAAGAGTCTTGTGTAAGTATGCCATCTTGTACTAAGCAAGAGATAGCTTTGTCCCAAAATAATGGAAAATCCTCTAGTATTGATCAAGAAGGTATCTTTTTGAGACTCCTCCAAGATCATTTGATATCCCTTCCTCCATGAACATGAAATAAATTTGACTACAAGAGTTCATTTTGTGCATATCACAGAGTTCATGGTCATTCTACTAATGAATGTAAGGCTTTAAGTGATAAAATTCAACATCTCAAGGAGTGTGCTGCTCTTCCTTATGCTGAGGCACCTAATTCCTCTAATTGATATTGATTATCACTCTATCATTTTTTTTGGCTCACCCTTTTCCTGCACTAAGTGGGAGTAAGGGGTTAGATAGCCTTGTCCTCGTATGTCACTTGTCATTGTCTCTTTTGGCTAGTTGATCACCTTTCATGTACATATAAGAGAAAGATTTGGATGTGGACATGACATGCCTTAAGTTGACTCACATGTGACATAATTATAAAATTCATTATGTAGTTCAATTCATAAACATATGACTTGGCATAGGGATTTTCGAATAAGCTCTCATGTATTCTTCTACTTTAAAGAAATTTCTCACAGTAATGATGTTACGAACCACTTTAAAGTGAGGGAATACACCAACACTCATGTTTCATTGTACAATTTTATTTCTTCTTGTGATGCATCCTTTTATTGGTTGTGTCATTAGGTTTGATTCCCTCCAAGAGCTTGATATTTCTTTGACTTGTCCTCTCTTGGAGACATTAGTGATGATGTTCCCTAAGAAGAGACCTTGCATGAACTAAGTGAAGGAACACAAAGAATGCTAAGAGGAGGCATGAATCAATGGGCAGCAATTAAAATTTTTCTAAGCAATCTAACAATAAACTCTAAAAGCATAAAACTGAAGAAAAGGTAAGGAAATGAAACCAATTATACAAAATGCATCCTACAACACAAGATGTACGAGGAAAAACCAAAGATGGGAAAAAGCCTCCGTGAGAATATCTGTTGGAGGCCACTGCTTCAATCCAGACTCACAATGAAAATGTCTTCTATTACAATGTATGGGCACAAACCCAAAGGAACACTAATTCTTGGTTTATTAGCACCAACTCAAAGGAACACCTATCCAAAGTTTATGAGCACCAACTCAAAGTAGCTTTTTCCCCTAATCTGAGCACCCACTTAGATGAGTTTACAATAAGAGATTTAAAAAAAAAAATCAGTATCATGTTACAAATGAAGTTTTGTAACTCAATATTTCTGCACTTATGTTAAACTTGTCCTCGAACAGCTTCCAGTCTTCTATCACCAGCCAAATCTTGCAAGTATTCTTGCACTCACTCTTTTCTACTCTCTTTCAACTTAACACCAATCTCTGTGATTTCATTTCACATAAACAAGCCTTCACATACTTCTATAGAAAATAAAAACATTCTTTACTTAGAAAAATGTGTGTATTCTATATTTACAGTCATCTAAACTCTTCTCACACCTCTCTTGTCTCCACTCTTACCCACACTCTTTTTCAACATTAAAGATGGATATTATAGTAGGTTGAACACACAATAACAATAAAAAATAGCAATCCTTTTATTATTACTATTGTAGAACAAAAACTTGTATCCCTAATCATTAAATAAATAATTATGCAACACTCTATCAGTAACTTCCTGACTTTTCTGTAGCAATCTATCTATAGATTTGTGATATTCTCATGTAGAAACTCAAGCTCTTTGTCCAATATCATTTGAAAGGCTTACAATAAATAATCTTAATATTTATGAAGCAACATAATTATTTTAATTTGTGACGTCTTATTTTTGTCAACACAACTCCTGAATCTACCCTAATATTCTTTATCAATCTGTAATGATTGCAAAACATAAAAAAAATTAAATCTTATCTTTCCTCTATTCTTGCATCTGCAGATTTTTAATGCTCTTCTTGAGTAGCTCAAGGATTCGTTGATGCTACACCTTTTTAGATTGGCTACCATTGATTAAAAAGCTTCTTTTTTTTTTTAATAAAAAAAAAATCAAATTTATTTTGAATCAATTTTCCCATATTAATTTGCAACTTACAAATCGGATCTCAAAATCTAATCTGCAGTAAATAATTTTATCTAGGGCATCCCTAGAAATTGAAAAGATTTAACATACAACACTTCTATAGAAGGATGCTTCACGACAAAGAGAAGAATGAATAAAATCTGATTTTATTTGACCCAGCCCAATGCAACTCAAAAACAAGGCAAGAAGATTTTTTAAAAAGAAAAAAATCTGATTTGCATCGATCAAGGGAAACCACCTTGTTGAAAGAGGTTTTGAATAAAAGTTTAAACCACCATACCTTATGCAAACAAAAGTTAAGTCAGTTGTATATTATCCTATAGTTGTCACATTCTCTAAACACTGACAAAAGTGAATCTAATCTTCTGTAGCTACACTCAGCAAAACTCTAGCAGATAAAAATGATTTATTTGGCCAAACTCTAGATAATTACAAGGTAGTCATTTATCCAATCTCCCTTAGCCACACCATCTTTCACACCATTGGTCAAAGTTGCAAAAGTGAATTTTTGCATATTAAAATAGTAACTTTCCTTTTAAAGTCATTTTGACTCTGTGAAATCCATCACTATGAAGCTCTTATCACCAGGAAGTCATCTTCCTGTCACCTGAACTGTACTCAACTGTAACTGCAAACTAAGATGTTTCAATAGCTATACCTATTCTTGTAGTTGCATACAAAGATTGTATATACCAAGAGTTGACATCAATGAAAATCTAATGCAACACAATCAAAACTCAAATTCCAACCATCTTCATCTAATGTAGACAATCTCCCCCTTTGGAAATGATGTCAACCAATTGAATCTCTATGCTACCAACTGAAGTTTGAGCTCCACATCATTCAGATAAACTTCACCTCCAAGATTATTTCTCCCCCTTGCCAGATACTTTCTCCCCCTTTGACAATAATGGGAAAGGGTGGCATAAAGATCACTTGCAAATCAGATACCACTGTGTTTGAATAACTTCCAAACCATCATCTCCCCTTGTGTCATAAAACTGGATTAACAACTGATTGAACACACCACTTTCAAATTGTCTCCCCCTATCATGAGCATAAAAAGGTGTATATTCTTCATTTAAACAAAAAAATAATGCATGTGCCAGCATAAAGAGAAGAAAATAAGCATGGACAACAATAATATTCTTCCTTAAGAAACATATAAAGGGTAGAAAAACATTAGAAATTACTACTAGAGTAGCAACCATCTCTCCTTCAAGAACCAACTCTTCTTGAACATCACACAGGACACTCCTAGCCCCTTGGAGTAAAAAAAACTCAAGGATGGAAAATGCAATACAATAAGCTCCCCTTGAATCATAATATCCATATCCAACTAAGTGATGGAAGAGGGAGATACAACTCCCAATCTCTTTCTCAATTACTCAAATGTTTCTTTGGGCAATGGTTTGGTAAGGATATCAACTATTTTCTCACTGGTCAGTATTCACATACTCAAATTGAAATTCTTTTCCACTCACTCTTTCTCTCAAGAAATGGTACTTAATATCTATGTGTTGGGTTCGTGAGTGCATGACTGGATTTTTAGAGATGTGGATTACACTAGAATTATCACACATAATGGAAATAGGTGTTGAATATTCTAACTAGATATCTTTTAGATTTTTTTTCATCCAGATAACTTGAGAGCAACATGAGGAAGCAACTATGAATTCTAATTCATCTGTAGATAATGAGATATATTCTTTCTTTTTAGTATACCAAGAGACCAATTTACCACCAAGGAAGAAAGCACCTCCACTTGTGCTCTTCCTGTCATCCATGCACCCAACCCAGTCTACATCTGTGTAAGCTTGCAAAGTGAAGTTATCATGTTTATTATACCATAAACCATAGGTCAAACTACCTTGCAAATATCTGAAAATTATTCTTATAGCATTCAAATGAGATTGCTTTTGAGAAGCTTGAAATCTAGCTACCATACAAACTACTTGTACAATATCTAGTCTAGAAGCAGTAAGGTACAAAAGGCTACCAATCATGGATCTAAACATGGTTTGATCAACATCTAGTGAATCATCATTCTTGGACATCTTACACCCAATCACCATAGGTGTACTGATAGGCTTACAATTATCCATTTGAAACCTTTTCAACATGTTTTTAGCATAATTGATTTGTGAAATAAAAATTCCTTTGTCTAATTTTGAAATTTGCAAACCAAGAAAATAGGATAGCTCACCTATCATTGACATTTCAAACTCTTGTTGCATTTGATCAACAAATGGGTATGTGCAGGATCATGATGGGCCAAAAACTGGCGATATAATGGGTATCTGTAGGGTATGTGGCCAATTACTTTTTTTTTACCCAAATTTGATGAAACGAAAAGCATTTTTAAAGGAGATTCTTTACTTTCCACCAATATAAATTATGTTTTACTTTGAATTTAATAAATAATTATTATTCATTTTCTATTTGAATTACGACTAAAGTACTGATTAATAGGTTGATTGAAAAACATCAATAGCTTTTGAATGGTATCAGGGTATTTGCAGGATCATCATGGAAAAAATAAGCCCTTAAGTGGCAAAAAAATCAGAAAAATTAGAGTTAGGCAACTTGACGTAAAAATTTGAATAAGTTATCTATATTATTTCAAAAATATGTAAGAATAGAATCTGTAGCAAATTGAATGTAGTTTCTAAACTACTAGGTTTCTTTAAAAAACAAAAAATGTAGCGGTGAAAATTTGAGTAGGGTACTATTCTTAAAAAAAATAAGAAGTAAGTAATACTGATCATTCTAACTGACAATAAAATGATAATATTTTTTTATAATATTTATATAAGTAGAGGACCATATTCGATGTGATACATATTTTTTGTCATTTTTCCAGCAAACAATTAATTATGAATTTTATTACAACTTTTAAAAAAATAAAAAATTCATATGTCTGACCACCTTAACTTGGTCAAAACTTCATGAAATTCAATTTTTATTTTTTTAATCTTATAGTATGTGAAGCATAGAATGCGACACATTTTTTGGATTAAAAAAATGTGATACCGTTTAAAAGCTATAGATGGTTTTGAATCAGTCTATCAATTAGGATTTAGTCATAATTTGTATAGAAAATGAATAATAATTACTTATTAAATTTGAAGTAAATCATAATTTATATTGGTGGAATGTTAAGAATCTCCTTTAGAAACCCCTTTTTGTTTCATCAATTTTGGGTTTAAAAAAAGTCGTCAGCCACATACCCATCATATTGCCACTTTTTCGCCCATCATGATCCTACACATACCTATCACATTTTTTGAATCCGAAACACGTGTAATATTATATGCTTTGCATACTATAGGATTAAAAAAAATGAATTTCATGAAGTTTTGACCAAGTTAAGGTGGTTAGACATACGAGTTTTTATATTTTTTAAAAGTTGTAATAAAAAAATTCGTAATTAATTATTTACTTGGATAAAAATTACAAAAAAGTATGCATCACATCGGGACATGAGTCCTCTACTTATATCTAAAATATTATAAAAAAATATTATCATTTTATTACGGTTAGGGTGGTTAGATAGACACCTACTTCTTCTTTTTTTCCCTGAAATTTAAGTACTACTGCATTGAAATTTCAAATTTTCACCAAATAGATTTAAAAAAATAAAAATAAACCTAGTAGTTTAGAAACTACATTCAAATTGCTACAAATTCTATTCTCACAAATTCTATTCTTACATACCCAAATTTCTTGCACAAATAATCATTACTTCCAAAAAATATAATATCATCTACATAAACAACAATGATAATCATGTGATTACTTTCCACTTTGGTGTAGAGATTGTTGTCAACACATCCTCTTTTGAAACCTTGCTGATGCAAATAGATGTCCAATCTAGAGTACCATGCTCTAGGTGCTTGTTTTAATCCATATAGAGCTTTTCTTAATCTACATACATAATATCCTTTTTCAAGTGACTCAAACCCTTCAAGTTGCTCCATGTAGACTTCCTCATCAAGGTTGCCATTCAAGAATGTAGATTTAACATCCATTTGATAAACCTTGTAATATTTATATGCTGAGAATACTAAGAACATTCTAATAGCCTCTAGTCTTGCAACTGGGGAAAATGTTTCCTCAAAATCTATGCCCTTGACTTGATAATATCCTTTGCATACTAGCCTAGATTTATTTCTAATGACTTTACCTTCTTCATTTACCTTAGTTTTTTACACCCATTTTGTGCTAATAATGTTCTTATCAATTGGCCTTGGAACTAAATCCCATGTTTTATTTCTTCCAATCTGCTATAGCTCCTCTTTCATAGCCTTTATCCAATATTCACTCTTGTTGGCCTCATTTTAATTCTTTAGTTATATTTTAGTTAGAAGACACAAGTTGACTTGATCATCATTTCTAGCATGTCTTCTTGTTTTCACACCACTATCTTTGCTTTGAATAATCTGGTTTTTAGGGTGGTACTTCTGAACATACTTTCTAGAGGGTTTGTTTGGAGGATTTTCTACTACTTCATTTTCTAATTTCTCTTCACTTTCATTATGATTTCCTTCAATCTCATTTTCTGATTTTTCCCTTGACTACTACAAATCTTCATCTTTTCTCACATGTACACACTCAACTATTCTCTTGAGGCATTTTTTGAAACATTTATATTACTTACTATGAGTTGAGTATCCTAAGAATATTCCATTATCACATCTTGCATCAAAACTACCAAGCCCATCATCATCTTTCTTAATGAAACAGTTACTAGGGTATTTGTAGGATCATCATGGAAAAAACAAGCCTAGTGGCAAAATTTTTAGAAAAATCAGAGTTGGGAAACTTGATGTAAAAATTTGAATAAGTTATCTATATTATTTCTAAAATATGTAAGAATAGAATCAGATAAATTGAAAGTAGTTTCAAACTACTAGGTTTCTTTAAAAAAAATAAAATTTATTCTATGCAAAATTTTGAAATATCACGCAAGAGGTACTTAAATTTCAAGTAAAAAATAAGAAGTAGGTGTCTATCTGACCACCCTAACCACAATAAAATGATAATATTTTTTTATAATATTTTATATATAAGTAGAGGACTCATGTCTCGATGTGATGCATATTTTTTTGTAATTTTTTTCCAAGTAAACAATTAATTCTGATTTTTTTTATTACAACTTTTAAAAAATTTAAAAAAATCATGTCTTGCCACCTTAACTTGGTCAAAACTTCATGAAATTCAATTTTTCTTTTTTTAATCTTATAGTATGTGAAGCATAGAATGTGACACATGTTTTGGATTAAAAAAATGTTATACCATTTAAAATCTATAGATGCTTTTCAATCAGTCTATCAATCAGGACTTTAGTCGTAATTTGAATAGAAAATGAAGAATAATTACTTATTAAATTCAACGTAAATCATAATTTATATTGGTGGAAAGTTGATAATTTCCTTTAGAAACCCCTTTTCGTTTCATCAACTTTGGGTTTAAAAAAAGTCGTTAGCCACATACCCATCATATTGCCACTTTTTGGCCCATCATCATATGGCATAGTTTTTTGTAATTTTTTTCCAAGTAAACAATTAATTATGAATTTTTTATTACAACTTTTAAAAAAAATAATAATTCATATGTCTGACCATGTTAACTTGGTCAAAAATTCATGAAATTCAATTTTTCTTTTTTTAATCCTATAGTATGTGAAGCATAGAATGTGACACATGTTTTGGATTAAAAAAGTATGATACCGTTTGAAAGCTATAGATGTTTTTCAATTAGCCTATCAATCAGGACTTTAGTCTTAATTTGAATAGAAAATGAATAATAATTACTTATTAAATTCAAAGTAAAGCATAATTTATATCGGTGGAAAGCTGAGAATCTCCTTTAAAAACCCTTTTCATTTTATCAATTTTGGGTAAAAAAATAGTCGTTAGCCACATACCCATCATATTGCCACTTTTTGGCCCATCATGATCCTGCACATACCCACTACCAAAAACTTTGAAATGTTTGATAGAGGGTTTCTTACCATACCATAGCTCATAAGGTGTCCTTTTGTTGTGCACTCTTAGTTGGGCTCTATTTAGTGTGTATATTGTTGTATGAACAACCTCTTTCCAATAAACATCTAGAAAATTTGACTCATTAAGCATAGTTCTTTCCATTTCTTTCACAGTCCTATTCTTCCTCTCAACAACTCCATTTTGTTGAGGTGTTACAACAACAAAATATTGTCTTCTAATCCCATGTTGTTCACAATAGTCTTCAAACTTATTTGATGTAAATTCTCCACCACAGTCTGATTTTAAACATTTCAACTTGAAACCACTTTCTTTTTCAACCATTTTTCTAAAAAAAGTGAACCTTTCAAATGCTTTGTGACTTGTCTTGTAAGAAGGTTACCCAAGTCATGCTTGAGTAGTCATCTATCAAAAACATAATGTATTTGTCACCATTAAAAGATCTTGTCCTTTTAGGACCACATAAATTTATGTGTACTAACTCAAGTGGCCTTGTGGTTGAGAACTCTTTATTCTCGAAACTAACTTTAGTTTGCTTCCCTTTTTGACATTCATCACAAATAGTGTTTGTTGGTTTAGTTATCTTTGGCATGTGTCTCACATATCCTTTTGAGCTAACCTTGACAAGGTTTTCAAAATTTATGTGACCTAACCTCCTATGCCATAGCCAACTCTCATCCACTTGTCCAATCATACATTGAGCTTCATGGAATTCTTTCAAGTTGTAGACATTTCCATCAGTTCTCTTACCATCAACAACTAATCTTCCATTGTTCTCTTTCCTGATTTCACATCCTTTGGAATCAAATGAAAACTTATAACTATTGTCACACATTTCACTTACACTAAGTAAGTTGTGTTTCAGCCATTCAACATAATAGACATCCTTTGTGAGTAGTTTCCAATCAATACTTAGGGTTCTTTTACCTTTTATCTTGATTGAGGAGTTATTACCAAGCTTAACTGAACCACCGTTCCAATCTTCTAGTTGTTTGAACTTGTTCCTATCGCTAGTCACGTGGTTGGAGCAGCCACTATCTATCACCCATAGATTTTCTTCTCTACATGTAATGTTGTTTGAGCTAACATGCTTGATTGAACTTTATCTTTATTCAATTCTTTCCATTCTTGTTTGGTTTCATTCTTCTTTGTTTCTACTTTTTCTTCAGTTTTGTTCTTGGAGGCAACAACTACATTCTTCTCGAGTTTAGTAGATCTTTCTCTACAAAAATTTGTTGTATGTCCATAGTTATGACAATAATAGCATTCAATATTCTCATTGAAAGTAGGAAAGGTGAAGCTTTTACCAATCTGACTTAAACTTTTACAATTTGCACTTCTATGTCCCATATTATTGCAATTGTAACACTCTATATCTAAATCTCTAAATGGTGCAACTGGATTTTTTCTCACAAAATTTGGAGCTGCTCTCTTCACCATTTTGCAATGAATAAACTTATGACTAAATGCATTTCACCTAAAACAATAACCATAAAACTTAGGAGTATACCAATTATTATACTGAGGACTACTTCTAGATGTATTCATAGCAACAGTAGACCTTGTCATCCTTGGGGTAGTAACACTGTCTCCTATGACAACAATATTTTCTCTTATTTCAGCATCAATACCATCTCTTGGGGTGTTATTCTTTGGGGTAGTATCATCACTATCTTTTGGGGTAGCAACGTTTTCACTTGTGGCAGCAATGAAAAGAATCTTCTTCTTGGGTTTTTCACCCATGTTAGAACTCTCACCATGTTCATAGCCAACACCACTATAATCTTTTTTCTTTTTCTGCTTACCAAGTATATTATTTAGAGCATTAGTGTTGCTCTCATTTTTCATTCTCAACTTTAGATCATCTTGGCAAGCTTCTAACTCTTTCCTCAAAGTTACTACCTCTTGTTCCAACAAATGACATTCTTTTTGCTTTTCCTCAACTTCTGACTTTAAAAATTCACTTATTCTTTGAGCTTCTACCAACTGTCTTTAGAGTGACAATACTCTTCTAACTAGTCTTGATCTTTTGAGGTATTGTTCTTTAATTTGGTATGCTCTTTCTTCAACTTGTTTAGTTCATCAAGAGCACAAATCAGCTCTCCTTCAAGATCAACCTTAGCATCAACTTCATCTTCCTCATCACTATCAATTGCTTTTGTATTTTCAGATTGAGTATTATTTTCAATCATTGAACTATTCTTTTCATTTAGAACTTCTTGAGCCATGAAGAGATTAACCTCTTTCTCATCTTCACTAGAGTCTTCAACTGAATCACTTTCATCATCTAATATCTCACTTTCAACAGTGAGAAGGCTTCTCGTCCTTTGATATTTTTTTCTTCTTGGATTTGTAGAACTTCTTAGGTCTAAACTTTTTAGTTTCTTAGTGTTTTCTTCCTTCTTCTCATAAAGACACTTAGCATAAAAATGTTCAAATTTTCCACAATTAAAACACTTGAAGGGCATCTTATCCTTGTACTTTCTCGATCCTTTCTTTAGTTTCTTGACAAAGTTTGATTCACTATTGTAAGGATCTTATTGATCAAAATTTGTAGCTACTTATTTTCCTTTCTTTACCAAGTTCAAGGAAAATTCTCTCTTAGAAGGTTCAACACTCACAACCCTCATTCCATAGGTTGATAATGAACCAAATAATTCATCCATAGAGAAAATCTTCGTGTCTCTAGCTTCTTCTATGGCAGAAATTTTAGTATCATATTTTGCTATTAATGCCCTTAGAACTTTCTTGAAAATTATATTATCTTCAACTTCTTCTCCAAGTCCTCTTAAAACATTAAAAATCTCATCTACTCTTAGTAAGTAATCAACAATCTTTTCATCTTCTCTCATCTTTAGACCTTCAAAAAAAGCTCTAAGATTTTGCAACTTAGCTTCCTTCACATTCTCATCACCTTTATAAATATTTTGTAGCTTATCCCACATTTGTTTTGCATATTTACATTGCATAAACTTGACAAACTCAGTATCAGACAATCCATTAAGGATAGAATGCTTGGCCTTGGCATTGAACTCATTTTCCTTTTTAGCATCAAGATCAGTTGGAGGAGTTTGGGGAATATTGTAACTATTTTTGACCATCAACCGTACACCACAACCTAAGTAGGACAAGTAGGTTTCCATTCTTATACTCCAAAAGGCATAGTTAGTTCCATCAAATATACATACTTTCATAGAGGAGGATTCATGCTTAGACATTGTGTTCACAAGTCAGGACCTACCCAAGTTGTTGAAAGCTTACTAACAGGGAACCTAATGCTCTGATAACAATTTAAGGAACACAAAGACCACTGAAGGGGGGTGAATAAGTGGGAATCAATTAAAATCTTTCTAAGCAATGTAATTAGAACATAGATTTTGGGAACCTTGAATGCTTGCTCTAGCACTTCTAGGGTTTTCACCTAAAAGGAGAGAGATTTATGTCCCAAAATGCTTATATAAAATTCAAAATAGGATGTGTGCAATATGATATGATGTAAATGAACTTAACTAAATATAATTGATTGATTAAAACTAAAATAAATGAATGTAAAACTAATATTTAAGCTATGTTTGAAAACACACAATGATATGCAAATAATGAATAAACTAAAAAAATGCAGAACAGAGATAACAGGGATGAATCTGAGTGCACCTAGACAAAGAATTATGATGTTGGGATGTCTGGAATGTTGGATCACTTTACTAAAAATTCATAGTGGGACTCATTCGCCAAGGGTGGCAAATCAGTCCTCCTACTGATGAAAATTGGTCGGGAACTGATTTCTAACTATTGGGATCCAGAATCTGACAAAATACAAAATTTATGATCTTCAGTGGGACTCCTTTGCCAAGGGTGACAAATCAGTCAACTCCTAGATTTTTCAAAAATTAGATAGCAACTCTCCAACACCAGATCTGGAAAAGTCTAAATGTTAGGTTATAAGAGTCAATTCTGTAGGAAATGGACAAACATCACTCAACAAGCTTGAAAGAATGATAAGTTGACTTGAAGAACCTAGTTGACTTTATTTCCACTTTTCAACAACTTTAATCTTGTCAAATTTGGAAAACAAAGGCTGCAAACACAAATGCAAAAGGGAAAAATGTTGGAGAGTTAGCAAATAGGGGTTTTCCTTGGTCAAACCCCACTTTGGTAATCAAACCCAATAGAAATAAATGAGATGCAAAGGAAATGATAAATGAAGAACATATAAGTGTTACAAAATGACCAAGATCCTTGAACATGCAATTCTGAAGTAGTGTTAATGGCTGCTTCAAAGTGCTTCAATAGTTGCTTGAATTGGTGATGTAAAATGCTTGATTGCTTGAATGTATAGGTGGATAAGTGAATTTGATGAATTTGGGTTAAAATGAGATGAAAATCACTTATTTATACAATTCTTGTGTCTTACTATCTATTCATACCTCATCGTATGATGACATCAAGTGATTTTTAATAAAATGCGGAAAGGAAATTTGAAATATTTTGTATTTGGGGCCAAGCGGGGCTCATTCGCCACCCATGGCGAATGGGTCCCACCTAGGACCTAAAAAAGTCTCAAGAATAATTTTGTGTTTAATGTTGTGTGTCGAGATAATATGCAAAAATACACTTAATTACAACTTATGATGGCATAAAAGACAAAATAAAGCATGAGAAAGGTGTAAATAAGGAAGATGTGCCTGGAAAAGTGTGAAGGCTTGTTACAAGACTTTACAACACTTCATAATAGGAATTTTTGATGTGTGAAAAGGTTGTTTTAAGGTAAATTACATTAAATAGATTCTAGAAAAATGTAGAAATGTCTCACAACACTTCACAAGATGTTGTTCTTTGAGTTTTAGTACCTAAATAAGCATGTTCAATCCATGTTACAACATAAAATCAAGGCAACATAGTTCCAAAGCCGTGAAAAAAGACATAAAAGGCCATGAAAATGATAAGGGGCCATTTTTCTACAACACAATAACAATAAACTCTAAAAGTATAAACTTGAAGCAAAGGTAAGGAAATTAAACCAATCACACAAAATGCATACCACAACACAAGATGTATGAGGAAAGATCCAAGATAGGAAAAAACATCGATGAGAATAGATGTTGGAGGCTACTGCTCCAATCTAGACTCACAATGAAAATGTCTTTTGTTACAATGTATGGGCACCAACCCAAAGGAACACCAATTCCTGGTTTATGAGCACCAACTCAAAGGAACACCTATCCAAAGTTTATGAGCACCAACTCAAAGGAGATTCTACCCCTAATCTGAGCACCCACTCAGATGATTTTACAATAAGAGATTTTGTTTACAAATTTAGTATCATATTAAAAATGAAGTTTTGTAACTCAAAATATTTTTGCACTTATGTTAAACTTGTTATTCTCAAACAGCTTCCAGTCTTCTATCACCAACCAACTCTTGCAAGTATTATTGCATTCACTCTTCTCTTCTCTCTTTTAGCTTCACACCAATCTCTATGATTTCATTTCACACAAAAAAGCTTTCACATACTTCCGCTGAAAATAAAAATATTCTTTACTCAGAAAAATGTGCGTACTCTATTTTTACAGAGTCAGCTAAAATCTTCCCACACCTTTGTTCTCTCCACTCTTACCCACACTTTTTTTCAACACACCAGATGGATACTACAGTATGTTCAACACAAAAAAATAATAAAAAATAACAATTGTTTTATTATTACTATTGTAGAAAAAAAATTTGTAGCCCTAATCATTAAACAAATAATTCTAGAGCACTTTGTCAGTAACTTTCTAACATTTTTGTAGCAATCTGACTGTAGATTTCTGATATTCTCCTATATCACCTCAAGCTCTCTGTCCAATATCATTTCAAAGGCCTACAATAAATAATCTTAATATTCCTGAAGGAGCATAATTGTTTTAATTTGTGCCATCTTATTTCTTTCAACACAACTCCTAAATCTGCCCTAATATTCTTTATCAATCTCCAATGATTGCAAAAGATAAAATACCAAATCTTATCTTTCCTCTATTCTTCCATCTACAAATTTCTAATGCTCTTCTTGAGAAGCTCAAGAATTCAATGCTGCTACACCTTTTTAGATTGGCTTCCATTGATTAAAAACCTTCTTCTTTTGTTTTTTAATAAAAAAAATCAAATTTATTTTGCATCGATTTGCCCAGATTAATCTGCAACTTACAAATCTGATCTCAAATTCTAATCTACATTAAATAATTTTATCTAGGGAATCCCTAGAAACTGAAAATATTTAACATACAACACTGCTACAAAAGGATGCTTCATAGCAAAGCAAAGAATGAATAAAATCTAATTTTATTCGACCCAGCCCAAAGTAGCTCAAAAACAAGGAAAGAAGATTTTTTGAAAAGAAAAAAATATGATTTGCATTGATCAATTCAAACCACCTTGTTGAAAGAGGTGTGTTGACTAAAATTTTAAACCTCCATACCTTATGCCAACAAAATTTAAGTTGGCTGCATATTATCCTATATTTGTCACATTCTCTGAACACTGATAGAAGTGAATCTAATCTTTTGTAGCTGCACTCAGCAAAACCCTAGCAGATAAAAATGATTTAATTGGCCAAGCTCCAGCTAATTACAAGGTATTCATTCATCCAATATCCCTTAGCCACATCAACTTTCACTCATTGGTCCAAGCTGCGAAGGTGGCCTTTCGCATATTAAAATTGTAACTTGATTTTTAATGTCATTTTGACTGTTAAATCCATCACTATGAAGCTCCTGTCACGAGGAAGTCATCTTCATGTCACCTAAACTGTACTCAATTATAATTGCAAAATGAGATGTTTTTGTAGCTATACCCATTCTTGTAGCTACATACGAACATTGTATACTAGGAGTTGACATCAATGGCAATCTAATGCCAACCAATCAAAACTCAAATTCCAACAATCTTCATCTAATGCCAACACTAAGCAAAATCCGTTTGAACATTTCGTACACTATTTTGAATTTACAACAATTGCTATATAGCCACCTTGCATAAAACACTTTGCATGCCTATGGAGCCATCTTGTTTATTCATGAGCTCTAAGCATACAAAGTTTTGCTTGTCTCATGAAGCTCAAAGATCATTTTTTCATGGCGCCTTGTCAAAGTTATTAGGAGGTATAACTTGTTGGACACTAGGAACACTGAGAGGGGAGGGGTGAATCATTGTTCCACAATATTTGAATTTCAAATAAGATCTTAAACTATCAACAACAATATTTAACCTTTAATAGCATTCACAACATATAAATAGAAGGAAACATGCAAACTCATTAAAGAGACAATGTGAACACCATAACACGATAATTTTTTACATGAAAACCCTGTTAGGGGAAAAACCATGGTGGAGATTAATCCACAAAGTATACTTGGTTAAAAGTATGACCAAAAGGGAATGCACTTGCATTCAGGCACATTGCCTAGAGCTCACTGATCAAAATAGGGAAGGCTTACTTCCTTACAAAATATTTGAGATTACAACAAAATGTTGAACTTAGAATATAGAATCTACAAATTCTTGCATTTAGTTCCAATGAGGCACATTAAATAGATTTTGGACCTCTTGTACAATTCACACTTCTTCTCTACTCTGCTCTGCTTTCTTACATGAAAACCCTTTCGCTACACAATTAGAATTCACTTCAACAAATCTTCTGATATTAGCTCATACTATTGCTCTATAATTTTTATCTTACACACCTTCTCACTTCTTGATGGACACACACCACACCAAAAATGATTTTCTAATAGCACATATATATCTGCTAATAAGGTTTTATTACTATATGTCAGCTTCAAACAAAATATAATATTCTTCCACATGTCAGCTCAAATCATCAATTAGAATTAATGCATACCCACACAAGTTGGATAGACTATAATAGGGACCCAAATATAAATTCCCAACATAAGAAATAGTTAAACAAATATTTGTCATACATCCAGAACATGCCATACACAATAGGTCAGACATAATGAGAAAATAAACAATAAATCATTCTACCAAATCTCTTAACTCGTACACTGATTCCTGCAACACCACAAAACTCACCAATAAGGTAACATACATGCTTGAAAATATTCCTTGGGGATCCACACAACAAAATAATGATTTGGTGAAGTATTTAGACCAACCTATCAACCAGATACTTTGTTCTTCATGCTTTCTTTCGGTAGATTACAATCTTCTACTTTTCTTTCCAGTAGGAACTACTTCTAAACTACAGACCATACTACTGACTCCAGTTGCCATTAATGAAAACACTAGCAACCAAAAAAAATCTCTTGAAGCCATATGCCAACAATCTCCCCCTTTGGAATTAATGGAAACACTTAGTGAAAAATGACTAAGTGTCAAAAAACAAAAACACTGCTCCCCCTTTGACATCAATGACAAAAACTTATGCTACTTTCTTGTCCCCTTTAATATTTTTACTGTACTATCTCTTACTGCTTTCTCTCCTCCAATTTATCAAAAAAAATGTTGCAACTACTGCTAAATTCAGAAAATTATTTTATACTTATCTCTCATTTTCGGGATAAATTTATTCCAAGAGTCCACTACAATCCTAGTAGCAATTATCAGACTGTTATTTTTTGATGTTCTTTTGATGACCTAGACAAGGGATTTAGGAATGGTAATGGCTCCTTCCAACTTTTCTCCTCTCTTCATAACTTCAATCATTTGCTCTAATCTGCATTCAATCCAATCCTTCACTTTCCAGAAAGTGTCCATAAGAGTGTTTCTGGAAAAGTGAACCTTTGCATGCTCAATTTGCAAATCTTAAATCTTCTTCTTAACTGCTCCATCCTTGTCTTGAACCATAATGTAGTCCTATCTGATTTTGACAAGCTCATTCTCAATTTGTCCCAACTTTTCCTTGTATTTTCCAACCACATGAGGCCACCTAATACAATAATTATAGATCTTGTTTGTTGAGTCAATGCACTTTCTTAACACATTCATTTTATTTTTTAGTTTGGTGAGAGATAGCCTAAACTGCATCTTCATATGTGAGATTATTTCATCCTCTTTCCTATCCAGAGGCACAGGGTCCATAGCCTCCCTGATACATTCAATCAATTCTTCTAGAAGTACATTCTGCAGACTCTCCAATTCAATGTTGTTATCAATAAATTATCTTTCTAGAATGTCCTCAATCAGGTCCTATTCATATGATGGCCCATTTATCCATATGTCAGTTATCTTTTGCATTCCATCTTCTTCCTAAACAATTTGCAATATCTTTTCTTTAAGTAAAACACCTTCTTCATCACTTTCTTCTACTATTATCACATCTGGTTCACCTAGTTTTGGTTCATCTCTTGGTGTATATTCCTCAGAGTCTTCATCCACTATATCCACAACCATCTTCTCTTTACCTTTTCCCTCAAATTTTGTTCAATTAGGTGTCAGGTGAGTGTCACCAACAAACTCTCTTTCTCTCTTCTACTTTTTCTCCACGTTACCAGAGGATGATCCAACTTGAACTACTTTTACCGGGAGAGGAATATCACTTACACCAAACTTTCCTAACAAGTTCCTAAAGAAGCTTTCATAAGCTTGTTCACCATTTTCAAAAGAGTTGAAATGCTCAAACATTTTCTTGCAAACCAACATATTTTCCTTCCATACCACATTGTCATTTTGAGGCAAGAAATTCAGGAAATACATCATAATGCATATAGCTAAGGTACAAAACTTGAAAGAGTAATCTATATCCTTCGTCAATTGCACATTCTCCATAAATTGATCCTTTAGTAATACACATAGATCAAAGTCTTGATTTTCTATTATCATCTTGTGAGTGATATACACTACACCTATTGATGTTGATCCTTCTTTGTTTATGAAAAAAAATTTATATGAAATTCCACGTGCAATATACCTCGTTAATGGATCTTTGATTGTTGAGATTACCATAGCCCTTTGATCTCCTATTGCTCCGGTTAGGGCTTCAACTTTTACATTCCAAATCGAATTCTTTTTTGGAACAACACCAACATTGCACAATCTTGTTAGATTTATAATTGCATCCTTAGAAATTTGATAGGCTTTATCCAGAGTAAGGATATCACCATCCAATCTGTTCAAGATAAACCGAACTACCTTCGCATTGACGAAAGGAGGAAATTCATTCTAGATGTCCAAGTTCTTATGTTTCTCTCCTCCAAGCTTCTTCAATTCGATGGTAGAAAAAAAAATTATTTCATCATTGAGCTTTCGACTACTATATTCATCTAGAGTTACTGTTTCTTTGATTTGCTTCATTTCTTGTATCGAACAGGGTTCTACGGAATAAGTATGAAATTTATAATCAACAAAAATATATGGAGAATTCACTGCTAAATTGACTTTTGCTCCTTCAAAATTTTGTTGAAAATGTTCTCCAACTGTTCTTCGGCGCACGGTGACAAATGAGGGTTTTATATGCCCTTTTATAACTTTGCAACCTAACTTCCTTGTCGCATTAAATGCTTTTCCCTAGAAGTTCCAGTTACTCTATTTTCAAATAGCAAGAGGAAAATCCATCTGTGTACCTTCAAGAAGCAATCACCAATACATTTGAGGATGAATAACACACCAACTGACAACTTCCTATGATCCCATACCAACTACACACAGAGGGGAAAAATATTTTCATGAAGACTTCCCCTAGGCCAATGGCCTGGAATCAATTATCGGATGATTTACCAGAGGGGGCTTCTGGTATAGTCTTATTACCTTCATTAGATCCACTCTTCTTTACCCACATTTTCTTCATCTGATCTCTTATCTCTTCCACAAATTCTTTTCCTTTTTCCTTATCACCTTTCTGTGAATTTCTGCCTTCATAAACCAGACGTCTCTTATCCATGTTTTTGTTCCTACAAAATCTTTCAATGTGATCAATTTTTTTACAATTGTAGCGTACTAGATTCTTCTATCTATACCATCCATTCCACTGATTTCCTCTTGATCTACATTGATTAGCAACATGTCCAAATCTTCCACAGGAGTAGCATTTAATGATCCTTATACCGACATACATAATTTTGCATTATGATGACTTATGACCAAACTTCTTGCATTTTAAATACTGACTAGAAAATGATGGAGTGCCAAGTTTATCTTACTTCTACACTAAGAATCCATATGTCCAAATTTATTACAAATAAAGCAATATCCATTAAATTTCTAAGCATTGGGTTGCCTTATTGGATATCTTCTGCCTTTGTTCTTCTGTTCAGATCCCGAGCTTTCACCCTTCACATAGCTGAGACCTTTCTTATCACTTGCATAATTTTTACCTTTAGTTATCCCATCAATCCTAGTAGAATTCATCCTAAACTTCTCCTTAAACACATTTATAGAAGCAAGCTCATCTCTAAGAATAACTACCTGGCTCTCAAGCTCTTATTGATTCTTTCTAGATTGTTGCAGTTCAATCTCCAACTGAATGAATCCACTATTAATTTTGTTGCATTCTTCAAATTTTTCTTTCAAGGACTAGGCTAGTTTCTCCTCATTATTCTTTCTTTCTTCAATCTCTTTAGTTAGCTTCATCTCCACAAATTCCATTTCAATCTTTACGACAACATTGTCCTTAGCAAGATTTTCACACTCTTCTATAATTTATTTTAGGGTTTGATTCAGATGAACATCTTTTGGACCTTTTCTTTATTTTTTCTTCAATTGACCACATAGTTCTTTCATCTTTTCCCTTGAATCATTAATTTTATCCTTCAGTGATTGAATGAATTTTTTGGCAGCCACAAGATTTTCTTTTAGTTCCATGACCTCTTCTTTAGACTAATCAAGATCATCAAGTGCCACCATAAGCTATTGTTGAAAACCACCTGGGTCCATTATAATCCAAGATCCACCTCAAGTTGTTAAACTTAGAAGAGGAACAAGCTTTGATACCAATTATTGGACACTAGGAACACTAAGAGATGGGGGTCAATCATTGTTCCACAATATTTGAATTTCAAATCAGATCTTAAACTATCAACAACAATATTTAACCTTTAATAGCATTCAAAACATATAAACAAAAGGAAACATGCAAACTCATTAAAGAGACAATGTGAACACCATAACACCAAAATTTTGACATGGAAACCCTATTAGGGGAAAAGCCATGGTGGAGATTAATCCACAAAGTATACACAGTTAAAAGTATGATCAAAAGGGAATGCACTTGCATTTAGGCACACTTCCTAGAGCTCACTGCTCAAAATAGGGAAGGCTCACTGCCTTACAAAATATTTGAGACTAGAAAAAAAAATTGAAGTGAGAATATAACATCTACAAATGCCTGATTCAGTTCCAATGAGGCACATAAAATAGATTCCAGACCTCTTGTCTAATTCCCACTTCTGCTCTACTTTGCTCTACTTTCTTACATGAAAACCGTTTTGCTGCACAAACAAAATTTGCTTCAACAGATCTTCTGATATTAGCTCATACTACTGCTCTACACTTTTTATCTTACACACCTTCTCACTTCTTGACCTACACACCACACGAAAAATTATTTTCTGATCTCACATATATATCCGCTAAGAAGATTTTATTTCTATATGTTAGCTTTGAACAAAATATAATATTCTCCCACATGTTGGCTGAAATAATCAATTAGAATTAATGTGTACCCACACAAGTTGGCTAGACTATAGTAGGGACCCAAATAAAAATTCCCAACATAAGAAATAGTTAAAAAAATATTCCGCATACATCCAGAACATGCCATACACAATAGGTCAGCCATAATGAGAAAATAAACAATAAATCATTCTATCGAATCTCTTAACTCGTACACTAATTCCTACAACACCACAAAACTTACCAATAAGGTAGCATACATGCTTGATAAGCTTCCCTGGGGATCCACACAACAAAATAATGATCCGGTGAAGTATTCATACCAACTTATCATCCAGATACACTATTCTTCATGCTTTCTGTCGGTAGATTACAATCTTCTACTTTTCTTGCTAGTATGAACTACTTCTAAACTATGGACCATAATACTGACTCCAGTTACCATCAATGACAACACTAGCAACCCAAAAAAACTCCCAAAGCCATATGCCAACATAACTTTGGTATGGTTTGACGAGAAGCTGAATGAGGGCATGACTTTCCCTTAGCCACTCACATTTGTATTGTGAATGCATACCGTCTATCTATGTATGTGTATCACCCTCTCAGATTAATCACCCCATGAATTACCTAAAGTTTTGTGGCCCCAGAGTGAGTACACTTTAATCGAAGCACCTATCTTATTGTTTTCTTTCTTATTTATGTATTTTACATTGCATGATCATGTATCTTGTTTTGCTACAAATTATACACCCTGTGCGTGTCCTTTTGTGCTTATGTTGGTTTGACGTAGGATCTTAGATCCTTAGAGCTTGGTTACCTCCTTGATATTTGTTATCCTAGATCATCTGCATTGGTACGATTAGACCCCTCTTGAATGTCTACTTTAGTGTCAATTTGAAGCAAGTTCATTCTCTCACTAAAGTGGGGGCTAAATATAGTGCCGAAAAATGTCATCGTGTACATTTTGACACTTAATTTGGGAATAATTAGTGACAAATTAGACTTGATATCACCTTGATCTAGTGTTGTGATGTGTTTTATACACCCACATTAGGTTTTGGGCCCTTTTAAAGCTAAATAAACTTAAAAATTTACCTTAATTTAATGTTGTAAAGTGCATTTATCTATACCTTCACATTAAATTTAGGAGGCTTGTAAACCAAATGGACCTAATCAAGTGTTGTAATGTGTTGTACACATTCAAATCAAAATTTTGGGCCCTTCTAAGCTAAATAGACCCAAATTTTCCTTAATTTAATGTTGTAAAATGTATTTATTTACACTTTCACATTGAATTTTTGGCCCTCTTACATTTATGACCTTTTAATAGGCACCTATGATCCTATATTGTGCATCCCAAGGAATATTTCAATCAAAAACCTGACAATATCAAAATATAAACTTAATTTACACACTCCCCAACATTTTAGTAGTCAAAATAGGCCCTATGGGATCGATTTTCCACTTTGGATGAATGGCTCCCATCCAGCTAGGACCCATTTGCCACAGATGGTGAATGAGTCCCATTTGGCCTATTTTTGAGGTTTTAAGGAAGAAATTTTGGTTTTAAGTTCAAATTCCTTCTCTGTCAGCCTTTCAGATCTAATAAATAGTCATTTGAGTGCATTGCCTATATAAACAAGCTTTCAAATCACTATATCACATAATCATTCATTATATTAAGTCAAGAAAGAAAGAGTTAAGGATTCCAAGACTTCACAATATTGTTAAGAGATTTTTCAAGATCATTTCTAAGGACTTCAAGGGAAGATTCTTCATCAATTGTTGTAGCAATTCAAGATCCATTATGATGTCAATGATACCAAGAATCAAGCATTTTATTGAGCTAGTGTTGTGATGTAGTATTGAAGATCCAAGATCAAGCATTATTCTACACATGTTGTCAAGATCAAGATCCACATCCTTCATGGCCATTTTATGTTGAGATTTACAAGACATCATTTACAAGATATCATACAAGGTATCATTGTTCATGTTTCATATCCTATGTTTCATGTCCTTGTTTAATTGTTTAATCATTTGTTTTAATTACCTAAAAGGGGTTTGAACAAGGCAAACCCCTATTCACTAATAATCAACAAGTTTTTCTCCTCTTTACATGTGTGATTGTAGATCTAGGTGTTTTGGAGCTTAAAGGACCCTCGAAGATTAGGTTGCAAGGGTGGAGAAAGTAATCAAGTCATCACAAGGTTGCTATCTTCACAAAAGGTCACTTATAGTCCCAAAAATTAAGGTTTCGGATCCAGGAAGAGAAGATAGTGAAGATTAGATTTAGGCCTTGAAGTTCCATAAAATCCAAAATGGACTCATTCACCACAAGTGGTGAATAAGTCCCACTATAGGTTTTTTTTCAAAAATATTTACAGATTCAAATACCCTTTTGCCCAAAACCTACTCCTGTGCAAAAATCCAGAATTGGGATTGATTCACCCAGATTGGCGAATGAATTCCACTAGGTCAAAAAGTTGGAATTTTTAGCATTTCAGAGCTCCTTGTTGTCCTCTTCAGATTCCTAGGTGCACAAATATCATTTTACAACTTTTTATTCTATTTTATATGCATTTCTAAGTCATTTAGTTCAAGTTTGCATGATATTAGGATTTACATTTCATCTTCCATTTCATTGTATTTTCCAAGTTTAAACTTGGTGGTGAACCCCTCATTACTTCAGAATTAGACCCTAAGATAGTCCTTTAAAAGATATCTTTCTCCCATTATCATCATGTCAGCTTAGAAGAATCTTTTGTAATAGTGTTGGTATTGATTGATGGTTTGTTTGAATGTTTTATTTCTATCAAAGGACAATAACCAAGACCACTAGTATTTTCTTCTGTGTTAGGTTCTAGAGGGACATGTATACCTTGTTCTCTAGCACCACATCCTTTTCCACTATATCCAAGTTGTTTCATAATCTCAAAACCTCTTCCATAAAGTTTCTTCATCTCTTTTAGATTCGATGGTTGCTCATAATTAAGCTCATCAAAGTTTTTGTGTAATTTTTTTTTGTTTTTTCTAAAGTGGTTGAGGTGGATGCTTTCGAAGGGTCTTCAAAGTCTTTGTTTATGATCTTATATTATCCCATGAATGTTGGTTCAAATTCTAAGGAACCCTTATCATCTTCTAATAGCTTCATGACTTCCTCAATGTATTTTTCTGTCTTTTTGTTGCATGGGTTCTACTTGTGTAGTTGGTATTAATGTTTTCAAAGGATTCTCCTTGTTTTTCTCAATGTTCAAACAACTGTTTGGTTCAAGGTTGGCTTCAAGTGTGTATACTTTGTTGTTGTAGAAATACTTCATTACACAATGAAGAGTAGAAGGCACCCCATTCATTGCATGAATCCATGGTCTTCCTAAAAGGAGATTATATGAAAGATCATTCAACATAGATTGGTGTTAATGTGGCCTTTCTAGCTGTAATAGGAAAAGTGATCACACCTTGAAGCAGTTGTTTTCCTACATTTTCAAATCCCTTAATAGATAAATAGTCAGGTTGAATTTTTTATTTATCCATGCCAAGCCTATCCAAAAGGGTTATACTACACACATTACTGGGAAAGCCATTTTCAACAAGGGTTCGCTTTATCCTTGATCTTTTACATTGAGCTATTATTATGAAAGCTTCATTTTGTTTTTGCACTTACAAAGGAGGGAGCTCACTTTGGTGGAAAACAATGTCAGCATGTATTCCTTGAATCATGGTTGCTATGTCATTTGGTTACACATTAGAAGGGATAGGAACTTGTTGTAAATCATTTTGAATCAAGTTATGATAATGAGGGGAGGCTCAAGGATAAGGTCCCACAATGATATCTTATTAGGAGTATTCTTTAGTTTTTCAACAAGATTGTACTCCTTTCCATGAGGAGGACCTAGTAAGATAGGGTTAGGTAGGATAGGATTAGGCAATGGGAGGGATGTTGAAGGTTTTTTTCTTGGTTGTGTATTATTTCTAGTGTTATATATATGAGTAACATTATTAGAACTTGGTTGTTGCAAAACACTATTCTTAGGTGGGTAAAGGATAAGTTTAGGTTTGTTTTGATTTTTTTGTTTGTATGATGGTGGGTAAAGAATTAGAGGATTCTTAGGATGTCCCATGGGATATTTAGGAGGTCCAATAGTCAAGGGGGATCTAATGGACACTTGTGCATTCATAGCCTCAACGGTTTTGGTTTTATGTATTTCTAATAAAGGGCAATATAGAATAACCTTTTTACCATCACCTAGGGAAGCCACATTACTATTGTTGTCATTTTTTTGCACCATGCTATCCTCCCTATGCCGAGAGTCATTAGGAGAACTATAAACAAAATTTTCTTGACATTCAAGGATTGGTTCTTCCAAAGTGACTTAATCACAAGTAGGGGAATGATCAATGGTTGAATTGTCTTTCTTAATAAGGGCTTCCCTATATGAAGAGGGACAACTAATATTCTCATGACTTTCATTGATCAAAGTATCTTCTTCACAACTAGGAGGAGAACAAGTATGATTTTCATGATCATTTATGATTTCATTCCTTTGTTCCCTATTGTATTCCAAAATAGGATAGGTAGGGGAAGGATCATAAAGAGGCTTGTTATAGTCCTTAAAGATTTGATCATCTAACACCAACATATCCTCATCATTTACAATCTCATCCTCTTCCACTAAATAATTCTCATAAGTAAAGGTTGAATGTAAATTAGGTAGGGTGATGTTTTTAAATGTGTCTATAATTTCATTCTCTTGTGTTATAATATCTTCTAATGTAGGAGATTTTATAGAAGAGGAGCTTTCAACAATGTCATGATTCTCAATGAGTGCATCTTCTAACACCGAAATACCTTCGCCACATGTAGGAGAGGTATTAGGAGAAGAGAAACTATGATCACCAGTATTGTCTATATTTTGATATTCTTGTATCACATCATTCCCACAAATAGGAGAGACAAGAGGGCTGATAGGTTTAAGGAAAGTGTCAACACTTTCACTCTCTTGCACTAAGAGAATCTCATAAATAGGAAATGTATTGAATGAATGATTAGCATGCTTATTGACTAACTTTTTCTTTGCAAACTTGGAAAAGATGAATATTAACATTTGTGCAAAGTAATCTATGCAAACTTAAAATACAATGTAAAGACCTAAACTAAAATGCAATTTTTAAATTTCAAACAAGGTAATTTACTGACTACACTATGCAATAATCAAAAACTGAAATGTTGTAAATGAAAATTTGGAATAAGAAATGCATGAAATCAGCCATATTAAGCTAGATTTAGTGAAATGCATGTAATGGAAACTCAACTAACTGAAAAAATTAACTAACGGTAGCAAACAAAAGTGCAGAAGAAAGGTTTTTAATGTTTTAAAATGTAGTTTCATATGTGCACTAGGATTAATTCACCTAGAGGGGCATATGAGTCCCAGTGAGGTTTTTCTTCAAAATATTTTCAGAGAATTTTAAGTGATTTTTATGTGTTTTTTGTTTGTATTGATCTATAACCTAATTGCAAATGTAGTTTTAATATGGTTTTCAATGATTTAGGATGCAAAAATGCAACCTATATTCACTTTCACTAATGCAAAAATTAGAAACCCTAGAATTCCATTTAAATAATGCACATCCTAATGCAATGTCAATGCAAGCAATATCAGGATGGTGATGCACTCCAAATCATAAAATGAAATGTTCCAAATGTAGGTTCCCCAAAATGTAACATAGAAAATTTTCACCCCTAGGGTTTAAGACCTAGGGAAACAAGGTTTCTATACTTCACATTCAAGGATGCCTTAGATATCTCAATCAAATGATGATAATGGGAGAAAAATATCTGCTAAGGGACTGTCCTAGGGTATAATTAATGATTAAGGAGGGGTTCACTGCCAAGCTAGGTCTTGGAAAAATGTATGAAATGCAAGATCTAATGATTAAACTCAATGATACATAAAACTTCATTAAATAAAGTATAAATGCAAATAAATAACAACAACAAACTAGAAAATTACAAAGGAGCACCTAGAAACTTAATAGAGTTTGAATGAAGGCCTGAAATGTTGAGTAACCTGAAATTTAGGCCTACTGGGACTCATATGCCAGTGTGGGCATATCGGTCCTAGGTCTAGGTTTGTGTGCAGGAACTAGTTTCTGGTAAAAAGGTATTTGAAAATGCCAAAATTTGAAAAATGAACTAAACTAGGACTCATACGTCAGGATTGGTGTATGAGTCTAGTTAGGGTTTTCCAAAATGTCAAATTCAGAATCTAGTCTTCAATGTCTACTCCATCCTTTCAAATTGATTTCCTAATCCGAAACCTTGATTTCAGGCCTATAGGTGACTTTTTACTGAAGATTACAAACTTATAAATAAGGGGAGAATTCCAAAAACTTTCTCCAATATTTCAACCTAATCTTCAATGATCCTTCAAGCTCCAAGACACCTAGATCTGCAATCACACAAAGAGAGAGAGAGAGAGAGAGAGAGAGAGAGAGAGAGAGAGAGAGAGAGAGAGAGAGAGAGAGAGAGAGAGAGAGAGAGAGAGAGAGAGAGAGAGAGAGAGAGAAGTGTTGATTGTTAGGGAATAGTGGTTTTCCTTGGTCAAACCCCTTGTAAGTAATTAAACCAATGATTAGATAGTAGAATGAAGGAAAGAAACATGAAACAAAGAAAATGAATCATGTAAAATAATGCCTTGTAAATGATGTCTTGTAAATCTACAACTCAACATGAAATGGCCATGAAGAATGTAGATCTTGATCTTGACAAGAGGGGTAGAAAAATGATTGATCTTGGATCTTCAATGCTATATCACAACACTAGTTCAATAACATACTTGATGCTTGATATCCTTGATGTGATGATGGATCTTGAATTTTTGCAATAATTCATGAAGAATTTTTCCCTTGAATGCCTTAAAAATGATCTTGAATGCTAAAATATTAAGTGCTTGACTTGATATCATGTAGGCCTTATGAAATAATGGTTTCAAAGCTCATTTATATAGTAAATCCATCTAATATCTTGTGTATTAGATCCCAAAGGATGACATACATGAAATTTGAACTTAAAACCTAGTTTTTCTTGCTCAAAACCTTGAAAATAGGCCAAATGTGACTCTCCCACCTGGATGGGACTCATATGCCCAAGGTGGTGAATGGGTCCCATAGGGCCTATTTTTATTGCTAAAGAGTCAAGGAGTGTGTAAATTAAGTTTATGTGTTGATTTTGTCAGATTTTTTATTGAAATATGCCTTGGGATGCACAATATAAGGTCTTAGGGGCCTATTAATGATGATATTAAGGTCATAAATGTAAGAGGGTCCAAAATACAATGTGAAAGTGTAAATAAATACACTTTACAACACTATATTAAGGAAAAAATAAGTCTATTCAGTTTAGAAGGGCCCTAAATCCAATGTGAATGTGTAGAACACATTACAACACTAGATTAGGTCCATTTGATTTAGAAGCTTCCTAAATTTAATGTGAAGATGCAAATAAATACACTTTACAACACTAAATTAAGGAGAAGTTAGGTTTATTAGGTTTAAAAGGGCCCAAAACCTAATGTGGATTAGTAAAACACATCACAACATTGGATCAAGGTGATATCAAGTCCAATTTATCATTAATTATTCCCAAATTAAGTGTGAAAATGTACATGACAACATTATTTGACACTACAATAGTACTGTGAATCTAGTTTCCAAACTAATATGTTTTTAAATAGTTAAATTTAAAGGGTGAAATTCTATGAAAACACAATAGTGTTCCATTTTATCATCAAAATATAACATAGTGTTTGGTGTGTGGCCGCATATTTTTTCTACATAAAGTATTTAAAAAAATAAATTGATGGAAATAGAGCCAAGAGTGAGTACAGCAACTTGTATATATATTATATCGTTATTGAATATATATATATATATATATATATATATATATATATATATATATATATATATATATATATATATATATATATATATATATATATATTATTAATTTGGATGAATCCTAAAATTACATCATTGAGTATTTTTATCACATAAATTACTCAAAAATAATTGAGAATGTAAATTTTATTTTTAACTGTGTATATAATGAAGTTTAGAACAATTCCCATTTTTCAAAATTGAATAAGCAATTCAAAAGTTTTAAAAAGTAATAAATATGTACTAGCTCAAAATATGAAGAGACTCTTCAATGAAAATAAATATAAAATTAATAACTTATTTCAAAAGTCTAATAAAAATATATCAATAAAAAGTTAAGAAGTAGCTCTTTATTTTGGTGGTAGTTTTGTAAAATATGTAAAATTGATTAAGCTAAAGCTTGAATTTGAGTTTTTCTAGGTTAAAAACATGATTTTAGGAGTCACAAGAGATGTACAACTATTGGGATTGGAAATCTAAACCTAAATGCGTGGGATCTTAATAATATTGAATTTAAATATTTTAGAATACATAGACATTAAAACATGACAATGTTATTTTTCTCATAACATGAGTGCATTTTACAAAAATATCAAGTCTTTCTAGTAATTTGATCCCCAATTTCATGAACTTACCCTATATGATATCTTTGTGGAGGCCATGAGGCCATACCTTAGGATGATTCACAATTTTTCTTTGCCACTAGTAGAGTTGTGAAGAATGATGAGCCCACAATTTTATTTGAGGCTACATGAGTATTTCATGGCTTCAAAGGGTTAAAACTTCATAGAATATGAAACCTCAAAATTTGTAGTTCTATGTATGATTTAGGAGATACAACAACCAATTTCCTACAAGTTTCACTCAAGAAAACTCTAGAGATCACAATCCAAGGATAGAATGAGTGAAGAAGATCTACAATAAGGTGTCCTAGGGTGTGATTAAAGGTATAAATGGGGTTCACCACCAAGCTAGGGCTTGGAAAGACAAGAAATGTAAATGATATGCAAGACTTAAGTAAATGACCTAGCAATGAATTCAAATCATAACAATAAATTGAGAAAGTACAAAGATGCACCTAGAAACCTAAAGAGGCTGGAATGAGGGTTTTGAATGTTGGAAATATTGAATTTTAATGCACACTGGGACTCATATGCTAGTAGGGGCGATTTATTCCCAATTTAGGGTTTCGAGCCGAAACCGAGATCTGGAACTGCTAAACTAGGATCTACAAAAAATGCCTAAAAATGTGTATACTAGGATTCATATGCCACAAATTTGGTTTATTTATTCATAGTATTAGGGTTGAACTAAAACTTTGGAATCCTCTAGTGATCTATTGTAACTTCCCTCCTACCAAATCTTTGATTCTAAAACACTGAATTATGCGAGCTATAAGTGACTTTTCATGATCTTGCAAACAATGTGACAACTTGAAAAAATTTCTCCAATATTGCTCTTCAATGGATATTCAATCCAAACCACCTAGATCTACAAGCACACATCAAAGAGAGGGAAAAATGTTGTTTTGTTAGTGGATAGGGGTTTTCCTTGGTCAAACCCTATTTTTGGTAATCAAACCTTGAAATAAAATCAAATAGAGTGAAGGAATGATGAATGAACAAATAAGCTATGTTGAAACTCACCAAATATTTGAATAAAAAGCTGCAATATTGTGTGTAATGGCTAGCATGAATGTGGATCTTGACTATTGCTTGTATGTTATGGATCTTGACATGAATGGTTGCTTGAATCATAAGATACCTACATCAAAAAATTTAGCTAAAAAAAACATGATACACGATGAATTTGACATGATGATTGATTCTTGAATAGTGCTCCACAATGCTTGATAATCACTCTTGAATTCTCTTGTAAAATCTTGTGATCTCAAATTTTCTGTAGTGCTTGAATACTTGAATTTCTTAGGAGAAAATATGTGAAATAACCTAATTTTTATACTTGTTTATGCCAAATTTCTCAAAATTGCAACACTACAAGTTGACATCAGATCTAGGAGAATAAAATCATACAAAGAATTTGAATTCAAATTAGGTCAAAGCTAAGTGGGACTCATACACTAGTAGGGGCGTATGAGTCCCATTAGGCTAAGCTTGGGACACATTTATCAAGAAATGCTTAGTTTAATGTTAAATTCAGATCTAGGCCCCAAAACCTAGGTGGGATCCATACGCCCAAGGTAGCGTATGAGTCCCAGATCACTAAATTTGGGCCATACGATCCAAAATCATTATTGTTTTATTGGTCACTTGATATATGTCGGGATTATCCTCAGAAAGATGCATTAATTTAGGCTTGTGGATGTAAAATAAGTCCAATTCAGGCATAAATAAGCACAATTTTAGCAGGGAGGGACCAAAAAATTGTGAAAATGTAAAGGATGACACTTTTCTACACTACATTTAGCCCCCACTTTAGTGAGAGGAGGAACTTGCTTCAAACCCACCATAGTAGGGTTTCAAACAATTTTTAGTAAAAATGCTCCTATTTGCTCCAAACTTAATGAAATTAAGTGCTTCAAAAGGAACAATTTAGAGGACACAAAAATTCACAATCTCTAACAATTTTTATGCCATAAGAAGGTCATATACGTCTATACTATTTACTAGATCATACAAGAAATGTTTAGAAAATGTAGAAAATTGAGGTTTTAATTACTTATTATTCAACAAAACTTCAACAACTAACATTTGGTCATTTCCTCAAGGTTTTAAGAGGCATGAAAATTCAACTTCCAACTATTTATAACCAAAATTAAAGTTTTAAAACTCAACAAACACCATATTACCCGCCAAGACCAAAAAATGCAAAGTTGATTTACAACATTTGCAACGTTTGCAATATTTACAAACTTTGAACACTTTTACTCCTAGGACCCTACCAAGACTCATACAAACACAAAATGGTATAAGTAGACCTTATTAAATGAAAATGACTCAACCAATACAAAATGTCAACTTTTGACCCCTCTCGGGGAATGAAAATGTATGGTGCCCCTGCACCACAACTCTTAAACAATAATTTGATTTCCTTACCTCCTATTAGAGCTCCTAATCCTACTAAACCTTTACCTTCAAACTGTAGACCAGATTCTTATTGTCTTTTTCACTAACAAAAATGGAAATGATACAAAATATTGCAAGTGTCTTAAACATATTGTGCAAGACCTCATTGATTCTAATCATATTCAAATTGGAGCTGTTAATGATCAAGGTAATAAGTTTGTAGCTCCTCTAAACCAAAACTTGCAAATCTTCACCAATCCTATGGATAATCATAATATTTCCTTTTTCAAAGCAAGTGAAACAAATAATGATGTGATGAATGTTCACATGGATGATGATAACACAAATGATAATGAGGAAAACTCTATAAAATCTATGGTTGGATTTATTGAAGTTAAACCTCATAAGGGACAAACCAATATGCCCCTTGATAATGCTTTCTCAGAAAATTACATATAAAAAATGCACTCGATGGTCCTCTTACATAGCTAGAAGAATCAATGACAAGCCTACTAATGGGATATTAATTGATCCTATCTATGTAGAGAATGTGATCACTAGAGAATTCCTATTTATGCATGATATTTATCAAGATACTTATGAAAAACTGAAAGCATGGATCAAAACACAATGGTTTTTCTTTCTCTATGATAGGCTCGATAGATTTTCCTTTAAAATTTGGATCAAAATAATTAAATGTCTCAATTCACCATCATCCCATCATTGAACCAATTTTGTGTGATGTTAGGCTACCCATGTATTTGATCCATGAATGTTGTCTTGTTGGTTGTGCATAAATGCTTAAAGTTTCCATTTGGTAATGAGATCCTCACTATGCATCATAGTGGCTTTAATCCCATGTCTTCCCATGGTAATTTCCCATTGGATTTATTTTGGATGGAACCTATGGAACCTATAAGACCCCATGAGGACCTTTTTTTTCAAATCTTTCCAAAATTTTAAGGCAAAGCGCATAGAAAAGTTATCCCTTAGCAACATGCCTCAACCCATGATTGAGCACCCTATCCTTGATGAGACCATGATTGAACCAAAAGCCCTTCCAATTAACCAAGACCAGCCTATGATAAGTTCTTCACCCATTTTCTATAAGAGACAACGAGATAACCAAATGAGTCTCATTGTGCCTCCTAAAATCAAACAAGTTTACACAGATAAAGAGAAAGTAGTTGAACAACCTTCCATGGTTCCTTTCATTCCTCCCTTAAGGGAATAAAAGAAACCTATGGTTGATAAACCTACCCTTAGACAATCACAACTTAAAACTAGAATGAAAAGAAACCAAAATTCTAGAGAGCATAGGCATAGATGTCGTGCTATTTCTCATTTGTTGCGAGAAAAATTTAAGAAAAGAACAACATATAAAATAAAAATCCAAACTTGTCTCAAGAAATTCATGATAATTCTCCACCTTTGTCGAAACAAAAAAAACAAGCACCTTCTATGGATATTATCATTAGACCTACTATTGTGATTAACTTGGTTGATGATAATGAAATTGGTAAAATTGATGAAAAAGTGCATAATGAGTTGAATTCATTGTTTTCTTCTTCCATGAGCTTAAAAGATGATACTCCTAATAGAGTGTTGAACTTGGTGCTAGTCCTAGTTTGGCAATTGATGTTGTCCCTTTATCTAGTTATCTTCCTTTTTAACATACTAAACAAGATTAGGATGCAGATGACCTGCTATAGGTTGACTCACATGTGCCTTACTAGTATCTTCCTTATTTTTTCTTTTCATGTTCTTTGTGTGATTGCATGTGCGTAATGTGATCCCTTGTACTGTTATGTTTGACATCTCTTCATGTGTATTCCCCTATTTGTACCTACATTCTTCTATATGTTGTAATACCTTTATCTTTTTGCTTGTCTTGTGTTTTCCTTTTGCGGATGAAGCAAGGTGTCAAGACATTTTGGTCTCTTCCATGATGACCCAAAATCTTTTCTTTTTCTTTTTCTTTCTATTTGTCATTCTTCTAGTTCTATGAGTATTTTGGGAATGATGATGTTTTCAAGCTCTATAACATCATTGTAGCAAAGACACACTAACCCTAAATCTTTAGATCCCTTATGTGTTTAGAATTTCATATTGGGGGAAACCCATTCCTCTCTCTTTCATGACGTAGCTTCATTTAGAAACATATGACTTGGCATATGGATTTCCAAATAAGTTCTCATGTCTTCTTTATTGTTAGCATTGACCATTTTCTACTTTAAAGTAATTACTCACAACAGGGTGTTTAGCAATTTCTTTAAAGTGGGGGCATACATTTGCATTATAATTCTAATTTTTTTGACATTGCTTATGTTTCATTGAGCGATTTGTTGTGAACTTTTTGTACACACACCCCACCCGAGGTAGGGACCCTCTTTGTCCTGCTTCCTTTCTTAGTTTTGCTTTAGGTATGACCTCTCTCCCTTAAGGGATAGGTTCCTTCAGGTTTTTTGGGCTTTGCTTCACCTGGTTGAACTAATGATATATTTTCACTTTAGGTGCTTCTTTTTGCAACATATTGGTCTTGGATGATGTTTTGATGCCCAATTATCCATGCAATATCCATTAAAGTCTCTAATTATCCAAGTCTGGGAAGTTTTGAGAAATCCATCCTGATGGAACCCCTTAAAAAATTTCCTAGTTCCACCTTAAGTTTGTGAAAATATTGGCTTGGGTCCTCATTTCTGATATTTGGTCATGTCCCCATCACTATATCAGCATTTTTATGATGATTAAAACCTTGCATAACTGGTCTACAAATTTTCCAGTCCTTGATCGTTGCATTATTGTAGTGACCGGTCCCTCATGTCTAGGTCTGAATTTCCCATTTCTTATAAGGTTAAGTAAAGGATCTTTTGGCCTTTACATTCTTTGCATTTCATGACTCAGAATCTCTTGATCCTATTATTTTCATGTCATCCTAGGGGATCCCCTTCATTAGAAAAACTTAAATGAACGTTCTTAAAGTTTCCACTTAAGTCTCGATGGCCATCTTACTTTATCGCTTATCACTAATTTCTTCATAAGTACATATTTTGAATTAGCGATGAGTGATGAGATGGTGTTTTCTTTGATATCACTCATTGCAAATAGCTGATAGAGATCTTAAAAAAAATGAGTGATGAGTGATGTTCCTTAAGGGATCACTTATCGCTAATGGCTTTTGAGCCTTCAAATTTGCAATAGCAATAAATGATACCTCGACTTTTGTTCATTATCGCTCATCGCGGATGGTCGTAAGGTGATAAATTTAGATCAGTGATGAGCGATATGATGAGATTTTATTTACATCACGTAATTGTGGATAATTTTTAAATTCTAAGTTCCACATTAGCAATGCATGATGCACATTGTAAACTTTGTAAATCCTATCATCGCTAATTTCTTACAAAATATATGAGGAGAACTAGTGATGAGCAATGACCTTATGTTTTACCACTCATAACAAATTCATTTCCAAGCTTAATTTCCATATTACCGATGAGTGATGATATTATTTGAAAGGTTTCATTTTTCAAATATCATAAGATCTTTTGTACCATTGATTTTTCATGCAGGCATATGTGTCTAAATTTGATGCCTTACTACATCTCCTATTGTTGATAGGAGCCTTCGTACAAATTTTAAACTATTGATGCGTGATGGAAGGATGGATGTGATCAAAAGGATAGACCACATATCCAAGGGCTAATATTTGGGTGAGGCCAATGAAGCATGAGATGCATCCATGATAGGAGATGACTATTGATGGAACAAGCAACGTGGTAGGATCCTGAGGATTTTGTGTAAAGCAAAAAGGAAAGTAACAACAGGATTGGAGAACCATTGATGTAGTTTTAAAATAGGATGATCCAATGGACTAAACATCATCGCATGGATAATTCTATCACTAATTATACCATAAAATTTGGGGAATTCAATGATAAGAAATGAAGCATATAAATAAATTTTCTCTTTAGGAACAACTAGTCTTGTGTACTTTGTCGATATTAATTAAAAAGCACGAATTAGGTTGGTGATAAATGTTGATTGATAGATAAAAACACTTGAGTTGGCATCATTCTTTTCTATGAACAAGTTGCTAAAGGAATAAAAAAACAAGGCTCACATCACCATGCATGAAATTTTAATTGATTTAAGATCAACGTTCTAGATTCAAAGCTGAATTGTTAAGTTATCAATTCACTCGCACAAGGAGCTCTTGAATCATTAATTTTGCATGCTTCAAACTACCAATTTAATACAAATTGCTTGGTTTTCACCTTTTTCATAATTCAGTATGTAGTGAATGAGAGTTGTAGGTTAGTAAATAATTATGTGATTATTAATTATTCCTGAGTTAGGAAGTAGACATTCTTGTCTTAGGTGAGTAGGTCTACAATGATGGTTCAAGAGTTTGAGAAGCTCAATTTTTTTGAGTCTAAGGAAGATGCTCCTAAGGATGAAATTGAAACACAGGGAGCTCCTGATATGCCAAAAGGTAGAATGGGACAAATGAAATTCAAGAAATATGGTGAGGAGAGTAGCTACCATCTCCAGGTCCAAATTGTTTTAGAAGAGTTGGTAAAATACAAAGAGAAGAGGATGGTGGAATATGAAAAGAAGGAAAAAAAGGAGAGTAAGTATTGTAAGGCTTATCTGAAAGGACACAATTCTCAATGTCAAGTTTCTAAGAACCCTTCAGATAGTGAGGGTGACACTGATCCATAGGGTAATTATTATCCCCTCTCCCTGGTACCATCAAAGGATTCTAACGAGAAGGTGGTGACAATTTCTCCAATCCCACCACGAGAAAAACGTGTACGACTATCCTCTAAGGTTGATGACTTAGAGTGATGACTATGACCTATTTTTGTTTATGATGAAACCATGACCCTTTTGTTAGGATTGTTGTATTCAACTCTCATGTGATTTCTTGTTTCTAATGCTGATGTGGGAAGCTTCCAGGCTGGTGTGTAGGAGAAGTGCCAAACTAAATGACCTAGGCGGTGTGTATGTTGTTTCTAGATGATATACGAGTTTGTGTTGGAGCTGCTATTGGAGAATATTCTTTGTTCAATAAGGATGAGGATTCAACATGGTTGCAACAAACTCTGCCTTTGAGGTGCTGGTGTTTCTTCATTTAAGGAATATGGAATGTGGTTTTTTACTCTTCCATTTTCCTTAATAATTGCATATAACTAACTGAGAATGTCTCGAATTCTGGTGCAAATGAAACACAATGTAAATGTAGTTAATCTTGATGCTTGTTGCTCCCTTGTTCTATAAAAGGGATATCAAGGCTTATTACAAAGGTCAGATTTTGAAGTCTCAATAGGGTTTTAGGTGAAGATTAAGTTCAAAAAAGGTGCTTTGAATAGAATACTGATAATAAGCCAGTAGTTTGTCTTGGATATAAAATCCTATATGTAGTGATCTTAAATAAGTTTTATAGAAATTACTCATATCAAAGAAAATATTAGTATACAAGAAAATACTCTCCAATGTATGTTCCTTACAAGTTATGAATGAGAAATACTAATGTTATCATTTATCTTCAAATGTCCCATTTGAATGTGTCATGCCCATAATTTTCGCTAGAAAAATCAAACTTTTTTTTTTCTTAAACAATCACTAAACAAAGTCACACTACAAATCTTGAGACCTTGTGCCCAACAATTTCAAGGCATATTTGACACCACGCCATGACCCCCCCCTTTTTTTAAAACCATGTAGGTTAGTGACCTAACAAAAGTACATCAAGTCACCTTTGCATGCCATGACTTATAAGGTCTAACCTTACATGCTAACATTAAATTGAGCGAGGATCAACTCATAGTTTTATTTGCTAAGTAATAAGGATATTGATATTATTGATATCGAAGGTATTGTTAACAATCGATTTCAATACTTATTAATAATATTAATCTTTATTCATAATAGAAAAAGTAATATAGTAATTAACGTTGTTCTAAGAATTCACTATGAAATTTGTACTTTAATTTAGTAATATAGGTTAGCAAGTCGATACCCTCAATCTTAATTCCTAACAAAAAATCACTATTGTTATTAACACTAATGTTAATAATTAAAATTGTTAAAGGCTAATGTTAGTATTTATATTACTTATCAATATTATCATTATAAGCTATCGGTCATCACATAATAAGAGTGACATGACAGGTCATGTCATCAAAAGTATTAACCAAGGATAGTTTAACTTGGACCAAAAGTAAGTTTGTATAACAATCTTCATTCAAACATTGATATCAGCAATATTGTGGTAGTTAAGTCAATGGAGTCTATATTGGTATTATTACCTTTATTTAAACACCCACATTTGTGCCACTTACATCAAATCTTTTAATCCAAATTTTTAACCAAATCTCTTAATCCTAAGTTTTAACCATAACATTATTTAATATTTATCATAATATTAATATCAATTTATTAATTTACTCATGGTTACTGTCTTTTATTCATCAATATTGTTAAAATGTTAATATTATATATAAAATTATTGACATCATCAATAGTAATCAAATCTATAAATTTATATGCATATTTATTTTCTTAGTGTATATATTATTATTTCATTTGTATCCATGTCACATCAAAATCCAAAAATGTCACTAATTGATAACTTTTTTTTTCTCTTTTTTTTTTTTTTGGAATAAGATAATTTAAATTAAATAGAATAAAAAATTACATGGGAACACAACATATGGCTGCTAGTAAACAATAAGAAAGCAGTGATAAACCCCCACTTTAAACAAAAGAAAACACAACAAACAATTTTAGAGCAATTTTAAATCTGAAAGATTAACATTATTATTATTCCAACAACTATTGATATTAATATTTTTCAAGCATTAATATAGATATTAACATTATGTATATTATTGATTGCTATTACCCTACTTCCTCTACTACTTAGAAATTTGACTTTTACATTACTGTTAATACCAATTTTAAACAAGCTGGCTGCCCTTCAACTCGGGTAGCTAACATGAGTTAAAGAAGAAATGAGTGTAGTTAGTAACGATGGGTTGGTGATTTCAATGGATAAAATAAATTATTGCACTCCATTTCATTTTATAAATATATGTTCACAATATATAAAATATGGTTCTGGCTGAGTGTAAAACTATCTCAGCTTTGTGTGTAGCAGTTTTAAATAGATTTTCCTGCTACACATATACAAATAAACAGAAAAAAAAAATAGCTTCAATATGTTGTATAAAAAAAAACATATATATACATTAATCTGGTATTTGAATAGTGTAGCTTGTAAGTACTTATTTCTATGTAGAACTTGCATATACATAGAGAAGAAACTAAGATTAAAATAAATAAAGTAATATGCTTTTAACTTGCAGCCCTAGCATTAACAGAGGTAAATAAATAACAATGTTTATTATTTTATCATTTCCCATAAGAGGCAAGGAATGACAGTGTCATGATTTTTTGTATTCTTGAGTTGAGTATGGATATAAGCTGGATGCTAAAAGTCAATATTGATATCAAAGTTACCAACTGGTAGCTATTGTAGGGCCAACCCCGTATCTATTCTAAATATTATCTTGCATCAAGGGATTTAATGTACTGACATGCAATTAAATATTTTACCCATTACTGTTTCGTCATAAACAAAGTTGCCATTAATTAATAAGCAATAAATTTAAGAAGGAGCGTTGTCTAACTTGCGTGCTTAGATAAAATGAATCTGCCACTATCCATATCCTGACATAAAGATCAATGACAAAGAAATTTGTACCCTATGAAAACTCTCTTCTCTTTTTTTAGAGAAGGAAGAAGAAGGAGCTTAGATCTATGATGACATTGACTAATCTTATTCATATCTACTCATGCGTAAAAATATATAAAACCTATGGAGTTTGTGTGTGGCAACCTTCAGTACTTCATTGACTCATTCGTAGCCATTCTTACTTCATTTACTCATCCACTCCTCTATAATTTTTGTTTTGTAGGTAGCCTATAAGGTAATTCTCTGTGAACTAGCGTGGAATCTTCCTCTCCTATTAATTATTGTGGATGTTGTGACAATTGCAGCAATCTCTCCAATGGCCCTTCACCAAATTTATTGCGTCCACTTGCCATACAGCTACTATGTTAATTGATGTTGGTAGCAGGGATGGCATAGATAGTGAAAAATGATGCACTCCATTTCAAATCTTTAATCATCACCCCAATGGAAGTATATCTTGAAGACAAGGATGATTGATGCATTAGAGATGAGCTTGAACATCTCTATTTTTTTTTATAAAAGAACTTTGTTTTTTTGTTGGTGGTTTAGTCCGTGTAAACATTGTTGTCTAGGTAGTGAAGAAAGCTGTCTTGATTTTAGTTTGTTTTTTTTTGTTGTTTTCATTTTGTTTTCTTTCTTTCCCTATCCACTCATGTGAAGCAGATCAAGTTCCTTTAATGGACAACTTGTTGTTACTGTATTGACACACACATGTATCGGTTTATGAATACAATTTGCAATGACTTTAATTTCTGGTTATAGATTAGTTAAGAGAAGAACACAACTCAGTGATTTTTTTATTTCACCTCAAGAGCCACCAGATTTCGCCTCTCTTCTTTTATTTATTTATTTATTTAACTTCGAACATTACTCACCAAGATCAAATTTGAAGATCATATGCTTCCCTCTTCTCTACTGACTTCACGATATGAGTTGTGCATGCAATATTTCCTTTGTAAGTATTGTGCAATAATGTTAAGTGAGGAGGCTGCAGCAACATCATTCATGAAGGATTGCATTGGGAGAGTTATGCTTGCTCAAGTTGAATTTGAGCCTAGCCATATTTCAATGTACTGTATTTTATTATTATTAATTTTGGGTAGGTTACCAGAGTATAATCTCATAGAATTTTTTCACTCTTTATTAAACACATAAAGGAATTATTACTTCTCTCATTTTACAAATCTAAGCTTTACTTCTTTGCTCATTTGTTAGACTACTATTGTAGATGTAGGAAATTTTGTTGTGCCTATTCTAAGGTCAACATAGGTATAGTTTAGTAGTGCTGGAAAGTAGTAAGATATCTATGCTGGAATGTACCATCTATGATTTAGTGAGAGGTGAGAACATATACACAGAAAGGAATATCATACCCCTATGGAAAGCAAGCATGGGTCTAATGAACGTTATTATTACAGAACAATAAGTCATATTTCTTTTCTTTCTTCATAAAACCATTTACTATCAAATTAAACAAGTGTAGGATACAACCTATTTTATTATTTAATGAAAACTAAAAATATCATACTTTATTCTCTGATGTATATTTATTTAGAACTATTATCAATACATTGTGTTTTTCACTCAATGACTTCAAGAGCAACATCAAGATATTAATTTCAACTGTATTTTCAAATGAAAGAAAACATAAATCACATAGAGAACCATGTCAATGGACAATAACTTTTCCCTTTCCCATGTTTTTCTTTCATGTTACATCAAACAACAAATTTCCATATTACAAACAATTTAAGGGAATACAATGAAGGGCACACAACTAGTTAGAGCTTGCTCTCCACCCTACTATAATGATATCATGGAGCCACATGGACTCTAGCCATACCCCTACGCAAGGAATTATTTTAGCTCCATGATGATAAATGGAGTATTTTGTCATTTTTACAAAGGGATAAAACTATTATAGCATAGATTTGATGCATCTAGGTTCTCTATTTTCTATTTTCAACCATGATCCTTACAATATAACACTTTCTTTTACAACCAATGAACAAGGTAAATTGAAATAGGAATAATTTATCTCTTTTCTTTAGCTGAAGGGATTGAAATCTTTTAGCCATCCTCCCTCTCCAAGCCAATCCATCTTGATCACCATATTACCAAAATGGTGGACTCCTCTCCCATTCTCATTCCTTCTACCTCCACTAAAGTTCTCCAAGAGGAGAAGTGGGTAATCCCCTCTCATTCTTCCTCTTCAAATATATATAGAAGCTTTCAACTTGCAACCTTTGGATGAGGAGGTGTGGAGTGTACCTACCTCCATCAATGAGAGTATTTTCCTCATTAAAGAGGAAGCATGCATTTGGACAACTCATCATCCTCCCACCCCATCCTCTCCTCAAAATTCGCCACTCTCCATTATGAGATATTTTCAAGGGTCAAATCATGTCCTAGGGGTACTATTATAAGCCCACGTGACCCCTACCACCATGGTATAGACCCTAGGGGGTTTAGTTTTGCACCCTAACCAACAAAAAAGACCAACAACTCTCGTTAAAAGCCCACTCAAGTTTCCATCCGAGTTTCAAACTTAGCTAGGGGTTTCCAAGACCGATTTCTCACATGCATCTCACATAATTCACAACTAAATTCCCTCACAACCTTATTCTTCCAATAAACTAACTCTACTTGTTCCTAGACCCAAACTGGGGTCAAATTTATATCCTCAAGAAGAAGTCTTTTGATTTTCTCTCGATGGTTCTCCCTTTTCATGCTAACTTTGTTACCTTCCTACACTTTACCAACACGAACATAAGAACAATCATATATCACATTAATTTGATAGTTGAGATAATATTTAATTGTAAAGAAAATCCATTTATAGTTTCAATTCATATTCCCAATTTATGAGTCTATAACACCTTCATGGCAATGACAATGAAACAAATGTCAAGATGAAATTCAAGAATATTGCATTACAATCACACTATGTATTTCTCATAGTAAAACTATAATCTAAATATAACAATTCATATTTAGTATTGATCACATGCAAAGCGGGGTCTTACAGAATATATTACTCTATTTTTAGCTTTAATTCAAGGAGTGAATTAAAATGCTTGAATAGTGTTATAAATTTTTTAAGGAATTTCTTAGGATTCATTAGAAGTAAATGTTTTGAGCATAGCGCATTTTCATAAATGAAAAGTAGTATGAAAATAGTCCAACTATCTCTAAATTGAGTAGTTTGTATATTACTGATCCTTACAATTTGACTATGTTTCTCCAGTTGATGAGGCACAATTCATTTTATCGAAAAATCTTGCAAAAATAGAAAAAATTGTGTTATGGGCCCTCGACTTAAGATAAGACAATATTCAATTAAAAATATTTTAAAGGATAGTGGGGTATGTGCAGGATCATGATGGGCCAAAAAGTGGCGATATGATGGGTATGTGTAGGGTATGTGGCTGACAACTTTTTTTTACCCAAAATTGATGAAATGAAAAGGATTTTTAAAGGAGATTCTTAGCTTTCCACCAATATAAATTATGCTTTACTTTGAATTTAATAAATAATTATTATTCATTTTCTATTTGAATTACGACAAAAGTCCTGATTGATAGGCTGATTGAAAAAAATCTATAGCTTTCAAACAATATCACATTTTTTGAATCCAAAAAATGCGTCACATTTTATGCTTCGCATAATATAGGATTAGAAAAAAAATGAATTTCATGAAGTTTTGACCAAGTTAAGGTGGTCATAAATACAAACTTTTTATATTTTTTAATTTGTTGTAATAAAAAGTTCATAATTAATTATTTACTTGGAAAAAAATTACAAAAAAATATGCATCACATCTGGACACAAGTCCTCTACTTATATCTAAAATCTTATAAAAAAATATTATCATTTTATTGTGGTTAGGGTGGTCAGACAAACAACTACTTATTTTTTCCCTGAAATTTAAGTACTACTGCATTGAAATTTAAAATTTTCACCAAATAGATTTTTTGTTTTTTTAAATAAACCTAGTAGTTTAGAAACTACATTCTATTTCTATAGATTCTATTCTTACATATTTTTTGAATAATATAGATAACTTATTCAAAGTTTTACGTCAAGTTGCCTAACTCTGATTTTTCTAAATTTTTTGCCACTTAAGGGCCTATTTTTTCCATGATGATCCTACACATACCTAGTGTAAGTGGGGAATATCCCCAAACCTAGTAAATAGATGGTCACTCATTTCAAAATCCACCAAATTTTTAGTGAGATGGATTTTATTTGTAAAAAATAGGAATCATTTTGTGTATAAATGTGTTACTAATCAAATATACTTCATGAAAATACAATTGGGATCGCCCTCCTAGGTTTCACAGAGCCTGAAGTGAAGGAGTAGGGACCACAAAATCCTATACTCATTGTGTTGGCCACTAACCTTGTAGTTCTTCACCATAGGAGTAGGATACTCTTTAGAGAATTTCTTGCTTCTACTAGAAAAATCACAAACATAAATGGAAAATCCTCTAGGGAGAACTTTGAATCTCCAGTTGCAAACTTTCAAAGTCAAAAGTTTGGTGAATCTAAACATCTAGTTCAGATATTGAGAAATTCGTAGACCTAGAACTGGTTCTCTTGTAGCAAGTTTCAAAGGATTTTTGTGTGACTTTGTTGTGGAAGAAGACCCAAAAGTAGATTTATCTTTCAAGAGTTTCATATTGCTTGAAGTTCAATCCTCTGTGAGAAGAGGTGGTGACTATGTCAAAGAACTTGATGATGATGTGAAAAACGTGTCAAATTTGAAACTATTTCCATTCAAGAAGAACTTGCTGCAACTGTAACATATCTAGGTATTTTTCAATTTTTCAGTTTTCAAGAAAGACAAATCTATATACGAAAACCATATGTGTAAGACTTGAAAAAAATTGATTCCCTATTGAGTTAAAATAAGCACTAAGAAAGGGAATAGTAGTGATTTCTCTACATACCTATGTATTACCAGATTGTAGTATGTATTTTGAAGTGAAGTATGAAATGTTTTTTAAAAAACACATTTAGAAGATCTTAAGCAATTTGAGATAAAAATTTACATTGTAAAAACATAAGTTAATATTGTAAAAAGAAATTTGAGTTTCCCTATAACTGAAAAGTTAGCTTGAAAAGGCCTATAAGGGTTTAAGAAAATGTATCATCAACCTATGCATCCTAGTGTGCAACCCTTGTCATGTAATAAAATAAGTTTCAACATTAAAAGGTACATGGCCATAAATTTCAATGGTATTAATGGTTACCCAAATTTTATTCCCTCTAACATCAGAGATAAGTTACCAAAATTTAGTGGTACAAAGAGTGAATGAGCAAGAAAGCATTTACAATATTTCAATAATCTAATGGATGACTTTGAAATAGATCATGAAGATGTGATTATGAGGTTATATGTTTAGTCACTAAAAGGAGACTCAAGAGATTGGTTCTCTGATTTAACAACATGCTTTATTTGTTCTTGGGATGAGTTCAAAGCAGTGTTCATGGAACAGTTTGGTGAAAGATTCAATGTTAGTTATTTTCTCAATAAATTTATGAGCATTGAGAAAGAAGATGATGAGCTAGTTCCAACATTTAACTAGAAATTTGCTAAAACATTAGGGGACATTCCTGATGTTTTGGGACTGAGTGATGCAGTATGTTTGGTTGTTTACTTGGGAGATTTTGATAATGAGATGAGCTATATGTTGAGAGATAAGGATCCAAAAACCTTGCATCAAGCATATGGGATAGCCATGAATATTGAAAATAACTTGAAATATGGAATGCAAAGGAGTTATCTGTTTACAAGAATTTTATGCCCTAAGATACCATCTGTTGATGAAAGGTGTAAGTCATAAATTAAAAATGAGTATCAAAGCACTTACATCTCTAATGTTTCAACTTATGCACTATTCCATAGTACTGATGAAGAGATGGAAATGATTTCAGATATTTGTCATATCTCGCCTTGTAATGAGACCACTAGCTATAACAATGATGAGGTCACATAAATTCCTTATCTATATTCTTATGGTTTAGATGAATTTTGTAATTTGTTTGAAGATAAGAAAAATAATGAGCTAATGTACTCATTATTCACCATGTAAGAACCGTGTAGTCCTTATTACAATACTGATAGGATTGAAATCTTTTTCAATAATGAGCTTGGTATCATTGGACCTATTCATGCATATTCAACTCAAGAGGTAGAGCCTACTAAATTTTTTTCTGCTAGTCAAAATTGTTTGTATGGAATGGAGTTGGAAAGTTTTATTTCAAATGAGGATAACATTAGTATACAATATGTTGATGACATAGGCTCACTCCCAAATGATCATGTTATGAATTGTAATGAGAATTTGAAGCCACTAATTCTAGTTGATAATGATACAGAGTTGGAAGAGATTTCTAACTATGATATTTCAAATCAGGTGGAAAAGATAGGAATTTTTTATGTCTATACAGAACAATAGGAAGGTAGAAATGAAGTTGAAAATGTGTCTATTTGATCTTCTAGTGATTATAGTGATTTTGAATGCAGTAATGACTTGAAGGAATTGGACCTTCATGTTGATGAAGTTGAGGATTTTATGTCAAAAATGAATGTAATAGAAAACCTCTTATTTGGTGAGCCTCCAGCTTCACAAGTTGATAAAAATGGTGATCCCTATTGGTGTAGAGCTAATCCACTCTTTTTTGAAGACTATTATGATGCTTCTGAAACAGAGTTAAAGTGTGGCCTTATGCAAATGAAGCAACACATTGATGTACTCCTTGAAGGAATTTCCTATGAATGTTTCACATTTGGTGTAGATGTTGCAAACAGGATTGAGTGTCAAGATGCCAGTTACCTGGAAGAATATGAATGCTTTCAATTCCCAATTTAGTTGGGAGGAATTTTGGTGGAGCATGAAAATGAGATGGAGAGAAAGAAATGTTATTTTCAATATGAATATGTGTCATGTAATGATGAAATTCTTCATTCTATGCCTGATTATATAATAAAGAATGATAAAGATTACATTAGCAATTTTATACTCATAAAATTTGTGAGAGATGTTAATGAAAATGATTGTAATCAGGAAGATTCTCACTTATTTAGAAGAGGCCTGACACTTGTTTTGGTAGGAATAAAATCACTCTTATTGCAATGGTATAATAGGGACAAATATGAATGGAAGGACATTAGCTCTTTCAAGAGGATGGTTTTGGACATAGGAAAGAATTGGCCTGAAGTTTTGGTGGCTTGGTGCCACCAAACAAGAAGTAAAACCTAGTTAGACTGAAGAGTGCATATTACAATTTGCACCTCTGAGGAATTTTTCATGAAGAGTGGATATTGGGTTTCCCTTTCTAGGTCTTTTTGGCCTATGTAATTTTTGTACATATGTTATTTTTCTTTTTCTTCTTGTGCCTGGTTTCCTTCACCCAAAATTATGGGATCTCACCATGCCTGGAGGAGGCATGTGTCCCCAAATAGAGCCAATGATGAAACTCAAAAATTTCTTGGTTCCACCTTAATTCTATGAAAATCTTGGCTTGGGTCCTCAATTTTGATATTTGGTCATGTCCCCATCACTATATTAGGGTTTTTATGATGATTAAAACCTTGTAGAAGTTGTCTACAAATATTGCAACCCTTGATCATTGTATTATTGCAGTGACTGGTCCCTCATGTCTAGGTCTGAATTTACCATTTCTTATAAGGTTAAGTAAAGGATCTTTCGGCCTTTACATTCTTTGCATTTTGTGACTCAGAAGCTCTCTAGCCTATTATTTTAATGTCATCCTAGGGGGTCCCCTCCATTAGAAAAACTCAAATGAACATGCTTAAAGTCTCCACTTAAGTCCCAATGGCCATCTTACTTTATCACTCATCGTTGATTTCTTCATAACTATATATTTTGAATTAGCGACGGCAATGAGACCATTTTTTCTTTGATATCACTCATTGTAGATAGCTACCAGAGCTCTTAAACAGAATGAGTGATGTTCCTTAAGAGATCACTTATCACTAATGGCTTTTGAGCCTTCAAATTTGTAATAGTGATAAACAATGCTTGGGCTTTTGTTCATTATCGCTCATCGTGGATGGTCATAAGGTGATAAATTTAGATTAGCGACAAGTGATATGATGAGATTTCCTTTACATTGTGTGATCACAGATAAGTTGTAAATGCTAAGTTTCACATTAGTGATCATAGATAAGTTTTACATTGCGTGATCATAGATAAGTTGTAAATCCTCTCATCGCTAATTGCTTGAAAAATATATGAGGATAATTAGCAATGAGTGACGGCCTTATGTTTTACCGCTCATCCTTAATTCATTTCCAAGCTTAATTTCCAAATTAGCGATGAGTGATGATATTCTTTGAAAGGTTTCTTTTCACTAATATGATAAGATCTTATGTGTGATGCCTTTTGTACCATTGATTTTAAATGCAAGTGTATGTGTCTAAATATGATCTCTCGTCATTCATAGGAGCTTGGGTGCAAAGTTCAAATTAGCAATGCACGATGGAAGGATGGATGTGATCAAAAGGAAAGATCATAGATCCAAGGGCTGAGATTTCATCATGGGTGAGGCCGATTAAGGATGAGATGCATTTGAAATAGGAGATGACTATTGATGGAACAAGCAACGTGGCAGGATCCTAAGGATTTCCTATAAAGCAAAAAGTAAAGCAGCAAAAGGACTGGAGAACCATTGATGTAGTTTTTAAATAGGATGGTCCAACGAACTCAACATCATCGCATTGATAATTTCATCACTAATTACACCCTAAAATTTGTGGAAGATCAGTGATGAGAAATGAAGCGTATAAAGAAATTTTCTCTTTAGGAAGAACTGGTCTTGTGTATTTCACCAATATTAATGAAAAAGCATAGATTAGGTTGGAAATACATTTTGATTGACAAATCACAACACTTGAGTTGAAATCACTATTTTCTATGAAAAATTTGTTAAAGCCATAAGAAAAAAGACTCAGATCACCATGGATGAATTTTTAATTTCTTTAAGATCAATGTCCTAGATTCAAAGCCGAACTGTTAAGTTGTCAATTCATTCATCCAAGGAGCTCCTGAATCATTAATTTTGCATGCTTCAAACTGCATATTCAATACATATTGCTTGTTGTTCACCTTTGTCATAATTTAGTATGCAGTCAATTAGAGGTGTAGGCTAGTATAGAATTGTGCGAGTATTAATTATTACTGAGTTAGGAAGTAGAAATTCTTGTCTTAGGTGAGTAGGTTTGCAATGATGGTTCAAGAGTCTAAGAAGCTCAGCTTGTTTGAGTCTGAGGAAGATGCACCTAAGGATGAAATTGAAACACAGGGAGCTCTTTATACGCCAAAAAGTAGAATGGGACAAAGGAAATTCAAGAAATATGGTGTTGAGAGTAGCTACCATCTCTAGGTCCAAATTGTTTCAGAAGAGTTGGTAAAATACAAAGAGAAGAGGATGGTGGAATATGAAAAGAAGAAAAAAAAGGAGAGTAAGCATTGTAAGGCTGATCTAGAAGGAAATAATTCTCCATGTCAAGTTTCTAACAACCCTTCAGATAGTGAGGGTGACACTGATCTAGAGGGTAATTATTATCCCCTCTCCCTGGTACCATCAAAGGATTCTTACAAGAAGGTGGTGATAGTTTCTCCAATCCCACCATGAGAAAAACATGTGCGACTCTCCTCTGAGGTTGATGACTCAGAGTGATGACTATGCCCTATTTTTTTTTTATGAAACCATACCCCTTTTGTTAGGATTGTCCTATTCATCACTCATGCAATTTCTTGTTTGTAGTGCTAAAGTGGAAAGTTTTCAGGCTGGTGTGTAGGAGAAGTTCCCCACTAAATGACCTTGGTGGCATGTATGTTTTTTCTAGATGATATGCGAGTTTGTGCTGGAGTTTCTATTGGAGAATATTCTTTGGTCAACAAGGATGAGGATTCAACATAGTTGCAACAAACTCTGCCTTTTAAGGAGTTGGCATGTCTTCATTCAAGGAATATGGAATGTGATCTTTTACTCTTCCATTTTCCTTAATGATTGGATATAACTAACTGAGAATGCCTCAAATTCTGGTGCAAATGAAACAAATTATAAATGTAATTAAGCCTGATGCTTGTTTCTCCCTTGTTCTATAAAAGGGATATTAGGGCTTATTACAAAGGTCGAATTATAAAGTCTCAATAGGGTTTTAGGTGAAAGTTAAGTTCAAAAAAAGGAACTTTGAATAGAATACTGATAATAAGCCAGTAGTTTGTCTTGGCTATGAAATCCTATATGTAGTGATCTTAAATAAGTTTTATAGAAATTATTGATATCAAAGCAAATATTAGTCTAGAAGAAAATACTCTCCTATGTAGGTTCCTTACAAGTTATGAATGAGAAATACTAATGGTGTTATCATTTATCTTTATATGTCCCATTTGAATGTATTACTCTATTTTTTAGCTTTAATTGAAGGAGTTAATTAAAATGCTTTAATAGGGTTATAAAGTTTGTAAGGAATTGCTTAGGATTGATAAGAAGTAAATGTTTCAGACACGTGGTGAGTTTTCATAACTGAAAAGTAGTATGAAAATAGTACACCTATCTCTAAATTGAGTAGTTTGTATATTACTGATACTTACATAGTTGAATATGTTGCTGCAATTGATGAGACACTGGTCATTTTGTCAGAAAATCTTCGAAAAAGTGAACAAATACTATTCTGGGCCCTAGACTTAAGATAAGAAAATATTGAATTAAAACTTTTTTCAAGGATAGTGTAAGTGGGGAATATCCCCAATTCCTAGTAAATAGACGGTCACTCATTCAAAAAATTTCCAAACTTTTAGTGAGAAGGATTATATTTGCAAAAAATAGGAATCAATTTGTGTATAAATGTGTTACTAATAAAATATACTTTATGAAAACACAATTGGGATCACCCTCCCAGGTTTCATAGAGCCTAAAGTGAAGGAGTAAGGACCACAAAATCCTATACACATTATGTTGGCCACTAACCTTGGAGTTCTTCACCATAGGAGTTGGCTACTTTTTACAGAATTGCTTGGTTTTGCTGGAAAAATCACCAACACATCCCATGCCAGATTTTCTTAAGGGATACTCTTTTAGAGAATCCACCATCAGGTAGATTCCCTGAAATTCTGTCCATTTGGAGAATCCACCACTAGACGAACTCCCTGAGGGTCTCTCCATTCAGAGAATCTAGCCCCTACCATATTTTCTGAATCCATTGCCCATTCGTGTTTCTGAATTCTAAAGGGTCACATCATGGTATTTATTGCTCGATGATCACCATACTTAGGGTGCATTTATTATCATTTTGGGGGTTTTAATTCATTATTTGACCTTTATTTCCTATTTTGCATTATGCTCTGATTTAGAAATCTCTATTATTTCTTGGCATTTGCTATTTACGACTTGGGTGTTTGCATTTTTGGGCTTCCCATTGACTCTTAGGGTGCATTTGGTTCTCTGGTGTGCTCTCCTCAATCTAAAAGGTATGAGCTTCAAATCACACATGATTTTGGCTTGATTTTATGATGGTTTTTGTGATTCAATGGCACATCTGCCTATTATTTGTTTCTTATCACTGGTCAATCTTAAAGGTATTATTACGATGGTTTGGGTGCACCTAGTTTTCTTTAATTTTATTGTTAATGATGGATTTTTGAAGTAGTTGATGCTTCCCTTTGGGTTTTTTGGGTGATTATTCAAACTTGCACTGGCTAGGGCACCATTCTCCTTTTGGGTTTCCTCTTGTTGGATTTTCTTGATGGGGAATGTTGTTTTCTATGAAGCTAGGGTTTAACTTCCAAGTCTTTGATGGTGATTGTGATGGTAGGTTTGATGCACACATTATGAAACCCTAGTTGTGTTTTTTTTCCATAGTCCAAGTCCCTAACGATTCAATGATTAAGTTTGCATGATGAGTTTCGAAAGGAAAATCACTATGCAACGTGGATTTGTGCTTGAATTCTAACCTAAAAAGTGCATTGAGATTACGTTTTTTGAAGATTGTAAAAAATGTGAGCCAATGAGGGACTTCAAAAAATCCACCCTTAGGCAGATTTTCCGAAAGTTAGTTCCTTCAGAAAATCCGCCCTCAAGCATATTCTCTGAAAGACATTTCCTTCGAAAAGTTCTCCTCTTCGTGGATTCTCTAAATATGTCAATCGTCCAATTTCCCAAAAGTGTCTTAAGCGATAGTGATGCATTAAGAGAACTTCAAAGTTGATCAGGGGGTGGTCCCATGACATGAATAAAGAATTCTAAGTTAGATTTTAGTTGGTCCCTATTCTTTAGAAAATATGCCTATCTGCGAATTCTCTGACTTGAAATTTCTAAACTTTGTGAATAACAAGGGGTAAGTGCATGGATTTGACTTGATTATCCAAATGAGTGTGGTTGTTTGAAGTTAGCAGGTGGAGGATAACTTGGCCTTGTGTTGAATTTAAATTTTTAGAAAATTCGTCTGCTTCTGGATTCTCCAAAATCCTTCGAGACCCCCAAACTATGAACTTTTGCTTGATGGGGTGAGTGTGTGAATTTCAATCATGTTTGCTGGTGAAAGTGATTGTATGATGATTTTGAGGGGATTTTGACTCAAGTTGTGCTAAATTGTCCCCTTTTCAAAAAATTCATTCCTTTTGGGATTTCCCGAGAGTCTAGACTTTCAAAAAATCTATCTAGGGGTGGATTCCCCAAAATCCTTTCATGACCAAAATCCCTGCGGAGGTAAAAATCCTGAGGTTTCATAATGTTTCTTTCCAATGTTTTGTAATGGGATTTTGTGGTTTCTATGATGCTATAAAGGTTGATTATGTGATGTTCATGGATTCTCTTGGTAATATTGATAAAGTGATTAGATTCAATACTTGGTCATGCTTAATACTATAGTGATTGTTGTCCCTCTCTAACAGATGCAGGTTGAGACTAGTCCAGCCAAGGGATCTAAGGAAAAATATTCAGAAACTGGTCCTGAGGAACCACATACCAAAGCTTAAAAAGATGAAGTATGACTTCAAGGGAATTTGACCTGAGTCCAAGATCATTTCAACATGGAGCAAGATTGGTGATACAAACATGGGACATATAGACTATGATGACTTCAAGCAGAGGATGTTTGGGGATGCACCTACCTAGTTGGCATAGATCATCACCAATACAGGGTTGGCCCAGTAAGCAGGATTTCTGCCCACCTTGGAGTATCCATAACTAGTATTAGAGTGTGATAAGCACTATTACTCGGATAAGAGAGTTATTATTGGGCCCCAAGGAAGAATCATGGATAATTTAACAAATGAGTCTATTTCAAATACTTTCAACATTGGGTCACATTAGAAGTTGGTTAACATTAACATCCAAGATGCTAAGGATTTCTATACAAAGGATCCTGATAAGGATTTTTTAATGATGAAAAATAATTGGATGGCCAAGCCTAAGTCACATTACTCAAAGTTTCCCAAAAAATTTCATATAAGTGATTTTAAGCTAGAATACAATGATATGATTACCCTCCTAGGTAGATTAATGGGGTTAGAAGACACTTTGATATTCAGGAATTGGATGTTTTATGTCATTTCTCAAAATATGAAAGTAATTAATTACCATTGGGCAGGTGTTATAGGTGACAATTTGGATGAGAAATTAAGGAATGCATAGGATTAAAAGAAATTCACTATGACATTCTACTTGGTGTACATGCTAGCTAGGAAGAATAAGTATAAAGGGTCGAGTTGCAGAGAAGCCCTTGCCGAGGAAAAAAATTGTGATGTATTTCCTTAGCTCCAATTCAATACTTCCAACTATAGGAGGTTAAATGAAACATTCTTTATGTACATCACAAGGTTGTTGCAAGATGCACTACATGTCATAATTTCAGTAGAGGCCGTGGAGTTGATAAGAAAGTGTGTCCAATGGTTCATTTAGTTCCAAAAGTTTTCTTACATTTGAATAAAAGGATCACCAATAGTACCATTAAGACTACCTAGATACCCAGCCAATAAACTCATCCTACTAGAAGTGGCTTGGCAGCTAGTGGCTTTTGACACGGTGGTAAAGGATATGAACAAACCATGACTTGGAATAGAGTTTCCTTTCAGGATTGAAGTATTGGAAGCCTTCCCTTCTATTCAAAATGCTCACTATGTTGAGAATGAAATGGTACATTTTAATTTGTATTCACACACAAAAAGGGACAACTTTTACCCCTATGGTGTTGCCCATAAGCAAGCAAATAGAGAGTATAGGCATAAAATTCACATAGAGGATTATTGGGCTAATTGTAGGGATGAGTTTGAGGTAATTAGGAGAAGGTTATCAAGGTTATCGTTGAAAATGATCGAGTTGCATAGAATATCCCAAGTTCCAGACTAAGTGGATGATGATGGAGATCTCTTACAGTACATGACTATGAGCAGTACAAGGATAAGCCACTTCCCCCTATCAACTAGTCTGAGGAGGAGGTTTTAGATCTTAATGTGATCAACACTCCTATTTTGAGATATTATAAACCTTGGGTGGAACACAAGATTCTGGAGTTGGAAGCAGATGGAAATAAGTTTACATATTTCTTAATGGGAGACCTTGAGTCTCGTTCAGAAGAAGAAGAAGAAATAGCTAAAGATGATACAACAGAGCTCCCTTCAGAGGAAGAAGGAGAGAAACAATAGTTTATTATTAAAAGGACAAGAACTTAGGCTAAGGGCATGCAAAAGAGACAACTAGTAGAAAAATTAAGGAAATCCTCAAAAGAGACTGTTGATGAAGGTGTTGAAGAATCCCAACCTTCAAAGAAAATAAAGATAATGACTAAGGGCCAAAAATTAGCTAAATCCAAAAAGGCCAAGGTCATTGAGGAGGAAACCACTAAACCTAAGGTGTTTTCTATTGAAAGATACAGAGAAAAACAATAGATATATGTGAGGAGAAGTTCTCATAAATAGAAGGAAACTCCAATAGAGAAAGTGAATAAAGAGAAAAAGGTGGCCATTGAAGAGGCACCTACTAATGATCTTATGAAAAATATGGAGAAGGCAACTGTAGGAGATAATTCTCCTATTTCATCCCCAATTCATAATGTACAAGTTAATGAAGAGATTAATACTTCTAGTGCTCCTAGGTAGCAACATGGAAAGGAGGAAAAACAAAACCAAGGGTAGTATAATGTTAATATAGAAAATATTGCAGATAGTCCTCCCAACAAATAGTCAGAGCAAGATACTTCTTAGATGGATTCAGAGAATGAGCAACTGACTACCCTTGAATGGTTGGAAAATATATTGAAGAAAAAGAAAATAATTATGGAGGATGAAACCCTAGACTCATACATGTTCATGGAGAGTTGGGGATAGCCTAAGGTAAGAAAAAGAGAAAGAATAGTTTCCAAGTTTTCCAGGGATGATTTCAACAACATGGTTATCCATGTTGCTACTCCTGCAAAGAACAAGTATAAGGATGAGGTAAGACCCCCAAATTACAAGGTTCAAATAATCAATTTGGGTCCCACCACAAAGGAGAAGGAAAATGAATATTTTCAAGAGTCATCTTAGGCCATTATGAGAAGATTAGATAAGGAAACTAAGGAGAAGGAGAAGTTGCAGAGGCACTTGAAGGAGGTGCATAGATATGTTCAACATTTGGTAAAACCCCTGCAACCCTAGAGTAGTGAAAGTTCATCATTTTTAGAAGGACTACTATTTGTGCCATATAAAAATGGCCCCTTGTCATTTTCATGGCCTTTTAGGTCTTGTTTCATGGTGTTGGAACTATGTTTCTTTGATTTTATGTTGTCTCATGGCTTGAACATGCCTATTTAGGTACTAAAACTCAAAGAACGACGTCTTGTGAAGGTATTGTTAAGTGTTTTAAGACATTTATACATTCTTCTAGACTCTATTCATTACAATTCACTAAATAAACACCTTTTTAAACATCATCAAGTCCTATATTAAAGTGTTGTAAAGTCTTGTAGCAAGCCTTCACACTTTTCTAGGCACATCTTCACTATTTACACCTTTCTCATGTTTTATTTTTCCCCTTTATGCCCTCACATGACTTAATTAAGTGTATTTTTGAATGTAAACCTGATAAACATTATTAAATGCAAGTTAATTCCTGACACCCACTTTTGAGTCCAAGGTGGAAACCATTTGCCATGGGTGGCAAATAAGTCCTTCTGGGCTCTAATTTCAAAATATTTTAAATTCTCTCTGAGTTTTTATTTAAAAAAATCACTTGATGTCAGCCTATGATGAGGTATGAATAGATATTAAGGCACAATAATTGTATAAATAAGTGTTTTTCACCTCATTTTACATCCTCCATAATATCTTACAATCTTCCAACATTCACATATCAATCTCAAGCATCCAAGCATTCTACATCATCAATTAAAACACTTTTCAAGCACTTTGAAGTTGCCATTGACATTATTTTAGAATTACAAGATCAAGAGTTAGGTGAGTTAATATCATTTTCATGTTATTAATTTATCTTTCTCTTGCATTTCATTATCTTTTGAAGGGTTTAATTACCAAAAGTGGGGTTTGACCAAGGAAAACCCCTATTCACTAACCCTAATCATTTTCCCCCTTTTGCTTGTGTATTTGTAGCCTTTTTTTTCCACATTTGACAAGTTATTAGGTGTTGAAGATTGATTTTTTATGTCGAATAGGTGCTTCAAGTCAACATAAGTCAAATTCAAGCTTGGAGAGATTTATTTGTCTATTTTATGTAGATTTGACTTCAACAACCTAACAAGCAAACATTTCCAAATATGGTGTTGTAGATATGTCTCCTAGTTTTTGAAATTTTTTGGAGGGGACTAATTCACCACGTGTGGCGAATGAGTCCCACCTTAGGACTAGAAACTTGAGTTTTATCAGATTTTAGATCCCGACAGAAAGAAATCAGCTCCCAACAATTTTTCATCAATAGGAGGACTAATTCACCACCCAAGGCGAATGACTCCCACTATGAAAAATCAGTAAATTTCATCAATATTCCAGACACTCCAAAAAGCTCACTGTTTATCTAGGTGCACTTAGATTTACCCCTATACTTTTTGTTTTGCATAATTTCTTCATTTTCATAGTTATTTGCATATCACAATGTGTTTTGAAACATAGTTGTAATTGCACTTTATCATTCATTTTTAGTCATTTAGATTAGTCTATTGCATTTAGTTAAGTTCATTTACATTAAACAACATTGCACACATCCCAATTTTAGTGTTACATTAGCATTTTTGGCCCTATCTCTCTCCTTTTAGGTGAAAAACCCTAGAAGTGCAAGAATAGTCCATAGGGTCCCAAAACTCTATGTTTCATTTCAGTGAACCTTCTGTTAGAATCCCTTCTTTTCTAATTTTGGAGTCCATTATTCATCCTAGATTATCTTACATTCTATTTTGCATTAGTTAGTTTGCATTCTAGGGTTTCATTTTTGCATATGTAAAAGTGCATAATAGGTTTCCTTTTTGCATCTTTAATCCTTGAAAAGTTCCAAAATTCTACATTTTTCATTTAGACCTGCATCATAGCATTCTAAAAACATAAAAATCAATCACAAATTCCTGGAAATCTTGAAAAAGGTCGATACTAGGACTTATTTGCCACCCTGGGAGAATCAGTCCCTTTCGAACCCTAAAACAACACTTTACAGAAATCAGCACATTGTTTGTGGTCTTTTATTTGCAACCATTTCATACCTATATAAATTAGTTACATTTATATAGCATGCATTTCATCAAATATAGTCTAAATTAGCTCATTTTATGCATGGATTAACTATCACATGTGCATTCTCACATTGTTACGTGTCATAATCAGTCTATTGTCATCTAAACATTGCATTTCATACTTTTGCATTGCATTTTGAGTTATCATAGATTGTTCTTTCATAATGTTAGTTTAAATCTTCTCCAAATTTGTAAATAAATAAGTTAGTTCATAAAAATGAACACGAAATTGAATTTACACCCTTTCATATCCTTCCTATTTGTGTGCATGATGTGATAGAAGCACATACAAACATAGATAACAATGATGATCATAATTTCCCTTCCCTTGATATCTCTCCTTTTAGTGATGAAGGTATCTTGATGAAAAAAGGTACACTCGTTGAGCATCATGAAGATATTGTTTTTCCTTCTCGTCATTCCCCTTGGAAAGATAAAATAGAACCACTCAATGACAACCATCTTTATGATCCTTCCCCTACCTCTCCTATTTTGGAAGATATTAGGGAACAAAGCAATGAAGTCATAAATGATCATGATAATCACATGCACTCTTCTCCTAGTATCTCTCCTAGTTGTGCTGAAGATACTTTGTTAGAAAACATAACTAATGAGAATCATGAGGCTCTTAGTTTTCCCCTTTCACCTAAGGAAAACTTTATTGAGCAAACCAATTCAATCATTGATCCTCCTCATACTTGGGATGAAGCTACTTTGCAAATTTCAACCTTTGATGAACATATTACAAGCCCTCCTAGTATGGTAGCCACCATGGAATGAGAGAATGTCACCTTAGACACAACCAACAATCAAATACAATCTTCCTCTAATCTCCCCATTATCCAAAATCAAACACATTCAACCATTAATACCTCCCTTAGTGGCAATGAAGTAATTTTGGATGAACCAAACCTTACTTGTCATGAACATGTGGTTTTTTGTTCTCCTAACCACTCTCCTTCTAAGGAGGACATTATAACCCAAGAAAAAGGATAATATTCCCATCAAAGATAATGAAAACTCTCAATTGATCAGGGATGTTAACAATATTCAACCTAAACTTACCCTTTACCCACCTTCGCATCTACTTCATCCTTCCAATAAACCCAAAATTACCCTTTACCCACCTTCGCATCTGCTTCATCCTCCCAATAAACGTAAACTTACCCTTTACCTACCTTCACATCCCCTTCATCCCTCTAATGTATCACAAAAATCTAGTACTGATACTATTTCTCATACATATAATACTCGAAATAACCCACAACTGCCACAACCAATTCCACCATCATTACCTTTACCTAATCTGCCTAGTGCTCCTCGCTACATCCCACAAACAAAGCAGTATGATATTATTGAACAATTAAAGAATACTCCTACCAAAATTTCCCTTTGGGAATTACTTCAAACCTCATCACATTACAACAACTTGCAACTCCTCATGGTACAAATCTGAATGATGTGGTAGCTTTAATTCATAAACCGAATCAAACTAATCTTGACATTACTTTCCATAAACATGAGCTCCCTTCTTTGGAGTTGTGAAAACAACATGATGCCTTTATGATAAATTCCCAATTCCATCACATAGGTATCAAATGCACTCTCATAGATAATGGTTCCACCCTTAATGTGTGTGGTGTGATTTTCCTTGATCGATTAGAAGTTGATAGATCACAGATCATACTTGATTCTATCTCTATACAAGGATTTGATAATACAACAAAGCAACCACTCAGTGTAATCACTTTACCTATTACAGTTGGGGGGGTTACTCTGCAAACTCCTATTCATGTCATGCTTTATGATCTTTCATACAATCTTCTTTTAGGAAGACCATGGATTCATGAGATGAATGCAATGACTTCAACCCTTCATCCTATAATGAAATATGTCTATAATAATAACATTTATCAAGTTGAAGCAAAAATCCAGCATGAAAGTTTCCTGAACCTTGAAAAAGGGGTTACAAGTCCTCTCACAACCTTGATTCCAACATCCAACCTAGATCCTCTTGAAGTTAAACAAAAAAATGAGGAATGAAAATCTAAATTCTTTGGTGACAATTGGGGATCCTTAGAATTCACACCATCATTTATGGATGAATACATATTCTCACAAGAGACAGACAAACAACCATATCCACCAACCATTATTTCAATGAAAAATTTAGATAAACTTTCAAAAGCATCCACCTCAACCACTTTAGACAATGCCATGAACTCTAGAATCACCCCTGATGAACACAACAACTAACAACCAACTGATTCCAAAGCACTGAAAAATATTTATGGAAAAGGATGATTTCATAAAACAATTAGGGTATAATGGAAAAGGCTATGGTGCTCAAGAGCAAAGTATCTGCAACCCTATAGAGCTTAACACACAACAAAAAACTCATGGTCTTGGTTATTCCCATTCATTTAACATAAATACTATCACACAAGACTCTTCCAAGCCTCCATTTTATTCACATGCATAACCTTAGTTGTTGCTCCCTGCCATGTAATAGTTGTAGGATAATCAAATTATCACTATTGCATGTCTTGCATCCATCGTAATGGGCAACATACCATCATCCCTTCTAGGCTCACCTTTTTCTTGCACTAAGTGGGGGGAAAAGAGTTAGATAGCCTCATCCCTTGTATGTCATTTGTCATTGTCTCTTTTCACTAGTTGTTAACTTATCATGAATGTATAAGAGAAATTTTGAGATGTGAACAACTTGTCTTAAGATTTAATCACATGTGATATACTCTCTTCCTTCATGATGTGGCATAGGTCTTTTCAGATAAGCTCTCATGTTCTTCTCTTCTACTTTAAAGCAATTTCTCACAACAATGGTGTTAGCAACTGCTTTAAAGTGGGGGGCATACAATACCACAATTCATTTGCACTCTTGGTTCATAGTGTAGCTTTATCGTCTATGTGATGTGTTTGTCACTTTATGGATGACATTGGGTGTGATGGCCTTCATAAGTGTGATCTATCTTAGCATATTACATTCCTCTTGGTGGCTTGGTGATGCACTGCATCCCCTAAGTTGTGAATATACTATTCTTTGATTGGTCCTCTTTTGGAGACATTAGACACAATGTTCCCTAAGTGACTAACCTTGCATAAACTAAATGAGACTCCTTTGATCATCCTTTACATTTTTGGAATTTTACATTTTTGCACTTTTCCCACCTTGCATAACACAACTTGCATGATTGTGGTACCTTTGTATTTTTTTATGGCATTTTCCTTGTGGCACCTTGTTAAAGTTATCAAGCGGTATAGCTTTAACATGGTTGAGCGGGAAGCCCAACTAGCGGCATGACTTTTCCCCATAGCCACTTTTGTGTTTTGTGAGTGCATACCAAGTAGCTTATGTATCTTACTTTTTCGGCTTTATCACCCCACGGACAACTAGTTCCATGGCCCAAGAGTGAGTATACAGTTGGGCTTTCTCACCCTACAGACAGCCTAAAGTTCCATGGCCCCAAAGTGAGTACACATTCTATTTTTCAAACAATCAACCTAGATCTCTTTTCACAACTAGTTGGATTGACGATCGAAGCTTCATCCAATTCTTTTCAACACTTGTGTGTTTCTTTTTCCTTATGCCTAGTTTGCCATGTGATCTTAATCCTGTAGGCTTGATCATCCATCTTCATCATTGCATTCCATCTTGCTAATGTAAGTGCATTCAAACCCTCCCCTCGATGTTCATGG
>VDFB02373365.1:291174665-291619835 GCA_007258455.2 Sequoia sempervirens
TGGATTTTAGAAATCTAAACATGGCATCCCTCAAAGATAATTATCCTCTACCCAATATGGAGGCTATATTGCATAAGGTAACAGGGTGCGAACTGTTGTCTATGATGGATGGGTTCTCAGGCTATAACAAGGTTAAAGTCAAGGAGTCTGAATAGTATAAGGTGGATTTTACCACTCCTTGGGGGACATATGTTTATCTAAGAATGCCATTTGGTTTCACTAATGCAGGAGCAACCTTCCAAAGAGCTATGGATGTGGCATTTGCAGATTTGATCAATGCTATCATGGTGGTGTATCAGGATGACATGACTGCTTATTCAAAGAAGGCTGAAGATCATGTACAACATCTGGAGAGGGTATTCATCAAAGCCTTGGAATATGGTATTAGTTTGAATTCAAAGAAATGTCATTTTGCAGTCATAGAAGGTAAGCTCTTGGGACATATTGTCTCAAAAGAGGGGATTAGGATAGATCCTAAAATGGTTGAGGCCATTGATAAAATTCCTATCCCTAAAACTGTTAAGGCTATATAGTCATTCTTTAGATAGATTAATTTTGTTAGGAGATTTGTTTCTAACCTTGCTGAGATCATTAAACCCATATCAAAAATGTTGAAGAAAGGAAAAAAGGTAGAATGGACTGCATAAGCCTTGGAAGCTTTTATATCCATCAAAAGGGCCATCAAGGAAGCTCATGTCCTTAAGTCTCTAGATTTTGCAAAGCCTTTTCAAATATTTTTATTCACCTCAATGCACACTATTGTTGTTGTTATGTTACAGAAGAATGAGGATGGTCATGAACAACCTATGTCTTTCTTCAGTAAGTCATTACAGGGGTCTGAATTAAAGTATGATATAATGGAAAAACAAGCATTTGCATTAGTGAAAGCTATAAAAGCTTTCAGGCCATATCTTGTTGGAGCAAAGGTGATTTCCTGTGTCCCTCATGCAGCTATCAAGGATATTCTGACACAGTCTGAAGTAACAGGAAAAAGATGCAGATGGATTAACAAAATCCAAGAGTTTGACATGGAGATACAAATTAATAAACTAGTAAGAGGTCAGGGCTTGGCTAAGTTAATGGCAGAAGTGAACATTGAAGCAAATTAAATTTGCAATGTAGAAGAAGAGACTGCAATTGCGAGCATTGAGCATACTCCATGGTCCGCAGATATCATGCATTACCTTAAATACATGAAGCGTCCAGAGGGATTGAGTGATAGCCAGAAAAGAACTATGAAGTTGCAGGCATCTAAGTATGTCTTCATGGATGGAGATCTTTTTTTTGGAAGAATAGGGATGGTATACTATTGTTATTTCTGGATGAATCACAAGCTAGGCATGTCTTAAATCAAATGCATGAAGGGGTTTATGGAGGAAATTACTCAACACAGACAACTGTGCATAAAATTCTCAGGGAAAGTTATTACTGGCCAAAGGTTTTTAATGACTCTTTACATATGTAAGAAAATGTGAAGCCTGCCAGAAATTCTCTGGAAAACTGAAGTATTAGGGAGCTTTGCCACTTCAACCCCTGTAGGCTGATGCCCCTTTCCATCAATGGGGAATTGATTTCATTGGAGAAATACAAGAGAAATCGATTGGAGGACATAAATGGATACTAGTGGCCACTAATTATTTTACCAAATGGGTAGAAGCAGTCCCAACTAAGCAGGCTACAAGTAAACTGGTGACAAATTTTCTAATGGAGAACATTATTACCAGATTTCATACACCACTAAGGCTGATTATTGACAATGGGATGTGTTTCAGATTAGATGAATTCAGAAATTTTTGTAGCACATATGGCATTACCATTTCTTATGCAGCTCCTTACCATCCACAAGCTAATTGTCAAGTAGAGTCTACCAATAAAAGTCTTCTAAAAATTATGAGGATGCTAGGTCAGAACAAGAGGGCTTGGGACTCAAAATTGAGATTAGCTATTTGGGCTGATAGAATCACTGTAAAGAAGGCAGTTGGAAAATCCCCATTTGAATTGGTGTATGGAACATAAGCCAAGATTCCTTTACAAAACTTGTTACTAGTCTACAAGTTTATTCTTCAGGAGGATATAGATATCCCAGAGCCTATGGAGGAGAGAATGGAACAACTGGTTGAACTTGATGAGATAAGAAGAGGAGCTCAAAGTCAGAACATAAAGTTGCAGGCACAAATGAAGTATTTGTTTGATAAGAAAGCAAAAGATAGAAAATTTGAGGTGAATGATCTGGTACTGATGTGCAACGCAAGGTGTCAGGAGAAGGGAAAGCATGGGAAATTTGAAGCCTTGTGGCTAGGACCTTTTGTGGTTGTTGAAAAGAAAGGTGAAGATTCATATTATTTGCAAAACATGACTGGTGAAGGACAGGATTTTCCTGTACATGGGCAATTCTTGAAGCATTTTTTTCCTTAAGCAACACAAAGGATTAAGGGTTGCCAGTGCATGGACAACTCTTGATAGTCCTCTTTGAAATTCTTTTCCATGCATAGTAGTTTAGGGTTTTGTTCATCTCCATTTTGCATTTGTTTCCATTTCCATTCATTCCATTTTTCTCACTAATTCATCATCTTATGTCTGGTCTGCTCACCCAAAAATCAGGATCCTTGCAATGATCTCACAATTATTCATCCCCAAACAGAGCCACTGTTAGAGCTATAAAATTCTGATGATTTTATATGTTGTTCATACTCATAATTTTCCAAAATAACTCCTACCATGAGCATATTTTCCCCATATTTGGCCATGTAGTCCCATAAAATCATCTAAGTCTGAATATTTCACATAATAGTTCCTATTGGCATGAGGATATCAAGGTCTCCCTGACCCATTATGTATTTTTTCTAATATACATCTATTGTAGTCTATCGGCAAGACTTCTTTAATGTCACAGTGATCAGAATTCATCTATAGGCACCTATCAGTAGGACATAAAACATTGTCTCGCCGACAAATGATTCATATTGGTAGGAGATTCATCGTCAGAGTGAAGTCATAATGAAGTTATATTGTCTCGCTGACTGGCACACTTCTGCCAAACCACACAACTTCGGGGTGAGGTCTTACCGATCGCATTATGTCTTAGCGACTAACAAATAAAACGATGTATTGGCAAGAGCTATGTCTTCGGTATGTGGTCTTGTCGATCATGTTTTGTCTCACTAACCAATGCAATGAAAGACTTATCGGCCAGACTAAGCGGTCATCGAAATGAGCTCTCAGCGACTGGCTCCAGTCTTGCTGACATAACAGGGGGATTCTATCAAAGAATGTATCAGTGAAATATCTTTTCATCAGAGTGAGGTCTTGGCGAGTGCATCGGGTCTCACCGACAAAGCACAATGGGACTCTACCAGGGGTTATCGGCATAAGGTCTTGTAGTCTTGCCGACCCGTTTTGTAACGCCAACATTTTGTTGCATCGGTGTGAGAATGATATTGTCACTGTGATCAAATGTGAACTTAAGGAGATTTCTCAGCGAGACATTGGCCTTCGGTGTGACTACGGGATGTCTCGGTGAATGTTAACAAAATCCCTAATACAGTTGATCGCCGACATTGGAATGCGAAGTGATGTGTCTCTTCAGATGTAGATATAAAATATCCATTTTCGGTTGTAAATGAGGAAATTCTGAGATTAAATACACAGTAGGTAGATTAGGGAAAATACAGTAGACAAAAAATGTCATGTACTATGAGACTATGTTGCATGTTTTAAAAATATGGAAATATCAATGAAAATCAGTTGATGTGGTGGCTCAATTCTGATGTCAATTATCTGTTGTGTTGATTGAAAGTATTATTAAGTTGTCTCCAAGATTGATGCTTTTTGGTTGTTTAAATTGATATAACAAGTTTATATTTAGTTTATAAGTGCACATTTGTTGTATCTGTGTGGTTGGTTGATCGGTTCTTTCAAGAAAAGATTAAATCCTTTTGATTGATCACAGTAATCAGGGAAATTCATCTGGATCATTAAGAAGAGCTTAGTAATCATAGTCTTGCATGTTTATACAAGTTATAAACAAAACATATACCAAATAATTTGAGTGTTCTCTAGAAATAAGTTTCCCATTTCGATTTCATTTGACTCCACATACCCAATAAGGCACTAGTCTATGCATTTTTCACCATTTAGATTCATTCATTTTCTTTACATCTGTTAACTGAACATATTAGGATTTAGTTTTTAATATTGTATACAATTTATACCAAATTTCAATTTCTTTTGTCCACTCCCATCTGCCATTGTGGGAAAAACAATTTAAAAGAGATAATCACAAGTTAAGTCTACCTCACACATATAGGTACACCCGCCTAGGTCTAGCAGCACCTAAAGAGTAGAAGTTCTAAGCCATTCGACCTTGTCTGTTACCCTAAAACGTACCAAGAGATTGGCAGCCTCTTGAAGTATTCTCACCTACATTTTTGAGAGCTAACACTGAGAGGGGGGTGAATCAGTATATTCTTAAATTTAGTGAACAAATACCATCCAATTATTCTAATGCATAAAACTTTAAAGATAAGCAAGAGAATTAATATAACATGAAAGCACACAACACATGAACACTAGTTTTTTTACATGAAAACCCAAAATGGGAAAAATCACAGTGAATGTTAGCTCACAATATAGTATAACCGGTTATAATATATTACAAAAAAGTGGCTCACTACCAGGACTCACTGTCCCAAAAAAAAGGCTCACTACCTACAAAATTACAATGACAAAATAGCTTATAACCAGAAAATGAATTGATAAAGTACACCTAACAAGTGTTGATTCAGTCCCAATTAGGCTCAATAAATTGACTTGACACACTTCATCATATTCACACTTCTTCACATTTGCATCATCTTCAACTTCCACTCTACAAGCTCAAGGTTGTCTGATATATATAGCTGATACAACCATAAGCATAAATTAGCTCGGCCTAATTAGATGCAACAAAAATACCAACTATTGGCTACATGCTTTCATTAAATATTTCTAAAAACAATTCAATCACTCATCATGCTACATCATGTTATCTCATATATCTGCAAGACAAAATCATTACATCATCTATCGATTAGGTCAGCCAAAGATAGACCTAATTGCAACAACAAAATAATGTTGATACACCATAATAGCATCTGAATACGTGAGATTCTGAATATACATTCCTCCAACATCCATAAACCATTTTCTAAAACCACAAGCAACAAAAATCAACATCAAAGGATTGTAGACCAAAACACCAGAGGATGATAACTGCATACCGGATTAGGTACTAGTTCAAAATATAGACTTTTTTTTTTTAAATTTAATTTTTTAAATTTTTTAAATTTTTTTAGACTGCAGAAATCAGGTAGCACGACCCCATATAAAATCTAGTGTGCCTGGTAAAATTTTTAACGTGACCAGCGGGGCTGGCACGACATGCCCTCTGGTAGCACGGGGGTGGGGGAGACTAGACCTCGTGACCAACCTCCTACAACAGGAAAGATTTAGCCAACCGAGCTAGGGCCCCAACCCCAAAATATAGAGACTTGATCTTGTAGTTGCAACTCATATATCTTGGTGACATCAATAACAACAAAAACTATATAAAATGTGATATTCATCTTTCCAACAACCTTGTCTAAATTTATGAGGAAGTAAACTTACAACACTAAATTCCTAATGCACAAAAGGTATGATATGACCTTAGATGCAAAGGATAGTGAAAAAATCTATTCCAACATACACAAGGTATGAATATTAGCTGGAATGATACAAATTTGATATAAATGAAAGATAAAATGATAACACAAACAAGCAAGCAAGAAATCATGCACAAATGATTCAAAAAACAAACAAGGTATTGCCCTTGTCAAGCTATAAACCATTGATTTATTGATTGATTGATTGATGATGATGATAGTGTTGTCATTGTGGGGAATGATATATCCCTAGATCAACACAAGGATGATTGACAATTGATTGATTGATTGGTTGATTTGGCTTAAGACAAGATTAGGATCAATACCATTGATGAAATTGGATAATTTGACAAGATTTATTGACATGCTTGGTATGGATTGATGATGAATTGCATTTGGATTGTTGCTTGCATTAATTTTGAGTGATCCAATGTATGGATGAATGGATTTGATGAAGATGATTGATTGGTTGAATGGTTGGATGATTGGATTGAGGTGATGGATTGATTAGATGAAATTAGGAGAAGTGATTGGATGGATTGATTTTATTGCTTAGATTTTTATTTGCTATTTTATTTTTTTGGTCTTTTTTCAGGACCTTTTTCAAATTTTTTTTGTATTTTTGGGGATATTTTGATTTTTTTGTATTTTCAGAATATTCAATTTTTTTTGGATTTTTTTTAGGACATTTTATGATTTTTAGGGATTTTTTTAGGACATTTTAATGGAAGAATGCAAGGATAAGGAAAATGAATAGGATGATCAAGATCAACTAGATAAGATATGGACACAAATGCCTAAGTATTTTTCCCCTAATCCTCATCAAGACCAAGGAAGGGAAGAAAGGATGTATTTAGATAGAATGACGGAATATGGATAAGGTAAAGGATATGTTACGAAAGATATGGATAAATTGTATAAGATAAGATGTATGATGTTCAAGAAGATCTTTAACCTTGTCAAGATCAAAGGTGGAAAGATAAAATATTAACGTAAAGAGAATAATGGTTATGAATGACAGGAAGGACGAAAATTTCCCCCTTGAGTGTAAAGTGCAAGAGGAATATGGAAGATAGGATGTAGATAGGAATGTGGAGGAAGGACTCAAAAATAAAGTTTCATGACTAATATCCCTTGAATATGTGCTCTAATAAACTATGACAATGGGAATTAGACTCATAAATGTTGTCATGATGGAGGAAGCTAAGGACTTAAGCAAATATTTGGATGAGAGGAGGATAATGGGGGATGGATTTTGTATCATTGATAGGAGGTTGGAAGGATTTTTGATGGATAGATGGGAAGGATCAAAAGATCAACATCAACACACACCTTGAAGGGTGGTGGAGTGATGGAGGAAAAATGGATGTTGAAGGTGACATGTTTTTAGATGGACGATTGGAGGAAGCTTTTGGATTAACAAATTTGGATGCTAAATTAGATTTTATTACTTCTATGAGACTTTTAGGAATTCACATAGCTTTTGAATTTGATTTTTTCTTGGCGGACTTTTGCAGCCTTTGAGATTTTTCTTTTTGATTTGTGGGCCTTTCTGGATTTTGAAAATTTTCTTTTTGATTTGTAGGACTTTGGGGCCTTTAAATTTTTCTTTTGACTTTGGATTAGATTTTCTTTTATTTTTTCATGTTTATTCGAGGATACATGTTGATCCTTTGATTTATGTACATTTTGATATGGAAGCTTTTGATAGTTGGCACCTAAATTGCTTCCAAGAGCAATGGGATAGGTGGATTGAGATGAATGATATGGAGGTATTCTGGATGGGTTAATGTAGGTATAATTTTGAGAGGGAATAAAGGATGTGTGCCTTTGTTGTTTTTGATGAATAGGAGATGGAGGGATGTCCCCAATATGGATGGAAGGGGTGAAAAATTAGGGTTTGGATGATAAGGACCAAGGATAGATGGAAGGTTTGATGGAATAGGATACTTAGGTTTATTTTGATGGAATCTAGACTTACAATGGGCACCAATGTCTTGAGCATAAGGTGTATAACCAAGGCCATGATAATATGGATTTTCTTGGATATAAAGGGGTTCAAGGATACCTTGTTTATAAAGGCTAATCTTTTTCCTTTGTAGTTCATAATTTGATGCATTCATTTTCTAATGGGATATGTATTGTTTATGAAACAAGACGCCAGTCCATTTTGGGGAGGATATGATATAGATGAAAGGATAGGTGTTGGAAGTAAACTAGAGTGGATAAAGGTAGAGGAACCCATTTTATAGGTGTGGGGTTCATGGATAGCTTGAATAGGGGTGATAGACTCTTGTGGAGGATTGTGATCATGGGGGGAATTAAGATGGGTGATAGGATTTTGACATGGGGATGATGTGGTACTTTGATCTTGACTTGGAAAAGGATCACGAGGTGTAGGAGATGGAGTAGCTTGATCTTTATTAAGTATGGAACCATCATGAAGTGGTATGAAAGGAATATCTTGATCATGAGAAGGATGAATGTCTTCATGGAATGAAAGGGTATCCTTGATCCTGATGAGGAAGGGAATCTTGAGATTTTTTGGAAAGCATATCTTGATCATCAAATGGTAGGAAATCATTTGATATGATGGAAGAACTAGCATGCTCTTGGGATGCAATGGAATCATGAGATGGTATGGATTCATTATATGAGGTGGAAGGGGATGACTCTTTGAATAGGCTCGACATGTTCTAGATGGTCAATAACATGGAGACATGATGGATGTTGACTTGCGATCAATGGTGGAGACTCTTGAATAGAATCAAGGGGAGACTACATGATGGGGTTGTATGAATGGGCATGGTGTTTGAAGAATCTTTGGTAGGTTCAAACATATGAGTTGGATGACATGGCGATGTTTTACTTTTGAAATGTTTGAATTTAGGGCATAGATTTGATGGAGGATTAGATGATGGTGGGAGTAATGAAAATTTTGATGGGTTAGAAGGTGGAGAGGCCAATGGATTAGGACTAGGACATGGGCTCCTATGTTCTTGTTGTGATATGGGTGGATATGTGGATGTGGAATTGACATGATAGGTAGATAGGTTAGGTTGGCATGATGATGAAGGTGACACAAATGATTGATGTTGAAGGTGTTGAGGTTGGAATGGTGTTTGGAACCCTTAAGTGTGATTATTTGTTTAGGCTTAGATTAAGACTTAGTAGAAAGTGATGTGGAAGATAGGGATGAAGGCATGTTTTTCTTTGAGAGTTTTCGAAAGGGGATTATAAATTATCTTGGAAAGTTTAAAAAGGATCTGAGAAAATTTTTGGGATATTTTGAGGATGTTGTAGGAATAATTAAGATGATGTAGGATGATTAGTGAAATTTTAGGAAGGTTATGGATGGTTAGAATGATATGTTTATGTGTTGTTTTTTATAGCTTGATATGGAAATTTGCAAACAAATGATTACACATGTAGACACATGAATCACACACACAAGACACATAAGAAATTTTGAATTTGAAATTATGAATGTGATGATGATTAAGCAAGCACTTGAAGAAGAAACATCAACAAGTCCTAGAACTATTCAAGTGGGTATGGCCAATTAGGTCCTAAGCTAGGATGCATGAGGTTGACTAGGGATGATTTGAAAGCAAAATCCTACCACACAGCCAAGAGAAAGGGGTAACTCACCCTTCACCTTCACTTCCCAAAGGTATAAATTTCTTTGGGGCTTAGCCAAGACTGACAATATTTCAACTCCCAAAGGAGCATGTATTTCGATTCACACTTTGATTGAGGTCATCCCTTGGAGTGGTGTGTGCTCCAAGAAGCCTCCTAAGAAGGTTATGACAAAAGCAGACCAAGTGAGGTGTTTTTTATCACACATGCACTTATTTCACACTCATAGTTGTTAATTTCCCTTAGAAATGAAATGTGTCGAAGCAAATAATGGAAGCATTTGTTCTTCTTAGATCCCAAATCAAGATGTGATAGAAGACAATGGTTAATTTTAAACGATTCGTTTTAAGAGCCCAAATCCAAATATGTGACAAACAAGATTAAGAGATGAAAGATGAACTGAGCACACCTGATTATTCACTTTCCAAGTTGTTGTTGTGACTGATCCCAATGCTGCTATAGCTCCTTTGATTCACCTACAAGCCACAAAATAAAACAAGTAAACTTGCATTTAAAAGAGTGATATGAAAAAGATGAAGTTTGATAAAATTTGATTAATATGACCTAATATAGTTGAATGGATTGTATAAACAAAAAATTTAGAAGATTTCATGCACTTTAAAAAAAATCATTGAAATTGGATCAATTTTGCTTAAGATATGCTTGATTGAAATTTAATTGCAAGTTGGAATTTGACTGATAAAAAAACCTAAAAATGACAGTCACCTAATAATTTTAGCACCATTGTGAAGTTCGTCATGTTAGCTTTCTGATGAGTCCTTGTTTGCACGATTTGGAGCTTGTATGACAAAGTTATGATAAAACTAAATCTAAATCTAAATTAAGAAAATTGAAATCAAAATTAAATTAAAAATTTTAAATCTAAATCTAAATTAGTAACTTTAAATATAAATGATTTTTTCTAGATTAGAAAAATCTACTCTAAAATATAAACTTAAATTTAAATTAAAAATCTAAATCAAATTAAGAATCTAAATTAATTTTAAAAATCTAAATTAAAAATCCAAAAATCTAATTAAAATTTAAATCTAAATCAAATTAAGAATCTAAATTAATTTTAAAAATCTAAATTAAAAATCCAAAAATCTAATTAAAATTTAAATCTAAATAAAATATTATTAAAAACCTAAAAATCTAAATAAGGCGGCTTTAATGTGAAAATTCTCGCTCCTCGAAATCTAGGTAAAGGCGGAGTCTCATCAGGTGTGTTCATTCCTGCGTAGATTAGGCTTTTATATGCATTTATGATGAATCTATCTTCATCTGCTTCCCTCTACCATTCGGCAGAGGCCGTACCCCCTAATTCCTCCTCGGCAGTACCTCGTGCATCTATGGCCTCTGACAAATATTGTATTGACATTCCCGATTCTTCCCCCTTGCGTTCGAGACCCAAATCATTCTCTGAGGCGGTGGCGAATTCTGGAATCTTCGTCAACGCGAGCGCAAGGTTTACCCTCTCGAGCCCTAATGAAACCTCTGAAATCGGTAAGAATTGTGGGGTTGCTCCCACATCTCTCTCTGTTTCTCCTAATCCTGAAATGCTAGCTGAAATTAGTAAGGAGAAAAATAGGCTTAAAAATTCTGCTATTTTCTTTTCTGCTGTTGAAGTGGATAAATGTCCGCCAAGAAAATTTCTTGATGACTGGTTTCACAACTTTTGGAACTTGAAACTTGGTTTCCACATCTCTTTCTATAGGCAGATACAAAAAGGGTTGTTTGTGATTTTCTTCACTAATCATGAAGCCCAGATGGAAATTCTCAAAAAACAATACTGGACCGTGGGTTCTACATCCTTCTGTGCCATTGCGTGGTCGCCTGAGGCCATTCATGAGGAAGTCCTTGCGCTTTCAGCCCCTCGATGGATTGTGATCAAACAAATCCCGCCATTTTTATGGCATTTTCTCCCTCAGCTGCTTGAGCCTCTCGGTAAGGTCATCCGAATGGATGATACTGTCAGACTTGTCCCTCATATGGACGCTAGGGTTCTCATTTTTCTGAATCTTGGATATGAAATTCCCTCTGAAATTAGTATTTGTATTTTTGATGACAAATTCGCGTGCCCCATTGATATTCTTGGGGGTCTGAATGTGTGCTTCCTATGCAGAAGGGAAGGACATCTAAGGAAATATTTCCCTATCATTAAGAAAAAACCTCTGCCCGCCAAAACCTCGCCCCCTGTAATTCGTCATCTGCTGGTAACCCTAATCCAGACTCCTCATTAGAGAAAACCTCTCTTTCTATTGCGCCCGAGAACCCCGCACCCCCTTTGGCTTCCTTCATCCCATCCACCTCTTTTGTTCCCCCCTACCAGTCTCTCGAATGATTCTTTTCCCCCCACGACTGTTGCTCCGAACACCGAACTCGCTGCGGTTGTTAAAACTTCCAACAAGCATAGGCGTAGAACCAATAAGCAGAATATTACTGCTTTAGAGGACTCTCAGGCCCTTTGTTCTTAGTCTACCCCTTTCGCCGTTAACTCTGTTGAGTCCACATCCAAAGAATCTCTAACCAGCTCCACCCCTTCATGCTCGGCTATGGTGGACTGCTCTATCAGGTGCCCTCACCCGACCCCCCCCTAAGCTTCCCCCCTAAATTTTTTTGAGAACTTGGGGACGATTGCCTGCTTGAGATCATCCTGGCCAACAATGTTTTCGCGGGCTCGGCCTTTATCCATCAGAAGCATTCCTTGGAGTTGGATTACATTTCCCCTGACGATTCTGAGAATGAAGATGGGATAAGGGATGCCTTCCCCACGGCTAAGTGGAGGGGGAGACGCTTAGGCTCCAAAAATAAGAACCCCTCCAAGAAAAAGAGTGGTGACACTCAGGACATTGTGATGGCTCCATTTGCGGGCCCCTCTAACAGTTGCTCTCCTCCCTTAAATGTTCCCCAATGAATTGCATTTCGTGGAATATCCGGGGGCTTGAATCCCCTGACAGAAGGTGGGTCATTAAGTGTTTCCTTGACACCTGTAATACCATGGACTTCCTCATGCTGCAGGAGATAAAGGCCACCGGCTACACTCTGGATGCCAACCTCAACTTTCTTTGGAAAGATGCAAACAAGTTTTACACCAACCACCCTAAAGGAAGGGGTGGCGTTGCCCTTCTGATCAACAGGAAATGGGCTAACTCTATCATTGGCAATGGGACTTCCCCCTGTAACAGGGCGGTTTGGGTGACCTTTAATTTCAATAACAATATTTTTGGCATATGCTCTATTTATGCCCCGAATGATTTCAAGGAGAGAGCTTGTCTTTGGGACTGGTTGGTTGCTCTCCCTAAAATACCTTGGCTTGTGGGGGGAGACTTCAACATGATTGAATCTCAGGAAGACAAAATTGGAGGTCTCCCGTTTGTCTGGAAATACTTTGAAAAAATGCACTGGAATAAAATGATAAGTTCCAAACATTTATTTGATCCCTTGGCTGGCAATAAAGACTCTTACCCTGGAATCTAGCATACCTGGTGTAACTTCCAGCAAGGTCCCTATAGAATTTACTCCAGGCTTGACCGCTTTTAAGCTAACAAGAACTTTTTCTCCTTCCTCCCTGATAATCTCGGCCGCGCGGTCCTTGTTACCCCCACCTCTCTTTCCGACCACCACCCTATCTCTTCTTGTGTTAGAATCAACAGCTCCCCTAGTCATAGCGAAAGATCCAATCCCAAATTTTTCCTCAATACTAACTTGCTCAAAGATGATGACACTCTTAGCGCCATCCATATCATCAATCTCATCAATAGAAACAACTTTCCTGCCAAATCTCATTTGGATAGATGGAACTTGAACATTCATGCCTGGTAGAATATTTTAAAGACCATTGGGCAAAAGAGGTCCAAGGACTTTAGATTCATGGAAAAAAAGCTTTCCTCCGACCTTCAGGTTGCTGAAACCAACATCCAAGCCAATCCTGGTAATTGTGAGCTCATCTCTCAAGTTGTTAAGGCTAAAGATGCTCTTAGACAACACCAGCAGGTCAAGGTCAATGGCGCCAATATCATATCCCGTGTGCACTGGTTGCAGTTTGGGGACAGAGGCTCCACATTCTTCTTTAACCTCATCAAGCAAAAGCAGTCTAATGAAAATATTGAAAGAATAGTTGTTGACAATCATGAGATAAATGACCTTGAAAACATCAAAAAGGCCTTTGTCAATTTTTATCATAATCTTTTTTCCTCTGAGGATTCGGAGGATGCCGCTCTCTTGAGAAGTCAAGTCCGTTCCCTCATCCCTAACAAGATCTCCACCTTAGAAGCCAATCAGCTATCTAAAGATCTCTCTCTTGAGGAAATTGAAAAAGCCATTAAAGATCTTGAGAATGACAAGGCCCCTGGCCCTGATGGTCTCCCAATTGAGTTTTACAAGGCTAATATTGATTGGATTTGCAAAGACCTTCTGGATATCTACTCTGAGGCCATTGCTAGAGGCTCCTTGGATACCCCCATTAATAGGGGAATTATTAAACTGCTCCCCAAGGATGGGGACAAAGCGCTCATCAAGATTTAGAGACCTATTACTCTCCTCAATGTGTCCTATAAAATCTTCGCCAAGATTCTGGCTCTAAGAATTGAGAATATCCTGCCAAGGTTTGTGTGCCCTACCCAAACTGGTTTCATTAAAGGAAGATATATTCTTGAAAACCTGATCACCAGCTGGGAAGCCATGAATTGGGCTCACGTTTCTCAGCAAGATTCTATCATGTTCCTTGTGGACTTCGAGAAAGCTTACGACAGGGTGGAATGAAATTTCATCTCAATGATGCTTGAGGCTTTCGGTTTCCCTAGTACTTTCTGCAACTCTGTTAAAGTCTTACTCAAAGATGCCTTTGCCCAGGTTGATGTGAATGGCTCCCTATCTAAATCCTTTCCTCTTGGAAGATCCATCAGACAGGGTTGCCCCTTGGCCCCTACCCTTTTTGTGGTTGCCTTTGAAGCCCTGTACTACATCTTAAGAGACAATTATATTTCCCCGACTGTTAAAGGTATATCTCTTCCTAATAACAAAGAGCTTCTTAACTGCCAATTCGCTGATGACACCGCGATCTTCCTTGAAGCCAAGGCTAACAACTTTGAGGCTCTGTAACACAAGCTCAACCTCTTCTTCAAGATCTCGGGTGCTCGTCTCTCTCACCTCAAATCTATCTGCCTTGGTTGGTATGAGCAGCCGCCTAACTGGTTCAAAAACTATCACTTTCAGTGGGGAGGCCCAAACAAAATTGTGAGATATCTTGGCATTCCCTTCTCCATTGATCCCTCCCTTAAAGAGATTTGGTCTTGGGTCAAAGACAAGATCTTCAAGAAGCTCAATAAGTGGCACAACATGGCCCTGTCACTGGCTGGCAGAGTGCAAGTTTTCCAAAAAATTCTCTCGTCTTATAATATTTATTATTCTTCAGTATCATGGATGTTTAGTAACTATGAAATTCTTGAAATTCAAAAGGCGGTTAGGAAGTTTGTTTTGTCTGATGGCAAAGGTAAAAACAAAATGCATGCTGTTAAATGGGATTGGTGACATACTAATAAACTCCTTGGGGGGCTTGGCCTGAAAGATCTTAGGCTCCAGGGGATTGCCTTAGCCGCCAAGTGGATCTTTCACTCTCTTGATGGCAATGATCCCTGGAAGGTCCTGGTTAGAAATAACATTGAAAGGGGATTCCCCAAGAAGGCTAAATCCTGGAAGAATCTTCCTTTCAATGATCTTGTCCTTGGTAATTTTCCTGTTCATGTGCAAGGATCTATTGTTTTTAGATCCATTTGGAAAGCTTGGAACTATGTTAGATGCTTTATCATTAACAAGACCTTCCATGATGATACCCATCTTTACGGTGAAAGGTCCATTTCGTGGAACCTAAGCTCCTCATGCAAGCCCCTCGCCCTTTCTCAGGGCTGCTCGGCTAGGCACTGGAACAACAAAGGAATCTCTCAATTAGCTGACTTGTTTTGAGCATGATAGATTAATTGGCTGGGAGGACCTTTGTAACAAGTTTGACTTACCCATCTCCTAGAAGAAAACCTATAATTTGATCTGCAAGGCCACCATGAATCTCTCGGCTTCTTGTCAAATCGATTTGCACAGATTCTTAAGTAGTAAATGGCTGGATGGGACCATTCTTAACAAAATTAAAGCCAAGAATATATACAATATTATCGGGCATTCTGAGGCTATTATTGATCACATCAACAATGTTTGGTATTCTACCCTCGACACCCAATCGTGGAAGAAACTTTTTGAGAATCTCTGGAAAGGTCCTACTGAACCTAAGATAAAATGCTTTAATTGGATTGTTATTCTTTAATAGGCTCCCTATCATAAATGATTCCTTGGTCACTGATCATTGTGTTATGTGCAAGTTACCCGAGACTGGTAGACACATTCTTTTTGACTGTATTTTTGCTAAGGAAATCTGGCATATGTTTGGCATCATTTATCCTTCAATCTTTAACATCATGGAGATTATAACTGGCCATATTGTTGGGCTGAAACAAGACTCTAACTTATTTTGGAAAATTCTCTCCCCTATTATTTTGTGGCAAATCTGGAAATGTAGAAACGAAGAAAGATATCAGAACAATCCCAGAATTCTTACTGAGTCTTTTCAGAAACTCATTTTTCTTAAAATTTTCCTGTAGGTCCGCACCACAATGCTGATTGAAAAAGAAAAGCTTAAAAGGTTCCTCAAGAATGGCTTTTCCACGTTCTTCATATATGAGATGCAGGGTGGCTTCGCTTGGAGGCAAACTATGGACAATCTGCAGTTATTTGAGAAGACTTGCAAAATTCTGACTCAAGAAGTAAAGAACAACAGGAAAGTCAACAAGGAGTAGATCCTCATGCTGGCTCAGATTCAGGAATCAAAATGCATTGTTTGGATGGAAGGTGCTAAAGGGTGGACGACCTGGGTTGATAACATGGATGATATCTTATCTTAGTGTCCTCAAAGCTTTGATGACGCTTCTCTTGTTCTTTTTTTTGCGTTGTTTATCTCTGCTCTGGTTACTCTTGTAGCTCCTGATGTGAGGCTTAGCCTCTCTTGAGCTGTACTCTTCGATCCTTGGTGCTTTTTTTGGTACCTCTTTTTGTGATCTCTCTATATATAATACCAAAAAAAAAATCTAAAAAAAATATAAAAAATCTAAATTTAAAATAAAAATAAAAACTAAATTTAATTTTAAATTAGAAAAAACAAAATCAAAATCTATATCTAACCTAAATCTAAATTAATTTTAACTAACAAAATTAGTAACCTCAATTTATATCGAAACAAAAAATAACTCTAAATTAACTACAATCCACTAACAAAACGAGACTTAATTAAAATCTAACAAACATGACTGAAATCTGACAAAATGAGGCTGACGGAAGTGGAATTGCTTATTTTAATGGTTGTGACCAGATGATAAAACCACGAGAAGAGGTTCTCCCCACTGTAGAGTCTTTTCAAACAGCTACAAAATTCGTTCCAGCTTTGTTTTCTGATAGTACCCAAGTTTCATCAATGAAACTGATGTTTCCTTAAAGAAGCAACAAATGCATAAGCAAGCCCCAAGAAATGATCGCCTAAAGTTACAGCGGGAGCCATTCGGACCTAAGAGGCGTGCTCTTGCTTTGAGACATGAAGGAAAAATGGAAGAAGCTGATTTTATTATGCCAAGCCCCGCCGAAATAAAAGTTTTAAAACAAAAAAAGTTAAAGGCGTCCCTCAAAAGTAACCATTGCAGATTTATTGGTTCATAGACAAGGTGATCTACTTGAAATTTATGCCAAGAAACAAGGACAAATCGTATATGTGAGAAGGCACCAGCTTAGTCGTGATTTTACCAAATCAATAATAAAAATCATAAAATCATATCACACTAAAAAAATTCAAGCAGTATAGCCGCCCTAAATTAAAATCATGACATTTTGAATGCAGTCAAAGGATCATTAAGGTAAATGGATCCAATGGACACTATAAAGATGATTTTAAACAAACAAGGTAGAAATCCCCAGTGACATGAAAAATAGCTCCTGGATTTATTTAGCTTGATCATGAAATCGTGGACAATAATAATGACGTAAAGAACAATCATTTAGAAATGCAACATGGTGAAATAGTTGAGGACGCACATTGATTTAATCTCTAGATAAAAAGAACTGTGTTAGAAAATTTGTTCAACAAGAAGAGTTAAAAATAAAGTAGTGTATGCATTTTTATTTCAAGGAATGCGTTCTTTGTAAGCTAAAGATGTTGGGTTCACCAATGTAGTTAGGGTAAAATTCTTAAATCAGGGTAAATGTATAAACATTAATAACTAGACCCTAACAAGCACAATGAAGCATGAGACAACATGAAAATCATTAAAGATGTGGGTTCACCAATGTAGTTAGGGTAAAATTCTTAAATCAGGGTAAATGTATAAACATCAATAATGAAACCCTAACAAGCACAATGAAGCATGAGACAACATGAAAATCATTATAATAAACATAAATGCACACTGATCTCCATATTATGCTTGATTTATCTCCATTGCTCTTCTCAACCTCGCATGCGAATGCAAGATTTTGAAGGTTTGATTGTTGGAGGAATGTTGGTTGCTCAACTCAGCAGCATAACGGTATGGAAAAGGTGATAGATGGAGGATGATAGATGAAGATGGATGAAAGATTTAAGAATGATTTTGGCAGCATAAGGATGCTTGAAGAATCAAATCCATAAATGGCTTCTGAGAGGCTATATTTATAGAGCTTTGATGTGGACGGAGAAAAATATTTGATAAGGATTTTATTTTTGATAAGAGAGGAAATACAAGATAAGATAAGATTTAAAAAGATAGAAAGATTTGATCTTTCGTTTTAAAGGAAATAAATCCTGAAAAAGATGAGAATGATAATTGATGAATTATCTAATTAAATAAATTAATTGAATACACATGAGTCCCATTTTTAGAAAGAAAGCGAGAAGATGTTTTTAGGATTTTATTAATTAAATAAATATTTAATTTATTTAATTAATGTTGGATTTATGATTTCATTAATTAAATAATATATATTATTTAATTAACATTAGAAAAGAGGGATTATGAATAGAAATGATTTAATTAATTAAATAATATAAATTATTTAATTAACATTAGAAGAACAAAGGGATTATGAATAGAAATGATTTAAATGAAATTAGTCAAATAAATAAGATTTATTTAACTAATTAGATGATGACATAGGTACCTAGGGAAAAACATGCTACAAGATGTCTAAATGATGTAATGTTGTGACAAGGTGTTGTAAAAGGACATTTTTAGGTATCTACAATTACTAATGTGTTGATCAAAGAAGGTGTCCTCATAATGGAGAATACACATATAGCTATGGAATGGATAGAGGAATTTAATTTAAAAAATGAGCTTAAACAAAAAGCACCAAAAAAAATATTCAAAGCTTAAAGCATATGGTAAAGGAGGTTTTTGAAAATTCCAATTCCTTTTTAGAGATTGTCACTAGAAGGAGGAAGCTTGGAAAGAATAATCTAAATGTTAAACAGTTGCAGAAATGGTGGCATGTGGCTTATTCTCCCTATGACAGGGGACCTATTGTAAAAGACCAGCTTGAAGATGCTTCCATCTACATTGCTAGTTTGGATTAGTATCAGCGCCTCTATGGTGAATGGGAGAAAACTCTAACTAAATATGGGGGGAATTAAATTTAGCCAAATCAAGAATTAATTTGATATCTATTCCAACTTAGGCTGACCTAGATCTAGTGCTTGAAAAGGTTAAAGAAATTTCTAGAAGAAAGGAAAAGGAAAAGGACAAAGGGGATGACCATGCTAGAAAATTTTGAGAAGTGTGCCATATACATTGAGCTTTCAAGGGGATACAAGTTGATTGCACCTTGAATTTTGTGCCATGCAATGTATTAAATTATCAAGTTGACTTTTGAGGCCAACCTCATAATATTTTATTGTAAATTTGAATTAGGGGGAATTTAAAAAGTGTCATGGCCGACCTAACTATAAACCCTAATTTGGGCCGACCTAAGAATGTAATGCTATAAATTGAGGTTTTCTCCTCATTTCGAAGGGTTAGAAAGTTATAATTTTAGCTATAGCTTTGGAGAAGTGTTGTAATACTTGAGATAATTGGATTGTTTCAAAATTTCGTGGATCAAATACAAGTGAAGGCATTGTTCATTGGTTTTCTTCTTTGTATTATTCATCTATGCATGGTTCTTGTGTTTCAGATATTTGATAAATTGTTTTAAGTAAGTTGTTTTGTGGATAATCTTAGAGCTAGTTGTCATCCATTTATGTTTATGATAAAGTGTTTGAGGTTTTGAGGAATCTTCAAGTCCATACTTTTAGTGATCCGCTGATTGTGGATTGTTGTGTAAATTTAGTCTGGGCCTAATTTATTTTGCACTTAAAGTTCAGTTGTGAATATTTGGATGAATGTTTGAATATTTGCAATCTGAAAATCATTCTATTCATTTGGAGATTTCACTATCTTTGTGATACTATGGATTTTATCTTGGCTAAGCAAAGATTGGTTTTTGGGAAGATTGGTCCATCTTGAACACTCTATTGTTTGCATACTTGATCTTAGGTTTTAGATTATATAATTATGTCTCAAACCCTACTCCTTTTTTTGTTTCCTTAATCATCATTAAAGAAAGATTCATCAAGCTTCACCATTATTGATATATTTGATGAATATTGAATTTCCAACATTTTGTGTATAAGGTCCCTTGTGATTACCAACATTTACACATTATCATTGAGTTGTTTTATTGTATTGTCAAGACCTAAAATTAGAGACCTTGGGGTTATCTCTTGAGGCTTGGTGATAGAGATTTACCTTTCAAGAGAGATAGGATATGATATTTTGTCTAAGTTGTTGATGTGAAAAAACACCATCAACACGATCTTCTTACTTCTTGTGATATGTCTTTTTCTTGGTGGTGTCATCGGGTTTGATTTCCTCCAAGAGTGTGACCTTTCTTGGCATACAACTTTCCTCTTAGTGGTAATGCTACATGTTGCATTCCCTAAGTTGTGAATCTTTTATCCTAGACTTGTCCTCTCTTGGAGACATTAGGCATGATGTTCCCTAAGAGGATACCTTACATAAACTAAGCAAAATCCTTTTAAACATGTATATTTGCATTGTGTTCATAATTTTTTAGCATAACGCAACTTTGAAACCTTGTGAAGCTCAAACCCTTTTTATAGCCACCAAGCATAACACACTTTGCTTGCTTGTGGAACCTTGCATTTTGTTCATAGGTGCTTATCATAAACAACTTGCTAGGCCTTATGAAGCTCAAAGTTCATGTTTCTTTTGTGGTGCCTTATTGAAGTTATTAGAGGTATAGCTTTGGCATGGTATGGGAGCCTAATAATATTCTCTCATTTGCCACCCTTGGGGGCTCACCTAGTGGACATCTATTGTTATACTAACCTGTGTGAACAATTTGGACAAAAAAATGAGGTGTGATCCACATAACATTGGAAAGTTGAGGCTTGATCCACCCTTTTTGTTTTTACCTTTTCTTTAAGTATTTGATATTGTATGATTGAGTATCTTATCATTTTTGCATAGATATGTTAGGCCTCTCTTGATTGTCTACTTTAGTGTGAGTTTGATGCAATTTCATCCTCTCACTAAAGTGGGGGCTAAATGTAGAGAGGAAAAATGTACCCCTTTACATTTTCTCACTTGTTTGGTCTTGCACCAGAGAAAATTGGATGCTCTTGAAAAAAGGGACAATTTCACGTGTAGTCAGAACCACTTCTAAGTCCTCTTGCACTATTTATTCTTCAAAATAACATTTATGGGCCCCTAAGACCCATTATTTTTTATCTAGAGGCTTGTTTCACCTTAGAAATCACTTAAAACCCGACAGACAACACTTAATTCTTTCATATCTCGAAAACCCACCTTCAAATATCAGTAGTGGAACCCATTCACCACCTTGGGTCAATGAGTCCCCTCTAGTGAGACCCATTCACCAAGGGTGGAAAATGAGTCCCTTTTGAAGGAAAATTTAATTTCGAGTAGGAATTTTATTAATTCATCTTAAATTTCTGGTGAAATTTGGCCTCTTATGTCTAAATAATGGGAAAATTAGCTATTTTTCCTTATAAATACTCATTTTTATTCATTTTTTCACATTTTTTAGTCATTTTACAAAAGAAATTTCTAAAGTTATGTCTTCTACCACAAGTCTTATTTATAAAAGTTGTAGGTTTATGGCAGCAAACTAGGGTTTTTTCAAGTCTTGAAGCTCACTCCTTTTGTCAAGGTTAAACATTGCAAAGGGTTGTTGATGGATGCCTATGGTGAATCATGAATTAATCTAGGTTGAGGAGGTGCAACTAGGAACCAAATCACACCTAAAGACTTGCTTTCATATTTATTCCATCTTCCATTACACTTTATCTTCATATTAACGTTTGCACTTTGTTCGTTTGTCATTTACATGTCATTTCATTTCCATTTTTTATGTGTTGTAAGGTTTCTAGGTTTTAAGATCTTACATCACACAAATCACATTTGCATGTGTTATTCTTGAACAATAGAATATGATTTTTGTTATGATTTAGACTTTCCTAATCTTTAACACAGCTAAGGCTAGGGTTTTATGCATATTTTTCTCCATTCAAGGTTTAATTACCCAACTAGGGGTTTGACCAAGGAAAATCCCCCATTATACGAAAAATTTGAAGTTGTTTTACATTTTATAGGAACTTTATGAGATCCAAAGTCGGGTTTCTATTAGAAATTTTTGTACAGGCATCAAGGTGTAGAAAAGAGATTTGAAGTTGCAGAATTTGGAAAGTGGAGTGATTCACCATGCATGATGAATGAGTCCCACCTATGGTGCCATTTTCAGTCAGATGCAGATTCTAGTTCCTAGTTGACAGAAAATAACTTTTGTGCAGAAAAACCCAGAACTGGGACTGATTCACCCAGGGTGGCGAATGAGTCCTAGTCAGCTCAAAATCAAGCTTCATCATTATTTCAGACTGTTACCAAGTCTTCTTCAGTGTATTAAGTGGACACATTATGATATTTTTCCTTATGTTGGTTTAATTTGCATTATTGTTCATTCTTTCAAGCTTTTTGCAAACAACATTGTGTTTTCAAACATTGCATTAATCTTAGGATTTGCATTCATAATTGTTCAATTTTATAGTTTAGTTGCATTCATATTATTCCATTTAGTCCTAATTAAATCATATAAAGTCTAATTTGAATGAACTAGCTAGATTGTTTGGCCCTTGCTTTCTCCTTTTAGGTGAAAAACCCTAGAAGTGCTAGAAAGTCCTAGTGAGCCAAAAATCTACAGTTCATTTTGGTGAACCCATATTTTGAACATATTAGCTTTCTGATTTAAATTGCATCTTGCATCTTAGACTTCATTTGTATCAAAATTCAATTAGGCTATTGTTTTATTTTTGCATCTTCAAAAGCATTGCATTAGTGAAAGCATCATTTAGAGTTCAGTATTGCATATTATTGCATTGAATCACTCCAAATTTCTGAATTTTTAATCTACGTCTACATTGTTCAAACCTGATAATATTTATTAAAAAAAAAAAAAAAGTCATCAGAAAAATCCAAAAAAATACCTGCCCTGGGACTCATTCGCCACATTGGGCGAATTAGTCCCTCTCCATTTTTTGCAACAACATTTATAGATTTTAGTTTCCTACATTGCATGTTTTTGTTTTCTATAGTTTCACTTTTGTTATAGTTTAGTCATTTTTTTTTTCCTTAGCATAATTTTATTTTATATCATGGAATTTATGGATAGTTTTAGATTTTTTCAAATTTCCTTTCCAATATTTGTTCCTAGTTCCTTTAGATCAGACTCATTGAAAAATAAAAAACACAAAGACTGAAATATCAATACAACCTTTGAAACAAATGATTCAATTTAGAAACACAATCTCATCCAAGCCTCTTAGTAGTGATGATGTTGACAAGTTAGATAAGGTTCTTTAGGACTTCCTCTCATTCACTTCATCCTCTAAGACTTGTAATGAGAAACCTAAACCACATGATGATAATATATCTCTCAAACCTTTTGGTTGTGATGACTTTGACTTGTTAGATGAAGCCCTCCAGGATTTCATCTTGAATAAATCATCCACTAAGGGTTGTTGTACCAAACTCACTATAATGAATGATAACACCTTTGATGTTGAACAACTTAAACTGATTCATGATAATATTCCTCTCAAACCCTTTAGTCATGATGACTTGGATTTGTTAGATGAATCTCTCTAAGATTTTATCTCACTTAAATCATCCACTAAGGTTTGTTCAGAGAAGTCTACAACTAAGGATGTTAATGTGATTCAACCTCAACTCATTCTTTACCCACCATCGCATAAACTCCATCCTTCAAATAAACCTTAGTACACCCTTTACTGACCTACAACTAATATGTTACAGCAATTAAGTTATGTTATTGTTGCTCACACATATAATACTTGACACAATCTGCAACTGTCGCAACCAATCCCAACCTCTTTACCTTTACCCAAACCTCCTAGTGCTCCTTGTTACCTCCCACACACAAATGAGTATGATCTTGTTGAACAATTAAAGAATACTCCTACAAAGATTTCCCTTTGGGATTTACTTTAAAACTCCCCCAATTATCACACTATCCTTCAAACTGCCTTACAACAGATTACTGTCTCTCCTGGTACAACTCCAAATGATGTGGTATCTCTAATCCATGGAATGAACCAAGCTAATTTAGATATTAATTTACATCAACATGCTCTCCTTCCTTTAGAGTTACGAAAAAAAAATGAATCTTTTATTATAATTGCTCAATTCAATCACATAGGTATCAAACAAACCTTTATCGATAATGGTTCTACCCTCAATGTGTGTAGTGTGAATTTCCTTAATGAATTGTGTGTTAATAAGTCACAAATAATACCTGATGTTGTATCCATTTGAGGATTTGATAATACAAACAAGCAACCACTCGGCATAATCACTTTACCTATTACGGTTGGAGTGGCTACTTTGCAAACTCATTTTCATGTCATTCCTTATGATCTCTTGTATAATCTTCTTTTAGGAAGACCATGGATTCATGAGATGAATGTAGTGCCTTCAACCCTTCATCATATCATGAAATATGTCTATAAAAATTAGATTTATGAAGTTTAGATAGACCCTGAGCCTGAAATTTGCTTTCACCTTGATAAAGGAGCCACCAGTCCTCTAAAAATACTAATTCCAATCTCTAACATAGATCCTCTTGAAATAGCACACAATGATGAAGAATCACTATCTAAATTAGTTGGTGATGATTGGGAATCTTTAGAACTGACACCTTCATTCATGGGTGAATACATAATTACACAAAAGATAGATGAGAAGCATGAACAACCAACAATCATGTCAACTCAAAATTCTAAACAATCCTCTCAAACATCTATCTCTTCTACTTTAGAAGAAAACACAACATACACTACAAATTTCGATGAGATAGATTATCAATCTCCACCTAATCCAAATGAAATGAAGTGACTTTATGGAAAAGGCTTTGAAATCATGAAACAACTAGGATATACTAGAAAGGATGTGGAAAAAATGAACAAGGCATTCATGTCCCTATCAAACCTAATACACAAGAAACAAAAACTAGATTGGGATATTCTTTTTCTAAAACAACAAAAGCTACTCAATGACCATCTTTAAACATCAATGCTATTACATATCAAGAAAAACACCAACTTACAATCAAATATCTTAAAATACTTGATATGAATGTGTCACCATCATGGAAGTATGTGGATAGTGATGAAACTTTGAAACATATGTTAGGAGTCTATGATAACACATCCTCTACTACTTTCATGAAAGTATTCCTTGTGCCATGATTGTTACCAAGCAAGAAGAAAGTGATATCACTAAAAAAAACTACAATCCTAAAGCTTCTTAATCCAATGAACTCCCTTTAGGAGATACAATTAACATGTCAATGGAACTTGATGATAATGACAAAGTTATTAAAATTGGGAAGTGCCTTGATGATGAAGAAAAAGAAGATGTTTATGAATTCAGGGGTTGGATGGTGCTACCTAGGACGTTGTTGGTTGATGTTTTGTAGCGTGAATGAGGGTCATGCCCTCATTGCATGTCATTTTTTCTTGGACTGGTGCCTTCTTCGACTACGATTTGTTGCTGGGTGGGTGTTTAGTGTTGTTTGGGTTAGTTTTTCTTCTTTCTTCTGCCTGCTAGTGTGCGAGGGGCTGCTGAGGTGTTTGGGGTTGGTGGTCTGTGGGAACTATGTTTTAATTTATTCTCTTCATTGTTTGGTCAGTGTAGGAAGGGTTTGATTTGAGGGGTTTGGTGTTGGAAGGTTGTATTACGGGCCTTGGTGAACTGCGCAGGCCTCTTTGTTGGTGTTTGTACGAGACAACTTTTCCCAGTGCTGTCTCTTTCCCTTTGCCTGTGTGGGGCTTGGTCAGGTGTGTGGGTGTTGGCTGGGGGTCACGTTGGCCAGCTGTTTTCCCTCCTTTGTTCTTTTCTTTGTGAAATGCTCGGATTGGGGCTTGAAGTGGACTTTGTGGGCTGAGGCTGTAGCTTTTTTTGCATTGTGGACGACTTGCACTCCCATCTAGGGTGTGCTCTTCTTCAATTTCGCTTGGGGAATCATCTTGGGCTGGCCCCAAGATGAATTTTTGTTAAGCTTTTGGCTCAAAACCCTCGCCAAATGGTTCTAATATTTTTGACAATAACCTATTCTCGTTGGGTCTGGAGAAGATTGGGATGGCCTCAGTAGGGGGATCTTAGATTATGAAGACTAATGGGTGTTTGGAAAGGTACAAAGAGAGACTGAATGTAGTCATTCTGATGGAGATGCTAGAAGAATATATTGATTACTACTCAAGACATTCCATGTACTACAAGTTCTTGGGATTGAAAATATCATTACAATTTTTGGAAGCCTAGGCTCAGAGGACAGGGTTGCCAGAGGGAGAGGTGGAGATTCGGCTCCTAGAAAATAACTATTTTATGGTTACTTTTGACCGCATGGTAGATAGGATCAAGATGTTTGAAGGAGGCCCTTACTTTTACAACTAGATGGGAGTATTTATTAGACCATAGCATGCACACTTCAATTCAGCTAAGGAGCTTCTGAGTAGGGTTCTTGTTTGGGTCAGATTGTTGAGGCTCCCAATGGAATTCTAGCATGATGATGTTTTGTGTAGAAATTGACTTAAGTAAACCATTGCCAAATTCTATAGAAGTTAGTGGGTATGTGCAGTATCATCATGGAAAAGAAAGGGCGTTAAGTGGTGAAAAATTCAAAAAAATCAGAGTTAGGAAACTTGACATAAAAATTTGAATAAGTTATCTATATTATTTCAAAAATATGTAAGAATAGAATCTGTAGCAAATTGAATGTAGTTTCTAAACTACTAGGTTTATTTTGAAAAACTATTTGGTGGAAAATTTGAAGTTTCAATGCAAGAGTACTTAAATTTCAGGGAAGAAATAAGAAGTAGCTGTCTGTCTGACCACCCTATCCATAATAAAATGATAATATTTTTTCATAAGATTTTATATATAAGTAGAGGACTCATGTCCATATGTGATGCATATTTTTTTGTAATTTTTTCCAATGAAATAATTAATTATGAATTTTTTATTACAACTACTAAAAAATAAATCTTTTCATATATCCGACCACCTTAACTTGGTCAAAACTTCATGAAAATCAATTTTTTTTTTTTTAATCCTTATAGTATGTGAAGCATAGAATGACGTGCGATTTTAGATTCAAAAAAATGTGATACCATTTGAAAGCTATATATGTTTTTCAATCAACCTATCAATCAGACTTTAATCATAATTCAAATAGAAAATGAATAATAATTATTTATTAAATTCAAAGTAAACCATAATTTATATTGGTGGAAAGCTAAGAATCTCCTTTAAAAACCCTTTTCATTTCATCAATTTTGGGTTTTAAAAAAGTCGTTAGCCACATACCCTACAAATACCCATCATATTGCCACTTTTTGGCCCATCATGATCTTGCACATACCTTTGTGCAGGATCTTATTCATCGGTGCAACAACTAGACTATGAGACCTTACCGTTTTGGTATCATCTTTGCCATGAGTATGGCCATAGTGTAGATGCCCAAAGTACAAGCCTTTGAAGGATCAATCTTCTCAACCTCCTTGTAATCCACCTAGGGCAGATAAGGGCAAGGATCCTATTCCGGGTGGAGGTGTTGGGGATGATAGTTTTATTCCTGTCAAAGCTCAGTACAAAAATAAGGGGAGAAAAGGACTCTGAAGGAAGGACAGGATGATGCTACTTTTAATAGATTTGAGGTGTTGGGTGATCTTAGCCAGTAGGAAGTGAAATTGGGATTGTTAGATTTGGATCAGGGGACTTTGGGTATTGAATAGTTTGGGCCACCTTCTAGCGCTATGCAAGTTAACTAGGAGGTGAGTTTGGGATTACAGTGCTTAGAGCAAGATGGGGTTCCTCTTGCCCCGCAGGTTGTTGGGACTATGAATTTGGAAACATATATGCAAATGGTGGCTCAAGAGGAGTTAGGTCATGTTGTTAAATTTGTGAAGGGTGCTGAGGCTTTGTCTCATCCCTCACAGAGACCAAGCATGGAGGTGGGTAAGAATAGTAAGTCATCTCCTAAATTGGGTATTTTGTAGAAATATCTTAAGAAAGGGGGTGTAGAGAAAGTTTCTAAGCTTGGAAGGAAGAAAGATTTAGAGAAGATTAAATAAATAGGGGAGACTTTGGTGGAGTTAGGGTTAGGAAAGACTCTAGATTCTCATTTCTCGGGCCCCTTGAAATGATTGTTCTTTTATGGAACATTATTGGCTTGAATAGTGGCCCTAGACAAAAATCTATCCAGTATTTCATTAGAATTCATTCTCCAGATGTCCTTTTTCTACAAGGGACCAAGCTTTCTGTTGAATGTATGATGGTCTTAGTGCCTAAGTTATGGAGGAATGGTGAATGCTAGTGCATTGGTGCTCAAGGGTCTTCTAGGGGGGGTTGCTTGCTTATGGAACCCTCAGAAGATTAGCCCTCAGTAGTGGGTTTCCCTTAAGTCTACTCTCTCTATGGTGGCTTCTTATTTTGAGACGAGGGAATCTGCTCTTTTTTTAAATGTGTATGTGCCTCTGGAACTGTAGGGAAAGCAACTCTTGTGGTCCAATATTCAATATGTCTACAGCATGGCTCCTTACCATCCTTGGATTATTGGGGGTGAATTCAATGCCATTACTGAGCTTGTTGAGAAGTGGGGGGGTACGGTGAGGCTGGAGGCCTTTGCACTGTTGTTCCAAGATAATATCTCTACTTTGAATCTAGTGGATATCAAGCCCGACAATGGATAGTTTAACTGGAACAACCAAAGGGTGGGTGATAACTACATTACAAAGTGCTTGGATCATTTCATGGTTTCTTACTTTTGGGTTGAAGGTATGTGTTCTTCTAGCTCTAAGATTTTGGACTGGAGGGGTTTGGACCATTGCCCCATAAAGCTTTATTTCCTCTCTACTCAGTTACCTCAGATTTCCTCTTTCAAGTTTCAGCTTATGTGGTTGCATGATCTTGATCTCTCTGGTTGTGTTGCTTAGTGGTAGCAGGATGGAAGACATGCCTATGGTACTGCAATGTATGTCTTTCCTAAGCTTCTTCAGTTTGTTAAGTATCGGCTTAAGCATTGGTACCAACAATTCTTTGGCAATATTTTCCATGCAAAGTCTATTGCATAGGCTGAATTGGATGGTATTATGAGGGTAATTAGGGAGAATGGGGTGACTAAGAACCTATTGCGGGAGGATTCAAGGGTCTTGAAAGCTTTGGAAGAGTGGAAGTTGTGGGAGGAGATATTTTGGAAATAGAAAGCCCAAGTTGAGTGGCTCCAAGAGGGAGATAGAAACTCTTATTTCTTCTTAAATTATGTAAAGGCTCGATGTCATGGTAATTCTATTCTTGTTTTGGTCAATGATAAGGGAGAGACTCTTTCTTCATTTTAGGATATTTCGAATGAAGCAATTCAATATTTTACTTCTCTATTTAGAGAGGATTCAAAGGGTAGTTCTAAGGAAGAAGCTTAGGTCCTTTCTTGTATCCCTTCCTTGGTGTCTAGGTAAATGGTAGATCATCTCATGGGATAGATTTCTTTGGAGGAGCTAGAGGAGTCTTTGTTTCAAATGAAGAAAGGGAAAGCCCCAGGCCCTAATGGTTTCCTGATTGAATTCTTTTAGGACTTCTAGTAAATTATCAAGCTAGATTTATTGGTGGTGGTCCAAGAATCTAGGAGGAATAAGTAGATGTTAAAGGCTCTTAATAACACTTTTCTTGCACTCATTCCCAAGTGCGAAGGGGTGGACAGGTTAAGCCACTTTCATCCCATATCTCTGTGCAATGTGGTTTATAAGATTATTTCTAAGCTAATTGCTAACAGACTAGAAAGGTGGCTTAAGGTGATCATCTCTGAGGAGCAAAGTGTTTTTGTGGAGGGTAGGTAGATCCTAGATGGTATTGTTATAGTTGCAGAGACCATTCATTATAAGGCCACTTCCAGATAAAAGGCTATGTTTATCAAGCTTGATATAGCTAAGGCGTATGATATAGTTCGGTGGTCTTTCCTCTAGAATGTTTTGGTTTCTTTTGGCTTTGGAAATGAGTGGATTCAATGGGTCATAAGTTGAGTCACTTTAGTCTCATTTTCCATTTTAATTAATGGGGAGCACTCTGAGCTTTTCGACACCTCTTGTGGATTGAGGCAAGGTGACCCTCTCTCTCCTTACTTGTTTCTTCTGCTAGTTGAAGGTTTGGGACACTTACTAAGAGGAAATGTGGAGTGGGGCCTCATCTGGGGGTGGAGGTGGGGAGGTGAATTACCCCCACAATCCCAGTTGTAGTTTGTGGATGACACAACTTTGATGGGTGTGGCCACTATTCTGGAAGCTATGAATATGCGTCAGGTTCTGGATATTTCTCTGGTGGCTTTATGTCCATTAATTAATGAAGACAAGTCTTCCATATTTTTCTTCAACACTGTAGACTCTATTTAGAGGAGAATAGCTCATATTCCAGAGTTTCAGATTAGGGCTCTTCCTTTGTCTTATCTTGGGATTCCTATCACTACAGGTAGGTTACCAAGGGATTTGTGGTAGCCTATCTTGGATAAATTTTGTGCGAAAGTTATGCATTGGAATAACTGTTGGTTGTCCTTTGTGGGGCATGTTCAATTGCTTAAATCTATGGTTCAAGCTTTCCCCATCTACTGGTGTATGATTCAGGCTACCCCGATGGGTTTTGTTAAGGAGCTGGAATCTTTAGCAAGATAGTTCTTATGGGCTGGCAGTTTGATGTCTTCCAAATGGAGTCTTCTTAAATGGGATATAATGTGTTGTCCAAAACAGTATCATGGCTTAGGGCTAAGGAAGTCCTCCATGGCTAGTATGACTTTGGTAGCTAAAATTTATTAGCAGTGGTGCACTGAACATGATCAAATCTATGCCAGGATTCTATCCCACAAGTATCTCCAATATATCCCTCGAAAAGATATCCCTCACTACCCTATGGTGGGAAAGGGCTTGGAAACTTGGTATACTCTTAATAAATGAGTTGAGCAAAACAAGGATGGTTTATTTTGGATATGCAAACGTGGAATGAAGGTCCAGTTTTGGTATGATTCTTGGGATGGTTACCCTCCCATTATCCTTCAGTTTCCTAATTTTTTGACCTTGTGCTAGAGATTTTGTGATGTTGGTTGGTTGAAGGTGAGTGACTTTAAATTGCTTTCTTTTCACGGGAAGCTAATGAGAGCTAGGTGGAAGAATCCTTATGAGTGGTCGGTGGTGGGCATGGAAGAGGAGTGTGTGGTGCTTCATAAGATTCAATCTAGAAAATAGTGTAGTTCGCTCATGGATGAGGATATTCTTTTGTGGTCTCCCAACCTAAAAGGTACTTATACTGTGGCTTCGGGTTACCAAAGGTTGCTCTCTCAAATGATGGAGGGGGAAAAAGTTCCTTGGTGGAAGAAGGTGTGGAATAAGTTTTCTTGGCTAAATTTTACCCACTTCATTTGCACTTTTCCTTGGAATAGGTGTCTGACATGGGATAATATTCAAAAGCGTAGATTTTAGGGCCCCTCTAGGTGTGTAATTTTTGGGGAAGGTGAGGAGGATTCTTTTCATTTGTCTTTTCAGTGTCCTTTTACTGTGCAGCTTTGGAATTCTTGGTGGGGTGTATGGAATAGCCCCTGTGTTCATGCCTCCTCCTTGGTGGATTTCTGGACCAACTTGGGAAGACCTCCCTCATTGACCCCCTTTTTGTAGGATGTGTGACATGCTGGTCCTATCTTCTTATTATGGAAATTTTGGCTAGAAAGGAATAGGAGGATTTTCAAAGGTGAAAACTTTGGGATACATCAGGTGTGGTTCAGAATCCTAGGTATGATTCATGAGACGATCGAAGCTAAGGGAGATCTGGTGTTGCCATTGGAGAAAATGGATCTGGAGACGGTGGCTAGGATGGGGATCCATAGGTTATCCTCGACCTCTACTTGTTGAAAGAGAGGAGGGAATGTGAGGCAACGAGTTTAGAGATTTGGGAACTAGCAACCCCCATTGGTTGGCACATTGAAGGTCAATATTGATGGTTTTTTTAGAGGAAATCTAGGTTCTGCTAGAGTAGGTGAAGTTGGCAGGGACTCGTCTGGTTCGGTGGTTTTCCTCTTTTCTATACATAAAGGTTTGCAGACTATCAAACTTATGGAAGGTTTGGTGATCCTCTATGCTCTTGAAAGGGCCTACATGTTGGGGTGGCATCAGGTTATTTGTGAATCTGATTCTAGGTTCTAATCAACTTGCTTAATGCACAAAAGGTGTTTTATGTTAGTTGGCAGTTGGTGGTGACGGTACAACAGATTTTGCAGATTGGCACTTTGATGTAAATGGTGTCTTTTTTCCATATTCCAAGGAAGTGGAATAGGAATGTGGATTGCCTATCCAAATGGGCTTCTAAGCATTTGGATGGCTGGGAGATTGAAGAATGGGTTTAGATCCCCCATGAGCTCTATTTGGACTTGGAGAGGGTTCTTTCTAAGGATGAAGCTAGTGCTGGCTGATTTTGTTTCTTGCCTTGTTTGGGTTGTTTATCTCGGTTCCTCTGAGCTTTCACCCTGGGTTGTGATGTAATGCTTCTTTATGTGATTCAATAAAGTTTTTACACCTTTTATCAAAAAAAAAAAGAATAACAAGAAGACACTACAACTTTACTTCATGATTTTCCTAAAATCTTTGCTTTGAAATATTCTGATATTCTAGGAATTGACCCAAAAATTGTGACGCACAACATCATTCTTGTTGGAAACGCTAAACCCGTTCATCAAAATATAAGAAAAATGTACCCTAACATAGCCTTGCATGTTAAAGAAGAGCTCAAAAAACTCCTTGATGCAGGTTTCATTCGACATATTGATTATTCTCGTTGGATCTGAAACATTGTTGCAGCTGCTAAACCCAATAATCATATTTAGATATGTACGAATTTTTGTGACTTGAATAAAGCTTCCTTAAAGGAATATTTTCCACTTCCTAATATAGACATGAACTTGGATTCAACTAATGGACATGCTTTGTTGTCATTCATGAATTGATTTTCTTGCTACAATCAAATATTTATTAATCTTCAAGATCAATACAAAACTGTTTTTACAACTGTTTGGGGAAAATTTTGTTGGGTTATGATGCCTTTCGGTTTAAATAATGTTGAAGCAACTTATCAATAAGCAATGACATTGATCTTTCATGATTACATCCACAAAATTTTGGAAGATTATGTTGACGATATCCTCGCTAAATATTTAATATGACAAGACAATGTAAATGTTCTCCAAAAAAAATTGAATGAATATGATAATATAATAGATGCTTAAATCCAAAAAAGTGTCTTTGGCGTAGATGGTGGTAAAATTTTAGGGTTTTTCATATCTCACAAAGGCATTGAGGTGGATACAAAGAAAATTGATGCAATTATTAACATGCCACCTCCTTAAAACATCTCTCAATTAAGAACATTACAAGGTTGAATTCAATCTATTAGTCGAATCATCACATCTTTAGCCAATCACACATTACCTTTCACACATCTTCTTTAAAAGGGCGTACCTTTTGATTGGGATGAGGATTGTAAATAGGCTTTTGAGAGTTTAAAGGAATACCTGGAAAATCCACCTATTTTACAACCCGATGTTCCAAACAAACCATTCCTCTTATACATCGATGTATCAGCCCATACTCTTGCAACATTATTGGCTTAACAAGACAATAATCACAAAGAGCATAATGTTTATTACATTAGCCAAACCTTAATCTATTATGAAATTTGATACTCACCAGTTGAAACACAATGCTTGGATCTTGTATTCGCTACTAGTAAATTGTCACATTATTTGCTAAACGTTGAAGTACAAGTCATGACAAAATTTGATCCTCTTAAGCATCTTTTCAGTAAAACAGATCTTTCTGGTCATTTAGCTAAGTGGGTGATATTGTTAATTGAGTTTTACCTTAAGTTATTTTCACAAAAAGCAATCAAAGGACAAGCTTTAACCGATCACTTATTTGATGCTCCTTCTCCTCTTGCTTTACCTAATCACGACTCCTTTCTTGATGATCATGTCTTAACCACTGATATTAAAACATGGGAATTGTATTTTGATGGATCTAAGTGTAGAACAGGTTTTGGTGTTGGAGTGGTATTGATTCCACCTGACAGAAAACCTCTTCCCTTGTCTTATCGATTAAATTTCCTATGCACAAGTAATACAGTTGAGTATGAGGCATTAATTGTGGGTTTGTGAGCCGCTTTAACAATGAACCCTAAACATATTAATATCTTTGGTGATTCAAAATTAATTATTAAAAAAAATCATGGTACATATCAAACTAAACATGATAAATTATTAAAATACAAGGATCTTATGATGAAACTGTTAGAGAATTTTGAATCATTCACCATCGATAACATCCCATGAAAAGAAAATCGACATGTGGATGCAATGGAAAGTGCAGCCTCTCTTATATCCCCACATGATCCTTCCATAGCCTTAACTTTTTTATTCATTCCATCATGAAACCTTTGATTGAAACTCAATTAGAATACATTTTACGAATCACTCAAGATGACTCATGCACATGGTATGATACAATTTACAACAATTTAAAAGATGGTACCATTCCCAAACCTATAACAATAAATGATCAAAATAGTTTACGTAAACTAGCAACTAAATATGTCATCCTTGCCAATGCATTGTATAGAAAATCTTACAATGGCCTCAAGTATTATGATGTCTTAAGGATTCTAAGATCCCTATAGCACTTGAACAAGCTCATGTTGGTGCCTGTGGAGGACATTTTGGAGGACAAACCTTAGTGCAAAAGCTTATCCATATGGGTTATTATTGGCGAAATATGGAAAAGGACTACTTCACTTACATTAAATGATATCATAAATGTCAAGAGCATAGAAATTTGATCCATGCTCCTGATTTTGAATTCCATTCTCAAGTTCCCATTTGGCCATTTTTCAGCATGGGTATTGGATCTTATTGGAAAAATTTCACCCCCTTCTTTTTTTGGACACACGTTTATCATAACTACAATGGATTATTTTACGAAATGGGTAGAAGCTATTCCTCTTTGTTCTACAACTGCTGAAGTAATTTTTCATTTCATTTTGGAACACATTATTTCTTGCTTTGGGATTCCTTCTTCCATTGTTTCAAACAATGGAACTCTATTTAAGAATAACAAAGTTAGGAAATTTCTTGAAACATTCAACATTCAACAACGATTTTCCAACACTGTATTATCCGCAATCCAACAGACAAGCTATAAACACTAATAGGATTCTTGAACAAATCCTCAAGAAATATGTCAACAAACATCATAAGGATTGGCATACATAATTACATTATGTGCTTTAGGGCTCTCGAACAAGTGTTAGATCATCCACCAGAACCACACTCTATAATATGATTTATGGCACTAATGCAATCATTCCCTTGGAGTTAGAAATTCCTACATTGTGAATTGCTCTCTAAGACCTCATCGACGATGTCACTTATAAAGAAAAATGATCACATCAACTTAATATTCTCGATGAAATGTTCATTAATGCTCTTGAACACCTCCACACTCACATCAAACAATTACAATGAATACATAACATGTAGGTCATCCCTCAAATGTTTCATAAGGGTGATTTTGTTCTTGTTGAGAATCAACGCAATACTAGTACTGATAAAGAAGATAAAGATAAATTCAGCCCTAATTGGTCAGGACCTTACATAGTTGATACCAGTTATGGGCCTGGTGCTTATGCCTTGATGGAACTTGATGGGACACCCCTTAAGGAACCTTTTAATTTTGCACATTTGCATCAGTATTATTTCTAGCCTCTTCGAATAATATGATTGTTAAAGTAATGTTGTTTAAAGTTATTTTCTTCTAAGTGACTTTCACATTACTTCATTCTTAAAAACTACTCTTTTATTTATCTTGAGCACTAAGGTAATTATTTAAGTACATTTTATAATTACTTTAGGTTTCATACTATTCAACCTTGTGTTATGTTATGTGAGATCCTTATAGGTGTATTTAATTTAACATAACTCTTTAATCACCATTGTTGTGTCTACAGTAAAAATGAAATTTGTTTTCTATTAGATCACATTAATCCTATTAAATCATGAAGACATTAATTATATAATTTTACCATAAGTCATTTAATTAATCATAATGAATTTAACATTCTAACACATTAAAAAAAATCATAACAATATCAAGTATGCATGTTTATATATCTATCAAAGTTTTATACATATCATCATCATATACATCATCACCAAGGTCTATGAGAATTGGACCCCTTGGGCTTTGGTGCTCGAGATCTGGTCCCTAGAAGTCATGAGATAGTCATGTGTGATCGAGTCTCAGTGCATACTCTAGACCTTGTACTCGACCAACAGCTACTAGACACTCTTGGGCCATTTGATCCCTCTTTGCTCATACCTGTGCTAGCTCTACATGCAATCTCTCCACCTCTACTGAGGTCTGTGATGATTGTGTTACACTCTCAGCTTGATGAAGTCATCTCCTCACACTCTTGTACGCTTCTTGTAGCCTCACGAAAGGTTTGAGAAACTTTGGCTCCTCCACAATCGGTGGTTGAATGTAGTCACGATCTATCTCCTCATCATTGATGGATGCAAACACTATCTCCATGACAGCCTAACGATAGAGATCTCGCTAGTCTCTCTTCGGTCCTGCAAGATAGACATAGTACATAATCAATAAACATCGTCATGATACATATACATAAAAAAAAGCATAAATTACTCAAGTACATGTGTAAAATAAAAAATATCATCACCTATGTCTCCAGGTGCATGAGGAATGTCAACCTCATCATCTCTAGGGGGAATGGAGGATGTGCTAGCCTCTCTCTGACTCTAGATTCCAATGTCTACTATAGCTACTACATGTGATCTAGTCCTGTAAGTGTGTGAGGACTCTCCATGCTCATACCGATCCTCAGTCGCTACCTCATCACCCTCAGTTAGAGGTGGCTCCTCCTCGTAATACTCATCCTCCTCATCATCCTCCTCCTCCTCATCATCCTAGTCCTCATAATCGGGACCAGCCTTTGACTCATACTCATCATCGATCACATCAGTAAATATTTCTAATGGCTTGTATCATACCTGCTTTTCTCTCTCCTTTGGCTCGTCATCCTCATCTAGTGTTGGTCCCGCATCACCTATAGGGAAGTCCATGGGGAACACAGGAGCTGGTCATGCATATGACCACCACTTCTCATGCTCGTCTATGCTGCCGAAATCATCAGCATTAGATGCTAGTGGCTGGTCGTCATCTGAATAATCGGAATCACTCTCACGAACATGATCTATAGTCATCCAAACAGTATCACCTAGCCTCTGAACACTCTGTACTAATCACCTAATGAAAGGGCATTCCCTCGGTGGTGTCTATACCTTTCCAAACTGTTGCATGACTCACCCATAATAGAAAGGCGATACAACATGGTCATACCTCCCATTTAGAAACTTGTCCATTTGTATCATCCTCAGTTGTCCTATGGGATCTAGCCATTGTAGAGTGAGTAGATAAGGTATCCATAGGGTCTTGTCCTCCTCCATCCGGTCAAACCTCTCTCCAAAAATGTAAATCTACGTACTACAACAAGTGTCGTAGAGGATAGCCGAATTCTCATGGATATCCTATAGCTATAGCACAATAGAATCTGACATGCCTGGTGCATGTGATATGCTCAAGGAACGACACCTACATAACTGTACAGTCCACCATACTCTCGATCTCTCAAAATAAAATCTTCCAAGATCATTATATAAATGTGCTAGGATGTAGCAACCCCATGCATAAACTATCTTGTGCTCGTACATCCCTTGAATCAAATGTCCTAATCCTCCATCTAAGTGTGTCACTCATCCATCAGGATCAAGAACAAGAGCCACTATGTGCATCATAATCTGTCTAACAATAGGAGCTCATGAATATAGAAGCATGGGAAGCTTGATCTGCGCTCTAACTCGCTCATCATGAACTAGTCCACCAAGGCAATAGTGAATGTCCACCTTCTTTTCATGGAATGAATGATCCCCTCAGAAATATACCTGCTCCCGTCGAATGGAAACTCAAAGAATGTGGTGTACATCCTCGAGTTTGATGGTCATCTCCACGGTAGGAAGATGAAAGGTACAAGTGTCAGTGTCCCAATGCTCACACATGGCCATAAGCATGGCATCATGGTATCTCATGGGTGGCATAAGATATTCCTAATAGATACCTACTGACTATAAATGCTCTGTCTCTATTGCCAATAGCGCTAGAGCATGATCTCTTAGAATTAAAAGTTGTCTCCCCCTAGCCGCTATCGTGACCAGGAGAGGACCTATCAAAATCATCATAAAATGCTCTAAAATTCATCTAATATCTTCAATTTTCACATATTTCATCATGCAAGTGTGCTAAAGTAGATATAGTGTGCTTTTCCAATGGCCCTAGACACTTTAGAACCCTTTTAGGACATTTCACAATGAAACCAGACACTTCGCAAAGAAACGAGAAACTTTGTGAACAAAAGGGACACTTTACAAACAAATGGGACACTTCACAAAAAAAGGGGACGCTTTGCGAACTTTTTTTCCAAGACCCTAAATTAACCTATCCATCATTAAATTATTACATAATTACAAAGCAATAGTTGCAAAATTGACTCACCTCATAATACAGATTGTTGTGCACCACCTGCTCTTGAAGCGTATCCAGTCATGATGGCCTATAATCTCATATGCTCAGCATCTTCTCGTTTCACTTGTCACTCTCAAGCTACATGATGGTAAAGTGAATTGTAGGTACCAAATTACTCCTTTTTTACCTCTTTTAATCCATTTTCATCTCTTTTTTCTCTTACACATTAACATAGGGTTATTATCTTTTAAAGCATTCATAAAGCATATCTTTTTCAAATCAACCCAATGGGAGCTAGGGTAATCCATTTTTGATGCTGTTTAATGTGTTCGAATTGTGATTCCATACCAGACATCATCATTTGTCTATCTTTATGAGGCATGGTACTTGGAAATGCGCTACGATACTATTTTTATTATTCGACATGGCTAGATTGCTACATTGATTCCACCTACGTAAAGCAAGTGAAATAAAAGGGGGGCATACATCTACCCTCGAATTGCAATCCTAGGATGTAGATAAAAGGATTTTTGGAAAATTAACAAATGTGTATTGCAAGATATACTTCCTAATGTTGCGGTTTTGTAGATAACTACATTGGGGGCTTCATTCTCCCATCTTTTGAATAAGTATCCTATTATAAAGCGCATTGTTTAGAGTCCTTTAGCTTACATATGCACATACATTCATATGGGCGCTAAAGTGGGGGCTTAATGCACCATAGAAAATTGGACACTCTTAAAAAATGGGATAATTTCACATGTAGTCAGACCCACTTTTGAGTCCTCTTGCACTATTTCTTCTTCAAAATGACATTTATGGGCCCCTAAGACCCATTATTTTTTATCTAGAGGCTCATTTCACCCGATAAATCACTTAAAACCTGACAAACAACATTTAACTCTTTCATATCCCAAAACCCACCTTCAAATATCAATAGTGGGACCCATTCGCCACCTTGGGTGAATGAGTTCCCTCTGGTGGGACCCATTTCCCAAGGGTGGTAAATGAGTCCCTTTTGAGGGAAAATTTATTTTTGAGCGGGAATTTTATTAATTCAACTTAAATTTTTGGCGAATGTCATCCTCTTAGTTCTAAATAATGAGAAAATTAGGTGTTTTTTCTTATAAATACTCATTTCTATTCATTTTTTCACATCTTTTAGTCATTTTACAAAAGCAATTTCTAAAGTCAAGTCTTCTACCACAAGTCTCGTTTATAAAAGTTGAAGTTTTAGGGCAGCAAACTAGGGTTTTTGCATGTCTTGAAGCTCACTCTTTCTTTCAAGGTTCAACATTGCAAAGGGTTTTTGATGGATGCCTATGGTCAATCTTGAAGAAATCTAGGTTGAGGAGGTGCAACTAGCCACTAAATCACACCTAAAGACTTGCTTTCATATTGATTCCATCTGTCATTTCACTATATCTCCAGATTAACATTTTCACTTTGTTCGTTTGTCATTTACATGTCATTTCATTTCCATTTTTTATGTGTTTTAAGGTTTCTAGGGTTTGAGATCTTGCATCACACAAATCACATTTGCATGTTTTATTCTTGAACAATAAAATAGGGTTTTTGTTATGATTCAGACTTTCCTAGTCTTTAACACATATAAGGCTAGGATTTTATGCAGATTTTTCTCCATTCAAGGTTGAATTACCCAACTAGGGGTTTGAACAAGGAAAATCCCCCATTAGAAAAATAATTTTAAGTGGTTTTGCAGGAATTTTCTGAGATTCGAAGTTAGGTTTCCGTCAGAAATTATTGTACAAGTGTTAAGGTGAAAAACAAAGATTTGAAGTTGTAGAAATTTGAAAGTGGAGTGATTCACCATGCATGGAAAATGAGTCCCTCCTATGGTTCCATTTTCATTTAGATGCATATTCTAGTTCTCGGATGACAAAAAATAGCTTTTATGTAGAAAAACCCAAAACTCGTGTTGATTCGCCCAAGGTGGCAAATGAGTCCTAGTCAGCTCAAAATCAGGCTTCATCAGTATTTTAGACTGTTAATAAGTCTTCTTCAGTGTTTTAGGTGCACATATTCTAAGATTTGGCCTTTTGTTTGGTTTAATTTGCATTATTGTTCATTCTTTCAAGCTTTTTGCAAACAACATTGTGTTTTCAAACATTGCATTAATCTTAGGTTTTGCATTCATAATTGTTCAATTTTATAGTTTAGTTGCATTCTCATTATTCCATTTAGTCCTAATTACATCATGCAAAATATAATTTGAATGAACTAGGTAGATTCTTTGGCCCTTGCTTTCTCCTTTTAGGTGAAAAACCCTACAAGTGCTAGAAAATCCTAGTGAGCCAAAAATCTACAGTTCAGGGCCCTCACAGTTAAAATGTACTTAATTTTTCCTTAATTTAGATTTGTAAAGTGTATCCCTTTACACTTTCACACTTATTTAGGAATCCCCTAATTAATTGAGCTTAATTATACCTTAATTAGCCCTTTAATTCATTTTCCAAGCCTATTTAATTACATTTTTTTAAGGGGAAACCCGACATTCATTAATTCGTAAGCATAAAACTTTACATTGATAAATGTGTGTCCTATGTATAGGGACCTATGATCCATTCACACATTGGTGAATGGGTTCTCCATAGACCTTAGGACCTAAATTTAAATTATGTTTTTGGTGGTATTTTAACATATTCAAATGCATAATTCAATGTCGACTTGTGATATTTAAATTTTGAGAAATTAAGGATACATACCTATAAATAAAAGGTTATTTCTCTATGTTTCACCTAATAATTTCAAGAGCAATCAAGGGCATTCAATGGAATATTTATCAAATATTTATTGCAGCAATCAAGATCCAATTATCATATCAAACTCTTCTTGCATCATGCATGTTTTTGGAGCTAACATTGTGATGTAGGTTTCATGATCAAATGGGTCCTCCATAGACCTTAGGACCTAAATTCATATTATATTTTTGGTCGTATTTTACCATAATCAAATCCATAATTCAATTTGAACTTGTGATATTTAAATTTTGAGAAATTAAGGATACGTACCTATAAATATAAGGTTATCTCACTATGTTTCGCCTAGCAATTTTATGAGAGTTTCATGAGAATTATACAAGATAATTTCAAGAGAAATCAAGGGAATTCAAAGGAATATTTATCAGAGATTTATTGCAGAAATCAAGATCCAATTATCATATCAAATTCTTCTTACGTCATGCATGTTTTTGGAGCTAACATTGTGATGTAGGTTTCATGATCAAGTCAAGCATTCAAAGCACTATTCCAAGCAAGATTCAAAGTTCAAGATCCACATCCATTAAATCCATTTGATGCAAGCTCCAAACCTTCATTCAAGGACTTATTCAAGGGTTTGTTGAATGGTAACATAGCTTTGTTCATTCTTCATTCCCTCTTTCATGCTTTTATTCATTTCAAGGTTTGATTACCAAAACAAGGTTTGACCAAGATAAACCCCCATTCACCAATTTTTCCCCTCTTATCTTGTGTTTGCAGATCTAGGTGGAATAAAGGTTAAAGTTCCCTTGAAGAGAAAATTTCAAGAAGTTGACAAAGTTGTAAAAGTTGTCAAAATTGTTGTCATCTCATTGAAACTCACCTACAAAAGTTATTTATGACATTCTGACATTGCCACTTGGACAAATTGGAAGCTTTAGATCTATGTCAAAGGCTCCTGAAAGTTATAGAAAAAACCCTAATAATGGACCCATTCACCCCTAGGTGAATGAGTCACAGTCAGCCTTTGAAAACTCACTTTTGGTGACTGGTAAACATAGTTCTACCCTTCTTAGATCTATAATTTAATTTCCAGTTCTTATTTTGAGTTTAATATTGTCGTTTCAAGTTTAATTTGGCATAATTGGGTTGATTTTCTATTTTTACTCTTTCTCCAAAAAGTTCTTGGTAACCTAACCCCCATCCTTCATTCATAAGGAAATCTAAAGATTCCCTCATTGAGTTGACTCACCTAAGGTTTGTAATTCAATTCTTTTTGTGGAACTAATTTCCTAATGAAATAGAGGAAGTCCATCAAACCCCATTCCTATTTTAATGTAAACATATTTTCCATCTTTTCAAAGATTGAATCAATATTCACTTATAGTGCCTAGAAATAAATACAAATGAAAAAAAATAGTTGGAGAGATCACCATTTCATTGGTGATCTTCCTCTAAATTTTAACGAGGTACAAATACCTCCAATTCTATAGCTAATCTTTAAGGATATGCTTTTAACCAAAAAGTAGAAAAGGAAAACTAACATTGATTCATAGCTATGATACCAATGTGATGATACTTGAAACAAGTGTTACTAATACTTCAACACAAAGATTAAAATATCAACATCAAATTAAACAATTATCTAGATAGAACCTCACTCAATTTCAAAGAGAATGAACATAACATAAATAAGTACTCAATTCACAAAGGAAAGAAACTCAACATGTTTATTTAAGTTCAAAGACATGTATAAAAATCAACATTACATCCAAAAACCCCAATTTTCAAAGAAAATGAATAACTTTAAAACAAAAGAGTCAAAATGATCCTTCTTTATTTTCCCTTACATCAAAGTGTAATCAGAATAAAAAATTTGGACCCCTCCAATGTCTTCTAATTACATATTTATAGATTCTTGTTCTTAAGTCTTTTCAGTTATTGTAACTTTCGTCTTCCAAGTGGGAGTTTCATAAATTATTACCCAATTCTTTCTTAGCCAAGCCTTGTAAGAATTTATGACTCTTTTTAAAAATTTCATAATTACATTATCTATATCAACTTTATTTTGACAGGTTAATGTATTATCATTCCTCATATGCAAGCCTCATGGCTTTCTATACATGTGAAAACTTGCAACTTCGAATGTTTGCATTTAATTACATATCTATTGGTGATCATGCATGCGAGAAAATATGATTGAATGATTTTCAACTAATTTTGAAGCTTATCCAACCATAAATCCAAGAATCTTATCACATCATCCATTGTATTCATTTAATTCAAAGTATTCTTCAATGTCCTTGCCAATTAGTTGTTATTGAGAAGATCTCCCTATGGATTATCTCACAGATATGACAACCATTTCATTTCTCTATAAATATGACATAATTTCCTTCATTATTCACATCTCAAAGTCATTCTCAATATTTCAAGCACTGAGAGTGACACAACTTCAAAAGGATATTTTCTTGTTATCGAAGGCTTGGAATGCAGTTCTATAAGGATACTAGTAGCAGGGCAACTTAGGGAGGTATTCCTTATAAGGAATGATGTGGAAGGAGTAATAAGAAGAATCATACGGGAGAAATTCCTTGGACAATTCCACATCCATAACTCTACACTCTTGGAGCATTTTATACACAACATCATCTAAATCTCCAAAAAATTCACATGGGGTACTAGAGCTGCTAAGAGATTGGTGAGGCGAACTTACATAGACATTGTGGAAGCTACCTTGGGATGTCTAGGTGAGTAATCACGAGAAGGGATAGTAGGAGATGCTATATTATTACCACTGCTCTTCAAAATGAGGAAGTTAAACAAGATGTTACTCTCCTACGTGCTGGACTGGAGAGGAATGCAATGGAGACATTTGCTTACTATGTTGAGTTTAATGAAAACTTGTTCTCACTTGCATAGCTAGAGAGAATTCAGGAAGTTGTGGAAGGAATCCACATCCTAGTATTCACTCTTTGTATGTAAAATCTTGTACTTGCATCTCCTCTTTTTGACATTATATATATATATATATATATATATATATATATAGATATAGGGTATGTGCAGAATCATGATGGGCCAAAAAGTGGCAATATCTAAGTGATATGATGGCCCATACGGCTGACGACTTTTTTTAACCCAAAATTGATGAAACGAAAAGGGTTTTTAAAGGAGATTCTCAACTTTCCACCAATATAAATTATTATTATTCATTTTCTATTTGAATTATGACTAAAGTCTTGATTGATAGGTTGATTGAAAAATATTTATAGCTTTCAAATAGTATCACATTTTTTGAATCCATAAAAGAAATTTTTTTCCATCAAATATATAGGATAGGTTTTCAAATCCCTATTGGGAATTGAAAAATATTTCAAAAGAATTAAAAAATTTATGAAACTGTGCCAGTTTTAGTTGCCACTCAACTCGTTCTTCATTTGGTCTACATTCGCCAAGGTTGTGAAAACCATTTTGGACATTGATGTCATTTTCAAAACTTTACAAAGAACTGATACAATGACCAACCTTAGGCTTAACTTCAAGATGTGAGACAAACATGAGGTTATTATAGCCAAGGAGAGACCCTACATGGTTTTCAAAACATTAGGAAGAAAAAAACTTAGGACCAAAGCAATAAATTATTTGAGGTGAACATAGTTTTGAGGGGGGAAACAAAAATCATGGTAATAGCTACGAAGATTGAAGATTGATGATTCAGATTCAAATTTGTCTACGGCTTGTTCTTGGTTCAAAATTTGATTTTTTCTCTGCATAGGCCAATATGATAGTGATATAAAAAAAAATTCATAGGCTGACCTGCACTTCACCAAACGTGCTAATTTTTTGTCTAGATCAACATTGCAATTTACATTCTACAAACCTAGATCAATATTTCTACAAATTGTTGCAACATTGTGATGTATAAGGTAACAATATAGTTTATGTGTCTATACATATGCTTGAGTTATGTTCATGCAATTCATGATCAATTTTTCATGACAAAGGATGTTTATGGGAAGCATAATAGAGTACGAATGTGAGGATGTCAAATTGACAAAGAAAAATTGCAAAATCACTTTGTAGATTTATGACAAAGATTGTTTTGTAAGTGTTATTGTGATTAGTCTCAGGTCATGCAATTGGTGCCTCAAATAGGTTGGTTCTTATCAGATTTTTTTGAGGATTGGTGTCTCTAGTAGGTTGGTACCTACAAATCAATTGTATTACTTGGCATGTCTTTGTGTGGCTAGATTTGGGTAATATATCCAAGAAGCTCTTCTCACTATGGGTTTTCCATTTAGGGTTTCCACGTAAATATAGTGTTATTGTGTTTTTGTGCTTTCATTTCTATCTCTAATGCTCTTAATGATTCTTGAAGTAAAATTTATGTTTAAATTCTTATTGATTTTAGTTAAAATTTTATATTATATTGATTCACCCCCCTCTCAGTATAATTTTGTTCAACACAAAAAAAATGTATGTTTATATATAGCAAGGAAATGCATGAATGGTGGAGACTTAGATCAAATATATACATGGATCTACTTGAAACTAAAAATGCATGATAGGTAGAAATAACTAGATGAATTTGTATGATATAAGTAATGTAACTCAATTAATATTGGATAATTTTCAATCAATTGAATACAACATGAGCACATGAATGATTAACACAACAAAGTGAACTTATCCTAATTATGTGCAAATTAATGCAAAATTAATAAAAAAATAAATGTAAGAAAATTAAAATGCACTAGTAGACAAGTTAATTGAAGAGAGAATACAAGGTATAGTGGATGAGTTTCAAGATGTAGGAATTCATATGAGAAAGATATCAAGAGGAAATTATAAACCTACTACATATTTGTTGATAAAATTCTCGAAAACCTTATTATGAATCCATGCAAGATATAGATCAATAATTTGGAATTGTGGGTGAAGATGCTACTAGTTGAAAAGAAGGTTAAACTCAATATGGAGTAGTGGAATTCCATACATAAATTCCTATGGATGGTAGGAAGTCATATTTTTAATGTTATCAATATATTGATTTAGATCTAGACGAGAAGAGAATGGAACATGAAATTATTTTATCAATGTTACATAATGATGAAGCCATGAAATGTTTCACATTAGCATAATACATTGAAGTAAAGAGATATGGTTAGATAAATCAAGTAGTACATGATATGCTCTATATGTTATTATGTCATTTTCCTCATGTGGATTTAACCAAGATATTTATTACCAAACCTTAGGAGGATTTCAAAATCATTCAAATATTATCCCAACCTAATTCTAATTACAAATTAATTGTTTTTTGACATTTTTTACCACTTCTTGCCTTTTTATTTCTTATCTTTTGTTTTCTCCAGTCACTGTGTTCTCATACCAAACTTACCATTTTTTAATTTATTTGTTATCACACTATTCTCCTAGTTATTTTCTATGAGTAAATGCCATGGGTGGCCTTCACAATAATTAGGATCCCACCACTATGAACGCTCTGAGAGAAAATAAAATGGCTTATAGAATCTTCAAAGAAGCTAACGTACATATTTTCTTGAAGTCATTGTGTGTGTATGGTGACCAAATTTCCTATCAATTTGTAATGGCATTCAAAGATAATGACCCTCTAATAATGTGTGGTCTTTCCTTTCTAGTCAGGATCCAAACCATTACAGATGTTGAACCGGGTTTTTAGACAGGTGAAGCATACTCCCTTGTAGCTTCCACTAGAACAAATGACTTGCAATGTCTAAAGAAGTAGTTCTTGAAACACAAGGAGAAATTGAAAATAGTTCTAAGACAAGGTACCTTATAAAGCTCGCTTCCTTAAAATTGGGTCGATGTTTCCAAGTTTATCATTTAGTATATCATAGGAGAAGGTAGGTATGCATATTTTTTCTCCCAACATTTCTAGATATTATGTCATTTAAGGCATAATATTTGGTAAATTTACCACATTATCTCTTCCATTCAATAAAAAAATGTTTTCAGAAGTACAAAAAGGGCATCATAATTCTTTAGCTCATCATGGGTTAGTCAAGTTAATCATCATGGAGGGTTTAAAACATGTCATTCCCCATATTAGCTGGTTTATTTTCATGGGTGAATAACACTCTTCCTTGGTTGTAGAAGGTGAGCGAAAGGCTCATGAAGTCAAGGATAGAGATGAAGAGCCCAATGCTTCTCACACAGATAAAGAAGATAGTGAATCTATGACTTATGACAATGAGAACCAAAATGTTGAGTGTGAATTATAAGAAAAACATACAAAAGATAGTGGTGAAAAGATTAGGGTTGTGCCTAGGGTTCAAATTTCTAAAAATAAAAAAAATCAAAAGTCTATTAAAATGACTGCCTCTCAAATCAAAATGGAACGGGCTCCTATAGTACTAGGCATAAAAGGAAGCCAAAGGTAGAAGAATCATTAACCTCTACGTCACAAAAATTAGCTAATGTTTCTAATACTATGTCTAAAGAACAAATAGATCTGGGTATTGAAGTATTAGCCACATACCTCATGAAGAGAAATGATAGGAAAAGCTATGAACAAAGGAAACACAATCAGAAAAAGAAGAAAGAACAATAGAGAAGGGGAAAATGGAGGTAGAAATTGAGATATACCAAGGTACTAAAGAAATAAAACATGAACAAGAAAAGGACATGTCTAAACAACAAAATGTCTCTATTGATAATGAACAAAGAGAGGACCTGAATATACATGAGAAACATGATATTTTCATGTATCAAATAGTGACGAGGATATATTTGGTTAAGATGATGTTTTCCCTATTTATTAAGAAAAAAAAGAAAAGTGATAATCAAATTTTAACTTTCTCCTTTGAAGATGGGCATAATGTACCACATTTTGTTGTAGAGGGGATGCATACTAGAGCTATCAAGAGCATTTTTCCCAACTTCTAAACAACCTACACTATAAATCTCCATGGAAAAGACTTTAGTGAAAACATCACCTTAAATTTCACCTATGAAAGAGGAGTTCTACCTAGAAATAATTAATAAACAATAAAAGGAAATTTGGGAACTACAAGTTAAAGTACATCAAATTGAAATGGAGGTTTAGCTTCTTAAGGAACTAAAAAAATAGTTGGAACAATTGACTAAGAAAAAGGAACAAGACCTAAAAGCCTACGAAATAATGGAAAAATATTAATGGGAAATTGGCAACCATAACGTTGCATGGGAACATAAAGTCATGAAATATTACATAACCCTTGATGGAACTTCAAATTTTTACTCTTTGTGTTCCATTCCTGCATCTACCTTATGTTACTAGTCTTTCATGGTGTCAAAATTTTTTCCTTGGGTTGAGGTTTAACTTTATTTTAATGTAAAACCCTTGTGTTTATTTTACACCTTGGTTGGGATCTATTTCCCTGTTACTTTTTGAGGGGTTTTAAAATGACTTATGTCCTATCATTTCATCTAGGCTTGGACCCTTTGGTCTCAATATTTTATTTCCTCCACAGGGTTTTATTTTCCTAAGTCTTGGTTGGCCATGTGTTTCATTGTTTAAAAACAACTTATGTTGTTATTTACCATCCGCCTAGTAATGCCCCCTTGTCCTCTTAATAAATTTTTTGTTTTGCAGAAGAAGGAAATTCATGCAATGGTTGATCAACTTTCATTTGATCTTAGCCATTCCTCGCCATCCCGCGATGACCCCACCACACTACTTTGGTTGATCACAATATCATGGGGAGGCACCACATGTCCTATCTGGAAAGGCCGAAGGGTATAAAGTTTGAGTTACCATCGATCAAATATCATCAGATCTCAACGGTTGCCTGCCATCGCATGATCAGAAGTTACAAGGTTTTTACTGATCGTGATATCATAGGCGGGCACCACGTGTCTCATCTAATGAAGCTGAAAGAATAAAGTAAATACTGTGGTAAATTAATCCAACCTTAATATATTAAAAGGTAGGTTACTAAAGTGTTCTTAAGATGCACATGTTTTAAATCAATGGATATGTTATAATCTTGACAAAAAAGCTGCTTGATGGTTAATGATAAGGTTGGCGACTGTGTTGAAGGAATGAGATCATTGATGCTCAAGATCAACGGTTGCCCGCCATCATGTGATCAGAAGTTGTAGGATCTTTATTGATTGCGATATCATGGGTGACCACCATGTGGACTTCCTTGGCAACGTATGGTATGGTGGGCCCCTTATTGCCATGTTGGTGATTGTGTCAGCTTATTTTGAAGACGACCGTTCGATCATTTAATCTAACTAAAGGATCGATGGCTAGAATTTGAATCTATGTCAAATATGGTTGGAGTCATTCGTACAATGCGTGAGTGAGCTTTAATGGTAGATGAGACACTTACTAGCATGATTTGATCAAAATAAAATCAATTCTCCTGCTTTATTTGTATCACAAAGCATTCAAGTATTTCGTGAAGTAGTTTTAGAGCTGAAAGTAAAGTTGTGAGTCCTAGCAGCCTGAATTTGGGACTTCTGCAAACAAAGTCGTGAGTTAATTTTTGTGCCTCCCAGTCATTCTACACTTGAATTTGGGAAAATATTAGCTATGCTTATCATTGAACTTGTTGATAAACATGTTAGGGCTATAGTTTAATTATAGTTGTGATAAATTGCAGTGTTTTGTTCTATAATTTCCTATCTCTAGTTAGTCCTAGCTATTTGAAGTGTAACATTGTAAAGAGGCCCTAGTTTGTCCGAGATGGCATCGCCAAAGCAACATTCTGGCCAAATTCACTATTTAAGAAGAAACTTGTACGATGACTTCCTGGATCAGTTGCCCTTGTCAGCGAATGATAGAAAGAAGGGATTGGTTATGATGCGAGGGAAAATCCTTGGGGAAGGGTTAGTATACAATTTCTCTAACATAGCTGATGCTAGGGTTCTTCTCACAGGCTTGGAAATGTTCATATTGTGGTGTGGATAGAGGAAATTTCCTCACCCCTTTTCAAACAGTTGGATGTATGATTTGGGGAAGCTGGTGGGACCAAATGTGTTCCCTGATGTAGACCTGCTTAGGGCAATGGTTGCAAGGTATGACCCTACCACATGGGTGATTAGGCATAATGATGGAAGGGTTTTATTAAGCATTAATAGAGATGATATCCAACAGATTTTTGATTTGAATAAACTGAGTGAATACTTGGTTCCTATCAATCTTGAGGAAATGAAATAGGAATATGTAAAGTTGAAGTCTCTTTTTAGAGCTAAGTTGCTTCCACCTCATCTGACTAGGGAAGGGGGTTCAAGATCTCATATCATCCCCAGTGACCAAGAACCTTTCAGATTAAATTGTTTTGCAAATCATTTCTTGGTCACTTTCTATTCATTGTGTCAGATTTTGGGTTTCAGTCTTGGTGTGGTGATGCCCATTGCATACATGTTCATGGGGGTGCAAATAAAACACCCTAACTTCTCTGTGACATATGACTTTGCTTCTTTCTTGGTTGAGAGGATACATGAAGGGTTCTCAAAGCTATAGAAAAATGATACTGACACTCGATTCTTTTGGTATTCTATGCTGATGCATATGTTTTTGTTCAAGAATGTTGATTTCTTCTCTAAAAAGATGGAATTAAGGCAATCGGTTGATGGAAAAGGATTGCCGATACAATTATGGGTTTCAGATTTATCTTAGAATAAGGAAAGAACCAGTTATGTGCAATTTGATAATTTATTTGCTTCTAGATTGAGGGCTAGATTGATGGTGAATGTACCTAGGATCCTTGAGCAATTACATGATTTCTTCAGGCCAAAGGGGAGGAAGCCAGAATTAAGAGTCTTCCATAACTGGGGTGACATTATCCCATATCCAGTCAACACTATTTTGAGGGTGTATGGTTTTCAGGGAACCCCTCGTATACTGCCATACAATGTGCCACCAAGAGTGGGGTTTGCAGAAGTTATGGGGAAAATAGGTTGTATCCATGAGGACAACCTCACTGGGAGGGGTAAGGGAATATCTTTCCCTGATTATACAGTGGTGTCTAATTTTGCATTTTCAAAAGGAGGCTGGGTGCATTTTGAGAGATTCTTTGATGAGTACCATTTAAGGTTTGGTCCAAAGCGGCAACATGATCCTGAGGGTTTCTTTGTTCTTTTCAAACAAAGAATATAGGCTAGAAAATTTGTGCATGAATTCAACTTTCCGGAGGACCTGATTAAAAATGAGTTCGGCCTAAATAAATAGGAGTTGAACAAGGAGAAATGGATAGCTTATAATCAGCTATTAGATATTGTGCACAAAATGGATTTGAAATATGATCCATTGTTGGAGTTCAGTCCCCACCATAAGAAAATTGATTTTCTGAGGGAGAACTTCAAAGAGATTATGGGCACCTTGAGAACCAAGAAGATAAACTTAGAGTTGAGTCTGGGTGTACAAGAACAAGGTGCTAGACCAATTGAAACAATGCCAACATATCATCCTATAGGAAAAAGTCCAATTTATAGGATGAAAAAGGATAGCAGCAGTGATGAGGAAGAAGTGGATAGAAAGGGGAAGCAAATTGCGAAATTTCCTTCACAACCAGGTCCAAAATTCAAAGTCCCTAGGGCGATAAAAATAATTGATTTAGAATCATCACCAGAAGATAGTCCTTCATCACCACCATTCGAGCCAAGCCCTAAAAGACAAAGGATTGATCAACCATAGGAGGATCTGATCGATGAAATTATTGTTACTGATGAGGACATGTAGGTTGGTATGCCTTCCGCTCCTAGGCTAGCTAAATTGGTTTTATCTGATTTAGATATGAAAGGAAAAAGTGTACACGATACAAGAATGGAAGCATGCAAAGAGTTTCTAGTTGACAATACATTTGTAAAACCTCTTGTATTCTTGCAATTGGTATGGAGGATGAAATTTGAAGAATATGAAGATAAATGCAAGAAGAGAAGAGAACTAAGACTTGACAGGTTAGACTAGGAGAATTATGAGGAGGTGAAAGCTGAATTAATGGAAGAATTTAAGATCACTCCTAAAGAAGGAATTAAACTAGTGAGTCATGCTAGTGTATTGATTCTTCCTGAATGGGACATTGTAGATGTTGTAGCATTTAATGATATTTTAAAGTACAAGCTTCCTTTGCAAGACTCTGAAGAGGAAGTCAACGCAGCATTGCAAGATTCTGCCTTCACTGAGGACTATGAAACTTTGGCAATTTGGACATTGGCCCCTCAAGGAAGAAAGCCAAATGTTACATATATTAATCCAAATTTCAGAGGAGGATTAATAATAAAGAGAGCTTCAGAGACTTCAACCACCGAGACCACTAATTTTACTGTGAATGTGGCCAAATTGGCCCAAAAGAGTGTTGAAAGGGGGGAGGCTGAAAAGAATAGCCTATTGGAGAAGTATAACCTTTTGATTGAGGAATACAACAAGATACAACAGAAGAATGTTAAGTTGCAGATTGAGGTGGAAAGGTTTAGGTATAAATAGATTGGGGAGACATCAAGTGCTCCGAGGACCAGCACATTACTTTCCACAGCAGGGTCAGTGCCTCCTGCTTCTCCAATTTTTTCCACACCAGGTTCTCCCAGTCATAATCTTTCCCTCACCCCTCATTTAGAACAAATTGATGAAGAAACAAAGTGCTTTGTTGATCCTACAAAGAAGCAGATCTTGCAAAGAATTGATGAATTATAGACATCATTAAAGGTAACTGAGGAGGGATCTCTTTGAAAGAAAAAGGAGATTGTTACTGATGTCTTAAGGAATTTAAATAAAAAAGTTGATAATAAATTGCTATCTATACATTCTTTATATTATTTTATGTTAGATGAAATAAAGAATATTGATAGGGATTAGTAGGTAGTGATACCATTGATTGAAAATTGAATCCCTAGGGCCAGTGATTTGGAAGTCATGTATAAGGCCTCAAGGTTTGATACAAATAATAGGCCCCAATCATTAAAGCCTACTCTAGTATTAGTTAAGTCATTGTAGGATTTTTAGACCCTACCAGATGATTTGAGTAGGAAGATTAGGGAGTTGGTGAAGAATTTCAATGACTGGGGTAACACATTGTTACCTGATATAATTGATGAGCAAGGGAAAATCAGGTTACTCCAACAATGGCAGGATCAAGCAAGTAAGGTCATCAATGATCAAATTAAATTAATTTGTGATCACTCAGATTATGATTTGTTGGTGACTTGTATGGACAAGATTATTACTACCAGCTCATTTTTGGAATCTTTTGAAGGGGATACAAATCGGGTAGTGCTAAAGTAAACACCTTATAATACCAAGGTGAATTAGGTAATTAATTTTGACTAGCCAACTGGTGAAGAATAGCAGAAATGGGTAAATAAATATTTGAATGAGGAATAGTAAAATGAATGGACTACTAACAGGTGGTAAATCATATGTTGTGGTTACAACGGTTAAAGTTTTGCGTTGATGGCATTCTCGGGGTGGGTTTCTTGTCATTTTTTGTTATTGCATCAACTTTTCTCAACTGACATGATGAACAAGATATTCTCCAAGGTGATGGTTATTGTAACAAGTTTTGGAATATCACCAGTTGTGCCAATTGGCTGGTGACATGTGTACTTTTTGACTTGATACTTGTTTTCTCCTTCATTTTCTATAAGAAGGATTTCAAGGCCAGAAGTACGGGTTAGCAAGTTAAATAATTTTTGGTCGAGTCTAGGTGAAGTTGCAGAGCAAATTGTAAAGTCCGATGGTTTTAGAGAGAAATGCAATTTAGGTTTTGAGTTCATGGGAATTTAATGTTGTATAACAGTACTAGCATTTGAGTTGAAATGATAAATTCAAGCTCATGTCTCTCCATTGTACATGCATATTTGAACTTTGAATAAAATAATTAAGGGTTGTTTCATTCATCTCACTGTTGTGGTGTGTATAATTCTATTTTAGCTTTAATTCAAGGAATTAATTAAAATGTTTGAATGGGATTATAGGTGGATATGTTCTATATAAGGATTTGATAAGAAGTATTGAGTTAAATAATACATATTGATGAGAATAAAATGCAATGTCGTGAAGGATTTCATATGTTATGTGTTAAATTTGTCATATACCCTTAGATGCTTATGAATTTGACTCCTCCAATGGATATATGGCACTGATCTAAGTTGTACTTGTTTGTATACTTCAGTATTTATTTGTCTTTCCCTAGAGCTTGGTATAAATTGCAAATCAATGATTATCTTATACTATGGATTTTGTTTAGTTATCTCATGCTCCAGGTAGTTGATATTATCGATGGACAACCAATTCTATTTGATAATATCCTATCGTGTTGAGCTATTAAGTGAGATTGTCTGTTATTGTAATGTTGTTTATAATAATGGTGCAGAGGTTGTAAACATATTAATGGATTACCCTCCTGGGTCTTGTAGAGCCCAAAGTGTAGGAGGCTTGTTTAAAGTCCTCATCAGTTGGTCTAGGTCCTTCGAGCTGCCCTTAATTGGAATTGGAAATTCCATAGGTAGATTAGAAGAAAATCCTAGTTACATTGTAAAAAAGAACAAACAAAATGGCGACTCTGCTGGGGAGCTAATTTTAATATTTCTTGTCAGTGTGTCGGTTTTCCATTTTGGAAAGAGTTTTCATAGTGTTTTTGTCATTTGAGGGTTGAGCCTATAATTTTGTGTTAGGTTTGTCCACTTCTTTTATTTTCATAAGCGTTAAGAGTTATGTTGTAAAGCATTTTTGTGTGTTGTCATTCTGAGGTTCCAAAGGTTTTTATATTCCACCATGTGTCTTTAGGTATTTGGTATTCCCAAGAAAATTGGGTGGCGACTCTGAAGTCTCTACACTAGTGTGAATTTTGTTTTGAAAGGATTATTATAAGTGGAAAAGAACTTTTGGACAAGTATGAAGAATGAAGAACACCAGGTAATTCATGAAGAATCATTTGGAACATAAATTGGAAGGTGAACTTCCCAAAATGAAGAAGAAGGACTAGATAAAGAAAAGACCAAAATCTAGTACTATTGCTCATGCATCACAAAACCCTGTACGCCAAGGTACGAGTAAGATTTTACACCCTATCCCTAAGAATCATGAAGAGGTTTCTAGAAATTCCAAGTTAGACAGTGGTGGATTTTTTGATTCATTATTTAATACACCGGTTCAAGAAGATGCGACATGGAAAAGTAAAGGGCATGTTACTGTCAAATATGCTAAAAAGAGAAGAGGTAGGAGTAGAAGTCGAAGCCATCACAAAGAATGCACCAGTGATGTCCCTCCTCCTCCTACTGAAAATGATGTAAACACTTTATTATCTGAACATGTAATGGAAGGGGTCAATTTAATAGATCTAGATGATACATCGAGTTCTGATGTGACTTTGCCTGACCCTGATGATGTTTTTGGAGACATTAATTCCTTGATGTAGGAAATCCAAGAGCAAGTTGAGCTCAGGGTGAAAAGAGAAAAAGAAAGGTTAGCAGAGTTGGGGACTGTTGTGATTGAGAGGGATAGGTTGACGAGATAGTTGGAAACAATGAAGTTCCTAAACCAAGAAGAACCTAAACCAAGTGTTCAGGATTTGGTTGTACAAAATATTCCTAATAAGGAAACAAAGCATGTGTCTAAAGAAAACCCAGTAGGCCACACTGATGTCCAATCCAAACTTGCTGACCCAAAGCCCTCAAATCATGTTAAGTCTCAACCAATTAATACAAACCTTAAGCCTCTCCTAGATAAGGGAAAGAAAAAGGTTGAGGGGATTAAAATAAATGGGAAGGTGACTCCCCATTTCACTCAAAATGATCTCCCACCACATGTGTCATTTCAAACAGAGTCTTCCTTAGAAAAGGCTAGGAAGGAGAGTGAGGCTCTGGCTGAAGAGTTGGAGAGAACAGAGATTGAGGCTAAAAATGCAGAAATAAAGAGGAAAATAAGTTTTCTAAAGATGTCAAACATGGATGAGGCTACACAAGTTGCAACCTCATCAAATCACCAAGGTTTTTTAAAGGACGGTCCTAAAATTAATCCAAACCCCATCATAAATAATTTTGGCCTAAAGAATCATGAAACTAGGTTTGTAAATCCAAATCAGGATGGTTCTAGGGTACAAAGTTTAGGGTCTGATGTTGATTCTTAGAAGAATGAAGGATTATTTCAATGACGACCTCTACAGTTGGAAAGGTATAGGCCATTGTTCTTTGATGGTATTCCTAGTTATCCAAATTCCATCCCCACTGACTTGAGAGAAAGGATGAATAAGTTTGCTGGCAATAATGCTGTGACAGTAGAGGAACACTTGAAAGCTTTTATGGATATGCTAAATGATTATGAGGTAGAACATGAAGATGTTGTAATGAAATTGTTTGTACAATCTTTGATAGAAGATGCGAGAGATTGGTATAGAGGTCTACCTAATGCTAGTATTGGTTCATGGGATGAGTTTGAAAAGTGTTTCAAGGAGCAGTATGGTGATAAAACTAATGCTAGTTTAATGTTAAATAAATTTAATAACATCAAGAAGTCATTGAATGAGTCTGTGACAGAGTTTATTTTAAAATTTCAAAAAGCAATGCATAAATTGTTTTAGGTTTTGAGGCTTGATGAAAATGTTTTTTTAAGCACATATTTCAATGCTTTTGATGCTAAAATGGCATATCTCCTTAGAGATAAGGACCCTCAAACTATGAGGGATGCATTTAGGGTGGCTATAAATATTGAGAGTAATAGAAGCTCTTTTGGGAAATATGGTAGGAGAGAAGAACCTACACTTTTAAAAAATCCTAAGAATAAGATTGAGAAGGTTCCGGCTGCAAAGCCTAAAGATGATGAAAAGTGGCAAAAGGTTTACAGTAATTTGAAAGACATAAATCAAACTGTTTCCAAGAAAGAGAAGGGTATGGTAAATGAAAGGAAACCCTATAATAAAAATGATAGGCCGCCCAGGTTGCAAAATTATCCTTATAATACAAATTGGAAAGATGGAAAACCAATCTTTCCTAGCTACAAGCCTAAAAGTGATCAGCATACGCCAGACCCCTTGTAGAAACATTAAGTAAATCTAGTAGCAGATAGACCATGGTGTGAAGTGTGTGAACATCCACATGATCAAAATTACTTTGGTGTTGCTTAGTTGCTTGTTCCTGAGGAAGTAGAAGAGGATGTTCATAATCAAACATCAGAATATGAGCAAGATGACGTAGATGTTTGTATGGCTAGATCATACATTAATGAGGTAGAATGTTCCTCTGATGATGAAATACAGGAAGCTGATGTGGACAATCAGAGGCAGAGAAGTGAGATGTATCATCAATAGGTATTTTCTGATGAGGAAGATGATTTTGATCATAATGCTTGCAATATGTAACAGGTTGAACGTTCAGTATCGTTAAGGGGACCATCAAAAGAAGAGATTGCAAAAATGACTGAGGAAATGGCTGCTCAAATGAGAAGTTCACTTCAACTGAGGAATAGAACTGTGGGTGGTAAGCAGGATAAACCTGTTGACTTGTTTATTAAAGAACAAAAGGACAAAAAAAGGGTATTAAGGTTGAAAACAAAAAAGATGTTGTAAAAGTAAAAGAGGTTAAGAATGATAAGCTTTGGAAAAAAAAAGAACGAAACCCCAAAGCCTCAAGAAGATGTGACTCTGTCACAAGTGAATAGCAAGGTGATTACAAAGTTAGTTGAACCTGCTGCAGAGGATAAGAAGTGAAAGAAGCTAGGAGGAAGTAATCAACCTGAGCAAGGGGAAAATGATGAAGGTATGATGTCTAATCTGCCTAAATATATGCTTGTAGATATGTTTCATGTGATTTCTCAGGTTAAAGTAACTGTACCCCTGCTAGAAATGATGAGAATAAATGAACACAAAGAAAAGACAATAGCCTTGATCATAGATGTTGCTGGTAATAAGACTAAACAAGGATGTGGTAAAGAAGTGAAAGATAAAGAGAAATAAAAGGAAGTGGAGGGAATTGTATCACAAATTCGTCCTGTATATTTAGGAAATTCTATTAACATTTTCCTTGAAAATATAACCCCTTTTTTCTTAAGTGTGGATATAAATGGGAAAACTTTAAGGAATTGTATGATAGATTCAGGGGCATCAAATAATGTTATGCCAGTGAAAATAATGGAGGCAATGGGCTTGAAAGTAGATACTGATCAAGCTAAATGTTATGCTATGGATTCAAGAGAAGTGCCATATGTTGGAAATAACAGAGCATTGCCTTATAAATTGACTCAATACCTTGACAAGAATTTAATCATGACTATATTAGTTGCAAACATCACACCTCATTTTGGAATGCTTTTCTCAAGAAAATGGAGTGCATCAATGGGGGGTAACATGCAATGTTATTTGTCATTTGCTACTTTGTCCATTCATGGTAAGGATGTCAAAATTGAAAGAGAATCAAAAGTACCTCATATGATTGAGCATGACTTGATTGAAAATATGACATGTTTTATTGACGGTGGTATAGATGAGTTGAGGGCTAAGGAATTTTCTAACAATTGTGATAAGCCTGCTACATTGATTGATACAAAAATAAAACAATTGTCAAAATCTAATGACTTTTGGACTATGTATTTTGACGGTGCAAGTTCAAAGGAAGGCTATGGTGTAGGTGTTTTGCTACAGTCACCAAGTGGAAAGAAATTCAGGTTCTCTTTCACTCTATTATTTGAATGCACAAATAATGTGGTAGAGTATGAAGCCTTGTTATTGGGGTTGAGATTGGCTGAAAAACATGTAATCAAGAAGCTCAAGGCAATTGGGGATTTCAGAGCTTGTGGTCTCCCAAGTTAGGTCCAAGTATGTATCAAAGAACAAGAGGTTGAAATAGTATAGGAATACTGTTTGGAATGAATTGGAGAGCTTTGATGCATTTGGCATAGGATGGATGGAGAGAGGTCAAAATAAGGTGGCAGATTTATTAGATAATATTGTAGTAAAACCAGATGATATGTCTTATGCTAGAATTTCAAAGGTTTAGGTGCAAACTAGGCCATCTATTCCTAATAACATAAAAAATTGGCAAGTTTTTGATAATGATGATGATATATTAATATTTTTGAATTGTATGGGAGAGTATGAAAATTAGGGAATTGACTTTAGAACTTTTGTTGAAAATGTTGATGGTAAGGATACTATATTTAGAAATGAGGTCATTCAGTTAAAGACAAACACAATTCCCAAGGGTCTAGTTGTACTAGAAAGAGTGTTTGATAATCAAGATAAGACAAAGGCTAATCACACTACTTCCCATCCTGATGACTTGGAAGAGATAAATCTTGGAATGTAAGCATCCCCGAAGAAGGTGTATATTGGAAATAAAATGTCACCAAAGGTGAGAAGGATACTAATTGACTTATTAAGGAAGTTTAGGCATGTGTTTGCATGGTCCTATGATGATCTTAACACATACAGGGAGGATCTTTTCCAACAAGAGATTCCTTTAAGTGATGATGCCAAGCCATTCAGACAAAAGCAAAGGCCTATTAATCCCACTTTAGCCCCCAAAATCCAAGAAGAATTAATGAAACTAATGGATGCAGGAATCATCAAGCTGGTCAGACATTCATCTTGGGTGTCAAACTTGGTACTAGTAAGGAAGAAAAAGGAGACATCAGGTTATGTGTAGACTTCAAAAATTTGAATGTGTCTTCATTAAAAGACAATTATCCATTACCCAATATGGAAGCCATGTTGCAATGAGTGACAGGCTATGAATTAATGTCTATGATGGATGGTTTTTCTGGTTATTATAACCAACTTATGGTCAAAGAGTCTGAGTAGTTTAAGACAACTTTCACCACACCATGGGGAACATATGTTTATGTAAGAATGCCATTTGGTCTAACAAATGCAGGGGCTAATTTTAAAAGAGCCATGGATGTGGCATTCTCATATTTCATTAACTTGTTTTTGGTGATCTACCAAGAGGACTTGACAACATATTCAAAAAAGGAAGAAGATCATTGTGAGCATCTGGAGAAGATATTCATTAGAGCTCTAGAGTGTGGTATTTCTTTGAATCCAAAGAAATGTATGTTTGGAGTACTGGAGGGAAAATTATTGGGACATATTGTTTCTAAGCATGGAGTAAAAATTGATCCAGAGAGGGTAATTGCAATTGATAAAGTTCCACAACCCTGAAATGTCAAAGGAATACAATCTTTCTTTGGGAAAATAAATTTCTTAAGGAGGTTTGTTACAAATTTTGTTGAGATAGTTCACCCTATTTCCAAAATGCTCAAGAAAGGAGCCAAAGTTGAATGGGATAAGGAGTCCATGCAAGCTTTCGAAGCCATTAAGAAAGCAATAAAGGAGGCTCCTGTGTTAAGAACCCCTATTTTTTCCAAATGTTTACAAATATTTTCATTTGCTTCTTTCCACAAGGTTCCAGTTGTGTTGTTACAAAAGAATGTAGAAGGTTTCGAATAGCCTGTGGCCTTTTTCAACAAATCTTTACAAGCTGCAGAACTTAAGTATGATATAAATGAAAAACAGGCATATGCACTGGTAAAAGTAGTAAAGGCTTTTAGGCCTTATTTGATGGGAGCTACTATAATTTCCTATGTTCCTAGTGTTGTTGTTAAGGACATCTTCACACAACAAGAAGTGTTAGGAAGAAGGTGTAGGTGGATAAATAGGATTTAGGAATTCAATGTTGAGGTTCAAATTACTAAAGTGGTAAGAGGACAAGGATTGTCCAAGCTCATGGCCCAAAGTAATTTGGAAGCAAATCAGATAAATTTGCTTGAAGAGGAGAATAGATTGCACATATGTGATATGGAGCATTTTGAATGGTATAAAGATGTGATATATTATTTCCAAAGAATGAAATGTTCTGAAAATTTAAGTTAAAATGAGAAAATGACATTGAAGTTACATGCTATCAAATATGTTATTGTAGATGGAAAGCTCTGTTGGAGAAATGGAGAAGGTGTCATGCTAAAGTGTGTTGACCAAGGTCAAGCACAAGAACTTTTGAGTGAGATGTATGGTGGAGTTTGTGGAGGACATTATATGGCTAAAACAACTACACATAAGATAATGAGGGTTGTATTTTGGTGGCCTACAGCTTTTAAGGATGCACACCAACTAGTGAAGACATGTGATGCTTGTCAACGTTTCTCTGGTAAGTTAAAGTTTTCTGGTAACTTTCCTCTAAAACCAGTTATAGTACAAGCACCATTCTAGCAATGGGGTATTGACTTTGTAGGAGAGATAACATGTAAATCTAGAGGAGGCCACTAATGGATATTGGTGGCTATTGATTATTTCACCAAGTGGGTGGAAGAAAATAACAAAAAAGAAAGCCACTAGTAAAGTGGTAATTGACTTCCTGATAAGCAACATATTGACTAGATTTGGGTGCCAAAAAGGATTGTATTAGATAATGCAATGTGTTTTAGATCTAAGGAATACATAGAATTTTTTGAGAAGCATGGCATCCAAATTTATTAGTCATCACCATACCACCCACAGGGAAATGGACAAGCAGAATTAAGAAATAAAGGCTTGATGAAGATCATTAAAAGAATCTTGGATCAGAATAAAAAGGCTTTTGGATTCTAACCTGAGATTAGTAGTCTAGGCAGCTAGGGTTACTATGAAGAAGGCAATAGGTTGTACCCCATTTGATTTAGTTTATAGGATAAATGTCAGGTTTCCCCAAAATAAATTAATGGAAATGTATAAGTTTGTCTAGATATATGATAATGAAATTGATGATGAGACACAATTGAGAGTGGAAGCTCTTATAGAGTTAGATGAAACTAGGAGGGAGGCTCAAAAGAGAAATGCAAAATTGCAGTTGCAAGTAAAGAATTTGTATGACAAGAGGGAAACTATGAGGAGTTTCAAAGATGGATATTTGGTTTTAATGTGGAATGATAGACTAGAAGATAAAGGGAAACATGGGAAATTTGATGCAATCTGGTTGGGTCCATTTTTTATTAATGGTAAGTGGGGTGAAGATTCGTACTTCATCCAAGATATGATAGGGGATATTCTTGAACTGCCAGTTCATGGACAGTTCTTGAAGTTATACTTCACTTGAAGTATTTTTTTCCATGAACAGTAGTTTAGGTTTGTATATTTTGTACATAGTTTGGGTTGTTTTGTCCGAACAATCCCTTTTTGTTCGTCTTTGTATCTTGGTCTGCTCTTCCTGAGATTCTAAATTCTTGCTTCATTCTAATAGAATGAACGTCCCCAACTGGAGCCACTGATGGAATTCAAATTGTTTCTCTTTGTGTTATATTCCTGCATCTACGTTATGTTTCTGGTCTTTCATGGTGTCAGAAATTTTTCCTTGGGTTGAGGTTTAACTTTATTTTCATGTAAAACCCTTGTGTTTATTTTACGCCTTGGTTGTGATCTATTTCGCTGTTACTTTTTGAGGGGTTTTTAAATGACTTATGTCCTATCTTTTCATCTAGGCTTGGTCCCTTTGGTCTTAATATTTTATTTCCTCCGCAGGGTTTTATTTTCCTAAGTCTTGGCTGGCCCTATGTTTCATCGTTTAAAAAAAACTTATGTCATTGTTTACCGTCTGCCTAGTAATGCCCCCTTGTCCTCTTAATAAATGTTTTGTTTTACAGAAGAATGAAATTCGTACAACCATTGATCAACTGTCGTTTGATCTTAGTCGTTCCTCACCATCCTGCAATGACCCCATCACACTGCTTTGGTTGATTGCGATATCACAAGCGAGTGCCACGTGTCCTATCTGGAAAGGCCAAAGGGGATAAAGTTTGAGTGATCATCGATCAAATATCATCAGATCTCAATGGTTTCTTTCCATCACGTGATCGAAAGTTACAAGGTTTTTACTGATCGTGATATCACGGGGGGGTGCCACATGTCTCATCTGATGAAGCCGAAAGAATAAAGGAAATACTGTGGTAAATTAATCTAGCCTTAATAGATTAAATGGCGGTTTACTAAAGTGTTCTTGAGATGCACATGTTTTAAATCAACGGATATGTTATAATCTCGACAAAAAAGATGCTCGATGGTTAATGATAAGGCTAGCGACTATGTTGAAGGAACAAGATCATTGATGCTCAAGATCAACGGTTGCCCGCCATCGCGTGATCCGAAGTTGTAGGATCTTTACTGATTGCGATATCACGGGCGACCGCCACATGGACTTCCTTGGAAATGTATGGTATGGCGGGCCCCTTATTGCCATGTTAGCAATTCTATCAGCTTATTTTTAAGATGTTTGTTCGATCATTTGATCTAACTAAAGGATCAATGACTAAAATTTGAATCTATATCAAATATGGCTAGAGTCGTTTGTGCAGCACGCGAGTGAGCTTTAATGGTGGATAAGAAACTTACTGGCATGATTTGATCAAAATAAAATCAATTCTCCTGCTTTATTTGTATCACAAAGCATTCAAGTATTTCGTGAAGCAGTTTCAGAGCCGAAAGAAAAGTTGTGAGTCCTAGCAGCCAGAATTTGGGACTTTTGCAAACAAAGTCATGAGTTAATTTCTATGCCTCCTAGTCATTCTGCACTTGAATTTGGGAAAATATTAGTTGTGCTTGTCATTGAACTTGTTGATAAACATGTTAGGGCTATAGTTTAATTATAGTTGTGTGAAATTGTGGTGTTTTTTTTCTATAATTGCCTATCTCTGGTTAGTCCTAGCTATTTGAAGTGTAACGTTATAAAGAGGCCCTAGTTTGTTCGAGATGGAACTGCCAAAGCAACATTCTAGACAAATTGACTATTTAAGAAGAAATATGTACGATGATTTCCTGGATTATTTTCCCTTGTCAACGAATGATAGAAAGAAGGGATTGGTTCTAATGCAAGGGAAAATCCTGGGGGAAGGGTTAGTATACAATTGCTCTAACATAGCCGATGCCCAGATTGTGGTATGGACAGAGGAATTTTCGTCACCCCTTTTCAAACGGCTGGATGTATGATTTGGGGAAGATGGTGGTGCCAAATGTGTTTGCTGATGTAGACCTGCGTAGGACAGCGGCTGCAAGGTATGACCCTGTCACATGGGTGATTAGGGATAATGATGGAAGGGTTTTATTAAGCATTAATACAGATGATATCCAATATATTTTTGACTTGAGTGAACTTAGTGAAGACTTGGTTCCTATCAATCTTGAGGAAATGAAACAGGAATATGCAAAGTTGAAGTCTCTTTTTAGAGCTAAGTTGCTTCCACCTCATCTGGCTAGGGCAGGGAGTTCAAGATCTCATATCAGCCCCAGTGACCAAGGACCTTTCAAATTAAATTGTTTTGCAAATCATTTTTTGGCCACTTTCTATTCATTGTGTCAGATTTTTGGTTTCAGTCCTAGTGCGGTGATGCCCATTGCATACATGTTCATGGGGGTGCAAATACAACACCCTAACTTCTCTATGACATATGACTTTGCTTCCTTCTTGGTTGAGAGGATACATGAAGGGTTGTCAAAGCTGCAGAAAAATGATACCGAAACTCAATTCTTTTGGTATTCTATGCCGATGCATATGTTTTTGTTCAAGAATGCTAATTTATTCTCTGAAAAGATGGAATTAAGGAAATCGGTTGATGGAAAAGGATTGCTAGTACAATTATGGGTTGCGGATTTATCTTGCAATAAGGAAAGAACTAGTTATGTGCAATTTAATAATTCTTTGCTTCTAGATTGAGGGATAGATTGATGGTGAATGTACCTAGGATCCCTGAGGAATTACATGATTACTTCTAGCCAAAGGGGAGGAAGCCATAATTAAGAGTCTACCATAACTGGGGTGAAATTATCCCATATCCTGTCAGCACTATTTTGAGGGTGTATAGTTTTCAGGCAACCCCTCATATACTACCATACAATGTGCCACCAAGAGTGGGGTTTGTAGAAGTTATGTGGCAAATAGGTTGTATCCATGAGGACAACCTCACTGGGAAGGGTAAGGGAACATTTTTCCCTGATTATAGAGTGGTGACTAATTTTGCATTTTCAAAAGGAGGCTGGGTGCATTTTGAGAAATTCTTTGATGAGTACCATTTGAGGTGTGGTCAAAAGTGGTAGCATGATCCTGAGGGTTTCTTTTCCCTTTTCAGACAAAGAATAAAGGCTGGAAATTTTTTGGATGAATTCAACTTTCTTAAGGACTTGATTAGAAATGAGTTCGACCTAAATAAACAGGAGTTGAACAAGGAGAAATGGATAGCTTATAATCACCAATTAGATATTGTGCACAAAATGGATCTGAAATATGATCCATTGTTGGAGTTTAGTCCCCACCATAAGAAAATTGATTTTTTGATGGAGAACTTCAAAGACATTATGGGCACCTTGAGAACCAAGAAGATAAAATTAGAGTTGAGTCTGTGTGTACAGGAACAAGGTGCTAGACCAATTGAAACAAGGCCAACATATCAACCTACAAGAAAAAGACCCATTTACAGGAGGAAAAAGGATAGCAGTAGTGATGGGGAAGAAGTGGACAGAAAGGGGAAGAAAATTGTGAAATTACCTTCATAACTAGTTCCAAAATTCAAAGTACCTGGGGTGATAACAATCATTGATTTAGAATCATCACCAGAAGATAGTCCCTCATCACCACCATCTGAGCAAAGCCCTAAAAGATAAGGGATTGATCAACCAAAGGAGGATCTGATGGATGAAATTATTGTTACTGATTAGGACATGCAGGATGGTATGCCTTCCACTCGTAGGCCAGCTGAATTGGTTTTATCTGATTTAGATATGAAAGGAAAAACTGTACAAGATACAAGAATGGAAGCATGCAAGGAGTTTCTAGATGACAATACATTTGTAAAAAATCATGTATTCTTGCAATTAGTATGGAGGATGAAATTTGAAGAATATCAAGATAAATGTAAGAAGAGAAGAGAACTAAGACCTGGCAGGTCAGACCAGGAGAATGATGAGGAGGTGAAAGCTGAAATAATGGAAGAATTTAAGAACATCACTCGTGAAGAAGGAAGAAAACTGGCGAGTCAGGCTGGTGTATTGATTCTTCCTGAATGAGACATTGCAGTTGTATGGACAAGATTATTAGTACCAGCTCATTTTTGGAATCTTTTGAAAGGGATGCAAATGAGGTAGCAGTAAAGTACACACCTTATAATGCCAAGGTGAATGAGGTAATTAATTTTCACTAGCTGACTGATGAAGAATACCAGAAATGGGTAACTAAATATTTGACTGAGGAAGAGTAAAAGGAATGGACTACTAATGGGTGGTAAATTAGATGTTGTGGTTACAATAGTTCCATTTTTGTGTTGATGGCATTCTCGGCATGTGTTTCTTGTGGTTTTTTGTTATTGCATCAACTTTTCTCAGCAGACATGATGAACAAGAATATTCTCCAAGATGATGGCTCTTGTAACAATTTTTGGAATATCACCAGGTGTGCCAATTGGCTAGTGACATGTGTACTTTCTGGCCCAATGCTTGTTTGCTCCTTCATTTTCTATAAGAAGGATTTCAAGGCTAAAAGTATGGGTTAGCAAGTTAGATAATTTTTGGTCGAGTCTAGGTGAAGTTGCAGAGAAAATTGTAAAGTCGGATGGTTTTAGAGAGAAATGCAATTTAGGTTTTGAGTAATTCTATAACAGGTTTTGAGTTCATGGGGATTTAATGTTGTATAACAGTACTAGCATTTGATTTGAAATGATAAATTCAAGCTCATGTCTCTCCATTGTACATGCATATCTGAACTTTGAATAAAATAATTAAGGGTTGTTTCATTCATCTCACTGTTGTGGTGTGTATGATTTTATTTTATCTTTAATTCAAGGAATTAATTAAAATGCTTGAATGGGATTATAGGCGGATATGTTCTGTATAAGGATTTGATAAGTAGTATTGAGTTAGAATACATATTGATGAGATTACAATGCAATGTCGTCAAGCATTTCATATGTTATGTGTTAAATCTGTCATATACCCTTAGATGCTTATGAATTTGACTCCTATGGATATTTGGCACTAATCTAAGTTGTACTTGTTTGTATACTTCAGTATTTGTTTGTCTTTGCCTAGAGCTTGCTACAAATTGCAAATCAATGATTATCTTATACTATGGATTGTGTTTAGTTATCTCATGCTCCAGGTAGTTCATATTATCAATGAACAACTGATTCTATTCAATATTATCCTATTGTGTTGAGCTATTAAATCATATTGTCTGATATTGTTAATGTTTTTTATAATAATGGTGCAGAGGTTGTAAACACATTAAGGGATTACCCTCCCAGGTCTTGTAGAGCCCGAAGCGTAGGAAGCTTGTTTAAAGTCCTCGCTAATTGGTCCAGGTCCTTCGAGCTGCCCTTAATTGGAATTGGAAATTCCATAGGTAGATTAGAAGACAAACCTAGTTACATTTTAAAACAGAGCCAAAAAAATGGGGACTCTAATAGGGAGCTAATTTTAATATTTCTTGTCAGTGTGTCGGTTGTCCATTTTGCATAGAGTTTTCATAGTGTTTCTATGATTTGAGGGTTGAGCCTACAATTCTATGTTAGGTTTGTCCCCTTCTTCTATTTTCATAAGCGTTAAGAGTTATGTTGTAAAGCATTTTTGTGTGTTTGTAGTATGAGGTTCCAAAGGTTTTTATATTCCACCACATGTCTTTAGTTATTTGGTATTCCCAAGAAAATTGGGTGGCGACTCTGAAGTCTCTACACCAGTGTGCATTTTTTTTCAAAGGATTATTATAAGTGGAAAAGAACTTTTGGACAAGTATGAAGAATGAAGAACACCAGGTCATTCACGAAGAAGCATCTGGAACAGAAATTGGAAGGTGAACTTCCCAAAACGAAGAAGGACTGGATAAAGAAAAGACAAGAATCTAGTACTACTGCTCACGTGTCACAGAACCCTATAAATGAAGGTACGAGTAAGCTTTTACACCCTATACCTGAGAATTTTGAAGAGGTGTCTAGAAATTTTGAGTCAGATAGTGGTGGATTTTTTGATTCATTATTTAATACACCAGTTCAATAAGATGTGACATGGAAAAGTAAAGGTCCTGTTAGTGTCAAATATGCTGAAAAGAGAAGAGGCAGGAGTAGAAGTCGAAGCCATCACAGAGAATGCACTAGTGATGTGCCTCCTCCTCTTGCTAAAAATGATGTAAACACTTTATTATCTGAACATGTAATGGAAGGGGTCAATTTAATAGATCTAGATGATACATCGAGTTCTGATGTGAATTTTCTTGACCCTGATGATGTTTTTGGATACATTAATTCCTTGAAGCAGGAAATCCAAGAGCAAGCTGAGCTCAGGGTGAAAAGAGGAAAAGAAAGGGAACCAAAGTTGAGGAATGTCATGAATGAGAGGGATAGGTTGACAAGACAGTTGGAAACAATGAAGTTCCTGAACCAAGAAGAACCTAAACCAAGTGTTGAGGTTCTGGTTGTACAAAAGATTGCTAATAAGGAAAAAAAGCATGTGTCTAAAGAAAACCAAGTAGGCCACATTGATGTCCAATCCAAACCTGTTGACCCAAAGCCCTCAAATCATGTTAAGTCTCAACTGAGTAATACAAACCTTAAGCCTCTCTTGGATAAGGGAAAGAAAAAGGTTGAGGGGATTAAAATAAATGAGAAGGTGACTCCCCATTTCACTCAACACTATTTGCCACCACATGTGTCATTTCAAACAGAGTCTGCCTTAGAAAAGGCTAGGAAGGAGAGTGAGGCTCTGGCTAAAGAGTTGGAGAGAAAAAAGATTGAGGCTGCAAATGTAGAAATGAAGAGGAAAATAAGTTTTCTAAAGATGTCAAACATGGATGAGGCTACACAAGCTGCAACCTCATCAAATCACCAAGATATTTTAAAGGACAGTCCTAAAATTAATCCAGACCCCATCATAAATCATTCTGGCCTGAAGAATCATGCTAGGTATGTAAATCCAAATCAGGATGGTTCTAGGGTACAAATTTTAGGGTCTGACGTTGATTCTCAGAAGAATGAAGGATTATTTCAATGACGACCTATACAGTTGGAAAGGTATAGGCCATTTTTCTTTGATGGTCTTCTTGGTTATCCAAATTCCATCCCCGTTGTCTTGAGAGAAAGGATGAATAAGTTTGCTAGCAATAATGTTGTGATAGCAGAGGAACACTTGAAAGATTTTATGGATATGCTAAATGATTATGAGGTAGAACATGAAGATGTTGTAATGAAATTTTTTGTACAATCTCTAATAGAAGATGCGAGAGATTGGTATAGAGGTCTACCTAATGCTAGTATTGGTTCATGGGATGAGTTTGAAAAGTGTTTCAAGGAGAAGTATGATGATAAAACTAATGCTAGTTTTATGTTAAATGAATTTAATAACATCAAGAAGTCATTGAATGAGCCTGTGATAGAGTTTATTTTAAGATTTTAGAAAGCAATGTATAAATTGTTTCAGGTTTTGATGCTTGATGAAAATGTTTGTTTAATAACATATTTCAATGCTTTTGATGCTAAAATGGCATATCTCCTTAGAGATAAGGACCCTCAGACTATGAGGGATGCATTTAGGTTGGCTATAAATATTGAGAGTAATAGAAGAGCTTCTGGGAAATATGGTAGGAGAGAAGAAGCTACAATTTTAAAAAATCCTAATAATAAGACTGAGAAGGTTCCGGCTACAAAGCCTAAAGATGATGAAAAGTGGGAAAAGGTTTACAGTACTTTGAAAGACATAAATCAAACTATTTCCAAGAAAGAGAAGAGTATGGGAAATGAAAGGCAACCCTATAATAAAAATGATAGGCTACCCAGGTTACAAAATTATCTGTATAATACAAATTGGAAAGATGGAAAACCAATCTTGCCTAGCCAAAAGCCTAAAAATGATCAGCATATGCCAGACCCCTTGCAGAAACATTCAGTAAATCTAATAGTAGATATAAAGTGGTGTGAAGTGTGTGAACATCCACATGATCAAAATTATTGTGGTGTTTCTTTGTTGCTTGTTGCTGAGGAAGTAGAAGAGGATTTTCATGATCAAACATTGAAATATGAGCAGGATGATGTAGATGTTTGTATGGCTAGATCATACATTAGTGAGGCAGAATGTTCCTCTGATGATGAAATACAGGAAGTTGACATGGACAATTAGAGGCAAAGAAGTGAGATGTATCATCAACAAGTCTTTTCTAATGAGGAAGATGATTTTGATCATAATGCTTGCAATATGGAGTAGGCTGAAGGTTTAGTGTCCTTAAGGAGACCATCAGAAGAAGAGATTGCAAAACTCACTGAGGAAATGCTTGCTCAAATGAGAAGTTCACTTCAACTAAGAAATAGAACTGTGGGTGGTGAGCAGGGTAAACCTCTTGGCTTGTTTATTAAAGAGAAAAAGGAAAAAAACAAACGTATTAAGGTTGATAACAAAAAAGAAGTTGTAAAATTCAAGGAGCTTAAGAATGATAAGGTTTGGACAAAAAAGAAAGAAACCCCAAAGCCTCAAGAAAATGTTACTTCGTCACTCGTGAAGACCAAGGTGATTACAAAGTTAGTTGAACCTGCTGTAGAGGATAAGAATCAAAAGAAGCTAGGAGGAAGTAATCAACCTGAGAAAGGGGAAAATGATGAAGGTATGATGTCTAATTTTCCTAAATATACGCTTGTAGATATTTTTCATGTGCTTCCTCAGGTTAAAGTAACTGTACCGCTGCTAGGAATGATGAGAATAAATGAACACAAAGAAAAGACAATAGCCTTGATCACAAATTTTGCTGGTAATAAGACTAAACAAGGAAGTGGTAAAGAAGTGAAGGATAAAGAGAAATAAAATGAAGTGGAGGGAATTGTATCACAAATTCATCCTGTATATTTAGGAAATTCTATTAACATGTGCCTTGAAAATATAACCTCTTTTTTCTTAAGTGTGGATATAAATGGGAAAAATTTAAGGAATTGTATGATAGATTCAGGGGCATCAAATAATGTTATGCCAATCAAAATAATGGAGGAAATGGGCTTGATAGTAGATACTGCTTAAGGTAAATGTTATGCTATGGATTCAAGAGAAGTGCCAGTTGTTGGATTTATCAGAGCATTGCCTTATAAATTGACTCAATACCCTGACAAGAATTTAATCATGATTGTATTAGTTGCAGACATCCCACCTCATTTTGGAATGCTTTTGTCAAGAAAATGGAGTGCATCAATGGGGGGTAACATGCAATGTGATTTGTCATTTGCTACTTTCTCCATTGATGGTAAGGATGTCAAAATTGAAAGAGAATCAAAAGTACCTCATATGATTGAGCATGAACCAATTGAAAATATGAAATGTTTTATTGACAGTGGTATAGATGAGTTGAGGGTTGAGGAATTTTCTAGCAATTTTGATAAGCCTACTGCATTGATTGATACAAAAATAAAACAATTATCAGAATCTGATGACTTGTGGACTCTATATTTTGATGTTGCAAGTTCAAAGGAAGGGTCTGGTGCAAGTGTTTTGTTATGGTCACCAAGTGGAAAGACATTCAGGTTCTGTTTCACTCTATTATTTGAATGCACAAATAATATGGCAAAGTATGAAGCCTTGTTATTGCAGTTGGGATTGGCTAAAAAACATGTGATCAAGAAGCTCAAGGAAATTGGGGATTCTAAGCTTGTGGTCTCCCAAGTCAGGTCCAAGTATGTATCAAAGAACAAGAGGTTGAAATAGTATAGGAATGATATTTAGGATGAATTGGAGAGATTTGATGCATTTGGCATAGGATGGATGGAGAGAGGTCAAAATAAGGTGGCAGATTTATTAGCTAATTTTCCAGTAAAACTAGATGATATGTCTTATGCTGGAATTTCAAAGGTTGAGGTGCAAACCAGGCCATTTATTCCTGATAACATAAAAAATGGCAAGTTTCTGATAATGATGATGATATATTAAGATTTTTGAATTGTATGGGAGAGTATGAAAATCAGGAAATTGACTTCAAAGCTTTTGTTGAAAATGTTGATAGTAAGGATATTATATTTTGAAATGAGGTCATTTAGTTAAAGATAAACACAATTCCCAAGGTTCTAGTTGTACTAGAAAGAGTGTTTTATCATCAAGATAAGACAAAGGCTAATAACACTGCTTCTCGTCCTGATGACTTGGAAGAGATAAATCTTGGAACAAAAGCATCCCCAAAGAAGGCATATATTGGAAAGAAAATGTGACCAAAGGTGAGAAGGATACTAATTGACTTATTAAGGAAGTTTAGGCATGTGTTTGCATGGTCCTATGATGATCTTAAGGCATACATGGAGGATCTTTTCCAATATGAGATTCCTTTGCGTGATGATGCCAAGCCATTCAGACAAAAGCAAAGGCCTATTAATCCTACTTTAGCCCCCAAAATGCAATAAGAATTAATGAAACTAAGGGATGTAGGAATCATCAAGCTGATCATACATTCATCCTGGGTGTGAAACTTGGTACCAGTAAGGAAGAAAAATGGAGACATTAGGTTATGTGTAGATTTCAGAAATTTGAATGTGTCTTCATTAAAAGACAATTATCCATTACCCAATATGGAAGCCATGTTGCAATGAGTGACAGGTTGTGAATTAATGTATATGATGGATGGTTTTTTTGGTTATAAAAATCTTATGGTCAAAGAGTTTGCGCAGTTTAAGACAACTTTCACCACACCATGGGGAACATATGTTTATGTAAGAATGCCATTTGGTCTAACAAATGCAGGGGCTACTTTTCAGAGAGCCATAGATGTGGCATTCTCAGATTTAATTAACTTGTGTTTCGTGATCTACCAAGACGACTTGAAACATATTCTAAAAAGGAAGAAGATCATTGTGAGCATCTGGAGATGATATTCATTAGAGCTCTGGAGTATGGTATTTCTTTGAATCCAAAGAAACGTGTGTCTGGAGTACTAGAGGGAAAATTATTGGGATATATTGTTTCCAAGGATGGAGTAAAAATTGATCTAGAGAGGGTAATTGCAATTGATAAAGTTCCACAACCCTAAAATGTCAAAGGAATACAATCTTTCTTTGGGAAAATAAATTTCTTAAGGAGGTTTGTGACAAATTTTGTTGAGATAATTCACCCTATTTCCAAAATTCTCAAGAAAGGAGCCAAAGTTGAATGGGATAAGGAGCCCATTCAGGCTTTCCAAGCCATTAAGCAAGCAATAAAGGAGGCTCCTGTGTTAAGAACCCCTGATTTTTCCAAACCTTTACATATTTTTTCATTTGATTCTTTCCACATGATTGCATCTATGTTGTTACAAAAGAATGCAAAAGGTTTCAAACAACTTGTGGCCTTTTTCAACAAATCTTTACAAGCTATAGAACTTAAGTATGATATAAATGAAAAACATGCATATGCACTGGTAAAAGAAGTAAAGGATTTTAGGCCTTATTTGTTGGGATCTATTGTAATTGCGTATGTGCCTAGTGTTGTTGTTAAGGACATCTTCACACAACAAGAGGTGTCAGGAAGAAGGTGTAGGTGGAAAAATAGGATTCAGGAATTCAATATTGAGGTTCAGATTACTAAACTGGTAAGAGGACAAGGATTGGCCAAGCTCATGGCCCAAAGTAATTTGGAAGAAAATCAAATAAATTTGCTTGAAGAGGAGAATAGATCACACATATGTGATATGGAGCATTTTGATTGGTATAAAGATGTGATATATTATTTGCAAAGAATGAAGTGTCCTAACAATTTAAGTGAAAATGAGAAAAGGACATTGAAGTTACATGCTATCAAATATGTTATTGTAGATGGAAAGCTCTGATGGAGAAATGGAGAAGGTTTCATGCTAAAGTGTGTTGACCAAGGTCAAGCACAAGAACTTCTGAGTGAGATGCATGGTGGAGTTTGTGGAGGACATTATATGGCTAAAACAACTGCACATAAGATAATGAGGGATGGATTTTTGTGTCCTACAATTTTTAAGGATGCACACCAACTAGTGAAGACATGTGATGCTTGTCAACGTTTCTCTAGTAAGTTCAATTTTTCTGGTAACTTGCCTCTAAAACTAGTTATAGTACAAGCTCCATTTCAGGAGTGGGGTATTGATTTTGTGGGAGAGATAGCATGCAAATCTAGTGGAGGCCACTCATGGATATTGGTGGCTACTGATTATTTCACCAATTGGGTGGAAGCAATTCCAACAAATAAATCCACTACTAAAGTGGTAATTGACTTCCTGATAAGAAACATATTGACTAGATTTGGGTGTCTAGAAAGGATTGTATTAGATAATGAAATGTGTTTTAGATCCGAGGAATACATAGAATTTTGTGAGAAGCATGGAATCCAAATTTCTTATTCATCACCATACCACCCACAGGGAAATGGACAAGCAAAATCAAGCAATAAAAGCTTGATGAAGATCATTAAAAGAATCCTGGATTAGAATATAAAGGCTTGGGATTCTAAGATGAGATTAGTAGTCTGGGTAGATAGGGTAACTATGAAGAAGGTAATACGTTGTGCCCCATTTGACTTAGTTTATGGTATATATACCAAGTTTCCCAAAATAACTTAATGGAAATGTATAAGTTTGTCTAGATATATGATAACGAAATTGATGATGAGATGTAATTGAGAGTGGAAGCTCTTATAGAATTAGATGAAACTAGGAGGGAGGCTCCAAAGAGAAATGAAAATTTGCAATTGCAAGTAAAGAATTTGTATGACAAGAAGGCAACTACGAGGAGTTTCAAAGATGGAGATTTGGTTTTAATGTGGAATGTGAGAGTAGAAGATAAAGGGAAACATGGGAAATTTGATGCAATCTAGTTGAGTCCATTTTTTATTAATGGTAAGTGGGGTGAAGATTCATACTTCCTCCAAGATATGATAGGGGATATTCTTGAACTGCTAGTTCTTGGATAGTTCTTGAAGTTATACTTCACTTGAAGTATTCTTTTCGATGAATAGTAGTTTAGGTTTTAATATTTTGTATATATTGTGTACATAGTTTGGGTTGTTTTTTCCGAACAATCCCTTTTTGGTCATCTCTGCATCTTGGTCTGCTCTTCCTTAGATTCTGAATTCTAGCTTCATTCCAGTGGAATGAATGTCCCCAACTGGAGCCACTGATGGAAATTCAAATTTTTTCTCTTTGTGTTCCATTCCTGCATCTACCTAAAGTGGTATCATAGCCAGGTTTTCTTGAGCACATGGATAGATCATTGATCATGAGGTAGTTCACACCAGGACCATGGTTTTGGGTTTGAGATATTCAAGATACCTCCAAGAGTGATGCCTGGTAGGTGCGATGGTGCCAGAGGTGGTAGAGGTGGCAAAAATGTTGGTGGAAGAGGTCCATTGGTGGTTGAGGTTTTCAGATCCCTCTAGAGACAAATTGATGTATTGCAGGAACAAATGAGAAGAGAGTTAAACACAAAAAGGATAGAAGAAAGCGAGGATGAAGAAGGGGTGGAAGATTCAGATGTAGAAGAGGAAGAAGAAGAGATTGATCAAGATTAAATGCGGTTGATTAGGGCCATTTCAAAGATTGGAAAGAGACCCGGAATAGAAGTCCCTAGGTATTCTAGAAGTTTGGACCCAGAGGAGTATTTTGAGTATGAATAAGTAAAGGACCCAGATCAGGTTAAGTTTGCAAAAAAAAAAGCTGAAGGTCCATGCAAATATTTGGTGGAAAGAGGTGCAATTGGAGAGAAATCGAAGAGGAAAGGGAAAGATCAACAATTGGGATCATATGGTGGATAAACTGAAGAAGCGGTTCATACCAGTGGACTATGAGTTAGATTTGTTGAAGAAATTGCAAGGGTTGAAGCAAGGGAGAAGATCTGTGAAAGAATACATAGAATATTTTCACAAGATGATAATCATAATAGGCCATGTAGAGGCCAACAAGGAGAAGGTAGCATGTTATCTTAATGGATTACGACCAAGTATTCAAGAGGAGTTAAGCCTAGTCAAAATGACAATCATTGAAGATGCATACCAGTTTTCTTTGAAAGTTGAAGAGAATTTGAACAAAAGATTTGATAACAAGCAAAAAGCATGAGGAGGCCAAAGTAGAAAGGGTGGTGAAAGATCCTCTGGAACTTGAAATCAGGATGAGAAGAAAAATGGAGATGTAGGTACTAGCTGAGGACAAAGGAGTGATCATTTCTACCGCCCTCATGATCAAAGAGGTAGAGGATGAGGGACAAGCATCTGGATGAGGTGGTTTTAGAGGTACTTTTTTTTAGTGTGGTGAAGAAGGGAATTCAGCCTATGAATGCCCTTAGCACTAAGGAAGGACAAATAGAAGGCCAAAAGTTCATGGAAGGATTGCACATGCAGATGAGGAGGCTCAATCAGAGCATTCAGATGATGCTGAAAGGGGAGAAGCCCTAGTGGTGAGAAGAGCCCTGGTGACTGAAGAGAAGGAGCTAGAACAGAGGAAGAATTTTTTTTGCACAAGGTGAAAATGTGAAGGAAAATTTTGTGATGTCATTATTGACAGTGGGAGCATCGATAATTTGGTGTCAGAAGAGATGGTTGCAAAACTAAAGCTGAAGAGGGAATGACATCCACATCTGTATCAGATTTCCTGGCTACAAAAAGATCACAAAGTTCTGGTCAATGAGAAGTGCCTGGTGAAGTTCAAAATTGGGAGCTATTATCATGAGGTACTCTGTGATATCATCCCCATGGATGCATGTCACATGTTGTTGGGGAGGTTGTGGTAGTTCGACATGTGAGCTATACATGATGGCCATGCAAACAATTATTCCCTAACGAAGGATGGAGTCTGCCATAAGCTGAAACCCCTGAAGGAGGCTGAAGAAAAGGTATGTAGTAGTGCTAGGGTTTGTTATGTTGATGGAAGGAAATTTTTAGAAGGCATGAAGCATGAGCATGTGTTATGCATTGATTCCTAGAAGGGATAAAGAGGATAGTGAGAATGTGCTAGTAGAAGTTTTTGGGTTATTGGGTGAGTTTCAGGAGATTTTTTATGATAATGTACCTAAGGGTTTACCACCAGTGAGGAAGATTAGTCATCAGATTGACTTGATGCCTAGAGCCAGTTTGCCAAATAAGGCAGCTCATAGAATGACTCTTGCAGAAAATGAGGAGTTGAATAGACAAGTTTAGGAGTTGTTGAGAAAGGGTTTGATTCGAGAGAGTCTGAGTCCATGTGCAACACCTGTAGTACTAGCACCAAAGAAGGATGGGGAGTGGAGAATGTGCATAGACTCCCGAGCCATAAACAAGATAACAATCAAATATAGATTTCCCCTGCCAAGGATGGATGACTTCATGGACTGTTTGAGTGGAGTGTAGTACTTCATAAAGATTGACTAGAAGAGTGGATATCACTAGATATGGATTCAATAGGGAGATGAATGGAAGACTCAAGACCAAAGAGGGCCTGTATGAGTGGTTAGTCATGCCATTTGGGCTAACCAATAGACCGAACACATTCATGCGGCTCATGAACAAGGTATTGAAAGAGTTTCTGGGGAATTTTGTTAGTGTACTTAGATGATATTTTGATATTCAGTAAGTCCCTGGGTGATCATTTGATGCATATTCATAGAGTCTTTGAAAATTTGAGAGAAGAGAAATTGTTGATTAATCTGAAGAAATGTAGTTTTGTGAAGGAGTTAGTGTACTTGGGGTTTGTTTTCTCGGAAAAAGGTCTAAAGATGGACCCAAAGAAGGTGATGGCTATTCTGGAATGGCCTACCCCAAGAAATACTATTGAGGTGAGGTATTTCCATGGTTTGGATAGTTTTTACATAAAGTTCATTAGAAACTTTAGTAGTATTTGTGCACCCCTGACTAAAACAATGAGATGGGATAGAAAAGAGTTCAAGTGGAGCACTGGAGCAACGAGGAGTTTTGATCTGTTGAAGTAGAAAGTGAGAGCAACTAGTTTTATCCCTTCTGGATTTCAATAAGGTGTTTCAGGTGGATTGTGATGCCAGTGGTTGTGCCATTGGAGCATTGTTGAGCCAATAAGGTAATCCCATTGCCTACTTTAGTGATAAGTTGAATGATGCAAAGAGAAAGTACTTTGAATATGATCAAGAATTTTATGCAATAGTTCAACCATTAAAGAAATGGAGACACTATCTATTTCCAAAGGAGTTTGTTTTGTTTACTAATCATCAAGCATTACAGTACTTGAATTGTCAGGGAAAATTAAATCAAAGGCATATGAAATGGGCATAATTTTTACAGAGCTATACCTTTGTTTTAAAACATAGGAGTGGGAGGTCGAATACGGTTGCAAATGCCTTAAGTAGGAGGAAAAAATTGTTGAATGAGGTGCAGATTGAATTGGTTGGGTTCAATGAACTCAAGACATTGTACCCTGAGGATTGTGATTTTGCAGAGGCTTGGAAAGCTTGCAAGGAGCCTATTACAGTTGACAGGACAAGGTGGCTGGATTTCATAATCCAAGATGACATTTTGTTTAAAGGAAGTCAATTGTGTATCCCAATGAGTTCCAAGAGGGAGAACCTGATAAAGGAGAAGCGCAGTGGAGGAATGGTAGGACATTTTGGTCAGGATAAGACTATTGCCATTATTAGTGAGCATTATTATTGGCCTCAATTTTCACAAGATGTGAAGAAGATTGTGCAGAGTTATAGGGTGTGTCAGATGGCTAAGGGAGTGAGCCATAATATAGGGTTGTATAAGCCCTTACTTTTACTAGAGAGGCCTTGGGAAGATATAATTATGGACTTTGTTCTTGGTTTGCCAAGGATGCAAAGAGGGAACAATTCAGTGTTTGTGGTAGTTGGAAAATTTTCAAAGATGGCGCATTTCATTCCATGTCGAAAGACCCATGATGTAGTCCACATCGCTGACTTGTTCTTCAGAGAGGTGGTGCAGCTACATGGTCTGCCAAAGAGTATAGTCTCAGATCATGATACCAAGTTTGTGGGATACTTTTGGAGGACCTTGTGGAAAAAGTTGAAGACAGAGTTGAAGTTCAATTCTGCACACCATCCACAAACTGATGGGCAGACTGAGGTTGTGAACATAAGTCTAGGTAACCTACTGAGATATTTGGTAGGAGATAAACCCAAGAGATGAGACCTGATCTTACCCCAGGAAAAAATTCCTTACAATAATTTTGTTAATAGGAGTATGGGAAGATCACCATTCCAAATTTGTGTATGGAGGTAGTCCTAGAACTGCTCCAAAATTGAGGAAGATGGACCAAAAGAAGAAGACTAGTTCCGAAGCCGAAGACTCTAAAGAGCACATCAAGAATGTACATGAAGAGGTAAGAGAACATATTAATAAGATGAATATATAGTATAAGGCTAAGGCAGATCAGAAGAGGAGGAATAAAGAGTTTCAGGTATGTGATGAAGTGATGGTCCACTTTAGGAAAGAAATGTTTACAGTGGGAACCTATAACAAATTGAAGATGAAGAAGTTTGGTCCCTATAAAATTTTGAAGAGGCATGATTCAGGGAATGCATATGAGGTAGAATTGCCAGATGGAGTCAACATTTACCCTATGTTCAACATTTTAGATTTGATATAGTATTATGAAGGTGGCACAGAGGAAGTACTAGCAATGGAACAATGTGGCATTCCAACATCTACTTCAGAGGAGGAGATTGCAGTAATCCTGGATAGCCGTGTGGAAAGGAGTACCATAAATAGGAAATATGAAGAATATCTTATGAAGTTGAGAGGAAGGCCTGTGGAAGACTCATCCTAGCTATCTAAGGCAGAGGTTGACCGTTTGGGTTTTCCTCAACCATCTGAGATGTGACGGGGTAAAATCTCAAATTACCTTAGGTGTTTGATGTAGGAGCATCTAGTGGTGTAAGGGAAATCTTGCATCACCCAAAAATATGCATTCCATTTATGTTTCCTTTCATTATCCTTTTGTAGATGTCTTTGCATTTTTGGATACCCTTTTCGTCATAATGTAAATCCCCTCTTTTAGTTTTATTTTTTTTTATTTTTTTGGTCAACTACCATTTTTAGTAGGTATTGGAACTTGAAAGTGTTTGGAGACAAAAAATTATATGGGAGGATTCAGAATGGAAAAATAAGAAGATTGGCGAAAGAATCAGGCTGAGAGAATTCCCGGTTTGAAAGATATTGCAGTTTTAGTCTACCAAAAATGCACCTGAAAACCTTCCAGATCAGGTTTGAGGCACTAAACGGCCCCGAAATGGCCTGAAAACTTGTCAAAAATAGTGTGGCCGATTTCAAGCACGTTGTTGACTCTGAGACCTTTCTGATGGTTCAAACAGTTCAAAAAATGAAGTCCCAGATCAAAAGTTATGGCTCTCAGAAGTTGGTACACTTTCAAAATGTGCTAATTTTTGAATGATGTTTTAAATTTTGAATTTCAAATTGTAATTTGTGGCACCAAACCACAAAAATATGATAATTCAAATGTTGTTTAGCTCCAAAATGGAAAATGAGCTATTTATGGGGGGGGGTTTTCTTATTTTTGTAGCTTTTTGGGGAAAAGGAGTTTGCATGTTGTGAAAGGGGATTTTGGAGTGACTGTAATTTTTTGTAGCTTGCATGTATTACAGAGCTTGAGGATTTGTGATCCTCTGCATGTAAGAAGTAAATTTTCTAAATAAGAAAATTATTCTCTAGTTTTGTGTGTAAATTTTTGTGTCTCGGGTTGCACCCTCATGTTTTCACCTTTCCCTTTAGGTTTCCATAATAATTTTATGAGTAAAAATATGATTAATATAGGTTAAAGGATAAAATATACCTTAGGAAGTAATCATCTATTAGTACTAATATTAGCAGTTGTATGCGAAACAAGTCTCCTGTAGCCACGCAAAAGAGTGATGGAGATTCCTTGTGAAGGTTGTCATGATCTTCTCATTTCCATTTTCAATTAAATCTAAATAGGAATATTTATTATATTGTTATGTAATCAATAATTGGTGTTTGATGAAAGAGTGGTCACAGGCCATTTGACTCTTTCTTAAATTGATCAATGTATTTCAACATTAAGATGATAAACCATAAGCATAAAATTGGATATTATGTTTTGTATGAAAAAATTTATATAATCTATCTCATATAGCATATAATTTTCCAAGTGGATATAATAAAAAATCATTATCATTATTAAATTAATATTGTTTTATGTTGTTTTTGCAAATTTTCTAAGCATTATTGTCTATTGGCCTAGGAGGTAGGGCCCACTCCTTAGCCACTGATTGAACATGTTTTTATGATTGTTTTCTACTTGAGGTATGATTTATGTGTGTTTAATGGTTTACTGAGTTTGATCTAGATTTGGTGTGACAAGTTCTAGAAATAAATTAAATGTTTAGAATTAATCACTGTTCTTTCTACAATCAAAACCAATTTACACAATTCTTGTCATATGAGTTCTAACATAGCTCCTATCATTAGAATTGTTTCAATATAGTTTTTGTATCATAAATTTCTTTCTTTTTTTTTGGATTCAGAATAGGATTTAAAGCATATCTTTAATATAAAATCATTGGTTTGAAGTAAAATTTAAAGTATAAGATGAAATGATTTTTTTAGCTCTAAAGTTAATAGTGCATTACATTATACCCAACTTGCTATCTATAACGATTAGGCATGTAGTTATTACACCTTTTATAAGTTTATAGCATGAATTGACATAGGAACAAACTAAATTTATGCACCATAATTGTAGCCATAACCTTGAAATTGATATTCACTATTTTATCCCAACATAGGATAAAAATCACGATGTGTTTAGAATCTTACAATTTTTCATAATTGAAAATACACTATCATGAAGTGATGTTATTTAAAATTGATACCTTGATATGTATAGTCATTAATTTCTTGTGATAAATCAAAGGTTTCAAAATATTTTTTGTGTTCAAACACATTGTATTTTTAACATGCAATTCACAACATACCTAACCCATGTGTTTTTAAATTGTGTATATCTAGGCCTACATATGAAAGAGAAACAACATTATTCACTTAAACAACTATAGTTAGATTATTCACTTTAATTATAAAAATTAAAATTCATCAATTCAATAGTAATTCTAGAATTTTCTTTCTCTAAAGGTTTGTCTTAGTTTTCCATGCTTATAATCCCCCTATGTTTATAATACAAATCTCATGCACAATTTATCTTTTTATATCCTAGGCTACATTCAAGAAACATTAGTCATATCTCTTCACTCTTAACACAAACATTGATATTATGACACATGGGAAAATAAATCTATGTGTACATACATATCCTATTTTTATTATTAATTATCTAGGTATAATTTAATTTATCTCTAAATAAATCCACTTAAGTACCCTGGGCAATCTATAAACTTTCCACATGTTCATATGGCCCATTAAAGAAAGTACTCATGATTTCCCAAATCAATGGTTACTTCTAAATGCTCTTAATTGTCTTCTCTGAAGATTTTTTTTTTTCTAAAACAAGGCCTTAGATCCATACCAAAAAAAGACAAAGTAAAGGTTTAATAAATCTTAAAAGCACATCAAGAGAGATGAAAACAAAAGTGAACCTAAAAAATAATGCAAAATTATAAGTCTATATGATTTCGATCATTAACTAATTTAACAATATAACTTACATATTTTATTCACTAAATTCCTATATTCATTTTTATTTAACTATTGATTCACACATTTATCATTCCCAGTCTAAATTAATTTATTAAGTTATATACATTTAATTAATTAACCTAATCCAATCTTCTTTGGAAAAAAGTGTACTTTCTTTTAAAATTAAATATTTCAATAAATATACTTTGTTATATATAAACATGTAATTCTTTAACTATATATTATATTTAAAAATGTAAATAACTTAACTCATAACTTTGATACAATACATTTATATAATTTTAAAAAATGGCTAATTAATATTTTATTTACTTTAAGGTTGAATATGTCAATTCATTGTTCATTAAGTCCAAATATCATTTTTTAGTCTAAAATTTTGAAATAGGGAAATTAGAAAAGAGGGGCAGGAGGGGACAAGTGGTCATAGATCATGGAAAATATCCTTCATATATATCAAAGATTTAGAATATGTGATCAAGATATGTGGTGCAATATTAAGGAAGTGGATGCATGTGAATTACAACACTAATTGGAGATATAGATTAGTCTTCAAGAACTCAGACCAAACCAAAGTGCCAAGGTGATCCGACGATAGTGGGTTACACTTTTTTGCCAAACTTGACATTGAACTGATTTTTTTAACTAAATCTTCACATTTGAACACCTATAGCTGCTAAACCATGAGTAATTTGAAGATGATGCAAACTAGTGTTTTGTGACATTTTGTCTGTAGATTATATATATATATATATATATATATTAAAAAATTTGGAATCAAATTGCATTTTTTTCCCATCTCATTCGATAACTATTTTTTAATAGTAACCACCATATTTAAAGAGTGATGTTTATTGTATAACACATAACTTGTTTCTATGAAGTATAAAATTCTATTTTTCTCAAATTTAGATTTGTAACTATAATATCTAGCTCCTTCATTTGGTTTCATAGTGTTTTATTGAATATTTTTTTCTTAATTAAGTTTTGAAGTCAAACCAATTATAATTTAGACATATGTTTACTGTATAACACATAACTTTTTTTTTTTGACAAAAGTAGACATGCCACTATATTATATTAATATATATAAAAATATATACATAAGCCTAGTTCAGAGGGCATACCAACATGAAAAAACCAGGAAGAAAAACTCTAGTTATAGCCCAATCGATACAAACATTTGATTCAAATTATTACAATCAATTACAAAATTATCCCACATGTAGGGGATCAATTATCAGATTTTCAAAAAAGACTAACTATAGTACTGTCACCTTAACCCATCTGAAGACCCAATCCTTGATTGGTACAAAATGAGGCAATATTTTCAAACGTGTTCATGCAAAGCCTCTACCAAAAAACTAAAACAAAAAATTTTGACTGGCCAGCTTTTTGCTACTCTTCCATTCGCTCTACACAGGTTGAAATCTAGTCGTGTACCACAACTTGCTCATCCTGCTACTCATTTTTAGTGGGAAGAGGCATATCCCTTGCAAAAAATTCATAACCAACAAAAGGAGCCTCTTCATTTGTTTGACCCACAACTTCAACTTGGCTAGCTACCTTAAAACCCTAATGCAGAGAGTTGGTATGTTCCGCACTTCTGAAATCATGAGATTCTCTTAGCACATGAGCTTTAGATTCAATTTGCAATGGTTGTTTTTTGGCAGAAACATGACTTAAAGGAAATTTATATACATGATCCCGAAGGAAAGAAACAACATAGAAATTTTCTTTAATTTCAAACTCCAGAGATACACAGATTTGCTTGTCATGTTTCTTTAGAGAAAATATCAAAACATAATCATTTCAAAACTGAAGACCCAATCTGATAGCTTCAAATATTTCTTCAAACCCATATTTTTCCTTTACATATTCACGAGGGAATAAGCCTCCAATGTACCACTCCCCAGTGAACAAATTATATTTTTGCACAAGATACAACAAATAATTCTTATCAAAGAACTGAGGGTTTACAATTTTTTCTACAATTAACTCTAATTCCCTCAATGATTGAAGAAAATCCATAGCATTTGATAAGAATATTGAAAGCACCTGAGGAGGGAATAGTAAGCATCGAGCTGTTGGGTAGATGATTTCCATTCCCAACACCGAGTGTACCGCATCCTCCTCACACATGCAATGCATCTTAAAAATGAGGCTCAAATCCTCTTGAGAGAGACTATCTTTGAATGGCCTTTCCCAAGATTGAATAGGGAAATTAATTCATAAATTTCAAGGGAGAGCACCATGTTTCCACTATATCTTCACTTGGAACTCAATTCAGAAATAGCTACTCACAGAAGATTCCTGAAAGAGACTATTAAAATGAATGATAAAATACCATTTTTAAGACCCGAAGAATCCTTCGCACAATTTTTGGTGGTAATAATGGCAACTATTTCGTATGAAGAAAGATTAATGAGGAAAATCCTTTAAAATATTATAGATCATGCGAGAAGGATTAAAAATCCTACAAAATATTAATGTGGAGTACCACCACACATGAAAGGTACCATAAGGAAACCATCATGCAACTTAGAAGTATTTGCCAAAGAAGTTGCAAAATTAATTACGGCTGAAATTTGTATATATAGCCTCTAGCATTCGCCAAAGAAGTGGAAAATTTAATTGTGGCTAACGATTGCATGTATGTCTTGTCCCATTATTTCTTTGAATAAATCACTCACTGCATATTAAAGCACATGATGATATCCTTAAGGTACCAATCCGCTTGCAATTTTCAGGTAGAATCATTCCCTTGTGTAAAGAGTATAAAGATGAAACCCAAGGCATAATCATGACAAGTAATGCCAATTTTATCATGGAAACATCAAATTTTAGCTTTCCCTACCAAATTTAGTGGTACTTATGTGCCAAGATAGTTCTCATACCTGTTTGATACAAAGAGGCAACCCTTACTTAAGGTAACAAATATCATGTTCAATCAATTGAGCTAAGTGTGGAAAAATTTCAAGCAAAGATAAATCAAATGAAGTACATATTTCCTGCTTTGAACTACCCATGTTAGGTAGAACATCTACTAAATTATTTCCCTCTTTGTAAGTATGTGTCATCATATAATTTTTAAAATTATGAATAAGATCCCATACTTTTTGGAGGATATATTTAAGACTCATGTTTTGAATGTTCTTTTCTTTAGTCAAAATAATTATCAGTAAGGAGTCACCTTCAATATGGAGGTTTTGAATACCCATCTCTAGGGCCATTTCCAACCCTAATATTAAAGCTTTAGCTTCAGCTAAATTATTAGATCCTTTTGTGAAGATACTTGGAACATAAAGCTAAAAAATTTCCCTGACGATCTCGTAAGAAAATTCCTGCACCTAATTCCCTCGGGTTACCTTTCGATGCACCATCAAAATTCAACTTTATAAAATAATTTTTGGGAGCTTTCCATTTTACCTGCTTTCTATCACACTTTGCTGGTTTTTATTGCAATAAACTACCTAGAAAAGGGAGTTTTATCTACTTCCAATTCTATAAAATTGTATTATCCCAACTGGTAAAAGATGAGCTTATGTCTGTAGTTTCTTTAGTATTCGCATTTACTACCTCGGAAATTGCATTTTCAATTTTTGTATTGACAAAATTAATGGGATGAGATACTTTCCTGAAGATTCACAGGTTTCTTTCCCACTAGAGTTCCATATTACAAGAGCTAGCACAATTCTCCATATACAAGAAAAAAATGATGATTTGTAGAGCATTGGCCAACTTTGAAATAAGTCCCATAAGGAATTTGGAAGGGGCATGCACAAATTGAGCTTACTGAGAATAAACTCCCAACATTGTTGTACAAATTTACACTTGACAAATAAATGATCAACATTTTCAAATTCCTCAGTACACAGAGGGCACATAAAATGATCTACTATTCTTAGTTTGGCTAATCGATCGCTGGTTAATATACATTTCTTCAATGTTAGCCATGTGAAACTTCTTGCCCTGGGGAGAATTTTGTTATCCCAATAGAATGAATAAGCTTTATAGCTAAGAAGATGGTTTGATTCCTGATTTAATTCCTTGCATGCTTGACTTACCGTATAATTTCCATCTTTTGAGGGAACCCAAAATAATTTATCTGATTTGGATGAAGGATACACTGTCCTTTTTTCCAATATGTTCTGCAGAATACTACATTGATGAGCAGATAGGGAAGGATGAGAAATTCTCTTCTAGGTTACCTTACCCAAGCTGGGATCTACGAAATGAACATAATTTAACTAATTGTCTCCCCAAATATCTCTCAAAGTTTCTATTATTGGGAGAAGCTCTGGGATATTCTCTAATTTGGAATATTACCATTCCAAGAATCCTTGCAGAAGTTAATCCTTTGCCCATTATTTACCTCCCAAGATATGTATGAACTTACCAACTTTCTACAAGAAATTAGGAAGTTCCAAATAGCCAATCCTTTTGGAGGGTTGGCAACCATGAAAATCTTTGTAGGGTCATTGTTATCTAAATACATTCCTTGCATTATTTGGCACCACTTAGCTTGTAGATTAACGTACATTTTCCAGGCTAATTTTGCACCAAATTCTTTGTTTCACTTCGAAAGGTTCATAACACCTACGCCACCTTATGCTTTCCCTCGAGACATAGCTTTGAGAGATATTTAAGGAACCTTCTTGTTGTCATCCATATTCCCTTTCCATATGAAGGTTCTGATCAATTTCTCAATTTCAGAAATTACTGATTTTGGACCCTTTAAGACTATAAGAAAATAATTAGGCATTGAAGAGAGCACAACCTTAACTAATAGGATTCTGCCAGCTAAAGACAACCATCTATCTTTTCATGTTGATATCCTAGATTTAATCCTTTCAATTACTTTTTCCTAGTAAGTAGCTTTACTTGGGCCTGCAAAAAAAGGTATCCCTAGATATGAACATGACATAGTTGCTTTTTGAAACCCTAGTATATTGAGAATTTTTTTTTTTTTTTGGAGTCACTTGTATTAAGAATGTGAATTTTAGATTTTGAGGCATTAATCCACTATCCTGAGGCTGAAGAGTATTTATTTAAAACTTCCTTAATTTTATTGGCTTCTTCCAAAGTTGTAACCCCAAATAAATTCGTATGATTTGCAAATAGGGAGTGAGTAACTACCAAATTTGTATTCTCTATTTGGATTCCTTTCCACAAGCCAAGAGAGTGTATATTAATGATATATCTGCTTAGAGCCTCTTCCACGACGATGAATAGGAAAGGAGACATAGGGTCACCTTTTCTTACACCTTGAGAAGCACTAAAAATACCTATTGGGGAAGGAATAAGAATCACTAAGAATTTGGCTCCTGATAGGTATGTAATGATCCATCGACACCATCTCGCTGAAAAACTGAATTTAAGCATTACTTTCCTCAAGAAACTCCAATTAACCTTATCGTATGCCTTCATCATATCCAACTTGACAATGATAGAAGGGAATTTCTTAGCTATTATTGAGTGCAGGGTCTCATGGGCCACAATTTCCCCTTCATATGTTTCTTTACCCAAAACAAAACCCCCCTGCTCTTGTGAAATTATCCTTAGGATGATGGGTTGTAACCTCAAATATATTTCCTTAGAAAAAATATTATATATTGTGTTACATGAAGAAATAGGCCTATATTCCTTGAATGAGGAAGGGTTACTTACTTTAGGAATGATGAAAATATTAGTTACATTAAACTACTTGAGCAATGATCTAGTTCTACTTGATTCTTCTAATGCCCATAAGATATCATAACACACAATTTCCCAACATTTCTAAAAAAAAAGGTAGTAAAGCCATTAGGCCCTGGTGATTTATCAAGAGGTAAAGAAAAAACTACCCTTTTAATCTCCTCAATTGTAAATCGCTTTAATAAATATTCATTTTCCTTTACAGATATGAGTGTCGAGATTGCTTGCAATAAATCTTCCTCATCCTGCTCATTTCTATCATTTCTATCATTTGAGACAATTAAAAGATCCAAAAAAAATATGACACATTATTTCCTGATGTCTTCTTCTTTTGTGAGCCAATTACCCGTTGGAATCTCTTTGACCAATTGGACAACCTTAGCTACTCTTTTAATTTGAGTAGAGGCATGGGAATACTTAGTGTTTTTGTCACCTTCTCTTAACCACAATTCCCATGATTTCTACCTCCAATAGGCTTCCTCTCTAACACTTTTCTCTTCCCATTCCGCTTGTAATTTCTTCTGTTTCTCATATAGTAAGTCATCAAGTCCATGTTGTATAATTTTTGCATGAATATCTTCTAGTTCTTAATGAATTAGATTCTTCTTTTGAAAGATATTCTTGAATATCTCCTTGTTCCATTTTAGAAGCATTTGTTTAATATGTAACAACTTTTTGCACAATTGGAACATCATCGTCCCAGGTTCAAAAGGAGCAAAGATCCACAATTGGAAAATCATCTCCACAAAGTTAGGGTGTCTGAACCACATTCTCTCAAACTTAAATGATGATTTACATGGAGGAAAATATATATTTGCTATCATGAGGGATATTGCATAATGATTAGAATCAAGAAAAGGATATATCTCAGAGGTAAGTTGAAAGGAAAAATTGAGCCAATTTGGAGATAGAAGAAATTGATCCACTCATACAACAATTTGAAGAAATCCTTTTCTTCTATTTGTCTAAGTGAACTTACCATTAACTGGAAAAGTATCCTGCAAAGAATTTGTATTAATGAAATATCTAAAATTAAACATGACACTAGTAGGCAGCCTTATACCCCCAACCTTATCTTAGAGAGATGGAATGGCATTAAAATATCCTACCAGAATAAATTTTGCATCTCCCAGTCTCATGATAACTTGAGATAAGTGATCCCAGAGGCGTTTCTTATCTATTGTAGGTGTGGGACCATAGATGTTGAGTAACCAAAATCTGGTTTCAAATTTCATTACTTCAAGTAGTTTCCAATTGTTGCCATTTTGATGTAAACACATAGAAACTTGTTTTGGATTCCACAATGCTTCTAAACCCACTGAAGCCCCTTGTGCAGGGGAATGAATAAACTACCAAATATGCCACTTTTGAATTGTCAATTTGTACATATCATCTAAAATTTTGGTTCCTGAAGAAGGACTATATCAGCTCTGCATCCATCAATTTGATGTTTGATGCAAGCATGTTTGTTAGGGGCATCAATGCCCCTTACATTCCATGAAAGGATCTTCATTGTACCTGAGGAGAGAAGCATGATCTCCTCATATGCTTATTTGGTGGAGATATCAAAGAGTCATGTAGCATATCTTGTCTCCCTACCTCTCTTTACTCTTTCATTTTTACAGCCTTAGACTTACGACCTCTTTTACCTAGAGACTTCTTCATGAGGGGATGATAAGGAGTCTGGGAGATGGAAAGAGCTTGTGAGTAATCAAATTATGAAGAATTTTTTGATTCTTCCCCTTCAATTTCTCCCTCCTCTTATAAGTATGGTTCCTTAATTATCTGTGACTACAACTTATTGTGGGGTACCTCAAAATATTCTGGAGTATTCTGGGTATTTTGATTATCACCAATAATTTTCTCCTTAACATTATTGCTATCCCAATCCCAAAAATATCCTTCTTCAAAAACCTCATCCGCTATTTCCTCAACAATTTCTAAGCCCACTATGACCAAAATATTTTCTACTAACAACTCTAGATTTTCTTCGTCAAGTTTTCTTTCCTTTGGATATTGTGGCAAACCCTATATTTCACCCTACACTTCAACTGGGGAATTTGTTAAAAGAGGAGCATTTCTTCCCTGCTTGACCAAATGACCAGACTGAAGAAACATATTTGAATCTTGAAACATTAATTTTCTGACTATTTTTTCTAGTTCAAATTCATTGATTTGAAAGTATGGAGAGTATAAATTTAGACTTAGGGTAGTATGCATTTTCCATAACAATTCATAGCACAGAGAAATATTAACAGATTTGAAAGATTGCTAGCTACCCCAAGAAAGTGATTTTGCATTCAAAAATCATTTTGCGGGAAATCTGATAATCTAGTTACTATGTTCTTGCAAGATTTCGCTACCCATAGAATCATTGATCCCCATGGCTAAAAGTGGGTGACCCTTATCATTGGAAATAGGCTTTTTATCTCCCACTTCTACTAATTGGAATTTTTTTGAGGGACTTGGGAGTATAATGGACCCATAACCTTATTTATTTTGGAGGAAATACGATTCAGGTTAAGAGGTTGCGATGTCAATTCTAGCTGACCATTTGCATCTTGTATGGTTTCCCATCTTATTTCTTAGAGCCAAGTGCCAAATTTAGTTTTTAGCTCAATATATGATGGCTTCTTTTTGATTGCGTCATGTAATACTAACAACCTAACTGGCTTAGTAGGATTGTTAAAGAATAAAAAACTCATGCTTTTGAAAAATGCCTATCTGATTAGCCATGATTTTCAATAAGTGTAGCTCCCTATATTCCAAAGGAAGACCATTAAGTTGCAACCAAAAGGGAGGAAAATGAATCACAGAATCCTTAGGGTTGAAGTTGGGGATCCATTTTTGCATATATAACCTATATCCTTGGTAATTCCAAGATTCGACTCTAAATACCTCATCTTTAGATGATTTTCTTGCGAATAAAACAACAAAAAATCCTTTATTTTCATCTAAATAAAAAAACTTAATGGATCCTTCCCATTCTTGGAATATAATGTTCTTCAAAGATTCCAAATCCAAAATGAGATTCTAGAACTTACAGATGAGTGCTTTTTCTCTAAGGTCAGAAATTTGTGGTTGGATCATGTGATCTGGAAAAGTTACCTTAATGATTTCTTGATAATTTGTAGGCTGAAGATCATCTGCATGCTTATCTGATCTGGTCCCTTTGATTTTCTTGGCAATCGCTTGTTGGGTTTCTTTCCTTCTCCATACTTGGTTTTGCTTAGGCTTGCTTTGTTTTACTGAGGATTTTGATTTTTTCCTTTCCCTCCTATTCCCCTGAAAAACCCTTATTTCCTTCTGTCCTTTTCTTCTACTAGTGCTTCCTACCCTGGGTTTTCAAAATGTATCAAAATTCTTTTTTTTTTGTTGGATCAAGGAAATCAATGTCAAGAGCATAGATATTTTTTAGAATTTTTTTTGGTAATTATCTACTATTTTTTCACATGTGTAGAACAAAGAGCTTAATTTTCAGTGAAAAACCTACATTGACAAGAAATAAAAAATATATATAATAATCAATTTAAATATATTTAAAATTATAATTTTTAGGAAGCTTATAATAAGGACTACATAGTTACAAAACATAAATTTTAAATGAATTCATTTGATCCCCCAAAAGGTAAATCAAAAGTGTGTTTTTATCAGCATTTTGATAGGTGTAGAGGAGACTCCATTATAGGTATGGTTTAAAACTATCAAGGTTATATCCAAGGGGGTTTGTTCTAAGTGTGTTTGATCAAACCTTCTTCAATTAAAATCCTTTAAATGAAACTTTTCAAGGCTTAAATCATTATATTTTCTAAAAATATGTGATTTTAGCAAAAATCAGGATGTCCCAGAAAGTGTAACCCATTATTGTGGTAGCACCTGCCAACAAAGGAAATGCCACATGGGCTCTTTCATTTCATTAAACTTTTGAAAATTTTCTCGAGAGTAACCTTGGGACAAGGATAATTGAGGGGTAAGTAGTCAGACCTTCTACTATTAGGCCATTTACAATCTTTAATAAAGTTGTAAGGAATAAGAGTATGAAATAAAATATAAGTTTTAATTAGGTTAATGAAATGAATATAGTTAATTTTGATAATTTTAATAATTTATTTTTTCTATTTTTATCATTTAGCATAATTATACCTAGATGTTATCCCCATACACACATTTATAGTAGAAAATTCAAACTAAAAATTAGGAATGAAGAAATAAAATATATCAAACAAGAAAATATTTTCTCATTCACCATTTAACCAACATGTGTATTATCTATACAATTAGATATTTTAACTTCTTCATCTATACAAACCTTCCTTATCCACACTACTATGATAAATATTAGGCTTGATTTATTCACTCTCAAACTAGAAATAATCATTTATCTCTTTTTTGTTATCATTAATGGATGATTGATTAAACAATAGGTAGGTTCAAACATTGTCACCTTCCTCGACCTACATATAAACATAATCAATATCTAATCCTATGTCAAAAATTGATGAAATATTCATGTCTCTATTATCCAAAATAACTTGTTCATTACAAATGTATTTCCCACACCTAATGATAATGATTTTGCAATCATATCCTATTTCAAACTATTAATATAGATAAAGCATTTGTATTCCTAATACATATTTATCAAATTAAATCCTTCCCTTATTGAACATAGAATAACATTGTAGGCCTCAAGTAATATATCAATATAGGTAGGCATGTCACATTTGAAATATTTTGGAATCAAGGAAAGGGCTACTATGAAACCATAGATAAAGTATGTGTTATACTCTCCTTCCCACCATTTAATTTTTTCTAAGTATTGAGCAAGGAAAATATGGTCTAAATGTAAATAAAATTATTATTCAAATAAAATAGTAATATGATTCCATTAAGTAAATGAATTTTGATAAAACTCTTATACTAACATCTTTCCTTTCAAACAAAGCACACAACAAATACCCTCATTCACATTTATTCATTATAATTTTTTTCATCAACTCTACAAATTTATACACATATATGTGCATCCCTTTCATAAATTTCATACCAATCAAACCTAGGAATCAATATATATCTTTTATTTTTTATTATTTTCCTCTCATAGTTGACCTAATAATGGTCAAGACATTTTTAGATTGATTCAAGTTGCATTACAAAATATGGAGAGCTCTATGTTTTTATAAAATTATAGTATTTTTAAATTTTTGACCCTTTATTTACATTATTTTTATCTCATTGGGTCATCTACCTCTATTTTGTGTTCAAGTATGGATTCTTGTAGGTCTAAAGATGAAGTTTTATTTCATCTTGGGTTGCATTAATTACATGGGTAATCACTTTCATAATATCCATGGACATTTGACTTCTTATAAAATATAGGGTAAATCAATCCATTCTAATAAAAATTGGTTTACTAAAAATCACTTCTGCAAGGAAGAAAAGAGAAGAATACAAATAACATATTTTTGTACCATGAAAGAAATCATGGTGAAAATTTTAGAAGGAGAACTATATACCTTATAACTAATTATATCAAACTTGATTTATGTTCATGAAATTTAAATATCACTATTAAAACCATTTTCTTAAATACCAAAGTCACCACCTCATAAGATAAGGAAATCCTCAAGGAAAGAGGAACTCTAAAGCATGATAATGATTCTAGGTTCATCTAATAGAAAAGTGTTTAATTAATTCTCAACCTAGCAATCCTCTTCAACATATTCCAATTCCTTTATCATTGAGGTGTTTACAATATCTCATATTTTCTAAGAACTAGCAATAAATAATTCTTCCCCATAAATAATGCTAATTTGTTGGCATATTTTGATGAGATGCCAACTTACCTAGACCCACTACACTACTACAAACTTCATAAAATTACCAAGGTTATAAAGATGATATTATAATTTTATATCCATAGAAATGGTACAAATCTATTGGTTTATTTTTATAAGATGCAAAATTACTCAAACAAAAGAACAACTATTAATGGATTTCAAGTTACAAAGGTATGGATGATTAATCTAAATTTAACAATCACTAGAAATAATTCCATTACACTGGTATAAGTTAATGGGCTACCAACTTACCAAGACCTATTTCACTTCTAAAAAATTCACCTAATTACAAAGTTTCTCTATTTGATCTTATAAATTCTGTATCCCTAACAATGGCACAAATCTATTGGATCCCAAAATTACTGCTCTAGTTCATAGAAAATACTTCCACTTCCAAGACCAAGGTTGTCATGATGAAATAATATGACAGTTGGTTATCATTCATATTCTTTGTGCTTAGCTTAGAATTAGGAGGGTGTTACTAGGGATATACCTTAACATGTATTTGAATAAACCCAAATGAAAAACTAAAATAATAATAGCTAAACCCAAGATACCTATTTCACCTTAAAATTTATCATTAGATCAAGCAAGATGAGTTGTATGAAACCCTTATAGAGTTGATTTGACTATTCCAATATGATCCACATGAAATAAGTATATTTAAATTTCACTCAATATGGTTTTCATGGTTATATCGATGTTTGTGTATGCATAAAACTAATGGTTTTAACCTTGATCTAATATTTGATTTTTTATTTTATTTTTAAGGTATTTGGATTATAAAATGGACAATGAAAATAATAATAGGTAAACAAAAATTTATTTCTTGACCCTAAATTTGTGTACAAGTCAAGTAAAATCAGTTGTATGAGATCCCTATATAACTAATTTGGTTGTGTAAGAATGACCCACTTAGAATAAGTTCATCTAAGGCTCCCTTAAGAATAATTCCCATGTTGTAATATATGATTTTGAATTCACAATAGATATTTCCATTCCTAAATTAATGATTAATTTAAATTTGGTTTTATTTGAAGGGAGAGGTGTGCCAAATTAGTCTTAGGCTAGTGTGTATTCATTAGGCAATAGAGTTACAGTTTATCAAGAGGCATACAAACTTAAATAGAAAGGAATATGATCTACACATTATACCTACATCAAATATTATGATTTATAATAGATCATTCTTATTAATCCAAAGAATAGTCACATATATCCATATATAATCTATTAAATATCATTACAAATATTGCAATATTTTTAGAGTGTTGTTATATTCATATAACTTAAAATTATATTTGTTCTTGTAAGTATGGAAAGGAACCTCCCTAGCTATGAGTAAGAGACCCTCATAAATATATACATAATTCCATGGAGAAACTCTACTACACACATCACTTAAAATATTTATCTCCTTTGAATTCAAAAACTTATAATCCACCAAATGAACTAAATTAGTATTTTGGCTACACTACATCACACTAGAAACCCTCATATGTTTGGACAAAACCATAAAAACTAACCTCCTTGGAAATCTCTCGAAATAGACCAAAATTGTTTCTTTAATAGTTATAGGGGGGTATGTGCAGGATCATGATTGGCCAAAAAGTGGCAATATGATGGGTATGTGGCTGACGACTATTTTTTTACCCAAAATTGATGAAACGAAAAGGGTTTTTAAAAGAGATTCTCAGCTTTCCACCAATATAAATTATGCTTTACTTTGAATTTAATAAGTAATTATTATTTATTTTCTATTCAAATTACGACTAAAGTCTTGATTGATAGGATGATTGAAAAACATCTATAGCTTTCAAACAGTATCACATTTTTTCAATCCAAAATATGCGTCACATTCTATGCTTCACATACTATAAGATTAAAAAAAGAAGAAATGAATTTCATGAAGTTTTGACCAAGTTAAGGTGGTCAGACATACGAGTTTTTATATTTTTTAAAAATTTGTAATAAAAAATTCATAATTAATTATTTACTTGGAAAAAAATTATAAAAAAATATGCATCACATTTGGGCATGAGTCCTCTACTTATTTCTAAAATATTATAAAAAAATATTATCATTTTATTGTGGTTAGGGTGGTCAGACAGACACCTACTTCTTATTTTTTCCCTGAAATTTAAGTACCACTACATTGAAATTTCAAATTTTCAGCAAATAGATATATATTTTTTTAAACATACCTAGTAGTTTAGAAACTACATTCAATTTGATACAAATTATATTCTTACACATTTTTGAAATAATATAGATAACTTATTCAAATTTTTATGTCAAGTTTCCTAACTCTGATTTTTTTGAATTTTTTGCCACTTACGGGCCTATTTTTTCCATGATGATCCTGCACATACCCAGGGCATAAAACCTAATCACACCATTGTAATAATGTAAAAAACAATAGAATAAATACACTGCTTCCCAATGGATTTGTAGGATGCTGAGGAGATCTAAAAAATTAAATGTGGGGAGCTTGGTAATGGCATGTATTAATGGAAAGTAGGTGGTGTAGGTAAATGAGAAATTTTCCAATTCATTTGATGATCAATGTTTAAACTATTTTGCAATATTTAGCATTATATTCAATCTTCCATTGTACATATTTGTATACTTTAAAAAACCAATCACCAGTTACTTTCACATTCACGTTTCTTAGATCAAGCTCCTTATAATTATTGGGATTCTAAAAGAATGTATATAATATCACAAATCCTCAACATTTGTTATTTTTTACATTTTTTTAGGTTGCTAGACATGATCCAAACTCTTCATCAAGCCTAGATGAGCACAAATGGCTCATTTCATTAGGTTGCAATGAAAATTTGTACTTGTAGGAAAATGATATATATTAATGGTGTTTTGGGACCATTTGGAAGGTAGGTATGTTTTATTTTTAAAAAGGCTCGATATTTGGACTATCATCAAGTGGAAATAACTCATACTACATGCCAAGGATAAAAAAACTAAGGAAACACAAAATAAAGGGTTATAGGGAAGTCATGTTAAAGGAGATGTGAGGTGGGGGGAGGATGAGAAGTGTGCACTAACAAATAAAAGAATTTCAATATTTTGGTATCAAAGTGTTTTTATGGAGCCCAACTTTATACCAAGTCAAGGATATACCAAAAGTTAGACTCTAATAGGCTATATAGAGTGATCAACATAATTTTAAACTTTGGGTGGTTAATGGAAATGCATACCTATTCAAGGGTAAGGATAAAATTTTGACCCCAAAATACTTAGTAACTTATTTGGAGTGTAAGGTATCAAATCTCAAGAAACAAATATGAAGGGAAATGGATACTAATGGATGGGATGGTTGAGGAAGTTTTAAAATCCTATAGATGGAAACTAATTATTTTTTAATGAACATTTAGGTTATGGTTAGCCTTAGAATTGCTAAATAAATGGTATCAATGGATAGGAAACTCTAAGTTTTTTAAAGAACAAGACTTAGACAAAATTTCAAGGACTTAAGTGGGTTTTTCAGATTAATAAGGAGGTTATGTAGTTATGGAAAACCCCAAAAGTCTAAAATATTGAAAAATGCATTAAAAATGAAGGAAAACAACAAAAATAGCCCAAACATATAATTTGTATGGATCTTTACATATTTTTACATTTAGGAGACCCATTTACAATGTCTTAGATTGGTTATTGACAATGTTTCAAATATGAATAAGACACATAGAATGGTAGGGACTAAAAAAAAATACAAATATGAGTCCCAATATATCCTAAGATTATTATTTCTAAATTATATCCCACTATAAAACATGAATTTGAGTCACCACTTGGTGATGAAATCTAACCTAGGACCAATGAAAATAAACTTTAAAAAAATTACTAATCTTTTTTTTACTTCCATGATGACTTTATGGTGTGATAAAAGATATAATATAGATTATCCTTTTTGAGTAAACAAAAAGTGGTGAAAGGAATTCTTTTTCTCAAGATTACCTTGGATTTTATGGAATATCATATACACATTCCTAACTCATGTAAGAATTGATAAAAGGTTGTTCTATATTATAAATTTGATTGAGATAAACCAAGGAAAATACACATTAAAATTTTTTGAGACTATATGTGTGTATTGATGATAGTATTGAATTCTAGTTATAAAATATTGAAAATAACAATAAGAGGAAATATAACTACAAAAATTGGACATTCAAAATTAGTAGTTTTAGACACCAAGGAATCAATCTAAACATGCATTATTTATTAAATAGTCAAGTGAGTCATGGAAAACATGTGGGAGACATACAATATTTCTTGTTGCCATAGATTTACTTGAGGCCACAGATGAAACTAAGATGAACACCCAATCATGGGATGTTTTTTAGGCCACTCCTGAGAAGTAAATTAGTATTGAAATGTGATCATAAAAAAATTATTTTTCCTCATTTTGAAATCATGGCCAAATAGATATGTTAATCAAACTTAAAAAATAAAACATGAAATACATAGCTTGGTTTTGTCATATGAGATCAACCTTTATCAACATAGTTAATCTTCATTCAAATAACTCCTATATTGCATGTCAAGAAGCACCTACCTGAATCTTTTATGGATGCAATCCTTCTACTATGAAATAGTGTATTCCCTTGCACATTGTTCTCCATATGTGTGCCAATAGGATAATGAAATGGTATTCTCACACTTTCCAATAAGGATCCTTGAGAAAATCTTCAACTTGGTAGGACTCTAAATAGCTGGTGGAATTTATCATTGGATAATCCTAAGGTATTAAAATTCCTAAAAAAGGGATCTACTGTTAGAAATATGAGTATACAAGTGTCAATTTCTTGTGTATTGTTCTTTAAATTCAGAACAATAGTGAAGGAGTGAAATCACCAAATCACACTATCAATATGAGGAGCCTTAGGAAAATAATCTCTCAAACTTAAAACATCCTTACATAGAGAGAAAATGAATTTTGAATATGTCTGTAAATGTCTTTATTCAATACATGCATAAGGATAATTGATTTGTCAGATGTATCCTACATCTATTTGGCCTAGCGAGTTCTAATAGCTTCAGATCTCCTAATTCTTCCAATTTCTCCCTTAATTGATTTTGCATACACAATATATCCCAAATAGGAGTTAATCCACATCATACACTGAAAGAGGTTATTTCCTGGTTGAACAACACAAATAGCCATGACTACTATTGATAAGATTTTGTTCTTTTTAAAAAAAAAATACAAGTTACACTTATCTAATATTTCTAAGAAAAAATTATCAAACACATGAACTACAAAACCCAAATTATATTTATCGATGGAGAGATAAAAAAAACATCTAACTAAAATCCTCTTATAAAAATATACAATTGTACCCTTGAATTTATTTTCTTTTTTGAAAATAAGCTAATGGGCACATGCCCAAAGAATGACAGTAATAGTATTGAATTGGTTTTCACACTTGCAAGTTGCATAAGCTAAAAAAGATCAATGACCTTATTAACCTTCTAATTTTGCACATTCCCTCCAATTGAAGAATTTCAAGAGACCACATCTCTTTATGAGATTTTTTCAATAGTTCACATGGCTTTTCTTTCCAAAACCTTATGTGGTGGATTTTTTGAGTAAAAATTAAATAATTCAAAGATATTTTTCGTCTGCAAATAGTTCATCCATGTTAGTCAACAAACAATTCTCATTAATTTTAACCACTCAATGGGTGAAGGGCACGCTTCACCTTGTCTTTGTCCTTGGCTGCTATGCAATAATAAAGTAACATAACACTTCCCTGGTTATCCACGATAATTCAAAGCATGTTTTGACATTTCTCCTTCCTAATCCCAGGTAATTTATCATCCTTCATTCCTACAATATTTTTTTGTCTTCCCATTACCAATCTCAACGATTTATTTAGGCTGTGTTGTTCCACATTCAGAGCTCGGCAACAACACAGGGAGCCAGAAAATGCTTTTGATCGAATTACACCACAAGCATCTTCATCATCATCAACAGTAATGAAGAAGGTGCCATGGGACGTGTTTATTAATCATCGTGGTGGTGATACAAAGCATAATTTGGCTAGTAGTATTTATCATACTCTCGACCATGTCTAGGTTGAACCACTCCTAGAGTGGAGATGAATTCTTGGGTGCATAGAGATCCATTACATCAATAGAAAGGCTATGAATTCTAGCCATTCCTTTATGATGAGGATGAATGAAAACCACCCTTTTTTTTATGTGTTATCAATCTCAATTCAATAATAAGTGTTATCAATCTCAATTCAATAATAAGTTACTATCATATTTTCAACATATTATGAATCAAAATATGATTCAATTAAGAAAGTCATAAATTTAAAAAATATATTACGAATCATGAAATATACATGCATAGATTGAAACTATTGGAAAAGGAGAGCTTGAATAGATTTTCTCTATTATTAAAAATATGTACCCAAAGACCCTTAATAGACATTATACATGGATAGGTGTGTCTCTTACATGAGATATGACTCTTTGTGATTAAATAGAGTTTCAATATACATGGATAGGTGCATCTCTTACATTAGACATGACTCTTTGTGGTTAAATAAAGTTTATATTTTAGTACCCCCTCATAAAATTTATTTTATCACTCAACTTAACTAGATGATGGTGTCCACCCACAAAAAATAGGTTTATTATCCGCTCATATACAAATGAAGAACTTTTAACACCAATTCCTTCTGGAAAGTATACAAATTTATCCTTACTCAAAGGTTTAGTAAAGACATCTACAAGTTTCTCATTGGTTGTTGTATAGACTAGTTCAATTTCCTTATTGAGAACATTCTCACAAAAAAAGTGATGGTTTACTTCAATATGCTTTGTGCAAGCATGAAAAGTTGGATTCTTAGATATCTTTAACACACTTTGATTATCATAATATATAATTGTTGGATCACATTGTGGGTGTCGATGATCCTCAAGAATTCGTCTAAGCCATATTGTTTCATAAGTTGCAACAACAAATTCTTGGTACTTTGGTTCAATGGATGGAAAAGCAACATTATATTGCTTCTTACAACTCCATGAGATAGTGGCAGATCCAAGATTGAAGCAATAACGAAAGGTTGATTTTCTAGAATCTATGAAACCTACCCAATCTTAATTTAAAAATCCAACAAGTTTACAATCTTCATTTTTCAAATAATCCAATCTAAAATTTTGTGTTTCTTGAAGATATCTCAAAAATCACTTTACAACTAACCAATGACTATCTTTGGGATGAGCCATAAATTGAGATAAGGTTCTAATTATGTAAGATATATCTAGACAAGTAGTATTCAAGTAAATCAAATTTCCTACAAACTCTTATATAATGCTTCATTAATTGATTTACCATTTGCATCTTTACTCAATTTGGTTCATGTCTCCATTGGTGTTGATGAAGCTTTGGGGTATGTGCAGGATCATGATGGGCCAACAAGTGGCAATATGATGGGTATTTGTAGGGTATGTGGCTGATGACTTTTTTTTACCCAAAATTGATGAAATGAAAAGGGTTTTTAAAGAAGATTCTCAGCTTTTCACCAATATAAATTATTCTTTACTTTGAATTTAATAAATAATTATTATTCATTTACTATTTGAATTATGACTAAAGTCCTAATTGATAGGTTGATTGAAAATAATCTATAGCTTTCAAATGGTATCACATTTTTGGAATCCAAAACATGCATCACATTCTATGCTTCGCATACTATAGGATTAAAAAAAATCAATTTCATGAACTTTTGACCAAGTTAAAGTGGTTAGACATACATGTTTTTATATATTTTTAAAAGTTGTAAAAAAAAAATCATAATTAATTATTTACTTGGAAAAAAATTCAAAAAAATATGAATCACATCTAGACATGAGTCATCTACTTATGTGTAAAATCTTATAAAAAAATATTATCATTTTATTATGGTTAGGGTGGTCAGACATACACCTACTTCTTATCTTTTCCCTAAAATTTAAGTACTAGTGCATTGAAATTTCAAATTTTCACCAAATAGATTTCTTTAAAAAAAAAAAAACCTAGTAGTTTAGAAACTACATTCAATTTTCTACAAATTCTATTCTTACATATTTTTGAAATAATATAGATAATTTATTCAAATTTTTACTTCAATTTGGCTAAATCTGATTTTTCTAAAATTTTTAGCACTTAAGGGCCTGTATTTTCCATGATGATCATGCACATACGCTTTGCAGTCTTGCATTTTGAACCATGCGGGAATTTCTTTGGTGTATTTCATTTGAGAGAGAAATATTTTTCTAGATGTTTTCCACACTTCAATTCCAAGAAAGTAATGAAGTATCCAAAATCAGACATCTCAAAATTGATCTTCATATCTTCTTTCACATCTTGTATAAGTGATTGATTACTCCCAGTAATGAGTAAATCATTGGCATACAACAAATTGAACAACATCTTGTGATCATAATTCATAATATATAAATTTAGATAAACATCAAAATTTTGAAATCACATTTCGATAAATTATTTATCAATTTTTTAATACCAAGCTTCTGGAGCTTACTTCAAACCATATAGTGCCTTTTTTTAGTGACATGCCATATGTTCCTTTCCTCTTTCAACAAAACTAGGAGGTTATGTGACATAAAACTCCTCTGTCAAAGCTCCATTTAGGAATACACTTTTGACATCCATTTGATGGATTCCTAACTATGGTGGGAAGCAAGAGCTATTAACATTTTGACAATGATCAATCAACACCTTCAATTTTTTTATAGCCTTTAACTTCCAATCAGATTGCTTTGTGCTTGTCAATTGAACCATCAAATTTGAACTTTATTTTGAATACCCATTTACAATCAATGTCTTTCATTCCAATAGGTAAAGCAACCAACTCCCATGTTTGGTTCTGATGAATAAAATCTATCTCGTGATTCATAACATTTTATCATTTTTCTTGCTTTATTGCTTCACTAAAAGTTCTTGGCTCAGTAACACTTATAATAGTTGTCATTAATGCATAATTTAACTCATAGTACTACAATTTAATGGGTGTTCTCCTTTATAATTTTAATCTCCTTAGAGGAACATTAGATTGTGGAGTGAATAATGAGCTTAAATAGGGCTCATTAATTTCTTCGTGTTCTTCTATATATTCAATAGGAATTTTTGATTCAGGCTCAAAATTTTTGGGTGTATGTAATGATTTTCACTATTATCTTTCTCTTTTATCAAGTGAACATGGTGATCACTCGAAAGGTGACACTTTTCTTCATACTTGATATCTCTAGAGATGTGAATTTTATTCACCTTGGGATCATACGATTGATATGCTTTACTAGAGTCATCATATCAAACATGATGCATTTTTTAATCTTATAATCAATTTTTCTTCTCCTCTCTTGGAATATGTCTATAGGCAATACTCCCAAAAATTCTCAAATGGTTCTCAATTGATTTCCTTCCTAACCATGATTCTTTTAGAGAGATGCCTTCTAAGCTATTAGTCAAACTTTGATTGATCAAACATACACCTATATGAACTTCTTCTCCCCATAATTTATCTTCAATATTACAAGCCTTGAGCATGGATTTAGATTTTTCTTGAAGGGTTCTATTCATTCTTTCATCCAATTCATTATTTTGTGGAGTATATGGAGTTATGAATCGCCTCTTAATTCCTTTTTGTTTGCAAAACTTAAAACTTCATTTGAGTTGTACTCCCCAACATTATTTGATCTTACTATTTTTTTATCACTTTCATTCTCAACTTGGTGTGAAAACATCAAATGTCTCAAACATGTTATTCAAAAATATACTCAAACCTTTCAAGTGAATTCATCGATGAATGTAATGAAATATTGATATTTCCCTATAGAAATTGTATTCATAAGTCCACATAGATCAAAATTAGATAACTTTGATTTATTGGAGGCTCACTAAGCCTTTCTAGAATCAATTTTTTGTATATGTTGTTTCCTCATAACACAAGCTTCACAAAAACACTTTTCTATAGTGATGGGTGGAAGTCCATATACTATATTTTCACTCAACATTTCCTTTAGTGATTCAAGGTTAATATGATCGATCCTTTCATGCCATAATTTATTTCTTGAAAAAATATTTGAAACTAAGACTTTAAAAGAGTTTTTCCTAAAATAAAATAGGCCTCCAAGTTCATATATCCATCACATACTAATTTCCTCTCACTATTAAACACCTCATATTTATTTTTCAAAAATAGCTTTCATGTTTTTCAAAATTATTTGACTAATTGAGTGAAAAGGTGAAAAATGGGGTTATATAAAAGGGGTTTCACCAAAGTGATAACAATAACCCTATTCTCCACTATTTCATTCAAGAAATGAGACCCAAAAAATGAAGTGATTGTCAACCAAAAGGTGATTCAAATTGAGGTATGAATAGAAATTGTTTTCCTTTATGCAAGGAAGTGGGTGAGATTCAAATAACACTTTGGGGAGAAAGATTACAATATTCAAATAAACTCCAAAATGTAAGCTATAAAATGCAAATGAAGGAAAATACTCAAATCTGACAGAAACAGTAATCAAAAGGTAGATCTAGAAAAGGGAAGATGATGTGTACCCTTTACCAAAAGTCACTTTTGAAGCTCATTGAGGACTAATTCACCCTTCAGTGAATGGATCCTGGATAGGGCTTTGCAAAAATCCTTTCTGGATTCTCTTATGCTATGTTTGCACTCCCAAATTTTTTATTTTCACTGGCAAACAACTGAAAATAAATCTTGTAGAAGAGTTTCCATGAAATGACAAATTTTCTTGCAACTTTGACAACTTTTCAACTTTCTTCAATTTTAGTCGTCAAAGGATCTTCCACCTAAAATCTATAATCACACATCAGCGAGAGAAAAATGCTATGTGTTAGGTGAATGGGGGTTTTCCTTGGTCAAACCTCATTTTGGTAATTAAACCTTGAAATGAACAAGCTCTATGTAACAACTCACCAAACCTTTGTTTGAACCTTGGAATACAAATCTACAACTAGCATGAATTGGCTTAAATGGATGTAGATATTGATTATGAAACTTGTCTTGAAACAATGCCTTTGTTGTGATTGAATATATCTTGAACACTACATCACCATATTAGCTCAAACAACATGTATGATGCAATTAATATTTTACATGATAATGGAATCTTAATTGGTACAATAATCTTCAATAATTCTACCCTTGAATGCCTTGAAAATGCTCTTGAATTCTCTTGAATTTCTCTCTTGAAAATGCTAAGTTCTCATGAAAACTTTCTTAGGTGAAATGTAGTTAAATGACCTCTTATTTATACATGTATTAACATTAATTCCCAAAATTCAAATATCACAAGCCAAAATATGAATATACATTTGAAATCACTAAAATACTACCAAAAACATAGTTTGAATTTAGGTCCTAGGTGCAAGTGAGTACCCATTCACCCTATGGCGAATGGGTCCTGGGTTACTAATCTAGGACACATATTTCTCAATGTTAAACACTATGTTTTGGCATTTATCAATGTTAGGCTTTATCCCTCAAAAATTGTAATTAATTAGGCTTGGATTTGAATTAAAGGGCCCAATTAGGGAAAATTTTAACCTCAATTAATTAATAAATCCCTAGATTAATGTGAAAGTGTAAAGGTACACCTTACAATAAAAAAAATAAGACACAATTAAGTCCATTTTAATTAAAAGGCACTAAACTTAATGTGAATATGTAAAATACATATTAGAACACTAAATTAAGTCATAAATTAGGCTCATTTTATTATTAACTATTCATTCCCAAATTAAGTGTGAAAAAGGGATACTTTTCCCTACACTACACTAAGATAATATTTTTCTTTAATCATGGAACAAATAAGACATTATCAATACTTATTTTACCTTGGGTTAGAACATGCAGATGATCTTTGCCAACTTTTTCAACATATAATTATGAATCATCTCCCAATGTAACCGTGTATCTTGATTTATTTACTAAATTTCTCAAGTTGTTAACATTACCAATCATGTGGCAAGTAGCACTTCAATTGATAATTCAAACATAATCATGTTGAATATATTTAGAGTTATCTGTGAAAAAATAGTTTGTGAATTTTATCATCTTTAATATCTGCATCAACCATTTTTTTTGAAATATTACATTGTTAACAAATTAGTTATGGTGGTTGCATCTATGATAGTTAAACGGTCTATCACCATCTATGGAAGTTACATGGTTCTGCCACACTTCTCCTTTATATTGTATATATTCCTATAATGTTTGCATTACATTGAATACAATCAATCACATTCACCAACATTTGGTATCAAAGAAAAATAGATCCACACACCTATAGGAGTGATAATGGCATCAACAACAGGCTTGCATTTATCCTAAAAGTTGTGCGACATAGGATTACATGGTGTCATCTATGGTGTAAACCATCTTTTTCAATTCCCAAACTATTGGAAGAAGCATGGAAGGTGAGTGACAATTGATCTGGAGCAAGTTGAGTGCATAAAGATTTCTAAGGTCCTAAGCGTATAAAGGTTTCTAAGGTTTTGAGAAGGTAAATGATCTATATTGGGTTTTGATCGGTAATTAGATGAATAATTTATATCACATGGTTAAATACACACAAAACCATTTCTAGTATCCCCTTCCACAATATTTATTCTCTTCATCTACTTCAACTCAAATTTGTCACCCTTTTCTTCTTACCCTAATGCACTTGCAAATTACATGTGAATTCAGAAAAAGATTTACTCAAAATTTGTCAAGTTTTATTTGAGAATTAATCCTAAATTTATTTTTTGCAAAGAAAATTCCAATGCAAAAGGGAAAGATGCATTTCAATCTACAAGTCCCTTTGACATGCGATTAGGGTGATATGATCTTGCAAAGAAAGTATGTGTTGGATATAAGTTACTTGAATAATTTTAGGTAAATATTTGTAAGAGGGATCGATGCAAAGGGAGATATTATAAGTATAACTATGTTGTACGATTTGGGATCCATTTCATGCAATTTGTGAGGAGAAATATTCTCAACATCTCTACACAATATTAGTATTTAATGTTGAAGTACTATTATGATTGCACCTGTTGTTATTATAGGGTTTGAGTGAATATAGTATTTATGTGTTAGGTGATGCAATCAAGAGTGGGGAAATCATTTGTTTGAAACATATGAAGATTCATGGTCATTTACATGCATCATTTATTAGTTGTAACATGGAGGTAAGTTTCTTTGCAAGAGAAGATGCAACTCAAATTAGTTTTATGAGAATTATAAGAAATCAAGTAGTTGATATATATTCCTTGAGTTATTCCAATCAAGTAATCTATCTTCTTACTACCAATGCTTGGGAAAGTGCATTTCAAAACATTGAAACAATTGATCAATATCTTGTAGTTGAGTTTATCAATGTTTCCAATGGATCTTCAAAAAATTATGATTAGACTTTCAAGGCAATATTTGCTATTACTGATGAGGCCTCCAAAGACTCATCTAAGATAATAAATGGATAAAGTGGAAAAAGATCAAATTCGAGATTGGAGGCATCAGAGGATGGAGGAATTTACATCATCTCAAGTCAAATTCTCACTTTGAGATGTTGCTTTGCATGAGAAGCATTTTTTACTTTTCCTTGTTGTTGATAACATATTTGAAGAATACATATATTGTGAAGTTTGGTTTTTGGAGACATGTAACAGGTTTGGTGTAGAGCTCAATAAGGATGGTTTTCCAATGAGCTTATGAGACTATGATCCAGAATTATACCCTTTTGAGGGTGATCTGATAACTTTATGGAGCTATGTGTTTGGAGAGCTCAATATGGATTATTATTGAATAATTCAGGAATCTATGATTTGAGAGTTCATGGGAGGAAGAACTTGGGAATTCATATTAGAGCTACACCTTTTCGAGGGTCATGAGGAAACTTGATGGAGTTCCACCTGATTCATGATTTATTTCTTCAAGGAAAATCTTCACAAAGATGTATATATATTTTTTAATCAACAAGTTTTGTTATGTAAGCCTTAAGGGGGGTCCCTTGCAAAAGTGAATAAGAGATTTTAGGGGATACATTTTTAGGAACAATGTAATAAGGGTGAATGTTGGAAATATTACATTGCTAACAAATTATTTATGGTGGTTGCATCTATGGTAGTTACATGGTTCCATCTACATCTATGGCAGTTACGTGGTTCTCACATAATTCTCCTTTTTTTGTTAGTAAGGGTTGGCAGATAATTTAGTTATAACAGTTATTAAAACTACAACCTTATTCTCTTTTATATATGTATCTGAACCAAAGGAAATAGGGTTCCACCTTTTGAAATATGAAACTACGAGATCTATTTGACTCTTAGTTTCATTAGGAAACCAATTGATTTGATTGAGGAATGGACTAGGGTTAGGATGGTTTCCTTAGGTGTGATTAAAGAGGGGTTCACCAATAATCAAATGCTTAGAAAGAAAAAAATGAAAGCAATATGTAAACATAGTTAGGTAACCTAGAAAAAGGAATTTGAAAGCATGTAATCAGATTGATAAACAAAATAAAATAGAAAAGTACCTAGAGAAATGAAGATGACTAAGCAAGGCCTGAAAACCCTAAAAATTACTACTTTTAAGGTGTACTGGGACTCATACGCTAGACTGGGTGATTAGTCATAGTCTAGGGTTTTCTGGTAGGATCTAGAATCTCTCAACAAATGATATAGATATGCTAAAATTTGGTAAAAAGGCAATACCAGGACTTATACACCTAGACTGTTGTAAAGTGTCCTAAAAAGGTGAAAAGTGTCCTATGAGCTAAATTTGGAATTGAAACTTTGTGAGCCTCTAAAGATAGATTAGATAAGAACTTTCCCACTGGTTTCATGAAAGTAGGTAAGATATCTTTCTCTAGATTTGAGTATACGTGAGCCTTGACAACTTCTTATGAAAACTTTGACAACCTTTTCAACTTTCTCATTTTGGTACTTTTGAAGGCTTCAAATCCACTTTTTTTTTAACATATAAACCTACAATCACACATCAAGGAAGAGAAAAATGTTATTTTATTAGGGAATACATGTTTTCCTTGGTCAAACCCCATGTTGGTAATCAAACCTTAATGAGAAATGAAGCATGAATGAAATGGAACATGAAACATAAGATGAAATAATAGAACCTTGTTTGAAACATCGTGGATCTACAAACAAGCATGAAGTGGCTTCAATGCATGTAGATATTGATCATGATTCTTGTTGAAAGAAAATTATTTTGTATACTTGAATTCATCTTGAACTATACATCACAACATTAGCTCAAAACCACATGCATGATGCATCAAGCCTTTGACATGATAATGAATCTTGAATTGTTGCAATAATCTTCTTCAAATCTATCTTTCAATGCTCTTTCAATGCTCTTTCAATGCTCTTTCAATGCTCTTGAATTCTCTTGATCATAAACTTTGCTATATGAATGCTTCATAGGATTTCTTAGGTGAAATAATGATTCAAAACCTTAGTTATATAGGAATTCCATCTAATTTACCGTTAATTAGATCCCAAATGCCGACATTCACAAAATTTGAATTTAAAACCCTGATTTCCCACTCAAAACCCTAAAAAGGGGCCAAATGGGACTTGTAGACACTAAAAATTGGTCTAGGCCTGTGACTTCAATTTCTTCATAATTCATACTTTCATTGTCATGATTAAATAATGTTAATTATTTAATTATTTATCTTAACCTTTATTCCTCTATTAATTAAATAACTTAAATTATTTAATTAATTCATAATTACCTTTTCCTGATTAATTAAATAAATATTCTTTATTTAATTACGTCACTAACTAAGTTATCCTCTTTCTAAAATTAAATAAATTCTTATTTAATTTATCCTTATTACATTTTCAACTATAATTAAGTAATTGTTTAATTATTTAATTATTCTTTAACCTTTTCTTCAGTCAAATAAATAAATTTTAATTTATTTAATTTAATCTTCAAATTTCAAATGTTGAATTAAATTATCATTTAATTCATAAAAAGAATTATTCTTGGCATTTTCTTCTATAATTGGATAATCGCCTAGTTATCTAATTATTCATTACCACTTTTGACAAGAAAAAGTAGTTTATTTTTCATCCAAACCTGATAGATTAATTTGGTCTAAAGAAAATATAGGTTGCTATATAGTTAAAGAGAGATGATGTAACACCCCACCATGTGAACCCCAAAGGACAACAAAACATCACAAATTTTTTTATTTTTATTTTTGAAAGGAGAACAATACATAAGATGAACATGAACATATATTACATATAAATCAATAATACAATTACAATGAGCATTAAGTCCTTTGGGTTACATGAGACGACATCATGAAATCCTAAAACTAAAATCATAACATTGACGAATGAATCAAGAATTACATAAAGATAACATACAACCATCCATGATCCAAAAGATGAAAAAGATACGTACGACAGTTTACTAATAGTTCAATATGATAATTGTGGAGTATATTTCCATGGATACAACACCTCAAATATACGACTACCACATAAGGTTTACAAAGGTAAAGTAATACATTATAGCTATTTCAAGAGTACATTACAACACTTCAAGAGTATATTACATCACTGTAGGAGTACATTACATCACTTCAGGGGAGGACATATGCATCCTGTCAGGAAAAGGAGAAGATACATCAAATACAAGAATGTTACCTAATTGAACATGGTACAAAAGAGCTGAGATGGCGTTCTAGATCAACTGCATCAGCATGAACTCAGACTGGGGACCTAATGGGTTGCATAGCACGTTCCACCTGACCACGTGGACCCAAAAGTCCACCCCTCATGCTAGGAGTTTACAAGAAAGATCCCCATTCCTCAACCAAAATAGTCAAATAAACCAAAAACAAACCAACCTCCACAACAAGGATAATGACATAAGGTAACAACCCAAAACATTGCCATCACATAGCCACAACAACATAATGAAAATTCCAATCAAAAACTAAATGCCAATATTGTAGTTCAACATTAAGTAACCATAAGATGTTCCAACAACAATAGGACCCAAAGCCTTCAAATGAAAATGAAATATCAACCAACAGTAAATAAAAAGGGCACCTTTCATTAACATCAATCAAGTCGCCATGAGGCATATGTGCAACACTAAAAGATAGAACTTGGAGGCTTCAACAAACACCAAGAACCAATTGCCTCAACAACATCAACACTCCCAGAGGCAATCAAACAAGAGAAAATAAATGGGTACCGTAGGAGAGTGTCATCGCATGGCCTTACATGGATTTTCCAGGCAACCTATCACAAGGTATCACCTCCATCTATGGTTATCCAGGCTGCCTATCTCAAGGCGACCACTCCATAGGGTGACTCATGCGGAACCACTTACCTTTTGTGAGGACAAGGCAATGATCTTACCAACCAGGTCTTCTCATCCCATGCTTAGCCTATGAGAGCACTAATGGTATGGGTGAGGCTCATAATTAATCTTGTTTAGTGTTTATCTACCCAACCTACTAGTTAATTAATTACATTATCACTTGCTTAAGAAACTCTTCCATGGGTTATCCAAATATCCCCTTTGTGTGCCGACCCCCATGAAGAGCCACTCTCCCTACGGGTACCAAATCAAAACATGCAAGGGGTGTACCTCATCTCACATAAAAATCAAGGAGTAGATATCACACAACATGTGAGGCAAGAACCATCTCACAAACCCATTCCATATCACTGAAATCAAGAACAAGGAGGTACCACCCACCACATCAAAAGTCAACACCATAGTACAAAGTACTACCCATGAGCTCAAAATCTAAAATAAGAGCAATAAATCACAACGGAACAACCGTGGAAAAATCAACATAAGTCAAGTTCCTCCATTGCCTCTGGAAGCGAAAAACATTGTAAATCAACAACCTTCTATTGAAGGTAATTCAAGTATATCAGGTTCCCAACCATCTCAAATATGACCACAAGAAAGACAATGCAACAAAGTCTCCTCAATTAGAATTAACACAATAAGAAAGACTATCATCAAGGACCCCACCAAAAGACTATATAAGTTTCATAATCATAAATCGAAAGGAATATAATAAAAGTGGCCTCATCATAAAGAGATCATCAGATTCAACCGAAGCAAACATAATCAATTTCGACACAAATTCGACTGGGTGTCCAAGGGAGACCTCTATTTCTCCTCTCAAGCTACCCTAGCAGTGTGTCAACTAATCACCCTTAACAAAGACAACAATTATGACAACGACAACAATCAATGATACACAATCTCAATTCGAAGATCAATCCAATCAATCATGATAACCATTAAAATTCACATTTAAATATATATGAGAATATTCATAACCATAAAGACTAATAGACGCTCAATTTACATTTTATTCATTTATTCACTACAAAGAAATTTTAACTCACAATAATAAATCATAAGAAAGTTTCAATTTATCAAATTCAAGACTAAATCCTTATCCTCTCTTACTATACACATGTGGATCATCAAGGTTATTATATCCATCAAAGGAAACTATTTGTTAGCAAGATAAAACAAATTTTATCCAAAACCTATAACCCAATGAGAACTATATTATTTGACAAAGAGGTTCTAAACATTCTATTACAATTTTTAAGAAAACACATTTCCTTCTACAAGTTCCTTGCCTGACCTTAAGCTTATTTTAATGATTAGACATAACAAACTTTTGAGAATCAATGCAAAAGGTTCATTCATTTAACTAGTACTTTTAATATAAATAAGTCATTTCCCTCTAAAACAAGCAATCGTATCCAATCAAACCAAATAACTCTTTCTAATCTAAAACCAAATAATTTGCATATAACTAAACAAGTTAAAAGATACTAATCATTTCAATAATCAATCTTTAATTATACATTGCATCTATTCGTTTATGCTTGATTATACTCTAATGATTATTATATTCTTATTAATTAGCACTCCCGGTTATTTATCTACACCATCAACTAACCATCACCCTAAAGTACCTAATTAAGAGATGACTAATTCCCTTAACATCACCTACTACTCACCTATCTAGTCAGAACTTTATTAATAATAACATTTGGTTCTTTTCTTTTCTATATACTTCGAAACAACTGAAGAACAAGCATGGCTTCAATAACTAATTTGTAAGTATAAGAAAAAAAATGACAAAGTAAAGGGTTCTATACTTTTAATTGATCAAATCACTTGAAAATCTACATGCAGTATCTATGAACTTATTCCATAATAATTTACTCATATCCACTAACATTAGCACTATCTAATTTACCCATATTTTAGTCATACACTACCAATTAATAGGTCTGAATAACACAAAAGAATCAGAGGTGCACATCATAATGTGATGGTGATATATCTATTTTAAATAAAAGGACAAGTTTCTAAATTGTAGAATTAATAAAAAACAAACATAACTATTTAATATTAATAACATACACTTTTAACGATACAAATTTACATATATAATTATCAAATACATATACGCCCTCCTAAGTATATTTCATCAAATGCCATATTATTGAGTACACTAAAGATTATCTCTACACAGCAAATTATATAATGTAGAAAGAAAAACTGACCAAAACTACATATACATTGAATGACATGCACAATTTTCATCAAACAGACATGAATTAAAAGTGCATTATAATATATGGTAAAGGGAGTATATCACGTAAATTACTAATTTCAAGTCTATGCTTCACCCAATGACTAAACCACACTTTCCCAATATCGTTGCAAGAGAAAATTACTCAGAGATATGTGCACCATTTCCATCATTTAAAACATCGACAATGTTCTGAGGAAAGAATTGGTGAAGCGAAATGAAACAAACTGAAAGGCAGGCTTGCACTGTAACAAGCGCCCAGGTAGACTTGCATGTAAAATGCGTAAGCATAGGCAAGGCACGTGAACTATATAACAGATTACCTCAAAAGAAAATTGTGGTCTCAGAGAATACAATGATTGCAAGGGACGCCAAAAGATCAAGCAAGTTACTTAAACTTTTAAACTTCCTATTAAGTTCATGTGCTGCAGCTGAGACAGGTCGACAAGGGAATCAAAGAGAATATTTAAACCTCTACAATATTCTATTTTCAAGCACTACAGGATGTGACAGGCTGCCAACAGATTCATGAAGGCTATTTAAACTTATAAACTCTCTAATGTCTAAAAAACTTCAGCTGTGATAGGTTGCGAATGGTATTAGAGGAATTATTTAAATTAATACACCCTCCAAAGTCTCAACACTGTGGCAGTGATAGATTGCCAAGAGAATCAGGGAGGATTTTTAAACTCTTACACTCTTCTATATTCAAGTGCTGCAATTACGATAGATTGTGAAATCAATCAAGTAAGTCATTTATACCTTTAAACTTCCTATCATGTTCCAGTGCCACAGCTGGGACAGGTTGATAATGGAGTCAGAGAGTTTATTTAACCCTCTACAATATTCTATTTCGAGTATTGCAGATGTGACGGGTTGCAGAATGTCCACAAAATGGATTTTGCAAGGAAGGTATCAAAATATTTGAATTAATGAAGCACTTTGAAACCCATCCTAACATTGGAAGCTTTGCTTGTGTTCTGGGTGTACACAGTCATGTAGGTTTAGTGGATGAGAGCTGCACATACTTCACACATTCACACCCTTATTGTATTACATATATAGTTGATCATCAGGGGTGCAGTCCAGAATAACAAGGAGGAAGACCACACTCTGAAGACACCTATCTCAACAAAGCAACATCGAATGAACACTATACTCAGCATCAAATTACTGATACAGGAGGGTCTAATTCACAAAATTCCTTGGAGACTTAAACAAATCGGATACCAACACGGGCATACAATCCAAGCTTGAGAAAGACACGAGAGTGAGTAAAGGAAAGGAGGGAAGACTCAATTGGTATAGATTAATAAAGGACTACAGACTTATAAAATAAACAAACATAGATTTACCACCGAATCAGATTCATGGTTAACTTAAATAGTACAAAAGGACAACTTGTTCATATAAAGATACGTTGGATAAAGAATCAAGAATACTTAGTATTAAAGCAAGATTCGACAGACTTGAGGAAAATATTGGATATGCAAAATAAAACAATCTGAGATAAGTAATCTGCCAGTCGCACCAGGGAGGGAGAGGGTTTACCACCACGAAAGATGGGTAAGTCTAGAGCAGCTGTTATCACAAATACTGGATTCAATAGGGTATTCTTAACAAAGTAAGCAACACTCATCAAGATAAGGCACGCGATATGAAGAACATAAAACGCAACAAAAAGAATAACATGTTTTTAACCAAATTTACCAAGATCCAACTCCTCGAACAATTGCCGCTTTTGGTTCTTCCAACAGTTCAATAGCAATTCTCTTTCCTATCCCAAAACATCAATCCACATAATAATTTCACCAGCCCTTCTTTCAGACCAGATTTCTGTTCAAAACCAGCGAGACGGAGTTTGGGGGAGCAACAACCATGCTAGAAGCTGCAATTGGTAGACGTTGCAAATGCAGTGGTGGGCATGAATGCAGAAGGAAGAAAGCAATGACAAGGCATGTATTCTATTTGACAGATGCCTCTCAGAGATGTGATCTCCTGAAAAATGCTATATTTCCACCATCTCCCTCCCACCCCTCTGACTCACAAAGAGAAAACCTTTTTCTTTGTTCCGAGTGCATCCCCCTCCAAAGACTCTCTCAAGAGAGTTTTATTGTTCCACACAACTCGAGTAGCTCATGCAACACAACACGTATCCCACACAAGTATGTCGACCACCATTATCGAGTGTATGGTGCGGACCCCAACATGGTGTGAACATCAATCAAAGAAAATGACTCCATTCTAAGGTGCCCTCCTCGAGGCAATTCGTAGTAAAAAAAAAACATCATTAGTCCTATGTTAGTGCGTCTGAGCACCACTATGTGCCTGACCAGTTTGCCAGCTGCGGAGCTATATGAAGAATTAACCACTATGCACTCTATTGTCGTGCATTAATTTTTCATCCCATTGACTTATAATAGTTATTTTTAGAATCTTAAAATATGGATTGTATTTAATTTTATTCCATGATCTCAACTAAACATTGCAAATGTGTTTGACATTAAAATAGATTATTGATTCGATCAAATTAAAAGTTTAATATTGATGTTTCAAGATAACTCTATCTTAAATGCTAATTTTACATTGGAATTTAGGCATCTTTTAAAGTTTGTAGGATATTATTATGGTATTATGATTTCATACTTAGGTTTCCAAATTATGGAAAGAATGTCTCCTATAAAAATACCCACTTCATTTTAACATTTTCTTGACGTGATCAAGAGTGAAAAATCATATAATCATAACACCACTTATAAAAGATGACTACAAAGAAACTTTTCTTTAGGTAATAAAAAGTAAGGTTACGGTCCTTTCTAGGGTATATCGTTTTTGGTCATAATAAGGGTTTAGAATGTTTGTTATTCTTATATGATAAATGCTAAAAAGGAATATTTTTAAATATCTATGGATGGATCCAAGATGGATGAGCATTTGTATTTCAATTTTCTTATAATTTACCCATTTCTTTTAAAACCCACTTGATGGTATCACTATAAACCACATTTAACGTTTGTCTTGCAATTCCATGAGAGTGAATAGAGTAGTTAAAATTTATTCGCTTATTAATTTATTTAATTAGTTATTTATTAGAGGTAAATCTTTTATTTATCAAAAAAAATTATTCAATATGTTAATTAACTAAGAACAACAACATTAATCAAACAATTTTAAATCAGACAAACCAATCAGCAAACAAACTTACTAGGAATCCAAAGATGGCTGAATGACGGGACGCTACAGGTACAAATAAATTTCTCAAGCTTCCCTCCAAGTTTCACAACAAAGAGCATATCATTTTTCTTGGAATTCAAATTTTTTTCCTAAAGTAGGTTGTTTTTCATGGCCAGCAATTCAAAATAATATTCTAACAAGTGAAAAATTGGATAAACTAAGGATAGTTGTTCCTTTTAAATGTGTGCTTTGTGATAAGGAGTTGGAAGACATTAATCACCTTTTTCTTTCGTGCCCAGTAGCACAAATGTGTTGGTTGTTTGTAGTGGCCAAAATGAATTGGTTAACAACTTTTCTAAACACTAATTGGAAATTATTTACTAGTTGGCCATAGTTGTATAAAACATCATTTTTTGCAAGTATTTGGAGCATCATAAAATCCTCAATATTATGGGCTATCTGTTGGGAAATAAATAGATTTATTTTTAGGAAAGAGAAATTGAACATTTACCCAATTTTGTTACTATTGAAAAGGTCAATATCTGAATTAGTAAATGCATATGTGTACAAAGTAAAACATGTGGGCTCACTTTTTTCTACTTGGGATTCAAACTTGCTATCCTCATGGACATTATTATCTATGCCTTTCAAAGGTAATCTTCATTAGTATACTCCAAAAGTAAACAAAGATTCCATAGTTTGGTCACCTCCTCCTTTAGGCATATTCAAGCTTAATATAGATGGAGCCTCTACGGGGAATCTAGTCTTATCTGGAGTAGGGGTGATTCTAAGAGATCATAAAGGTTTAGTATTATGTGCAAAATATTTTAAACTATTTTCTAGAACTAATAATGCTACTGAGGCTCAAGCTCTTTTGTTTCGTTTCAAGCTAGTTATTAGTTTCAAACTACCTATGATTCAAGTAGAAGGTGATTCTTTAATCTTAATCAATGCATGTAGGGATCGTAAGCTTCATAATTGGAAATTGGAATATGTTGTTAAATAGATCTAGTCCTTGCTTGATAAGATAGTAAATTATCAAATCTTGCATACATAGAGAGAAGGAAATATGGTTGTAGATTTTATGGAAAATTATGGATGTGATCAAGCAGATTTTGAAGTTACTCATGTACTTCAACTAGGTAAGATTCATCCTAAACTTGAAACATTAATATCAAAAGAGGAAATTAAGACATGTAAAATTGATAATTACAAGTGTGTATGTTACTGGCTAGAACTATGAAAAAGGAATATAAAATACAAACATCATATTTGGTGATCTGCCTACGTATGAGTAATTGGAAATTATAGTGTGTTATGAATATACATATGAAACATTATGGAAAAAAGATTCCTTGGCTACACATGTGTAATTGACAATTACAAATGTGTTAATTTTTTCATCCAGATCTAATAAGAAGTAAAATCAAGTGTTCTAGCAACACATGTTTGATTGGCAATTACATGTGTGTTACCACCAGTGATGATGTTACAATTAGAAAACAAGTAATGTAAATATGTGGGAAGCATGTACTTCTTATGGACACCTAGCATTGATAATTACATAGTATTGGAATTCAAATTTCAAAAGTTTTGCATCTTTATATTCGAGTAAAATGTTTTTCAAGTGTTAATGACAGTAGTATATGCAAAGTGTTCAAAAACTCTGTAGGTTGTGTGGCCATCAGGTGGATAACTATATTGTCTCAAATCCAAAAATAAAATCACCACATGGTGCTAATGTATCAACACATGTAAAAGAGTATGTGATGGTACAAAGGTCATAATCTAGGTACAATGCATATTAAAGCAGAAGGAATTAATCAGTACACAGTGGTACTGTTGGAGTATTTTTAGTTCATGTGAATTTTCTAGCATTATGAATATTTTCACTAGTCGCATACACAATGTGTTTTAAAACATACCCTTCAGGCCTCAAAGTGAGGTAAAAAATAATATGTAGCACAATAATCCAAGAGGTAGTAAAATTTTATGATGAAATTTTTTATCAGGTATCATGGTACTGGTTGCTCTAGTATTTTATGTCCTGCACAGGCTATAGGTGTCAAATATATGTTTTTGCACACTGTTTCAAAATGTGCGAACTTGACATAACAAATAAACATGATTAGAATCATCTGCTATGAATTGATTGAGCATATCTAAAATAAGAATATCTAAATTTAGATATGATTATATGCAGTTGTTTGGATTTACTAAGTGTGGGCTATACTTTATATTTATCACAATCAAGTTAGCAGATATTCTTTGAAAGATAAATACTAATCCTTTTGGTACAAAAGTACAATTGGATCAGGATTTGATAAAATACTCCATTAAAGGCATGAGAAATAAATTAAAGTGAATGGTGCTTAACATTTCACAAATGAAATTTAGTTATGAGAGAACGGTATGGAAAAAAAAAAAAAAGATGCATGTTTTCTTCAAATAGTTCTAGCAATGGTGAGCTTAAAATTCCTAATATTTTATGTCCTATGAGTTCGAGAAGACAAATGGAATTCTACCCATGAAATTATAGAATCTTCATACTAGTCAATGATTGGGAGTTACCGGTATCAGAAGAATTTGGAGATGTTGAGCCACAACTAGTTTTTAAAGATCATTTTTCAATCTTTATGAAACATATAAAAAGGGTTGCTGGAATGGAAATCCTAGAGCCTAAAGCAAAAAGGTTAATTTATCCTTCGCAATTGCTATCCATTTTTATATCCAACCTTATAGATATGATGCAAGATTTCAATTTGGTGGAGATGATCACAGGTAAGGTTGTAAACGAGGTTTACTTGAAAAATGGAATTCTTCAAAAAGAATTTAAAAGGTATGATTTCTGGAAAGGAAATGGGTATGTAGGAGGACTCTTCCCTAGGCACTTTCTATTGCATAGGTCATATTTTCAAAAATTATTCATAGCAATCAACAAGACTCTTTCTCTTCAAAATTCTAGTTTCATGTTGAATGTTCTTTGAAGTCAAACGTGTGGGTTTCCACCAGAATTTGTAGATAAAGTCAAAATGAAAGCACATGCTATTCTAGTGCTTCTCACACATGTTCATGAGATACCTATTTATGTGTCTTTCCAAGAACAAGTGCAATCAAATGGAAACAATTTGCTTCACTTTCTATGTGAAAATGAAGCTAAAGCGGAAAGTCATTGTGTTCAGGAAATATCCAAGGTAAAAGAGCAAATACGGGGTGCTCAATTTTAGTTGTTTGGAGATCGTATTAATAATGAGCTCAATGTTAATGAAGAACCTTGGAATGGAGCTGCGGTCGAAGAGTAGGATGCTATTTTCCCACAAGTGGGAACACAAAACGCTGGTGAATCTTCTACTAGTATGGCTCAGTTTGTGGGTATTTTGAATATTGAAGAGTATGGTGATAAAAACATTGAAGAAATGCAAGTTGGTGCTCATGATAATAGAGAGTCGTTCCCTATTGTTGGCATGATAGAAGCAAAACATGATGAATATGAATAGTTAGTACCAATGGACATTGAATTTTTATGAAAATAATCATGAAACAAATTAGCTGATAGGTTTTTTGCCAAAATTTTGATCAACAATTTATGAAAAAGGATGCGGGTAATGGAGTGCAAAGATCAATTTCCCTGCTTATTCCACTAGTTTTTTGGGCACACTACAGAAAGTTTTCATTTATCCAAAAGGTTATTTTTGGTTTGTTTAAAAGCATTTAGTTTTTCAATGATGCAAAAAAATGGAAAATATAAAATGTCAGAAGGCTAGAAAGAGTCTTGGGTATGTAAAAAATGTTGCTAAAATTCATAACAAATCATGGAAAATAGGGATTTTTTTGTACTTATGTAATTATTTGAGCTATAACCAGAGGTTTTCTTCTTGATTCATTCTTGCCGGTATGCTCTATTGAATCAGGGTTTTGTATAAATTTAAAAAATATATAATATAATATATAGTGTCTTGCCACTTTTGCTTAAAAAAATAAATTATTCATTACCACTTAAGTTGAGATTTAATTAGATCAGTCAATTATCTCCTGATTTAATGTCTGTATGTTTCTAATGAGGAGACTTCTTGATTTAATCAGTCAATTATCTTGTTTTAATTCTTCTACGTGCACACATTTATTAATTAAATAACTTTAATTAATTAAAAAATTCATTTGTGCATTCGAATAGACCGTTTCCTCCATGCTAATCTTCATCTTTACATGCAATCATTATACTTCTAAGTTTCAAATACTCTCAACTAAAGATTAAATAATTATTTAATCTTAATTCCCACCTTCTATGTTTTATCACTCACATCACTACTGACACTAATCTCAATGCGTGTTGAATCTTTTAATCTTAATCATATGTCTATCTTTTAATCTAATCCTATCATTCGAAAATCCTATTTTCTATAAATTGGTTTGACCTCCATCATTGTTACTCCTCTCGAAATATTATGACTTTTGGAAGCAATACATTATCTGAATCTTTGATGTTTTGCTAAATCACTATCATAGGATATACTTGCACAGTGAAATCTGAGGGAAATTATAATCAAACGAAAAAATGGAGAAGGACAATCGAGGTCATGCATGGAATTGTGTAGATATTCAGTGAGATGTTTCTATTATTTACATTTTTATCTTTCCATTATTTTTTTTGTTCACTTAGTTTATATTAGATTTTATTGCATATGTGTTTGCTTTGATCTTTCTTGTTTTCATGTGTTACATTGGTGAACCCGATGCGAAGACACACTCTTCAAAAAAATCTGTAGAAATTTTATTCCTTTTTGCATGCATTGTACGGTTTGACGTATTTGATGCACAAAATGACATAATTCACCTTACGAGCCACATATAATGAGTAAAGTGATGCATCTGATAACCCGTGATGCATCTATGGCCTTACAAGACACATTTGACTCATAAAACCCATGACGCATTTGTGATCTTTCGTGATGCATCTAGCTGGTATAATTTCTAAGTTCGAATTCTGAATTTCAATTTTTCATTATAGTTTTGATTATGACTAATTTTGAATTTGCAGTGTGTGTTCTTAAGGAGTTAACATAGTGTTTGTAGGACGTTACACAAAAGACAAGTTTTTATCCCTTTCTGCAGGACGATCGATGATGAAAAATTTGAAACTACTGATGAATTGTTTTGTAGGACATGTGTCGAAGACTATTTTGAAACAAACTGTCTGAGTAAATTAGATAATTGTTATTTGGGCTTAAAATTAATTACTATCTTCTATGCTTGGTGTGTATGCACAATCTATTAATTACCCAATTTAGTAATAGAAGTATCCTCTCCCCTTACACATTCGTCCAATCCTGGGTGTAAGAGAAACTGTTACTGACTCTAGAACTAGGCTTGTCTTTGTGGGAAAAAGTACTCACCCCAAGACAACTCAAACAGGAAATAAAGATTTTTAGCCAAGCTACACTTGACCAATATACAAATGTGAATCCTACTACAAATCTTAGGATTACAGATGCAAATTTGTTATGCAGATGAGATTGTTGTATCTTCCCTCACACATAGCCACCTGAACAGGTTCCCTTACTACGAGCCAATTATTTTTAGTTAACCAAAAACCTTCTATTTGTTGGTGCAAGAGGTCAGACCTTTGAAGTTGTCTCACGTTCATGTAGTTCTTAGTAGAGATGAAAAGTATTCCATGGGAGTTTCATAGGTACTGAAGCTTGGATTCCCTAGAGAAGTGAGTGTTGTGGAGGGGAGCTAGTGAGGTCAAGCTTCTAATCATCTGCTCTGAATAAGCACAACTAGGGAAAACCAAGTAAGAACTCAACAAGTATTGTCACAACCAACCTTAGGATTATACTTGTCTTCTAGAATTATACATGTTCATGTTCGTCAAACATGAAACACATTGTTTTCTTATTGTCTTTATTTGTCAAAACTTGATCACAAACAAATTCAAACCAAACTATCATTTACCAGATAACTGCAACCATTCAACATAAAACCCCAATTGTCAAATAGAGTCACATTTTTTCACCAAAATAACGCATCTAGTAGCCAGAGTCACATTTGTTCAATAGTTAGTCGCATCTGTCAAAATTGAGTCCAATTTGTCATTTCCCAGAAAAATTGAGTCACATTTGTTTAGCAATTAGCCACATCTGTTACTTAGAGTCGCATATGCCTATTGTCACATTGCATCTGATATCCTGAGTCGTATATGTTGAGTTTCTTGATACCTTTGTTACTGGAAAACCACATTTGAAACCCGTTGTGATGAATCTATCTAGTCAGTCACATCTGAAGTCTGGAATGACACATATGCCCTATCATAGACCCAAACCTTTGTTTACTAATACACTGGTCTAAGTTCACAAACCACATCTCACAAATCATGAGTCGCATCTAATATAGTGAGTTGCATCTTCCTGATACTGAGTTGCATTTGATATAGTGAGTCCCATCTTCCTATCACAGAACCTAGTCATTAGTTTACCAGTAGACCACATCTGAAATCAGGAAGCACATTTGCTAATTTATGAGATGTATCTATCATCCTACAACACATTTTCCTAATTACAAGGAAACCAAAATTCACTGTCAAAAATCCAAACCAAACAGTCATATCAGTCTCTAATTTATCCTTTTACACTGATCCTTGGACAAAAACTAGAAATTTTTCTCATACTTTGCACAATTGCATCCTTTACGTATCATTTATCCATAGTGATATGCATCCTAGTTATAAATCTTATGTTCATCTTAGGAGTCCTTATTACCTTTAGATAGATCAAACTTTTAGGAAAATCATTAGTTGCAAATCTTAGAATAGGAAAACTTTCCACACTTTGGATAAACCCTTACTTCAATGAACATTTTCATTAAACTTGGTCATTTTTTGTTATATCTTTAGTCCTACATGTGATTCTTTCCAACTCATCTGTCTAGAAAGGTGCCTTGACAAAACTAAATTGAAACCTGGGTTAAACTTTAGGTGGTTGGTAACCTCGTTTAGAGTCATCCAAAATTGATTACCTTAGAAGTTTGTTTAGAATTTTTCATACCTAGATATTGTCATCCTAGGATAACATCATTTTAAACATTCCTTATTTGAAAGCAAATGCCAAAAAAATAGTTGCATTCATTCCTTATATCCAAAAAATCCTAAAAACATAGACTAGATTCATACCATCCATAGACTTAGTTTTTGCATCACTTGCACTTTGAGCTTTTCTTACATGGTAGAAACAAGATCCAAAAGAAAAGAAAGAGAACAAATGGCTGACCCAAATGAATTCATCAATCCATTCTCAAATCCCTTTCAAGGGACATCCTCATCAAAACCTTACAAAACTTTGTTAGACAAATTCGTCACTTGAGACTCACCAGGACACATTGTAGTGGAAGACATAGATGCTGCTGCACAAGACCCTGAGTTTTCCTCCTTTATAGATGACTAACTAGCAAATGATCCTCAATGATATTTAGCCAAATTGCTGGCAGAAGGTACCAAGTTACCTCCTAGATTTGATATCAATACATTACAAATGACATCTACCCAAGGGACAAACACAACAACTACTAGTGTCACCATACATCAAGAGACTACCGCTATACCATTTGGAGTACCTACATAGAGTTCCCCAACAATACATACATCTCCATTTGGTACATCTAGCATGACACAGGGTCTAAATTTCACTATAGGGCATCATCGTCCAATCCCTTCGGTCCTCTTGTTACGAACAAAAGATCTAAAACAATAGCTCCTACACCAAGTGTCAATGTCACTAGTACTATACCACAAACAACAACTATACCAAGTGTCAATGTCACTAGTACTATACCATAGAGTGGGGTCTCACAGACAGGAAACATACCCTCCTTTCAATATGGAAGTCAACCCATCCCCATTCCCAATCAACCAACATCAAGTCACAACTCATTCACACAGATTCTGAATCAAAACCCATTATCACAGATTCTGAATCAAAACCCATTCACTCAAATTCTGAATCAAAAACCCATTCACTAACATTCCAAATCAAAATCCACCTTGCATTCCAACACTTAACCAAAACCCATCACAACACGTTGGATTTCAAAACACGTACATAGACCCAAATAATCCAACTAACACATCATTAACTCAAGTTGACATCCTATAGACACAAATGCACACCCTTGAAACATAGATGGATAACATGGCAGTGTCTAACAAAAGAACCTTTTCAGCAAAGGACTTGTGCCCATTTCCCTTCCACAAATCATTGTATATGACGCCTTTCCCACAATGGGTATGTTATACCAAACTTGCCCAAGTACAATGGAAAGTACAATCCTATTGAACATATAAGGGAATTTTCCACGATGTTCATAGATGTTGCCTACAACCCCACTTATCTTATGAGACTATTTTTGAGAAGCCTTATAGGAATTGCACTGGAATGGTTTTTGGGTCTCCAATATGAAATAAAATCATGGGGTGAACTGGCCAAAATATTTATCAAACATTTCTCCTTTAACATCGACAATGAGATCAACATAGCAACCTTGTGTCACACTACACAAGACAAAGGAGAAACCTTTATCACCTTCTTCTAGAGATGGAGAAGTATAGCCAATCGATGTCCTATTGAAATACCTAAAAAATAGAAGGTCACTATATTCCAAGAAAACCTTGACCCAAAATAGAGAAGTGACTTGAGAGTACACTGTTGTATTGAATTTGCAAAACTAGTGGAAAAGGGCCTCATACTAGAAAAAGGTCTCATAGACAAAGGTGAACTCAAGGCACCCAATAGAAATCCAATTTTGTAGAACAACCCTAATGACAAAAACAATTTTTGGTCTCAGGAAAAATACATTACCAATGATGGGTTCATTGATGCTAAAACCCTACAAGGACCGATCATTACCCTTAGAGGAAATAACCCCTCTACCAACACACTTAATGTCATTAATCAAACTCCCAACACTGTCCAAAATACTTAATGACCACAACAACAAAAGGAGATTTTCAAAACATGAGTTCACTCCCTTAGGGGAACCCATCAAATCAGTCTTCAAACAATTGTTGCAACACAACCTCATACAGCTTCAAGAGCCAAGACAATACGATCGAGGGAAATCTAAACCATTTTAGTGGGATGACAATGCTTTTTGTGATTTTCATCGAACTAAGGGACATAGCCTACAAAATTTCCAACAACTGAAGAACATCATACAGGATCTTGTTGAGAACAAAACTATTGAAGTTAGCAAACAAAAATAGATGTCTTCAAACATTGATCACAAGGTCTTTTCTGATCCACTACATGACCATGGGAAAGGAAAAGCCCCCAGTTCAAAAAAAAGAACAATACTTCAGCCAACTATGCTAGTGTCAAGCATTATTATAGTGGCCCCATCATAAATCATCTTTGAGCCACAAATGAGCATGTTGGCATGATTACCATAAAGAAAACTCCTGAGTGTGTTGTCAACACTCGCCAAACCATGATAACCATCCAAGGTCCTCCATCACAGTAGCCAACACATACCTCCAAGCTACAATATAACTTACTTGACTAGTTGGGGAAGACCCCAGCCCAAATCTCTATCTTGGAACTGTTGTGTATCTCCCCTGATCATTGATCTACTCTAGACAAGGCTCTACAAGACATGAATGTTCCTAACAACCTTGATGTCAATCATTTCTAAGAGATCGTAGGATACCTCACCAACAATCATCATGCTATCTTCTCTAGACAAGATTATGCAACCAAGAAGACAAACCATAATGACCCTTTACACCTTGAAGTCCTTTTTCATAAAATGAAAGTTAGGTGAGTCTTGGTAGATGGAGGAGTAGGGTTGAATCTTTACACCTTAAAATTGGTTAAGGCATTAGGCTTCTCAGAGGCGTGTGTGGAAATCACCAAAAGAATTGTCATCAAGGCTTATGATGATGAAGAATGAAAATCAAAGGGAGTTGTAACACTCCCCATCAAAATTATCCCTACAGTTATGGATACAAATTTCCAAGTCTTGGATCTCGTCCTCCCATATAATATTTTGCTAGGTAGACCATGGATTCATGCTATAAAGGTAGTCCCTTCTACTTATCACCAATGTCTTAAATTCCCCTACAATGGCACTGAGATTACAATAGATGGTGACCTAGATCTTTTCCAGTATTTCACTAACTTATGAGGGATACCCCAATGCCTGGTGCCTGTAAACTAGGAAGCTACATCATCCAGTTCATCCCACTATGTCAATCCATCCATCCTTTCTAAAACATCCATTTCACAATCATTACCTTCCACTCCTAAGGTCGAGATCCAAGATAAGGGTTGTAGAGAATATCACATGAAGGCATCTTATTGTGTTAGCCATTTGGTTCCTCCCAAATCATATAGTTTACCAACAACATATAGTAGACAATCAGTTGTCACATTTCATGTCCCTCCCACAATGACTCTCACAAAATGGGGGGAATTGAGTAAAGAAGCCATAAATGAAGAAGATGTGACCTCTTGGTTATACAAAGAAGACAATGAAGAATCTCCTTCACCTATTTAGATACCCGCAGATCAATATGGAAAGGGTTTCAAAATGATGCAAGAACAAGGATATAATGGACATAGTAGGTTAGGCTTACATCAAAATGGGAGGACTAAACCTATCATTGTTTTGAAATGGCCGAAAGGCCTAGGGATTGGGTTTAAACCTCTCCAGATTGGCATTTCTAGTACCACATTACCTTCACTAGAGGAAGTAAGTGCTTCTCAAATTATCAAGACATCCAATGAGCCATCTGACCAACCCTACTATGATTCCCTCGACTCTAACGAATATGAGTGGCATTCCCTATCCTCCACCTCTATCTTAGACCTCAATAAACTATTTGGAGAACTTGACCAAATGTTGAAATCCTCACCACATCGACCAATTCCTTTCCACAAAAGACTTTGGAAAAACAAGAATGGTTTAAACATTACTATTGGGAATCCCTCGATCCTACCTCTTGGGATCCTAACAAATCTACTTTTGATAACCAAACCTTGGCAATAGGCCCATCTTAGAATCCACCTAGGTCCAAGCAAAAGAAAAAAGAATATTTGGTAAGAAACCTTTGTGACTATGTGAACAACTCAGCCTTTACCTTGAATCCTTTGAACTTTGAAACTTCGGATGTTGACATGCCCTTAGTATATCCCTAGCTTATCGATTGGGATCAACAATACACCCCCATCTTAGATATTTTTGAGAATGACGAAGCAATAGCTGAGTTCCTAGGATTGCGAGAAGGCATACCTAGAGGTGACCATAAAGTTGGATTTACCATATACATGGATAACATGGCATATTTTGGGGAATTTTTTCAACCCTCCAGTCATAAAAATAAGAAAAATAATGGAAAAAATAAAAAATGACGAGTCACTAGGTGAAAACCGAAAGGAACCTTTGGACGATGAAAAAGCTAAAAATAAGGAAGTATCCAAGGGCGAAAACCTCTGAGGCACCCATAGATGGAGGTTTGAAAATTCTCCCCATTGCTCAAGAAAATTTACCATTGTTATTCAAAGAATCTATACAGATCAACATAGGAACTAAAGAGAATCCTTGGTTAATCTATTGTGCAACATCTTTGATAGAAATAGAGCAGCCTGAATTTCATATCTTCTTCACACAAAGATAGATCAACTTTGCATAGTCATATGCTGACATGCCTAGACTGGATCCTGAACTAGTATTACATCATTTTCCATTAGAACTAGGTGTTGAACCTGTTAAACAAAAGTTAAGAAAAATGCACCCACAAATTGTTGTATTAGTCAAGGATAAACTAAAGAAATTGTTGGATGTCAGCTTTATTAGGTCAATTGACTATGTAGACTAGATTTCCAATCTTGTCCTAGTGACAAAACCAACAAGGGGAATCCACATCTGTATAGACTTCAAGGATATAAAAAAATCATGTCCCAAAGATGAATTTCCTCTACCGAACATTGAAATGATTGTGGACATGACAGCGGGATATGAAATGTTATCCCTTATGGATGGATTCGCAGGATATAATCAGATCATAATCACAACTCAAGAACAACCTAAGACAACTTTCACTTGTCCATGGGGAACTTATTGTTGGAATGTCATGCCCTTTGGACTTAAAAATGATTAAACAACATATCAATGAGCCATGAAAACTATTTTTCATGACCTCATACACACTCTCATGGAAGACTATGTGGATGATTTGATAGCAAAATCATTAACAAGGGTTGATTATTTACAGGTCTTAGATAAGATATTTCAAAGACTGGAAGAGTATAAAGTGAGGCTAAATCCAAAGAAATGTTTATTTAGCATAAAATTAGGAAAAATTCTAAGGTACATCATTTCTAGATGAGGCATTGAAGTGGACCCAACAAAAGTGAAAGCTATAATCTAGACATGCCTCCACCAGCTAAACTCGGTCAACTAAGGACTGTACAAGGGATATTGCAGTCTATCAGAATATTTATAGTGCAATTAATAGATAAAACACATCCTTTCCAACATCTACTCAGAAAAGGAGTACCATTTGTATGGACAGTTAAATGCCAAGAAGCTTTTGAATTGATCAAGGATTACCTACTCACACCACCAGTGTTAATGCCACCTATTGAAAGATGACCATTGATTCTCTACATATCAACCACCACCTCAGCACTAGGATAATTTCTTACACATAATGACAATGAGGGTCATGAAAGGAAAGTGTATTATATTAGCCACAGTTTGGTAGTTTATGAGCTAAATTATAGTACCATTGAACATGCTTCTCTTGTAGTAGTTTTTAATACTCAAAAACTTAGGCACTACATGTTAAACCACCAAATGATGTTGGTTGTAAAGATAGATCCTTTGAAATATCTCCTTAGCAAAGTGGCATTGACAAGATGACTGGCCAAATGGGTAATGGTACTCATGAATATGATATCCAATATGTACAAACAAAAGCTATAAAAGGACAAGTCATTGTTGACCAGTTGGATGATGCACCGATAAAAGTAGATCACCATTTAGTTGCAGATTTTTCTAATGATTTTATCTTTACTCTTGACATGGGAATGACATGGAAGTTGTACTTTGATGGGTCCCACACAAATCATGGCTCAAGGAATGGTATATTATTTATCACACCACAAGGTGACTCTATTCCTAAGTCATTGATGATTGCTTTTCCCTATACTAATAACATAACAAAATATGAGGCTCTTGTGACAGATTTACATATGGAAATCAATTGGAAGATCGAGAACCTACAAGTTTATGGTGACTCTCAACTAGTAATCTGACAGGTTAATGATGATTGTGAAACTAAAGATGAATAGTTGGCTCCATACAAGCTGATGCTAGATACTTTTCAAAGAATATTTTGACAAGATTATCTTTCATTAAATACCTCGCATTCATAACAGGGAGGCAAACACCATGGTAACTATTGCTTCACTCTTGGAAATACCTAGCAATGTGCCTAAATTTTATTTTTTGGTAGAACAATTTTTGGTCCATGCCTTTGATATCCTAGATTCAGAGATGGTGTGTGAAATTGTTGATCCCAATTCCCCATGGTATAAAGATATATATGACTACCTCCATGTTGAAATCCTCCCCCCTGACCTTTCCAACAACCAACGTAGGACATTTATCTGTAAGGCAACCAAGTATACCATCATTGGAGATACTGTTTATAGATGTGCCCTTGACAATACCCTATTGAGATGTTTCCATACTAAAGAAGCACAATCAAGCTTGTGTGGGGTACATGAGGTTATATGTGGATCCTATTCTATTGGTCCTACCTTAGCTAAGAAGATTATGAGACTAGGTTATTATTGGCCTACAATGGAAAAGGACTCATAAATCTTTATCAAGAAATGTTGAAAAAGTCAGGTGCATAGAGACTTGATACATGCACTGGCACAAGAGCTCCAGACAATAACATCATCATGGCCCTTTGCCCAATGGGGACTCAACCTCATAGGTAAGATACACCCTACATCATCTAACAACCATAAATTCATTATCACTACAACTAAATACTTTACCAAGTGAATTGAAGCTATTCCTATGACCTACATCATTGACACACAAATTTCTAAGTTTATCTTTAACTATATCATATGTCAGTATGGTGTTCCTCAATCCGTAATCATAGATAATGGCCATCCATTGAAGAACCAAGAATTTTGTCATCTCTGTGAATAATTCCATATCCAACATCATTTTTCCACCCCATATTACCCACAAGGTAATGGCCAAGCTAAGGTATCTAATAAAACAATCATCAGAATCGTTAAAAAGATTGTCAATGATGTTGGTCCTGATTGGCATTTACAACTTAACCCTACCTTATGGGCTTATCGCATAATCATCTGTACTCCCATCGACGCCACTCCATATTCCTTGGTATTTGGTTCTAAGACCATCTTTCCTATTGAGGTCAAGATTCCTTCCCTAAGGGTATCTTTGAAAGGGAATATTAATGATGAAGAGTACCATGTCTCAAGACTACATGAGCTAGAATTCCTAGATGAACGATGACAAAAGGCACCAGATCATCTTCAAGCATATCAAAATCGTCTTTGTTGTAGCTATAATAGGAAAGTCTTGAATAGAAATTTTGACATTGGTGACCTAGTCCTAATGGAAAATCCAAAGAAACAAGTAGAAAGGGAAAAACCAGGAAATTTTGAACCAAACTAGTTAGGACCCTACATTGTCACAAAAGCCTTTGGATCAAGACCATATCAACTCTCTAATCTTGAAGCAAAACCATTATCAACACCAATCAATAGCCTTCATCTAAAGAAGTTCTACCTATAGCTTCTAAGAACTTTTTCTTAATCATCAAAAATACAAAAAAAAAAACAAAAACAAAAAAACAAAATCATTACTTAGGTGAAAAACACGGCAAATAGGCATCTTGGTAACATAAAAAAAAAAAAAAATTGGAAAAAATCAAGAAAATAGTAAAGAGAAATAAGTCGTCCAATAACCAAAACAAATTCGATGGCCCTTTGGATAAGTACCATGGTGAAAACCTAGCAAACATGCACCATGTGTAGTCAACTTTGCTTCTTTGTCTACCATCATTCCAATTTGACTTCCTTGTACATATCACTTATCTATTTTATCCACACCCTTGTACATATCACACACCTTCCCCATCCATCACCTGTACATACCATTCATAATAAATGGTTGTCCTTTCCATAACTTGGAGTGATTGACATCAAGCACACTTTGCATCCCGCTTCCTTCCTATTCATAATAAATTGGTCTTATACCTAGCTAGGGGTAGGCACTTGACTTACATCATTTGGTTCTTACATTGGCTATTCTAAGGACATAAAACTATTGAGAAAATCCAAAAACATTACAAAATGTACTAAAAAAATCTAAAAACATTACAAAATGTCCTAAAAATCCTTCAAAACATCACAAAATGTCTTGAAAAAATAAAAAAATATTATCAGAAAACTTCAAAAAGACAAAAAAATCAAAACATGTCAAAAAAATCCAAAAATAGAATCAGAGTCAGTCGCACTTGTTAGTCTTTTTCATTGTCAACCTACGTTGCCTCTACGACTAGACATAGGTAAGGCCATCTGATGATGTGCCCCCAAGCCATTAGGTCAGTCCTTTTAGGTTTGTTTGTATAAAATCATGACTCAATCCATTTGTCTATATGACAAGGTCATTGGTCATGTCGAACTACGAGGTCTCTATGTGTATAAATAACGTAGGAAAGGCCATCAATTGATGAGCTCCTGAGGCCGCACTAGGTCAGTCCATTAGGGTTCATCACATTCACTATCACACACATCTCATATATTTAAATAAATCAAAAAAAAATTTCAGTCTTGTCGGTCATAGTCTAGTCGAACTACGAGGTCTCTTCGTGTATAACGTAGGAAAGGCCATCAATCGATGAGCCCCCAATGATGCACTAGGTCAGTCCTTTAGGGTTCTTCATTTCATACATAGTCATATATCATAAATAATTGTCAGAACATCAAGAAAAAGCACGCATCAACAAGAAAATCAAGTCAACAATTTCATTAAGATAATCAAATAAATTTTCAAAACAACAATCAACTTATATGTCATATATAGGATGTGTCCTTCCATAAAACAAACATCATCAAAACAATCAACTTATGTCTTATACAAGATGTGTCCAACCTAAAAAAGGACATCATCAAAACAAGCAACCTATGTCTTATACATGATGGGTCCTTCATGAATACAAACAATGTCAAACAATCATTATAGCCTTACACAAGTTGTCACATCAATGACAACGGACTCAACGTCTTATATGATACGTCTCTTTCTGAAACGAGGCTTTGTCATGCCTTACACAAATAGTCACAAAATCAAAACTAGAGTCAACATCTTATATGGTATATGTCCTTGAAAATTAATTGCCAAAGCAAAAACCAAAACAATCAACTTATGTCTGCTATAGGATGTGTCCTTGAAAATAGACATCATTAAAATAATCAACCTATGCCTTATATAGGGTGAGTCCTTCTTGAATACAGACACTGTCAAACAATCATCATAGCCTTAAACAAGTTTTCACATCAATGGCATCAGACTCGATGCCTTATACGGTACGTGTCTTTCTAAAACTAGGCTTTGTCATGCCTTATATAGATAGTCACAAAATCAAAACCAGACTCAATGTCTTATACGGTATGTGTCCATCCTAAAATCAGGCTCTATCAATCAATCATCTACTCAATCTAAACAATCAAACAAACATATCAAGTTTTGGCAAATAATTTTACTGGTTGTTGACTTTGTGGCTTGTTTATCTTATCTTTTTATTTGATGTGATCTTTGAGTCCCGTTACTAGCTTTCTCAAGGATGTCCCATGAAGGATTTAGAGAAGCAATGATGTATCAGGACTTTCTTTTCTTTTACTGTTGTTTTCCAACTATCTTTTAGATTTATCTTTGAGTCATGTTACTAAGTTTCTTTGAACAAGGATGTCCCATGAAGGATTTAGAGGATCAATGATGTTTCATGACCTATCTTTTATTTGTTTGTTGTCTATGGTTTGTCTTTGCAAAAGACTACATAAACTATGCCCTTAGTATGAGTTAGGAAATTCCTTGTCTCTGACTATCTTTTTTTAATAGGTGGATGACCTTGCACACCTTGATCTATCTCATATCATGGTGTTTCTCTTCATTTGTATTAGTTACCACCCAATGATTATTTAATGCAAGGCCTATTGTGTTACGACAAAACATCAAAGATTTCTAGTACTAACATCCATGTCTTTTATGTTACTTTTCATCCTTTTTTGCACTAACATTTATTCTTTCTTGCATTATGATGGAGTCATGTGACACACAAAAATATAAACCATCATGCATATGCATTCATGTTAGAAACATCATGTAAATATCATACATATTAAATCATACATACATGCTACATTTAAAAACACAAAAATATAGGCATCCATAGCATTTAGGAATCCATGCCATATCATCCATTAATCATCATAATTTCTATAGAATTTTATCACAAAACATACATCTACATAGCATTGTAAATACATATCACATTACATCCACTAGCATAAACTATATAGAATTCATATGGAATTGTAAATACATATATCACATTGCATCTCATAATCATAAATCCATACATGACATCCATAGATACCATAAAAATAAATGCATACATCATCATATAGAATCCACATCACATCATAGGTTGCATAATCATAAATAGAACTGCATAAACATCATAAAGTAAACACCATAGCATACATAACATGTGCATATCATAAATAGAACTGCATATCATATAAATCACCGCCAAAATCATATATATATATATATATATATATATATATATATATATATCGCTCAAAAATTGACGCATCACAATGTCATAATGTATCTACCAAAATGAAGCCCACATGCTAGATGATCAAAATACAATGTCTATAAATAAATATCAGAACATATCCCTAGCCACAACTCCCACTACTCCCATGTGGAGAATGTGGAGGTGACTGACGACGAGAGGACGATGATCGTTGTGTGGAATGGGGCCTATCATATGGTCTTATCCTATGAGGTCCTACAACCCCCTCTATACTCTGTGTCGTGCTCCGTGACCTACTATTGTGGGCCTTGTTATGCCTTGAATAACCGCCCCACTTTGATCTGGATCAAAATGGGTCCCCCTTTTTGTCTTTTTCTCGTTGGCCTTTGGTTTTCTGCCTTAGGCATTTTCTGTTCAAAGTTCTGTCGGAGGCGGATCCGGGACCAATACTGGAATTGGAAATTCCTTCTTTGTTTTGGTTTTGTTTCGTCCCCGGTTCTGGTTCCGACTGTTCTTTGTCTTCTTCCTTTGTTCTTTGTCGGAGTCAGGTCTGGGACCGACTCAGAATGTTGAACTTTCTCAAAATTATTCATTCGAGTCTCGTCCCAGGTCCGATCCCGCCTTTTCTTCCCTCTTCATTGGTCTTTGTCGATAAATATCCTTTGCCTTAACTTTCTTTTCGGCCTTGGGAATTTTCTTCTTTTTTGTTTTGGCGGACCCAGAACCAGAACTGGCCCCGAACCTTGAAACTTTCTCAAAGTTCCTGGTTCGGATTTGGTTCCGATCCCGGTTCCATGTCTTTGGTTCTTTTGCTTTTGGTTTCCTCTTTTTTGGTCGTGGGGTTTTCCTTCCCCTTTTCTCTTTCTTTCTGTTCCTTTTTTCCTCTTTGCGAGTGACGTCGGAGGCGAGTTCGGATTTGGTTCCGACCTCGATTTCGTCTGGTTTGGATTTGGTTCCGACCCTCGTTCCACCTGGTTTGTCATTTTTCTCCGACCCCGTCGACATTTTGTTCCATCCTTTGTGTTTTGGTTTCCTTCGCGGATGCGGATCTGAGACGGGGTATGAACTTGGAAATGTTGATTATTTCCATGGCTTGTTCCCATCCCGACTCTGGTCCCAGTTCCGATTTTCTTTTGGCCCCGCCCTCACCAGTTTTGGAGGCGAGGAATGTCGTGTATGGGTCATGTTTTGTCCTCATCCCGGTTCTGCCAGGACTCATTTAATTTTTTCCGCTCGGTCCCGGTCACGTTTTGATTATGCTTCTGCCAGTTTCAATGGGGGAGTGTTTTCCCATTTTGGTTCCGCTTCCGCCAGTGTTGTGTTTCTTTTGATAGAATTAAAGGCATGATAACTAATGATATTTTTTCCTTTGAAGAACTAATGGGGGGCATCTATTTTGTAGGATCTAGGTTCGGCGTGATGTCTGGCCAAAGGAGCGAAGTATTGCCGACTCGAAAGTCTTGGCGCGGGGAGGCGACTTTGGCGAAAGGTCTTGCCGACCCGATAGGGTCTCACCGACATATTTTTTGCCCTTGGTATAACATGTTGAGCATGGTGTAACATCTCACTGATCAAGCAAGGTTTCCCCGAAGTAAAGTGAGCTCTCGGAAAAGGAAATTAGTCTCGTCGACAAATTGCAGAGGGACCAATCTAGAGTAAGAAGAGAGCCGAAGATGAAGGAAGGCTTGAGTCATAACGCCAGCTGGTGTTTCCTGATAGGGGTAGCTCAACACTAATGATGATATTTTAGGGCACTCAAAGTAGCTACACTGGAGTTCGAAGATGGACACGAAGACAAAGAAGTTAATGCAATAGCTGCAAAAGATCTACAGATCTTTCCAGGAAACAATCTTCACCGACATAGACAGGAAGGATCTGAGTTTAATGCAGAACCGATTTTCTGCAAAGATGTGAACGCCGACCCTCTCACACAAGAGATATTTTGTAAACCCTAGAACATGGGGCCGTCATGCTTTTCGAGAGGGAATATATATATGGCATTCTTGCCTCTTTGTAAAGAAGAAGAGAACGGCTAAAGTTAGAACCTCTAGAGTATAATATGAATAGACGGGATAGAAGCTGATCCTGATTCTTTGTAATAGGAGCTTCTTTTGTCTTCCTGAGTAGGAGTTAGATTCAGTAGAATAGACTAATGTGTCTCTCAGATTTCTTAGTGTAAACGGAAACAATTTGGAGCCACAGATTTTCTATACACTAGTGATTGTGCCAGCTTTGTAATTGTTGTTTATCTATTTTATGAATAGTAGAAGCAACCATATGTTAATCTACTTCATGTTGTGTTCCAGAATGGTGTTTTTCTTGAATTAATCATCTAATTTTGAAAGCTTTCAAGGAATGAAGTCTGATTTGATGTTTTTTTTATATAGTAATTTGCAATCTATTGTTGAAGTCAGCACCATGAATGGATGAAGCTGTGTGTTAGTCACAAGTTAATTTTGTTCTGTAGTTTTAGTTAGGAATTCTTTGGGAGATGACAGTTCTGGTTAATTCAGATGAAGTATCATTCTTTTCTGTTCCAAAGCCTTGATCTATCTTTTGTTGTTTCTTTTAAAAAACCCTGGTTAGAGTAGGTTTTAGATTTGTGTTTAACTCCAAAACAGTCCAAAAGCTCAACACTAGTAGGCCCCTTGAACATTACTGTCACATTGACCACTGAGGGACATCAACACAGTTGAGACCCAACTACAAAGACCTTGGGAGCTAAGGTATCCATGTGATCATCTTTCTCTTTCAGGAGAAACAAAGTAGCAGTATTTTGTTTACATGTTGCTATGCCAAAAGGGACGTCAACAGAGACTGGCCCCCTTTGTATATACTAATATTTCATCCAATGGGTAGCCCTTTGTATTACCATGATTTTCTCATGAAATCCCTAGTCACCTGTATGATAGGCTTCCTTTATTTTTCCCTAACAATGGGAAAAATGCTTCTGAACATGTCGAAACTTGCAGGCATGTACTTACTTTTCTCCAGGTTCAGCATGAGGATGTTTTCTGTCAATTGTTCATCCAAACACTTCAAGGTTCAGCAGGGAAATGGTATGTTAATCTTCCACCAAGTTTTATTTGCTCATGGGCGGAGCTAGAAATCTTATTCTTAGATCAGTTTGATCCTCGCCCACAAGACCACTGCGAGAACTCATCCCTGCAAAATCCAATCATAGAGTTAAGTACTTCATTCGATAATGAAGTTATAACCATAACATCTCTTTTCAGTCATATTCCAAAGCAAAGTCCATTACATCACAATGAAGTTGTGAATAAAACATTTGATGAGCAAGTATATAATTTTGATGACTTGTTTGGTCAAAAGTATGAGATAGATGTAAAGTTAGGGAATAATGGAAATCTCAAGATGGAATCTAGCTTGGCTGAAAATGCTAGTACTAACAATGTCTTTGAAGGAGATGAGGTATTAATGCCAGATTGTTGTCATGAGAAATCTTCCAACGATTTCAGCAACTCTCCCGATCAAATTCAGAATCAGGGTGATGAGGAGTGGACAAAGGAACATGGCTCATGTTGGCTAGATATCCCACATGCACAAAATTGAATAAGGAGAAGTTGGAAGAATTAGGAGATTTGAAATTATTAGAACTTGTTAAACCAACTAAATGTGGGATACATCGAACAAATCAACATTCCCAGATGGATTGCCATGTTTTCTTGGGTAGAATGGAGTTATATTTCATACATCAGATCACTATTGAAGGAATACTTATGGAAGATCCTTGGAGTATGTATCTCATCGATGAGGAGGATGAAACAACTAGTACACATGAAAATGATAATCAGTTCATCCAAAGTGATGAGAGTGACCGTGTGAGGAGATTCAATTTTTCCCTATCTTTTGATGACCTTGATCCTTGCAGTGAGATGGATTCAACAACGGATGAAACTCCTCTACCTAGTGCAGACTGGATAGAAGTGGAGAATGGATTCATCAATGCATTCATAGATTCTTTCATGATGGGGAATGAGGAGGAAACACACTTAGGTGGGTTAGCACAAGAGGATGACTCTGCTAATCTAAGTAGTGGATGGATTGAAACATACATCACACTTCAAGAGGAGATTGCCAATGAATCTGGTGGTTAGAAACAAGGACTCAAATGCCCAAATGAAATCTTAAGGGAAGAAATTCAAGAAGACATGCAGATCAATCAAGTTTTCCATGAGGAAGTTCATGATGGAGTACATTTGGATAAAGCAGGGGAATGCCAAGAAAGCAACCAAGAGGTTATCTCAGCAATTGAATCTCTTCAACATAACGAAGAGAATGAGACAAGGGAGTATTTTCTTGATTTTGATTCTGATTGCTCAAATGTGTTGTTGGAAGAAGGTCCTTGCTTAGTATCCACTAATCAATTTTTTCTTAACACTGATCAACTTGATGCTAAGTGGCATGTTCTTGTTGATGATGTGCAGGAATTTGAATTGAAAGAGTGTTTTCATGTCTCTAACCCCATGCATTCAAGTGAGTTTGAAGGAAGTCCTTGTTCGCCATGCGCCAATACCCCTAACATCAAAAAAGATAAGCTAGAGCTAGATTCTCAAACCCTAGGGGATGACATGTTGCAAGAGAATGTTCAAAGTAAGGGTTCATCTCAAGAAATTCAAAAAATTGTTGACTTCATGCCCAAGATGAATACAGAGACACCGGTGAGTGAATATCCCAATGCCAAGACAAACCTTGATTCAGTGGTGTTCCATGAGTTGAGACCTCATGAGGAAGAGATCATACAACATGAGCTTGCATTGGCAACTAGAAATCTTCAGAATCAGGTGGTGTCCTTTCATTATCCTCTGTGTTTTAATAATTTTCAGTTTGAATATGGCATTGGGGATAGTAAAACATGTTTGTGGGTAAATCATGGAAAAACTGAGAACCCACAATTGATAATATTTCAAGCTTTATGCCCTCAGAATGAACTTATTGCTCATAAACTTTACATTTCTGAGTATAAAGATAAATTTGCTAGGTTTAGAACTGTGCCTAGTAAGTTAAGATTGTTGCACATAATGAAAACTCAGTCAAGTTAATGTATAAATTTTTATAGTTTTGTGTTTATAAATATTAGCTTTGGAGTTAGATTAGGATTAGGATAGGTTAGTGTTATTTTTTGGTTTAGTTAGTTTTCTTTTGTTCTGTTGTTTTCCTTTTCTTGTCTTTTTGTTTTTGTTTGTAGATAGTTTGCTTTTCTGTTTGTAAATAGTTTGTTGTTGTTTGTTTGTTCTTTCCTTCTATCCTTTGTGTTTTCTTTGTGGTTTGGTCTTTGTTTTGTTTTGTTCTTTTGGGTTTATCTGTTTCTTTCCATTTTGAAATGGTGGGTTGTTATCTGAAGCATACTCTGGTCAAAGGAGAGAAGTGGTTTAGATATTTTTTAGGATTTATGATTGGGTGATTTTTGTCCTCAATTCATTGTTTCATGCTTGTTGTCAATAAGAGTTGTGGAAAGTTTTAAAAACAAGGTGCCAAGTAAGTAGCCTTCATTAGCTTCCCTGAATCTATTACAAATCATCAAGATCATCTCCTCTTGTAAAGGTATATTTGTCCTAGGATGACAGTGTTGTAAGATTTGAGTGAAAAATCCAACTTCCAAGTGCTGTTATGAGGCCCATTGTAGTTTTCGACCCAGATCAGAAACTAAACATCTGACATATTGAAAAGAAAAATAGAATTAAATGAAATATCTAAAACTTCAAAAAGAAAAGAGAAAAGAATTATCAAAAGGAAAAAGAGGATTCAATATGAATGGGTGATTCCAGTATCTCTACCGGGGCTATGGATGCTTGGCTGGCAATAGAGCAATGCTGTGAGGAAACTAGAGGTATCTCCGCTGGGGCTATGGATGCCTCACTGTTAGCGAAGCAATGCCTAGGATATCATTGCACAACAACTAAGGGGGTCAACTCATGTAGTTCAAATCTTGCACATTGTTATTCAAAAGATGAAGAAACTTTATAAAAGGGTGATTCACAATCAAACACACACATTGATTCAAGGGTAGCCTTTTGATTGACTTACATTTGAGATTCTAGCTCTACCTTGGTTGTTATAACTGACCCAACTGGAGTTGTGATATTCATGAACCAGGAGTTCTGGGTAGTTGAATCATTCAGATCCATGAAAATGGTTAAACCATTTTTCCAGCCGAGTCACCATTTGTTATGCCTTGCATAACCGCCCCACTTTGATCTGGATCAAAATGGGTCCCCCTTTTTGTCTTTTTCTCATTAGCCTTTGGTTTTCTGCCTTAGCCGTTTTCCTTTCAAAGTTCTATCGGAGGCGGAACCGGGACCAATACCGGACTTGGAAATTCCTTCTTTTTTTTGGTTTTGTTTCGTCCCCAGTTCTAGTTCTGACTGTTCTTTGTCTTCTTCCTTTGTTCTTTGTCGGAGTCGGGTCCGAGACTAACTCCAAATGTTGAACTTTCAGAAAATTCCTCATTCGAGTCCCGTCCCAAGTCCGATCCTGCCTTTTCTTCCCTCTTCGTTGGTCTTTATCAGCAAATATCCTTTTCCTTAACTTTATTTTTGGCCTTGGGCATTTTCTTCTTTTTTGTTTTGGTGGACCTGGAACTAGAACTGGGGCCAAACCTAAGACTTTCTCAAAGTTCCTGGTTCGGATTTGGTTCTAATCCGGGTTTCGCGTCTTTGGTTCTTTTACTTTTGGTTTCCTTTGTTTTGGTCGTGGGGTTTTCCTTCCCCTTTTCTCTTTCTTTCTGTTTCTTTTTTCCTCTTTTCGGGTGATGTCGGAGGCGGTTTGGGATTTGGTTCTGACCCCGGTTCGCTTGGTTCGTCGTTTTGCTCTGACCCTACCGACATTTTGTTCTGTCCTTTGCATTTTGGTTTCCTTCACGAACACGAATCCGAGATGGGGTATGAACTTGGAAATGTTGATTATTTCCATGGCTTGTTCCCATCCCGACTCTGGTCCTGGTTCTGATTTTCTTTTGACCCCGCCCCCGCCAATTTTGGAGGTGAGGGATGTCGTTTCTGGATCATGTTTTGTCCCGATCCTGGTTCCACCGGGACTCGTTTAAATTTTGCCGCTCGGTCCTGGTCACGTTTTGATTCCTCTTCCGCCAGTTTCAATGGGGGAGTGTTTTCCTATTTTGGTTCCGCTTCCGCCAGTGTTGTGTTTCTTTTGATAGAATTAAAGGCATGATAAATAATAATATTTTTTCCTTTGAAGAACTAATGGGGGGCATCTGTTTTGTAGGATCTAGGTTCGGCATGATGTCTCATCAAAGGAGGGAAGTCTTGCCGACTCGAAAGTCTCGGTGCAGGGAGGCGACTTCGGTGAAAGGTCTGGCCGACCCGATAGGGTCTCGCCGACTTATTTTCTGCCCTCGGTATAGCATGTTGAGCACGGTGTAACATCTCACCGATCAAGCAAGGTTTTCCCAAACTAAAGTGAGCTCTCGGTGAAGGACATGACTTCGGTGTAGTGTCTCAACGAAGGAAATTAGTCTTGTCGACAAATTGCAGAGGGACCGATCTAGAGCGGGAAGAGAGTCGAAGATGAAGGAAGCCATGAGTCATAATGCCAGCTGGTGTTTCCTGACATGGGTAGCTCAGCATTAATGATGATATTTTAGGGCACTCAAAGTAGCTCCGCTAGAGTTCGAATATGGACATGAAGACAAAGAAGTTAATGCAGTAGCTACAAAAGATCTACGGATCTTTCCAGGAAACAATCTTCACCGACATAGACAACAAGGATCCGAGTTTAATGTAGAACCGATTTTCTGCAAAGATGTGAACGCTGACCCTCTGACATAGGAGATATTTTGTAAACCCTAAAACATGGGGCCAACATGCTTTTTGAGAGGGAATGTATATATGGCATTCTTGCCTCTTTGTAAAGAAGAAGAGAACAACTAAAGTTAGAACCTCTAGAGTAGAATAGGAATAGAGGGGGTAGAAGCTGATCCTGATTCTTTGTAATAGGAGCTTCTTTTGTCTTCCTGAGTAGGAGTTAGATTCAATAGAATAGACTAATGTGTCTCTTAGATTTCCTAGTGTAAACGAAAACAATTTGGAGCCACAGATTTTTTGTACACTAGTGATTGTGTCGGCTTTGTAATTGTTGTTTATCTATTTTATGAATAGTAGAAGCAACCAAATCTTAATCTACTTCATGTTGTGTTCCAGAATGGTGTTTGTCTTCAATTAATCATCTGATTTTGAAAGCTTTCAAGGAATGAATTCTGATTTGATGTTTTGTTTAGATAGTAATTTGCAATTTGCTGTTGAAGTCAGCACTATGAATGGATGAAGTTGTGTGTTAGTCACAAGTTAATTTTGTTCTGCAGTTTTAGTTAGGAATTCCTTGGGAGATGACAGGTCTAGTTAATTCGGATCAAGTATCATTCTTTTCTATTCCAAAGCCTTGATCTATCTTTTATTGTTTCTTTTAAAAAACCCTGGTTAGAGTAGGTTTTAGATTCATGTTTAACTCCAGAACAGTCCAAAAGCTCAACACCAACAGGCCCCTTGAACATTACTATCACATTGACCACTGAGGGACATCAGCACAGTTGAGACCCAACTACAAAGACCTTGGGAGCTAAGGTATCCATGTGATCATGTTTCTCTTTTAGGAGAAACGAAGTAGCAGTATTCTGTTTACATGTTGTGCCAAAAGGGACATCAACAGGCCTGTGAATAGCTAGAAGCCCATCTCTCAAGAGGCACCTCCTACTCATATAGATCCATGTAATATATCTCCCTCTCACCAACTCTGACCAAATCTTGAGCGAAATTTGTAGTTGGCCCAGTGCAAATAGCCCTCAACTCTATAAATCTCTACTCAGTCTCATATCTTTAAGCTATGGCTTGATTCCTATCCAAATATTCTCTATCTCTCTCCATCAAAATCGAGTCCCGCTTTGTTGTGAATGCTCTCATTTACTCCTCTAGAGACTACTCTGGCCTGTAGATATATTAGCTGCTGATCAACATGACTTGACTCCTCTTGTCATGGTCTCTCTCCCCCATCATCATCCCAATCCTCCATAATCCTATGACAAAGCTCCCTCTCCTAATATCCCATCTCCTCCTCATCATCATCCTAGTATCCTACAAGCATATTGAGGGCATCCATCTCCTCCTCCCCTCCAACCCCCTCCTCCTTTGCATGCTCCTACATGACATCCTCCTCTGTTTCATGCTCCTCTCCACCAGCCCCAACACCAACATCCTCCTCTCCTCTGCCAACCTCTAGCATGGGTACATCCTCACCCTCTCCCTCCTCCTGTAGAATGGGTGAAAAATGTGGGCCTCGGCCTCTGCAACCTCATCGACCCCTACCACCACCTCTCTAACCTCCTCCTCTCCCACCTCTACCACCTCTACCACTGTTACCTCTACCTATGCCACCACAACCTCCCCATGGTCCTATTCCTCATCTCTCAATAGGGGTGTCCTGATATAGATATGTAAATGGCACTAGCCTATGATTTTCCCACCATGTATCATACACAACAGTAGTCCTAGGATCTATTGCACCACCCCTCCATCCCCACAAGAAAGGTTGTAGGGCATCAACATCATCCTTGGTAGTCGCAACAATAATCTTTGGTCCCCACAGAGGAACCTCCCTAGAAGATCATGCAAACTCGACTTGTCCTCAAGGCTCATCCTAAACCTCTCCAAACTCTCTAAGGACCCTATTCGGAAGATGCCTCTCAATAACGTGGACTCCATAAATAGTCCTCCCAATTAAGTATTGAGTCTGCCGATAGAAGAGCAGGTGTCGATCCTCATTTGGTCATCGAGCATAATCCATGTACGACCTCCAAATGAACTGCACCATGGTATCAATAGCATGTCTATAATAACTGGTATCTCCTACATGTGACTAGGTATTGGCCCCCGCATATCAGAAGGCATAAGAGCTCCATGATCTAACTCAATTCTAACAAGTGGACGGAACACAACAATGTACTCCCACACCCATATCATAAGTAACAGTGGCCTCTCCCATAGGAAAATGGAAAGAGGACGTCTCAGAATGCCAATGCTCACATAAAGCAATCAATAAACCTCGGTTTTCCCAAAAAGTGGGCATGAAAGTCACATGATACAAACCTAAGTTCCATAGGAACCATTTCTCGCCACTCCTCAACTCAAATGTCAATGGCCTTGACTCCCTCGTGTAAATCAGATCCAAAACAACCTGCAATTGCATAATTCATATCTTGTGTAAGGAAAATAAGAAACTTTTTACAACCCAAAATTTCAAAAAGTTTTGATAGACAAATACATCGTTTTAAAGAAAATGCATTGCAAAATTGTACATGCATCATTCCAATTTTCAAATGCATCATTTCATAATGCAGATGTGTTACACTAATGCAAATGCATCAAAATAAAAACTACACACAGACATGCATGCATATGCGTCACATTTTACAAATGTTGTGCATTAATTAATCAACTATTCAACCATGCATATGTGTATCACTATGACAAATGAAATGCATAATCCTACTTGTGAAACTGCACTAACCACATGCGATGTAAGAATACAAATGTGGTGCAAAAAATTTCAAATACGATCATCTAATTTGAATGCCTAAACTATCCTAAACGTGACTTTACAAATGCGTCATTCCGCAGTCATATGCATTGATCATGAATGCATTTGTGTTTATTTAAAAGTGATGCATGTGAAAATAAAACTGCAAATGCCTAAAAATGTGTGAATTTTTTTTTTCAAAAGATGGTTTTTGACTACATACTAGGGGACCCACATCTGTAGGCCATTTGAGGGTTTGAATCCGATATCTACATTGCTCTAAGTAGGGAATTGGCGACATGCTTGCAGAGAGCTCCAAAGTAAAAATCATAATCTCCAAACTTGGGTGCAAATGAATTGAAAATCCACCCTATTTCTATTTATACTTAGGGTATTTGGAGGTATTTTCTGAAACCTTGTATATTGGGCACACTATTTTCCAACTTCAAATGACCATTTCACTGCAAAACTTCCTCAAAACTAATTTCTTTCACCATCGTCGAACTTCTAGCTATCAAATTGATTAATCAGGACTATTTCCAAAAAAAATGGAACTTTTTGAAAATTTGTTATTTTTCTGGAGGGGACATACCCTTACCTATTTTATACTAGGGCACAACTAGGGCATTTTTTCACTTATTTTCTTTGACACAACGCCGAAATGACATTGTATCAAAGAGGGGGAAAATATAGAAACTAAAAATTGGTCTAAGCCTACGACTTCAATTTCTTCATAATTCATACTTTCATTGTCATGATTAAATAATGTTAATTATTTAATTATTTATCTTAATATTTATTCCTCTATTAATTAAATAACTTTAATTATTTAATTAATTCATAATTACCTTTTTCCTAATTAATTAAATAAATATTATTTATTTAATTACGTCACTAACTAAGTTATCCTCTTTCTAAAATTAAATAAATTCTTATATAATTTATCCTTATTACATTTTCAACTATAATTAAATAATCATTTAATTATTTAATTATTCTTTAACCTCTTCTTTAGTCAATTAAATAAATCTTAATTTATTTAATTTAATCTTCAAATTTTGAATGTTGAATTAAATTATCATCTTTATTCATAAAAATAATTATTCTTGGCATATTCTTCTATAATTGGATAATCGCCTAGTTATCTAATTATTCATTACCACTTAAGTCAAGATTTAATTAGATCAGTTAGTTATCTCATAATTTAATGTCTTTCTATTTCTAATGAGGAGACTTCTTCATTTAATCAGTCAGTTATCTTGTTTTAATTCTTCTATGTGCACACATTTATTAATTAAATAAATTTAATTAATTAATCAATTCATTTGTGCATTCAAACATGTCATTTCCTCCATGCTAATCTTCATCTTTGCATGCAATCATTATTCTTCTAAGTTTCAAACACTTTCAACTAAAGATTAAATTATTATTTAATCTTAATTCCCACCTTTTATGTTTTATCACTCATGTCACTACTGACACTAATCTCAAAGCCTGAAAAATATTTTAATCTTAATTGTCTGTCTATCTTTTAATCTCATCCTATCATTCAAAAACCTTGTTTTCTATAAATTAGCTTGACCTTCATGGGTATGTGCAAGATCAACATGGAGAAAACATGCCCTTAAGTGGCAAAAAATTCTGAAAAATCAGAGTTAGGCAACTTGACGTAAAAATTTGAATAAGTTATCTATATTATTTCAAAAATATGTAAGAATAGAATTTGTAGAAAATTCAATGTAGTTTCTAAAATACTAGGTTTATTTTTTATTTTTAAAATATATTTGTTGAAATTTTGAAATTTCAATGCAGTAATACTTAAATTTTAGGGAAAAAATAAGAAGTAGGTGTTTGTTGACCACCCTAACCACAATAAAATGATAATATTTTTTTATAAGAATTTAGATATAAGTAGAGGACTCATGTTCCGATGTGATGCATATTTTTTTGTAATTTTTTTCCAAGTAAATAATTAATTATGAATTTTTATTACAACTTTTTTAAAAATAAAAATTTGTATGTCTAACCACCTTAACTTGGTCAAAACTTCATGAAATTCATTTCTTTTTTTTTAATCCAATAGTATGCAAAACATAAACTGTGATACATGTTTTAGATTCAAAAAATGTGATACTGTTTGAAAGCTATAGATGTTTTTCAATCAACCCATCAATTGGGACTTTAGTTGTAATTCAAATAGAAAATTAATAATAATTATTTATTAAATTCAAAGTAGAGCATAATTTATATTGGTGGAAAGCTGAGAATATCCTTTAAAAACCCTTTTCGTTTCATCAATTTTGGGTTAAAAAAAAGTTGTCAGCCACATACCCTACAAAAACCCATCATATTGCCATGTTTTGGCCCATTGTGATCCTGCACATACCCTCATCATTGTTACTCCTCCCGAAATCTTATGACTTTTGGAAGGAATCTATTATCTGAATCTTTGATGTTTTGCTAAATCACTATCATAGGATATACTTGCACAAAGAAATTTGAGGAAAATTATAATCAAACGAAAAAATGGAGGACAATCGAGGTCATGCATGGAATTGTGTAGGTATTTGGTGATATGGTTCTATTATTTACGCTTTTATCTTTCCATTGTTCTTTGTTGTTAGCTTAGTCGGCATTAGATTTGATTGCATATGTGTTTTCTTTGATCTTTCTTGTTTTCATATGTTACAGGACTCATACACACAAGGTGGCGTATGGGTCCCACCTAGTAGGACTCATACACCGAAGGTGGTGTATGGGTCCCACCCTATTATTTTGGGCTGAGGAAATTTTGGGACGTTACAAAATTAAATTTATTTGTTGACTATGTTGGGATTTTGGTTAAAATAAGCCTCAGGATGCATAATAAAGGGTCTTAGGGGCCTATTGATGGTGATTTAAAGATCATAAATGTAAGAGGGCCCAAAAATTAGTGTGAAGATACACTAAATTAAGGAAAAAATGGGTCTATTTAGTTTAAAAGATCCCTAAACATAATGTGAATGTGTAAAACACAATACAACACTAAATCAAGGAAAAATTAGCCTTATTTTAATGTTAGTTATTCCTAAATTAAGTGAGGAAAGGGGATAATTTTTCCATCACTATATTTATCCCCCACTTTAGTGAGAGGAGGAACTTGCTTCAAACTCACACTAAAGTAGACATTCAAGAGGGGTCCAAGTGTACCAATGTGGATGGTATAAGGTGAATAAGATCAAGGAGGGTGATCAAGCCCCCAAGATCCAAGATCCTATGTCAAACCAACATAAGCACAAAGGGAAACACACAAGGTGTATGATATGTAGTAGCAAGATGAGATACACAAACATACAATGTCAAAGAAAAAAACAAAAACAAGAAAAAAAAAGAAAAAAGGAGGTGGATCAAGGCTCGACCATTTGCCCAATGTGATGTGGATCAAATCAAAGCTATTTTTCTAAAACATGTGCTCACTCGAAGGCAATAAAACTTTAGGTTTTCCACTGGGTGAGTATCCAAAGGGGAGGATCAAGCCTCGATTGTTTTTCTAAAATGTATGCTCACTATGAGGCAACGAAACTTCAGGCTATCCATTAGGTGAGTATCCAAAGGTGGTGGCTTAGTGAGAAAGTGATACCTCTGCACCGGCTTCTCACCATACAATGAGAAATTCATCCGTACATTTAGGTTTCTCATCATACTAACCATACCAAAGCTACCCCTTTGATAACTTTAATAGGGCACAACAAAATGAAACTTCAAGCTTCACAAGGCTTAACAAGCTATGTTAAGCACTTATGAAAATTTATGTGTGTAAAGGATTTTCTATTTTTCAAGGGATTTTGCTTAGTTCATGTAAGGTCTCTTCTTAGGGAACATCATGCTTGATGTCTCCAAGAGAGGACAAGTCAAATAATATCATGCTCTCAGAGGAAATCAAACCCAATGACACCACCAAGAAATGGACACATCACAAGAAGAAAGAAAAATCATATACTGAAACATGAGTGTTGATGAATTCCCCCACTTTAAAGTAGTTGCTAACAACATTGCTATGAGAAATTTCTTTAAATTAGAAGAAGACATGAGAGATTATCTACAAATCCCTATGCCAAGCAATATGTTCCTGAATGAAACTACATCATGAATAAGTATGTCACATGCGAGCCAACTTAAGGAATGTCTTCCACATCCAAAGCTTGCTCTTATATATACATGGAAGGTGGTTAACTAGCCAAAAGAGACAATGACAAGTGATATACGAGGACAAGGATACCTAACCCCTTTCCCCCATTGAGTGTGAGATAAGGATGAGCCGAGATGATTGATGAGAAAGATAATAGAATGAAAATTGGAATCAATTAAAGGAACTAGGTGCTTCAACACAAGGAAGATCATTGCAATCCTTAAGATGTTGAATTTTATCACTTAAAGCCTTACATTCATTAGTAGAATGACCATGAATTCTATGATATGCACAAAATGAGCTCTTGTAGTAGAATTTCTTTCATGTTCATGGAGGGAGAGATATCAAATGATCCTGGATGAGTCTCGACAAGATACTCTCTTTATCAATATTAGAAGGTATTCCTTTATTTTTTGACAAAGATATCTCTTGCTTAGTACAAGGTGTCATACTTACACAAGATTCTTTAGATTACAAGATTTTGTACTCTTCTTTAAAGGAAGGTGTAAAATCTAACAAACTCCAATCGTTACTAAGACACATACTAGGAGTGCTTTGTGTAATGACATTAATGTTAAGTGAAGACTTCTTTGTTTCTTTCGAAAGAAAAAAACCACTAGTAACTAACTCATTTGACTGTAAAATACGATGAAACTTTCTGATGAAAGACATACAATTAGATGAATTGTCAGGTACATGTTTACTTAATGTGTAATTTTCATTTTTTTTTTAAAATTGTGCTCGACGTTCGTCAAAATTTTGACGATCCTAATTTTATTTGAAAATTTTATGTGAAGGAATAATCAACCATTCATATAAACCTTACTTTATCTGAAAATTTTATGTTCCACTCAACTCCTTATCTAATCTTGATTTGTTGACATCCTCTTTTCAAATCTATTTTGTTGAAATATTTTGTGCCACATTAACAATCCATAAGATCATTCATCCTTTGTAAAGGAAATTTGTACTTGATAGTAATTTTTTTTATAGCTCTATAATTTTGACACATTCTCTATGCCCCTCCTTTCTTTGGTGCTAGAATTAGTAGTATTGTACATGGAATGAAACTTTATTTTTACAATCAATCCTTCAACAATTATGCAACTTGCTAGTTCCATTCTTCATTTTTAGTTGGTTTCAACCTATGTGACACTTTATTAGGTAAACTTTATCCTTAAATTAGATACATATTATGACTTCTCTCTAGTGAAAATATTTCTAAAAAACTATTAAAAAAAATATCAATATACTATGTCAACAAGTTAGAAAATGAGGATGTACTCTTGCATTTTCTTCTCCCACTTTTGTGTCATCTTCTTTTCTCATAAAATGAAAAATGGATTATTTTATTTCTTCACATTCTTAGTAATTTCATACAATTTACTAACATTACTCTTGCAATATCAATCATTCATTCACCACCCTCTTTCAATGGTAGAAGTACATGTTCCACTTTATCTTTTGTAAATCTATAAGTATTTTCCCTCCCATCATGTATATGTTTCCTATGAAACTTCCATGGTCCACCCAAAAAAATATGACAAACATCTATTGGTAATTAAATCTTGATAGAAACAATGAAATGTGCATGTAAAAAGGAATGTAAACCATAACCTTAAGTGTGTTTAAGATTAGGAAATCTGAAAAGCATTGCAACCCTATTATAATGTGTAAGAATGAGATGTGTGAATGAAATATGACAATGAATGACTCACTTTGAGAGATCTCTAATCACCAAAATGATCCTTAATAATGCTTGTACCTTCCTTAGGTTGAATGTAGAGTGATAATGGAAGATGGAATAACTTAGGAAACAAGTCATTAGGCTTGGATTGATGGCTAGGTGCATCTCCCCAACCTAGAATCCATCATGATTCACCATAGAAAACTATGATCAACCCTTGAAAATGCTAGATCTTGAATGAAAGTGAGCTTGAAGACCTACAGAAACACTTTAATGCTGCTCCAAGAATTCAACTTTGCTTTCTTTTGAAACTTGAATGCTCTTGTGAAAGAATTCTTGAAAACTTTGAATGGTTGGATCTTGAAATTGTTCTTGAATATGCTTGCTTAGATGAAAAATGTCTTAGAAGCTTACTTATTTAGGCATTAACACCCAATTTTCCATTATTCAGATCTGAAAAGATGACATCAACCAAAAATTTGAATTAAAAAGGTGATTTTCTAGCTCAAACCCTAAAAAATCTCCAAATGGGAATCATTTGCCCAAGATGGTTAATGGTTCCCACCTAGAGGCACTCATTCGCCCAAGCTAGCGAATCAGTCCCACCCTAGATTTTTGAGGTGGGTTTTTAGAATTTTTTATGTTTTAGATGATTTTGTCAGGTTTTTAGCTAAAATAAGCCTCGAGATCCAAAATAATGGGTCTTATGGGGGTATGTGCACGATCATGAGGGGCCAAAAAGTGGTGATATGATGGGTATGTGGCTGACGACACTTTTTTTACCCAAAATTGGTGAAACGAAAAGAGTTTTTAAAGGAGATTCTCAGCTTTCCACCAATATAAATTATTTACTTTTGAATTTAATAAATAATTATTATTCTTTTTCTATTTGAATTACGACTAAAGTCCTAATTGATAGGCTGATTGAAAAACATCTATAGCTTTCAAACAATATCACATTTTTTGAATTCGAAAACATGTGTCACATTCTATACTTCACATACTATAGGATTAAAAAAAAAATGAATTTCATGAAGTTTTAACCAAGTTAACGTGGTCAGGCATACGAGTTTTTTTATTTTTATTAAATGTTTAATAAAAAATTCATAAATAATTATTTACTTGGAAAAAATTACAAAAAAATATGCATCACATTGGTACATGAGTCCTCTACTTGTATCTAAAATGTTATAAAAAAATATTATCAATTTATTGTGGTTAGGGTGGTCAGACAGACACCTACTTATTCTTTCCCTGAAATTTAAGTACTATTGCATTGAAATTTCAAATTTTCACCAAATAGATTTTTTTCTAAATTAAATAAACCTAGTAGATTAGAAACTACATTCAATTTACTAAAAATTCTATTCTTACATATTTTTGAAATAATATAGATAACTTATTTAAATTTTTATGTCAAGTTTCCTAACTCTAATTTTTCTAAATTTTTTGCCACTTAAGGGCCTGTTCTTTCCATGATGATCATGCACATACCCATGGGCCTATTAATGATGATTTAAAGGGTAATTAATGTAAGGGTACCAAAATAGGTCCAAATCGGGCAAGGAATCATACTATCTCCAAGAAGGGAGTATAATTTTTGTTGCCACATTTAGCCCCCACTTTAGCACCCATCTGACTCTACATGCATATGCAAGCTAAAGGACTCTAAACAATACACTTTATTTCATAAAAGGATACTCATATGGGTTTATTCATAACACAAGAGAATGGAGCCTCCAATATAGCTATGTGGAAAACCACAATATTAGAAACTACATCCTGCAACATGAATTCGCTAGTTGTCCCAAAAATCCTCTTATCTAACTTCTTCTAGAAATAAAATTCAAGGATAGATGTACGCCCCCCTTGATTCTACTTGCTTTATTGTGGTGGAATCAAGGTAGTAATCTAGCCACATCGAATAAGGTAAGTCATATCACAGGGTATTTCCAAGTACCGTACCACATGATGATAGACATTTTATGTGGACGGGAGCAGAATCATGATTTCAACTCAACAAGCAGTGTCAAAAGCAGAGCTCCCTAGCCTCATTATGTTAATTTGAATGAAAGACACTTTTTAACCCTAATATAGTAAAAAACCTAATTTTAACTTATATAAGAGTAAAATGTGAAGTAATTTCTAACTATTTTTTCATTTACTTTCTTGTAGCTTGAGTTTGGTGAAGAGTGATTGAAGATGTTGAGCCAACGAGATTATGTGCCTTTGAGACTGGACGTCCTATGAGATCGAGTAGCCCATGACGAGCATTATTATTAGGTGAGTTGATTTTTCTACCTTAGCTTTGTCGTTACACATTTATTTTATGATTTGTATGCATTTCTAGGTTAGTTTAGGGCCTTGGAGAAAAAGTTCATAAAACATCCACTTTTTCGTAAAGTGTCTCCTTTTTTCACAAAGTGGCCCTTTTTCCTTGCAAAGTGTCCCTTTTTGTCGTAAAGTGTCTCCTTTTGTCATGAAGTGTCCCTTTTTGTTGCAAAGTGTCCCATTTCTTCACGAAGTGTCCCAAAAGGGGTCTAAAGTGTCTAGGAACCTTAGAAGAGTATACTAGAACAAATTTAGTACACTTTTTTGATTGTTGATGTAAAGATTTAAGATTTTAGAATGCTTATAAGACATTTTTTTTTGGTTAGATTCCTCACTATTTGTGATAGCATCTTGGCAGCAGACAGACCAATCACCTCCAAGACCTAGCTCCCACACTTTTCGCATAGGATATAGACATATTGCAGACCACATGATTATATTGGGCATACCTCATGCCTCCATGAGGTACCATGATGGTATGTTGATGGTGTTGGAAGAGAAGTTGAATCCAGACACATGTACGTTTCATCTTCCCATAGGCGAGATGACCATCAAGTTAGAGGAAATCCATCACATACTCCAAGTTCTGATTCGAGGCGAGAGGGTATGTTTCCTAGTGGATTGGTCATTTCGGGAGATGAAATATGATATGTAGTGTTGCCTTGGAGGTCCAATTCATGATAGTATCATGAGGCCATGAATCAATCTAGCGATGTTACTATATTCTTGAGCCCTATTTGTTGCATGGATTAAGATATTCATTGTAGCACTAGTACTTGTCTCAGATGGCTGAGCAACACACTTAGAGGGAGTAATAGTACATATGATTCAGGGGATGGTAGAGATTCCTGTGGGCACAACATCCTTGCACACTTATATTATGATCTTGGGTAATTTTCATTTCGTGATATCGATAGTATGGTACACTATATGTTGTTGTAGGTGTGGTTCCTGGAGTATATCACGTGCACGAGGATGACAAAATTTCCATGTGCATCAGCCCTAGGATATCCTCATGCATTTAGCTATCCCTTGATTTGGCTATGATAGTATTTTGACTTGCATTTTTGGAGAGTCTGATTCAACCAAATGGATGAGGAGGAGATCATATGGAGACCTTACCAGCTTATACCACAGTGGCTAGATGAGACTCGTCAAATGAGGAGATTGCAGATGGAAATATTTTTCATAGGAACACAAGTTTACATAGTATGACCTTTCTACTATGATCATGTCATGTGATAGTTTGGACAGGTCCAGATACAACCCATGGCACAACCCTTTTTTAGGAGATCAATACGGAGTGCTCCGAGGCCCAACAATGTTAGATGGTTCACTATTGATGATGTCTATAATGACTTCGATGATGATGCTCGTTATATGGCTCCAGTCTCTGATGTTGATGATGTTGGTACCATAGATGCCTATGAGGAGTGGTGGGTAGTATAATAGTCGACTCCTATTTTCCTGATGGATGAGTTGATAGGTGATGCAAGGACACTCCTAGATCAAGTAGAAGAGGAGGACGATAGAGCTAAGGAGTTATGCTTCAAGGATGTGTACATATTTGTAGATGTGATAGATGAGGAGTATGAAGAGGATGCAGATCCTAACTATGATGGCCAGGAGGAGCAGGATGAAGAGGAGGACAAGGAGGAGGAATAGGTAATGTGTGAGGGTGATGAGAAAACTGATGAGGATCTAGTAGGCCATGAGTGGGGAGAGTCATATCCTATTCATGTTACTAGATTGTGATCAATAGCTACATCAGGAACCAACACCTACAGTCATGGAGAGGATAAAACATCCTCAATGCCCCCTACACACGATGAGGTTGTCTTTACACAACCAACTAGAGAGCTAGGTGATGATATTTTATTTACTACCATGTTTTATGCTTATGCTTTATGTTTTAATTTTATGTCTATATATATATATATCATGATGTGTACTGATTATATTTATGATTTTTATCTTGCAGGAGCCGTGAGAGACCTTCATGATCTCTATCACTAGGTGGATATTGAGATAGTGCCCCATTAGTCTGTGAGGAGGTTGATATAGATTATGTACCCCCACCCATCATGGAGTGAGATCCAGAGCTGTTTGAGCCATACGTCGGACTATGGGTAGCATATGAGAGTATTAGGCAGTGTGCCCACCGAGCCAAGGCTAACAAGGATGGTCAATCATCTTGATCCCCAGCAAAGGTTGAGAGACTTTAGTCAGAGGTGGCCAGACTACACACATAGAGAGATCGTCTAATAGAGGATCATCGGGAGGCCCTTGGACAGGTACAGTGTTTACAGTATGCTTTGAATGTACTCGGAGACTCGCAATCATAATTGCATACCATTGTCTCATGATAGACCACCTCTAGAAAGATGCGAGCACCAGATCTTGAGGGATCTAGCAATCACATATCTCATTAGCATTGTATATATTGATGACATCTAAACAAAACTTTGATATATATATATATATATATATGATCATTTGATGTTTTGTTATTTATGTTTATGTGTTAAATGTTAAATGGAAATGCGATTGATTAAATAATATTTGTAAGACTATTTAATAAATGTCTCCATGAATTAACATTTTATGTGATCTAATTAAAAATTATTCTAGTTTCTCTTAGATGCAACATTGTGATTAAGTATGTTATGCTAAATGCACCTATGATCTAATTAAAGAACATTAAATGATATAAGGATCTAATCTAACATAACACACAAGATTATCTTGAATAGAATGAAACCTAAAGTAACCATCTAAAAGTTAATTTAAATAATTACTTTAGTATTCAAGACACACAAATAATTGTTTTTCAAGAATGAAGCAATGTGAGAGCACATAGAATGTCATCTAGTAACTCTAACACCACTACTTTATCATTCACACTATTTAATAATCTTAGACATAGTACCAGTGTAAATGCATAACATTGATAGGTTCTTGAAGAAGTGTTTCGTCCAATTTTGTTAACGTGTATGCACCAGAACTATAGCTTGCATTAATTATATAAGGTCCTAACCAATTCTAGGGATAAATTTTCCTTTATCAGTTGGGTCAACATTGACGTTACGTTGATTCTCGCATAACACCAAATCACCTTTAGTGAATGACCGAGGGATGACATTGTCATTGTAGCTATGCTGCTTTCTCCTAGAGCAAGCCTGAAGGTGCTCAAGAGTGGTGATGTGATGTTCGTTGAGCATTTCAAGCTGATGTAATTGTTGTTCTTTATAAGCATTATCATCAATAAGTCCTTGGAGAGTGATTCTTAATGTAGGAATCTGTAACTCTAAGGGAATTATTCCCTCGGTACCCTAGATGAGTTTATAAGGTGTAGTCCCTATGGGTAGTCTAACATTTGTGTGATAGGCCCATAGTGCATATGTTAACTATGTATTCGAATCCTTATTATGTTTGCTAACAATTTTCTTTAAGATCTGTTCAAGGGTTTTATTAGTTCATTCGGCTTGACTGGGTTAGATTGCGAATAGTAGGATATTAAAAAGAAATGGTGTATGTTAAATTTTTCCAAGAACTTCTTCACGTCATTATTCTTGAATGGTGTGCGATTATCGAAAACTAACGTGGAAGGAAGTCCAAAGTGACCAGTAATGTGTTCAAATATGAAACAACATATCACATTGGCTGTTGTTGAACAAAGTGGGATCAATTCTACCCACTTTGTGAAGTAATCTATTGCGGTGATTATGAATGTATTTCTAGTGGAGGAAGGTGGTAATATTTTTACAATGATATCCAAACCCCAAACCGCAAAGGGCCAAATAGGAACTTGAGCTTGAAATTCAGAGGTAGGAGCATGAATCAAATTGCTAGGTTCTTGACATTTGTGACATTTTTTATGTATGCAAAGAAATCTTGTTCCATATGTCTCCAATACTATCCTATGCATATTAGTTTTTGGACTAATGTTCTTCCTCCAAAGTGACCACCGCAAGCACGTAAATGAGCTTGTTCAAGTGCTATGAGGATTTCATATTTTTTTAGGCATCTAAGTAAGAGACCATCAAACGACCTTCAATACAACACATCAGCGAGGATTATATACTTAGATGCGAGTTTTCGAAAGCAAGCTCATATGTTCTTAATTTTCAGCTCAGGAAAGGTACCATATTTCAAATAATTAAATATCGTATTGTACCATTCACTCAAGTCTTCCATGGTTGTTGCTAATACTTCTTCTCTTTATCTTTGATTGATGGTTTCATAACTATATGCACAATGAAGGTGAAGTCTTTTGAAGGATCTTTATGAGATATAAGGGAAGCTTCACTTGCCATTGCATCCACATGCTGATTATCTTTTCGAGGGGTGTTGTCAATGGTAAATGATTCAAACTTCTCAAACAAATTCATTGTAATATCCTTGTATTTTGATAATTTTTCATGCTATGCTTGATATGTTCCATTTATTTATTTAATGACTAATTTTGAATCACCAAATATCTTAATGTCTCTAGTGCCCATAATTAAAGTGGCAAGCAATCCAACAAGTAATGCATCATACTCATAACATAGGAAGTTTAACCGATATGACAAGGGAATAGGCTCTCCTGTGGGTGATATTATCATAACCCCCACACCAGAGCTAGTTCCACACTTAGATCCATCAAAATATAATTCCCATGTATTAGCTTCAATTGTCAACATATTATTTTTGGGAAAAGAATCATTACTAGGTAACGCTAAAGGAGAAGGAGCATCAGCTAGTTGGTCGGTCAAGGATTGGCCCTTAACTACTTTTTGTGAAAAAAAATTAAGGTCAAACTTAGTTAACAACATCACCCACTTAGCTAAGCATCCTAATAAGTCTCTTTTAGTAAAAATATGTCTTAAAGGGTCAAATTTCGTCATCACGTGTATTTTAGCATTCAATAAGTAATGTCACAACTTACTCGTAGTGAATACAAGAGCCAAACATTGTTTCTCTATCATTGTGTATCACTTCTCATAATAAATCAATGTTCAACGAATGTAATAAATAAGATGTTCTTTGCCCTTTTCATCTTGTTGAGCCAACAATGCTACAAGAGCATGGGCTGATGCTACTGTATATAGGATGAATGGTTTTTTTTCCATAACAAGTTGTAAAACAAGTGGAGTGACAAGATATTCTTTCAAGCACTCAAAATCCTATTTACAATCCTCATTCGAATCAAAATGTACATCTTTCTTGAGGATATGTTTAAATGGTAATGTTCGATCCACTAAAGATGCTACAAAATAATAGATAGCTTGGATTCTTCCTTGTAAGGTGCATAATTGAGAGATGTTTCTAGGAGGTGGCATGTTAATTATAGCATCAATTTTCTTTGTGTCCACCTCAATGCCTCTATGAGATACGATAAAACCTAAAAGTCTTCCACTATCTACACTAATGAAACACTTTTTCGGATTCAATCTCATGTTGTATTTTTGCATTCGCTCAAAGAATATCATCAACATAGTCTTCCAAAATCTTATGTCTGTAATCGTGAAATATCAATGTCATCTCTTGTTGATATTTTTCACCTGCATTATTGAATCCAAAAGGCATCATTACCCAACAAAATGTTCCCCAAGCTATTGTAAATGTTGCTTTATATTGGTCTTGAGGGTTGATAAAGATTTAATTGTACATACAAAGAAAATCCATCCATAAATGACAACAAAGCATGTCCCATGATCGAGTCTACTATCATGTCAATATTAGGAAGAGGAAAGTCATCTTTTAAAGATGATTTATTCAAATCATGAAATTTTGTACACATCCTAATACAATTGTCAAGTCTTATGACTACAACAATGTTTGAGATCTAAGGAGAATAATCTATAGGTCTTATAAAACCATCTTCAAGGAGCTTTTCAATCTCGACTTTAACTAACACGACTATCTTAGGGTTAATTTTTTGAATCTTTTGTTTGATGGGCTTAGCATTTTCAGCAAGGACTATATTGTATGTTACAATCTTAGGGTCAAATTCTTGGCATATCTGAATAATTCCAAGCAAAAAGTTTGAGAAATTCATGAAGTAAAGTTGCATGGTCTTCTTGTTCTTCATCATCGAGGAACTTTCCTATCTTAATCACGTTATCTTCAATGTTAATATCCATCTGAATGCCCACTGTATCTCCTAAAGGAAGAGCATTTTGTTTCAAAAATTCAATGTTGTATTCTTCTTTGTTTATGTCAACTTCACTACTTTCTTATTTTCCATCTTTTTGCTTGGTACTAATCATAGAACATGTAAGTCGTTTCTTTTTAAGGGGAGTAAATGTTTTATCATAAACTCCTAGCATTTCTTTCAAGGATTCATGATCTTCAAAATACTCCAATGATGCTTCACAAGTTGTATCAATCAATTTTGGATGCTTCAGGATGAGAGTTGTTTTAGGATTACATATGATGGTGTTGATGTTTATTGAGAGTCTTTTCATTTCTTGCATAATCTTAGAATGGAAATATCCCAAACCACTTTTTGTCTCTTGCATATTAGGTTCTATAGGAGAAAAATTACCTTGTTCTTTCTTACCACATACTTTTCCACTATAACCAAGTTGTTTCATGAACTCATAGCCTTTTCCATAAAGTTTTTCCATCTATTTCGTGTTTGGTGGTTGTTGATAATCTATCTCATCAAAGTTTGTTGTATAACTTGTTTCTTCTTATAGGGTGGATGAGGTAGATGCTTGTTATTTTTCTTCTGAATTCTGTGTTGAAATTACCTTTTGTTGTTCTTGCTTTTCATCTTCTTTATTTGTGATTATGTACTCTCCCATGAACGAGGGTGTGAATTCTACGGAACCCCAATCATCATCCAATAATTTTGACACCTTTTCCATCTCTTATTTTTCCTCTTTCATAGGTTCTATGTTTGATGTTGGAATTAATGTGCTTAGAGGAATTATTATTCCTTTTTCAACTTTTAAGCAACTTTCAAGCTCGAGATCTATTTCAAATTGGTATACCTTGTTGTTATAGACATAATTCATGATACGATGAATAGTCGAAGGTACCACATGCATCTCATGAATCTAAGGTCTTCCTAAAAGAAGATTGTATGAAAGGTCATGAGGCATAACATGAATAGGAGTTTGTAAGGTAGCCTTTCTGATTGTAATAGGTAAAGTAATCACACTGAACGATTACTTTCCTACATTGTTAAATCCTCAAATCGATAAAAATTTAGGTTCAATTTTTAATTTTTCCATGCCCAATCTATCTAAAAGGTTCACACTGCACACATTAAGGGTTGAGCCATTATCAACAAGGGTTCTTTTTATTCTTGTTCTATTAAATTTGGATATTATCATGAAGGCATCATGTCTCTTTCTCATCTCCAAGGGAGGGAGCTCATGTTGATGAAATGTAATGTCTACATGAACTATATTCATTCCTTGTATTAGAGCTACCACATCATTTGCATTTGTATTAGGAGGGATCACAACTTGTTGTAAGGATGTTGGAAGCATGGTGTGATAATTAGGAGAGTTTTGAATTAAGTTTCATAGGGAAATATTTTCATGAGTATTCTTAAGTTGTTCAACAAGATCATACTCCTTCCCACTATGTGAAGGCAAACAAGGAGCACTAGGAAATATGGGATTAGGAAAAGGTAAGGTTTTCAAAGTTGTTTGTTTCAATTGCATATTTTTTTGAGTGTTATATGTATGAGCAATGGTATTATGACTTGATTGGTGCAAAAAATTGTTCTTAGGTGGTTCAAGAGTGTAAATAGGTTTTTTTTGAGTTTGAGGTGCATAAAGGATAAGTTAAGGTTTAATCACATTAACATCTCTTGGTTTTGGTTTGTCATAAAAAGCCTTATTGGATGAACTTTGTGAGATGAAATCCTCAAGGGATTCATCTAACACGTCAAAGTCATCACTACTAAAAGGCTTGAAGGTTAGGTTAACTTGGAAAAAGAGATTTGACATAGTCAAATAACTATACTTTCTTTAAGTGGTTTAGTTGTTTGATCTTGTTTTTGCTTTTGTTTTCTAATGTATGCCAAATGTAATCTAATCTAATTGAACTATGAACTAAAGCTAAAAAAAAAAATCTAATTCTATCCACAATTGCAATGAATGTAAATTATGCTACTTCTAATGATTTGAATGTAACAGAAAGTATGCAAACTGAAACAAAAATATTTTAACAACAAACAAAAGCTCATAAACAAGAACTTTAACTCTATAAAATGCAGTTTAAAATTTGCACTAGGTCTAATTTTCCCAGAGGGGCGTGTGAGTCCCAGTGAGGGTTTTATTCAAAATTTTCAAAAAAATTTAATTAATTTTATGAGTTTTATGTTGTTTGATCTGTAACCTAAGTGCACATGCAAATTTTGTATGATTTTCAATGATATAAGATGAAAAAATGTAAGTTGTATAAACTTTCACTAATGCAAAATTTGAAAACTGTAGAATGTCAATTAATTAATGCAAACCCTAATGCAATGTTAAAGCAAGATCTAGGATGATGACACACTACAAATCAGAATTATAATTCCCTAATATGCAAGTTCACCAAAATGAAACAACAAAAAATGGGGGAGGAGATGCTATTATATGGTTTAGGACATAGAGCATACCCACTTTCCAATTATTTCATTAAAGGGTAACCATAGAGATCTCAATGCAAAGGAGAAAGAGATCTTGCAATAGGGTTGTCCTATGGGATGATTCTAAACTAATGAGGGGTTCACCACCAAGCTAAGGCTTGGAAAGATAAATGCAATGTAAGATGAAATGTTTAAACCTAATATGATGAAATGACTTACCAAATGACCTAGAAATGTATGAAAAACAAAATAACAAGCTATAGGATGGAATGTGTGCACCTAGGAATCTGGAGATGATTGAATGGAGCTCTGAAACATTGTAAATCCTAACTTTAATGTTGAGTGGGACTCATATGCCAAGTTGGGTGAATCAGTCCCAAAACTGGGTTTCTCTACAGGAACGTGAATTTGGAAAATGGGTATGTGAATTTGCAAATATCCTGAAAAGAACCTATAGTGGGAGTCATTCGCCACTTATGGTGAATCAAAGTCCCATTCCACTTTTTTGGGGAATTCAAAGTTCATATGTATTCTCCAATCTCTGCACTTTTCTCCCAAATTGATTTTCAAAACTGAATCTGTAAAAATTCTTGCAAAATAGAATATAGACTTGATTTTCTTATAGGGGGTTTGCCTTAGTCAAACCCCTAGTTTGGTAATTAAACCTTAATAGAAACAATGAAATATGCATGTAAAAAGTAATGTAAACCCTAACCTTAAGTGTGTCTAAGATTAGGAAATCTGAAAAGCAATGCATTCCTATTCTAATGTGTAAGAATGAGATGCATGAATCAAATATGACAATGAATGACTCACTTTGAGAGATCTCTAATCACTCGAATGAGCCTCAATAATGCTTGTACCTTCCCTAGGTTGAATGTAGAGTGATAATGGAGGATGTAATCACTTAGGAAACAAGTCATTAGGCTTGGATTGATGGCTAGTTGCATCTTCCCAACCTAGAATCCATCATGATTCACCATAGACAACCATGATCAACCCTTCAAAATTCTAGATCTATAATGAAAGTGAGCTTTAAGACCTGCAAAAACACTTTAATATTGCTCCAAGACTTCAACTTTGCTTACTTTTGAAACTTGAATGCTTGAAGACTTGGTATGCTTGGATCTTGAAATTGCTCTTTAAAATGCTTGGTTAGATGAAAAAATGACTTAGAAGCTTGCTTATATAGGCATTAACACCTAATTTACCATTAGTTAGATCTCAAAAGATGACATCAACCAAAAATTTGAATTAAAAAGGTGATTTTCCAACTCAAACCCTAAAAAAGCCCCAAATGGGACTCATTCACCCAAGTTGGTGAATGGGTCCCACCTAGGGGGAGTCATTCACCAAAGGTGACAAATCAGTCCCACCCTAGATTTTTGGGGTCAGTGTTCAATTTTTTTGATGTTTTAGATGATTTTGTTGGGTTTTTTGCTAAAATAAGCCCTGGGATCCGAAATAATGGGTCTTAGGGGCCTATTAATGATGATTTAAAGGGTAATTAATGCAAGGGTACCAAAATAGGTCCAAATTAGGAAAGGAATTGTACTATCTCCAAGAAGGGAGTACAATTTATGTTGCCACAATTTTTATCCATGCTTTCAGTTTATCATATGTTTCTTGATAGAGTTCATGCACAAGTAAGAATTCCTCGATGATCACATTCTCTCCAAAAATGAGAAGAATTAATATCCCATTAGTGGGCTTGTCATTGATTCAGTTGGCTATGTAAAGAGGACCATCATGTGCATTTCTAATAATGTCTTTAGATGAGAAAGCAATGTCAAGAGGCTCCGTAGTTCAACCCTTATGAGATTGAGTTTCGATCAATGCAATCAAACCTTTTTCAATAGTATCCATAGGACTTTGTTCAATATTATCCATAGGATTTTGTTGAATTGCATCCATGTTCTCATCATTTGTCTTAACATTCATCACATCATTCTTTGTAGTTTCACTAGCTTTGAAAAATGAAATATTATGATTAGGTATAGGGTTGGTAAAGATTTGGATGTTTTTGTTGGGAGGGGCAATGTACTTATTTCCTTGATCATTAACGCTACAAACTGAAAGTTAACCAGAATCAATGAGGTCTTGTACAAGATATTTAAGACAGTTACAATGTTATGTGGCGTGTCCATTTTGTCGGTGATAATGGTAGTAAGCATTTGATCTAAAATTCAAAAGTAAAGGCTTATTATTATTGGGAGTTTTAATGGGAGGAAAGGTGATCATTTTTTGTTCTAGAAGTTGTGAAATTATGTTATGGAGGGTATCAGGTAAGAGAGTGAATTTCCTAGTCAGATCCCCAAATGCGAAAGGAGTTTTCTTCCTTATAGCTGCCACTTGGGAATCAACATGTTGAGTTGTTTGTTGAGGGGGATTAAGTTGAAGGAATCCTTTATTCCATTTCCTATAAGGTTCGTAATTGTTTTGGTTTGTGGACTCAGACTTCTCAGGTTGGCTAGAAGTGGGTTTTGTGTCACTAAGTTACTAACTGAGTTTTGATAATCATGGAGGGCAACACATAAGTGTATGAATGAAGGAAATTTCATCATGGTAAGCTTATCTTGTATCTTATTTTGAAAGTTCTCAATGAACATCTATTTAAGGTGAGGATCAGGTATCTTTACATCGATTTTGGAATAAAGCGATTGGTAGTGTGAAATGAAATCAGTAACTTTTTCATCATCTTGTTGCTTACATCTCATCAAATCAGCTAAGGTCATTTTAGGAGTCATGTGCACTTGGAAATGGTTTATAAAGGCTTCAAAAAGTTCATTGAATGAACGAATTGAGTTTTTTGGTAATGAGGAAAACCATTCTAAGGTAGTATCCTTCAAGGATCTAGGGAAAAGCTTAGCCAAGAGCTTATCCTTAAGGAAAAAATCACTACACAATGTGGTATAAGCAGAAAAATGGTTAGAAGGATCTCCTTTCCGCCCATATTTCTCGAATCTAAGGATCTCTATACCTTGTGGTATTGGTGTTCTCAATATCTCCAAGGATAAGGGATTGATTTTGACATAGTATGTAGGTTGACCATTTTGATTTTGGTTTATGGTGGAAACTTGTTTTTAGAGGGATGAAATAGTTTGTAAAAGTTGGTTTATGATGACATCACTATTTGCATTATGAGATAGAGGTCAATATGGTGGAGGTGTATATGTTTTCGAAGGACAAGTGACTGGAATGCTTACGTGAGTTAAAGTGGTAGGAGATATGATGTATGATGCCACAAAGGTAATATGAATACTAGCAGAAATACCCAAGGTAGGAATGACATTACTAGTAGCTTGCATTGTTGTTGTAACTTGAGGGTTGTTATAGGTAGGAATAGAGGCAATGGTTGTGAGAGGAGGAATTTGGGTTCCTCCTTGGCTTTGGATATTGTTTGAAGGTTGAGCACCACTAGTAAGTTTACCAAAAATCGGAGCTAGGTTACACACAAGTTCAACTCCCTCTTCGTTTTCAATCATGTGGTGTATGTTATCTATAGTAGGGATAGAAGTGGTTGAATTTTTTTCAGTACTTACTTTATTGTGTAGGTTTGCTAAGTCTTCATGGATTTGGATTATATTTTCTTATGAAATACTAGCAATCATTATCTCAACATTTGTCACACTACTTGAAGGAAAAGAGTTGTTAAGGGTATGGTCAATACCTAGTGAACTAGTGTCAACACTATTAGTGAAAGAGATAGATAACCCAAGGTCCACAATGATTATGTTATCATGGGATGACATGAGTCTCAAACTTTGTCTCACTATAGTATGAGCAATGGGACACCAAGTTGTAAAGCTCATGCAAGGGGTAATCATTGAAATACAAGATGCAATGAACACAAGATAAATGTTATTTTATAATTCTGATTCAAATGAAATTAAGCTAAGTACACTAAAATGAATGAAATAGAAACTATGTAAATTGAACCAAAAATCTAACAACAACAAACTAAAGCACAAAAATAGAGTTTTTAATGCTAGAAAATGTAGTTTAAAATATGAAACAGTACTAAATCACCCAGAGGGGCATATCAGTCTTAGTCAGAGGTTTTCAAAGATCTTAATGTTGAATAAAATTCACCATAGAATACCCAAAAATCAGCCAAAACCACCTATACTAGGACTAAATCACCCAAAGGGGCGTATGAGTCCCAAATTAGGGTTTTTTGCACCATTTTCAGAAAATTGTATGTGAAATTTATGTTTTCTATTCTAAATAATGTCTTAGAGACTAAGTACAAATATAGATTTCAGATGAAATTCAATGATGCAAGAGGTAAAACTGCAACCTATATGCACTTTCACTAATGCAAAATTTCAAAACATGAGAATGCAAATTAACTAATGTAAAATTGAATGCAAAGTTAATGCAAGCTAGATCTAGGATTATAATAAACTCCAAATCAGAAATAGGATGTTCTAAATGCAGGTTCACAAAAATGTAACAATATAAATCAAGTGCCCCACCTTTTAGGAGATGCAACATAAGGATATGAGTCCTATTTCACTATTTTTTCAATCAAGGAAACCCTAGAGATCTCGATCCAATGATAGAATGGAGGAAAGAGATCTGCTAAAGGTTTTCCTAGTGTATGTTTAAAGACTAAAAAGGGGTTCACCACCAAGATAAGGCTTGAAAAAAAAAGTAATATGCAAGATCTAATGACAAAACCAAATGATGTGCAAGACTTGAATAGATGACCTATAAATGAATGCAAATCAGAATGATTTAAATTGATAAATCAGAGAGGTGCACCTAGAAACTTGTAGAAGTGTGAATGAAGACCTGAAATGCTAAAAATGTTGAATTTAATGCAAATCAAGAATCATATGCTAGGTTGGGTGATTTAGTCTCAGTTTAGGGTTTTTGGGTAAGAACAAAAATATGGTAGTGACAAGTCTGGAACTCTTGAAATCTAAAAATTTGACTATAGTGGGAATCATACGCGAGAAGTGGCATATCAGTATTGCTTGGATTTTTTGGAGGATCAAGACCTGAATCTGCGCTTCAATCTCTACTCTATATTCTCAACCTAATTTTTAGATATGAGCTAGTAAATTATGCTCTATATGTGTCTTTTAGTGATCTTGTAAACAAGGTGACAACTTTGACAACTTTGCACACTTGACTACTTTTCTCCAATATTTCTCTTCAATATGTATTCAACCTAGATCTCTAAATCATACACTAAAGAGAGGGAAAAATGTAGTTTTGTTAGTAGAAAGGGTTTTTCCTTGGTCAAACCCCATTTAGGTAATCAAACCTTGAAATAAAATGAAATGGAAAGGAGGAATGATGAATGAAAAAAATGATATGTTGCAACTCATCAAATCCTAGAAATAAAGTGCTACAAACATGTATGAAATGGCTCCAAAGGATGTGGATCTGTACTCTTGGTTGAATGATAAGAATCTTGACTTGAATGATTGCTTGAATCATGAAACCCTACATCACAAATGTTAGCTCAAAAATAAACATGTTGCATGGTGACTTTGACATGATACTTGATACTTGAATGATGCTCTAAAACATTTGATAATCATCCCTTGGATGCTCTTGAATTATCTTGTAAACACTTATATGCTCTTGTGAACTCAAATTTTCTATAAGGAATGCTCTCATGAAAGTCTTATGAGAAAATGAGTGAAATAACCTTGTATTTATACTTATTTATGCCAAATTTCTTGAAATTACAACACTACAAGTCAACATTAGATCTAGGAGAATAAAATCTCACCAAGAATTTGAATTTAATTTAGATTTAAGCCACACATGACTCATACACCAGAAGTGATGTATGATTCACATTAGGCTAAGCTTTTGGACACATTTTTCAAGAAATGCTTAGATTAATGTGAAATTTAGATTGGGGCCCCAAAACTTATATGGGACCTATAAGCCTAAGGTGGCGTATGAGTCCTAGAGCACTAAATCTAGGCCATACAATCGAAAAAAACATGGATTATGATTGGATGTTGGTAAATTTCTAGATTAGTCTTGAAAAGATGTATTAATTAAGGCTTGTGGATGCAAAATTAGTCCAATTAAGGCATAAAGAAGCCCAATTTATTACTAAAACCCTAGTTTTGTATGAAAGTGTAAAGGTACACTTTACAACACCCTAAATAAGGAACAAATAGGTTCATTTAGTTTACAAGGGCCAAAGACCTAATGTGAATGTGTTAAACACATTACAACACTAAATCATGGCAACATTAAGCTTAGTTTAACAAGGGCCCAAAAAAATGCGAAAATGTAAAGGGATACATTTTCCATGATTACAGTTTGAAAGACACGTGTCAATAATCTCATTTTTTCCGCCACAATATCTTCCCTAGTAGTAGAGTTTTTAGGAGAACAAAAAACTAGATGTTCATGAAATTCCAAAGCTGACCTTCTAAAATTACTTCATCACAAGTTAGAGAGTTATCAATAGTTGGATTTTCTTGTTTATCAATGATGGATTTTTCTTGTTCAATAAGGTTTTTTCTAGGGGAAGAGGGACAAATAGGACTCTCATAATTCTCATTTGTTTGATCTTCTAACACCAAAATATATTGTTCACAAATAGGAGAGATATTAGGAGAAGAACAAGTATGAATATCATTGTTATCTATGATTACATTCCTTTGTCCTATAATGTCTTAAAAAATAGCAGATGTAGGGGAAGAAAAGTAAATAGGGTTTTCATAGATCTTAAATATTTTATCATCCAATTCCAACATTTCCTCCTCACAAATAATGTGATTGGACCATGATTTCTTACAATTGCATCCTCTTTCACTATAACATTCTCATAAGTGGGGAAGATATTGGGAGATGAATGTAGACTAGTTGAAGTGGTATTTAGGTAGGTTTCATTGGTCTCTTGTTGTGTTAAATGTGATCACCATGATTACTGTTGATAATCAAAGCTTATGCCTCTCTAACAGCCTTATGGGAAATTCAGCGAGTGGCGAACCAATTTGTGCCTCACTGAATACCTAAGGGATTTTTATAGAAAGCTGACTCTTCTTTGAGTTGGGAGAAAAGGTAGAAGGAAATGTAAATATAAAACATGAAAATGGTGATGCACCAAAGCTTTTACAACATTTAAAACTTCAATTATTTTCCTATGAATGATATAATAGACACTGAATGCCACAACCCTTCATTGTTGGGAAGAGAACGAGCAACAAAGGCTAAGTAAAAGCATAGTGCAGTCTTTCAAATCTCCCCATGGGAAGCATTCACTAAGGTCTGATCAAGCATAAAAAGCTCCAAAAGTTAATAGAAATATCCAAAAATTGTAGAAACCCTTTCTCTTTTTACAACATAATATGGAAAAACAACAATCCTTAAAGAAAATGGAGAAGTTTAAAAGGCATAATCCAATTTCTGAATTAGATCATATAAACCTACAACATGAAAATCAACTACTCGAACTATCAAATTAAGTTTAACATAGTGTTTTATCATGAAAAAAAATATAAAGAAGGAACTTGACAAAGGCCATAACATGCATAGTTTCAAAGATTTCTTCTAAACATATCATAATTAAATATCAAATGAACTTATAAACAAAGGTCAGATGTCAATCTAATTATAGTTTTGAGTTAAAACAATATAACTTCCTAGAGAATAGTAATGTTCTATAAACTTTCAACTTTTTAAAATATCTCTCAAAATTAAGGAAAACTAAAAGAGCTTTCCAAAAACTTTTTTTTTTCATGTTGTCGCATGTTATTTATAGTTGGAAAAAGAGAACACTATCGGTAACATTCCAAAAGAAAATATTGCCAGATGCTTGCATCTGATAGATTACAATCTAATTGTAGATATTTGATTAGACCATTACAATCCTTGCTCATTAATTCCAACTACCTCATTAATGTCCCTTAGATATTTAGCAAAGATTTCAATCAGAAGAAAATCAGATCCTAGAAGATAGCCTCAAAAAATATGATCGACCAATCACATAGATTGATGAAACCAACTCGAAGGTTCCAACCCAAAAGAAAGAAAGACCCAGCATACTCCAACAAAATCCATCCAAAGAGATCACTCCTTAAAATCATAACTTTCCCAAAATGAAGAGATGACATGTCGAGTGGGCAGGGAATCTTAGATTTATGAAAATAGCCTTAGAGAAAATTCTTGCCGAGATGACATGTGCCCAAACTTGCTCCCGAAAGGAAGATGATAAAAAAAAGCCACGTAGCCACCACGTGGTGTATTTCATGCCTTTCAGAACAACCTTTTTCTCTAAGGGCGGGTTCATCCTGAAGCTGAAACATATATAAGAGCCAAAAACCCAAAGAATATTAAGGGAAAATTTTCTTTACAATTACCTATGGTTGTGTCCTCTTGTTCAGCAATGTCTTTCCCAATAAGATAGGTAGGGAGAGAAATAACAAGGAATATCAAAAATCTCATTGATTGGTTCTTCTAACACCAAAATATCTTCTTCACAAATAGGAGAGATATTAGGAGAAGAACAAATATGATTGTTCTGATTTCCCAAGGTTGTATTTTATTTCACTAGACTAATCTCACTCATAGGAGAAATACTAGGAGAGGGATCAATGATGAAAAAAAGAGAGGGGAGAGGAATTCATATTCATATTCACATAAAAAAAGTTTCTTACAGTACTAAATAAGATCTGAAAATAGAACATCAAGTATGATAACCACAAATTTTTGCAATGGAAACATGATGTAATAATTGCCTTATAAATTTAAAATGTAACAATGATGGAGCAAAGATGCGAAATGATAATGCAATTTTTAAATTTAGAGCATGATAATTGATTGATTATGCTATGTAACAATCTAAAAATGAAATGTTGTAAATGCCATTTTGAAATTAAAAAATACAATAAATGGACCAAATTAAGCTAGATCTAATGAAATGAATGAAACATAAGATCAACAAACTGGAATAGTTATCTAACAAGAGAAAATAGAAACACAAAAGTGATGTTTTTAAGGTTGTAAAAGGTAGTTTTAGGTTTGGTCTAGGACTAAATTGCTCGGATGGGTGAATGAGTCCTAGTTAGAGTTTTTTGAAGGTTCAAACAGTGAAAAATAAACATCACAAAATTCCCAAAAATCTAGGAAAAACACCTATATAGGGACTAAATCACCTAGATGGGAAAATGAGTCCCAATTAGGGTTTAAAGCTTATTTTGATAGATTTTTAGGTGTTTTCTAATGATTTTGAGATTCAAGTCGACTACAGTAGGTTTCAGTTTCAATTTTTTGTAAATGTAATGTAAAACACAAGTTGAAAATGTGACAAAATGATGACCTAAAAGACCTAGTTTGATATAGAATTTTATGTTTAAATGTTGAAATTCAAGTTAATATGATGTATATGATATGCAATATGACTGATTTTTTTGTATTTTTTTAGATTTAAAGAATACAAACAATTCAATTCTAAAACCCTAAATGAGATGTAAACTTGAATGCAAAATAAGACACCCTAAATGAGATGTTATTCAATGTAAATGAATGCAAATGAATGGAAGATATAAATATAGGATGTAAAGGACTCCTAAAATCAAAAAACTACAATGTTCAAAATGTCAGGTTCACCAAAATGAATCGAAGGAAATAGGTTTCCACCTTATGAGAGATCGAACTAGGGGACCCATTTCACTCTTATTTTATTAGGAAACCAAGATCCCTCAACAAATTGACTTGATTGAGGGATGGAATAGGGTTAGGATGGTTTCCTTAGGTGTGATTAAAGAGGGGTTCACCAATAAGAAAATCCTTAGAAAGATGAAAATGAAAGCAATATGCAAATATAGTTATGTGACCTGTAAAATGGAATTTGAAAGCATGTAATCAGACTGATAAAAAAAATAAAACATAGACTTGTACTTGGAGAAATGAAGATGACCAAGCAAGGCCTGAAAACCCTAAAAATTCTTGCTTTTAAGATGTACTAGGACTCATACACCAAACTAGGTAGTTTAGTCCCAATCTAAGGTTTTTGGGCAGGATTTGGAATCTCTCAGTGACTGATTTGGATCTACTCAAATATGGTAAAAAGGAAATACTAGGACTCATACGCATAGATTGTTGCAAAGTGTCCCAAAAAGGTGAAAAGTGTCCTATGAGCATAATTTTGAACTAAAACTTTGTGAGCCTCTGAAGATGGATTAGATAAGCACTTTCCCATTGGTTTCATATAAATAGGTTAGATATATTGCTCTATATTTGAGTTTTCATGAGCCTTGACAAATTTTTATGACAACTTTGACAACTTTTTCAACTTTGTCATTTTGGTACTTCTGAAGGCTTCAAATCCCCTTTTTCTTCAAACTATAAACCTGCAATCACACATCAAGGAAGAGAAAAATGTAGTTTTGCTAGGGAATGGGGGTTTTCCTTGGTCAAACCCCATTTTGGTAATAAAACCTTAATGAGAAATGAAGCATGAATGAAATGAAACATGAAACATAAGAAGAAATAATAGAACCTTGTTTGGAACCTTGTGGATCTACAAACAAGTATGAAGGGGCCTCAATGTATGCAGATCTTGATCTTGATTCTTGACGAAAGATAATTCTTTTGAATACTTGAATTGATCTTGACCTATACATCACAACATTAGCTCAAAACCACATGCATGATAATGGATCTTGAATTGTTGCAATAATGTTCCTCAAATCTGCCTTTGAATTCTCTTGATCATAAACTTCACTATAGGAATGATTCATAGTATTGCTTAGGTGAAATAATGATTCAAAACCTTAGTTATATAGGCATTCTATCTAATTTACCATTTAGTAGATCCCACATTTTGACATTCATAAAATTTGAATTTAAAACCCTGATTTCCTGCTTAAAACACTAAAAAGGGGCCAAATGGAACTCATTTTCCCAAGGTGGTGTATGGGTCCCACCCTAGCTTTTCAGGTGAAGGAAATGTTGAGAGGTTATAAAATTAAATGTATTTGTTGAATATGTTAGAATTTCTATTGAAATAAGCCTCAAGATGCATAATAAAGGGTCTTAGTGGCTGATTGATGATGATTTAAACATCATAAATGCAATAGGGGCCAAAAATTAGTGTGAAGATAGACTAAATTAAGGAAAAATTAGGTCCATTTATTTTAAAAGGGCCCTAAAATTAATGTGAATGTGTAAAATACATTACAACACTAAATCAAGGCAACATTAGGCTCATTTTAATATTAGTTATTCCCAAATTAAGTGAGGAAAAGGGATAATTTTTTCATCACTAAAGTATCGTTGTATTGTTCCTTGAATATCAAATCAATAAAATCAAGCATTTTGCCAAAATTTGGTATTAGAGACAATATGTGATCTTGTATCATGTTAGATGTTGATGGTGGCAAAAAGAACTGGTGTGAGAGGAAAAAAGGGAATTTAAAGGAATGACATAGACCTGTAATGATGATGATATGATTTATGTGTGATTATAGACCCATGATGAAATCAATTAGAAAGAGAAGAAGATTAGCTAGAGATAGACTAAAATCGATATCTGGTTGATGGAAGATAGCATAAGGAGAAAGCTACAAAGTTTTGAGTAGTGAATTAGAAATCATAGTTATGTCTGGAGGTCAATGTTGTGTGCCAAATTTATTCCTGCCTGAAGCACTCATGCACCGCCTACAATAATTCTCTTCCTTGGAGGACTGCTCCTAGTAGCATGGTCTAAATCAACTCTGTACTAGGTAAGATAATATGATGATTTCCCTTTGAATGGAAATGAAAGGTGGATGAATAGAATTTGGTGAAGCAATTGTATATTTAGTTTGAAAGGATGTAGGACCCAAGTTGGAGATGCATTCCCAAAATGTTGATTTATTTCAAGAAATTTGGAGTGAATTCAAGAGCCCTAGTGAGCATACACACCATGCCCTTCAAATATAACCATTATTTTGTTGACTTTTCCATGTATCACTCTGCAATGTTTAAGTCACTTATATGAAGGACTATACTAAACTATGCAATAGATGACACCATGCTGTGGATAAATTTGGTGTATATTTCTACAAGTCTGGAGTGCGGACTTAGTCCCGGGGAGAGGAAGTATTTGAAAATATTAATTTCATGGAATAAGGTTAGTGTTATGCATATGATTGATATAGTTATAAAATATTTTCTAATGATTCAATCACTGTAAATATTCACATGACTATTTAAAGTGACAGTTGAAAGATAATTAGTCATTTACTATATATGAGATTATAGTTTTGGTTGCATCTACTCAAATGGTTAGTTTATTGTTGTTATTCATTTTTTTAATGATGATTAATATCTTATTATGAAGATTGTGAGTGATTGGTGATTTCTAGTTTAGAGATTCACATTGGTGAGTCAGTTATCGATCATGTGATCACACATAATATTTGTTTTGACTGAGTTTTTGGAAAGTGTTTACCTATGGTAGGTAAGGATATCAATAGAGACAATTACATTCCTTTAGTGGAAGCCTTGAAGTATGGGTTTATCAATGGAGTGATTGATCAATAGTTTATTGTATTTGTTACTCTATCAAAGGTTACAATACTTCCTCTAGTGCTATTTTTGGTGGATTAGTACTTGGAGCCATTATTAGAGGTTGGTGGCATTGAAGGATGAAGAAATTTCCATCATCTCAAGTAAACTTCTCACTTTGAGATGATGCTTTGGATAAGAAGCATTTTTGGCTTTAATTTTTGTTTTCCTTGTTGTTGCTGACATATTTGAAGAATACATATATTGTGAAGTTTTGTTTTTGGAGACAAGTAAGGGGTTTGTTGTAGAGCTCAATATGGATAGTTTTCTACCAAGCTTACGAGACTGTGATCAAGAATTATACCCTTCTGAAGGTCATCTAACAACTTGTTGGAGCGATGTGTTTGGAGAGCTCAATGTGGATTGTTGTCAAATAATTCATGAATGTATGATTCAAGAGTTCAGGAGAGGAAGAACTTAGGAATTCAACTTGAAGATATGCCTTTTTTAGGGTTATGAGGCAACTTGATGGAGTTCCACTTGATTTAGGATTTTTTTTTCAAAAGGAAAATCTTCTCAAGAATGTATCCATATTTTTGGTAATTGGCAAGTTTTGTTATGTAAGCCTTAAGGGGGGGTCCCTTGGCAAGGTGATTTTGTTGTTTCAAGAACAATGTAATAAGGGGAAATGTTATCATAATATTGTATTACATGTTTAATGAGATTGTTAACAAGTTAGTGTTAGTTGCTAATGGGTATTATAGTTTACCTATTTCAGTTAAAATTTCTTATGCAATTGCTTGCTTTATCCCTTGTATAATTGATTTGCATTACATTGAATAAATTGATCAGTCATTTTTCCAACAATTATTACATTGCTAATAAATTAGCTATGGTGTTTGCATCTATGGTAGTTACATGGATCCATCAAAATCTATGTAAATTTCATGTTTCTCCTATAATTCTCCTTTATATTGTATCTATTCCTATAATGTTTGCATTACATTGAATACAATCAATCACATTCACCAACACCATCATACTTCCTTGTTTATTTTTGTTTATATATTTCTTGTTTTTAATGCATTTCTCTTCAAAATAACCAGGATGATGTTGGATATTGTGGATGTGTTTCTTATATGTGGTTGTCATTGATGTCAACACTAAATTGGTGTATTGAAGGTTGTATATGTTGAGGATATTGAGAAAATTGTTAAAAGAAGTGTTCCAGGTTCCCAGTGGAATTGTGAAGGTCATGAAGGTGTCTTGTTCTGTACATTGAAGATCAGTTCTTTTGATTTAAAGGTTTTTCTACTGATTGTATCTAGTTCATCCACTAGAAGTTTTAGAGGTCTGCATGAAGGTTTGATCATTTTGTGAACAGTTGTGTTTTGACAGTATTTCTCTGGATTATGTCAGTATTCTAGATTGAATTTTATGTGTTTATGTTGTTTTGGATATTTATTTGTTAGTTCTTGTTGATGTTGGATGCTTCTAGATCATGCTCTATCTTTGTAGTACATCCACATTGATTGGTGTACTCACAGTGGAATATTTTTCTCTATATGTTATGTTTTTCATGTTCCTAGGCGACATGTTGATGGTAGTGTCTTGTGGATCTTCAAGGTGAAATTAATTGAGGTATTTTTGTGTTGGAATTGTTAATTTGGGTATCCACTATGTTGTGGTTGACCTTGGTGGATTCACATTGCAAATTTATTTGTAAATTCAAGTCGACATTGAAAATATGTTTTCTATCCCTGGTTGACTAAGTTGGTGTAATCTCATGTTGCATATATATAAGACCGATTGTTTAATCAGTGTAAATTAATCTCAAAGTGCTTTGTATGATCTCATTTGATTGTAGAGTAGAGTCTGAAGAATATTGAGCAAAGTGTGAAGAAGTTGAGCGAACAGTGAAGAAGATTTTTCTATGCTTAACTGGAACTATAATCAGGCTTGTGTAGAAGCTATTTTCTCATTTCACATTTTGGATGGTCTTAATCCAAACTCCTTTTGGACAGTGATTCCTCTTGTGTATTTGAGCAGTGAGCTCTAGGCAGTGTGCTTGAATGCATGTGCATTCCCCTTATTTCTCATTATACTTTTAATAGGGTATAATATTGTGGACTAACATCGACTGTGTTTTTTCCCTTAATAGGGTTTCCAAAAAAAAATCTTGGTGTTTTTTGTCTCTCTGATGTGCTAATTGTTTATGGTTTATTAATATTTCATTAGATCTGAGATTAGCTTAAGTAAAGTTAGAAGAAGTTTAAATATTTTGTGGAAACTGATTCACCCCCAGCTCTTAGTTGTTTGTCCTTGATTTTCCAAAAATTGGTATCAGAGTAGGTTCCTCTGAAGAAGTTTACAAGCTTGAGGTGATCTAAGATGGAATCATACAAGAAGGATAGTCCTAGATTTGATGGAACTAACTACTCATTGTGGAAAGCTAGCATGGAGTGTCATTTCAAGTGTATTGGTGAACCTTTCCAGAAAATTTTACAAAGAATAGATATTTTATTCCTGCAAGTGGTCCTTCCACTCCTGATGAAATCAAAGAGGCCGAGTATAATGTCTAGGCCATGGAAGCTTTGCTAAGTGCTCTAAGAAATTCAAAAATGACAAATGTGTTAGGTCTAAAGACAACTCATGAGATGTGGACAAAGCTGGAAACTTTGTATGAAGGAGATGTACATGTGAAGATGGCTCAGCTACAGAGTTTGAAAGGTAAATATGAAAATCTGAAAATGGGCGAATATGAAAATATTTCTTCTTTTATGCAAAGAGTAAATGAACTAGTGATGGGCATTAGATGTGCTAGTGGTATCTTGGAAGAGGAAGAAATTGTGGCTAAGGTGCTCAAATCATTTCCTCCCTCCTACAAAGCAAAGGCTCATGCTATTGAAGAAACCAGATCATTGATGAATGTGACAAGGGATACACTGATTGGAAAAATTGCTACCTTTGAGTTGAGCGAATTTGGTGATTATGTTCCTAAGAATGAAACTACATTTAAGGCTACTGTATCCAAAAGAAACGATCAAAGATATGATCCGAGAGAGATTTCTTGAAAGACATTCAAGTATGAGGAAGAAATGAAACAACTTGAAGATGAAGAAAGAGAACTAGAAGAATTGGAAGCACTGATTGTGAAGAAAGAAGGTAGAGGACAAGGTAAGTATAAAGGAAAGTTTCCTATCAAATGTTTTTCTTGCAGTAAAATAGGTCATTTTGCATCAAGGTGTCCTAAAAGCATTCCTAGATCTAAGCCTTACAAATCTAGATTCCAAAATAAATGTTATTTTTTTGAAGGAGTGACTGATGATGAGTCTGATAAAGATAATGGAAATGAAAATTATTGGGTTTTTATTGCCATCAAGGAAAATAGTCTTGTTACTACTGAATTTGCTACAGTTGTGAAAGCTCTTGCAGTCCAAATTGAAGAAAAGGATGAGTGAGTCATTGATAGTGGATGCTCACATCATATGACTGGTGAAAAAATAAAATTTGTAAGTCTAGAGAAGTATGATGGTGGGATTGTAAGGTTTGGAGATAACAATGCTTGTGTGATTCATGGTAGAGGATCTATTTGTCTTGGAGGTAAGCATAACACTGATGATGTGCTTTATGTTGAAGGCTTAAAGTATAACCTTTTAAGTGTTGGATAGATGGTGGAAAAGGGTTATGATCTTCAGTTCAAAGATGGAAGATGCAGGATATTTGAAAGCTCTGGAAATATAATTGCTTCAGGTAAATAGACAAAGGGTAACATTTTTCACCTAAATGCTACTAGTGAAAGTTGTTTCATTGCTCAAGTAGATGAAAGATTGTTATCGCATAGAAGGTTGTGTCATGTGAATTTTGATAACATAGTCAAAATAAGTTCCACTCAAACAATAAGAGATCTACCTAAGTTAGTGAAGCCTGCTAGCACAATTTGCAAGGAGTGTCAGATGGGAAAACAGATAAGAGTTTCTTTTCAGAGTAAACAACATCATTCAAATGGATTACTAGAGCTTGTGCATACTGATCTATGTGGTCCCTTCAGAGGAAAAGTCTCCATGGTGAAAGGTACTTTATGTTGATTATTGATGATTACTTGTGACATAGATTTTCGGAACCAAGAATGCTTGCTCTCTTCCTAAGATTTTTCACCTAGAAAGAGAGAGATTCAGGTCCCAAAATGCTAATGTAACACTCAAATTAGGATGTATGCTATGTGATTTAATATAAATGAACTTAACTAAATGCAATAGACTGATTAAAATGATCTAAAATGAATGCAAAAGTGCAATTTAAGCTATGTTTGAAAACACATTGTGATATTCAAAAAATGAAGAAAATGGAAGAAATATGTAGAACAAGAAGAGAAGGATGAAATCAGAGTGCACCTGGATGAAATATGAGTTGTCAGAAGTGTCTAGAATGCTGAGCAATTTTACTATTTTTTCACAGTGGGACTCATTCGCCCAAGGTGGAAAATTAGTCCTCCTACTAATGAACAAGTGTCGGGAACTGATTTCTGACAGTTGTTATCCGAGATCTGACAAAATACAGATTTTCAAGTCTCAGGTGGAACTCATTCACCAAGGGTGGTGAATCGGTCCACTCCTAGATTTCTAGAAAATCATAAAGCAAATTTGCAACACCAAATTTGGGAATGTCTGAATGTCAGTTTGTTAGAGTCAGTTTTGCAGGAAACAGACAGAAAATACTCAATAAGCTTGAAATAATGATGTGTTGACTTGAAGAGCCTAGTTGACTTGATTTCCAGTTTTCAACACCTTTAAACTTGTCAAATCTACAAAAAAAAGGCTGCAAAGACACATGCAAAGGGGAAAAATGTTGGAGGGTTAACAAATAGGGGTTTTCCTTGGTCAAACCCCACTTTGGTAATCAAACCCAATAGAGATAAATGAAACGCAAAGGAAATGATAAATGAACAACATGCAATTGATATTAACTCACCAAATCCTTGATCTTGTAAGTCTGAAGTAATGTCAATGGCTGCTTCAAAGTGCTTCAATAGTTGCTTCAATTGATGATGTAAGATGCTTGAATGTATATGTGAATAAGTGAATTTGATGAATTGGTTTGTAGGAGATGTAAAATGAGGTGAAAAACACTTATTTATACAATTCGTGTTCCTTACTATCCATTCATACCTCATCACAGGGCGACATTAAGTGATTTTTAATAAAATCTTGAAAGGAAATTTGAAATATTTTGAATTTTGGGGCCAAGGGGGACTCATTCACCACCCATGGCGAATGGGTCCCACCTAGGACCTAAAAACAAGTGTCAGAAATAATGTTATTTTTAATGTTGTTTGTCAGGATAATATGCAAAAATACACTTAATTAAGCATATGAGGGCATAAAGAGACAAAATAAAGCATGAGAAAGGTGTAAATAAGGAGATTGTGCCTAGAAAAGTGTGAAGGCTTGTTACAAGACTTTACAACACTTCAATATAGGACTTTTTGATGTGTTAAAAGGTGATTTTTAGGTGAATTGTATTAAATAGAGTCTAGAAGAATGTAGAAATGTCTTACAACACTTCACAACACCTTCACAAGACGTCGTTCTTTGAGTTTTTGTACCTAAATAGGCATGTTCAAGCCATGATACAACATAGAATTAGATAAACACAGATCCAACACCATGAAACAAGACCTAAAAGGCCATGAAAATGACAAGGCACCATTTTTCTATGACACATTACTCTAGAATGATATAGGTTTCTTTCTTAAGAGAAAAATGTGAAGCATTAGAAAAGTTCAAAAGTTTCAAAGCTATGGAAAAAAAATAGAAAGGTCTGAAAATAAAATGCTTAAGGTCAGACAGAGGTGGTGAGTTCACCTCCAGTGAGTTTAATTCCTTTTGTGAAGAGCATGGAATCAGAAGACAGTTATCTGCTCCCTAAACCCCTCAACAGAATGGAGTTGCAGAGAGGAAGAAAAAAAAAATACTCAATGTTGCTAGAAGAATGATGATTGAAGGAAATGTGCCTCACATCTATTGGAGTGAAGTTGTAAGCACTATTGTGTATACTTTGAACCAGGTAAATGTTAAATGGTAATTCTGGTAAGACTCCTTTTGAACTATGGTTTGGTTGTAAGACTACTCTTAGGTATTTTAAGATCTTTGGAAGCAAATGCTACATCAAGAGAGATAATGATATAGGAAAGTTTGATGCAAGAAGTGATGAAGAAATATTTCTAGGTTACTCCACTAGAAGCAAGGCCTACCGGTACTACAATAGAAGACTGAGAAAAATGGTTGAGAGTTGAGAGTTGATGAGGATTATGCTAAATCATCCAGATATTGTGGATATGATTCAGATGAAAACAATACAAAAAAAGGGTAGAATGTTCATACACAAAATCAACTTCAAATTGTGCCATATGTTCCATATGTTCCTTTTGTTTGGGTAAGACGGGATAGTCAGGAAGCGGAGACAAGTGCAAGTGGGGAAGAAAGAATAGAAGAATCAGAAGTTCGAGAGAATCCTAAAACTCTAAGGTATGTAAAGATAAATCATTCTGAAAATCAAAGTATAGGGGACAAGAATAAAGGTGTGCAAACTAGAAGAAAGATTGCAGAAGAGTATTGCTAGATATCCAAGATTCAACCTAAAGATGTCAATGAAGCTTGCAATGATGAACACTAGATGGAAGCTATGAAGGAAGAATTAATGCAGATTGAAAAGAATAATACATGGGTACTTGTTCCTAGACCTAAAGATAAAAATGTGATTGGTACTAAATGGGTCTTTCGGAATAAGTTGAATGAAAAAGGTGAAGTAGTCAGAAAAAGAAAAAAAAAAGACTGGTATGTAAAGGGTATTCACAAATGGAAGGTATTGATTTTTAAGTAACTTTTTCCCCTATTGCTAGAATTGAAGTTGTAAGATTATTTCTTGCTTATGCTACATATAAAAACTATAAATTCTATCAAATGGATGTGAAGTTTTCTTTTCTAAATGGTGAGGTAGAAGAAGTATACATTGAATAGCCAGATGGATTTCAACTAACTGATGAGGAAAACATGGTTTTTCAACTGAAGAAAGCTCTATATGGAATCAAGCAAGCCCCCAGAGCCTGATATGCTAGATTGGAAAAATATTTACTGAAGCTTGGATTCGATAAAGGTATTGCTAACAACAACTTGTATTTCAAATTAGATCATGATAAAGAGTTGATTATTGAGGTGTTTGTTGATGACATTATTTTTGGAGGAGATGATAATCTATGTATGAAGTTTTCTGATGAAATGAAGAATGAATTTGAAATGAGTATGATTGGAGAGATGAAGTTCTTTTTGGGATTGCAAGTTATTCAGTTAGACAAGGGGATCTTCATATCCCATTCCAAATATGTGAAAGAGCTATTGAAGAATTTTGGCATGGATGATTCAAAGCCTATTGGTACTCCCATGGTGACTAGATGTAAGTTAACACAAAATGATGATTCTCCTAAGGAAAATCAAACAAGGTACAAATCTATGATTGGTGGATTGCTCTACTTAACACATACCAGACTAGAAATTATGAATTTTTTGTGTATGGTTGCTATATTTCAGGCTAATCCAAAAGAGTCTCATGTGACTGGTACAAAGAGAATCTTCAGATATCTGATAAGAACAACAGACTTTGGACTTTGTTATTCTAAGGATGATGATCTTACTTTGAATGCATATAGTAATGCGAATTGGGCTGGAGATGTAGATGATAGAAAAATTACTAGTGGTGGTGCCTTCTTCCTAGGGAAGAAGCTGGTGTCTTGGTTGAGCAAAAAGAAAAATTCAATTTCTCTATCTATTGCTAAATTAGAATATATTGCTACTACCAATAACTATACTCAAGTGATGTGGATGAAACATATGTTGAAAGATATCAGAGTAGTATATGATGAACCTATTTCCATATACTGTGATAACTCAAGTGCTATTAACATTTCTAAGAATCTGATGCTACACTCTAAGACCAAGCATATATCAATCAAGTTTCACTTTTTGAGGGAGAAAGTAAGTGAGAAAGAATTCAGACTAGAGTATGTGCCTACCAAAGAATAGATTGCAGATATTTTCACTAAGCCATTGCCAAAGGATACTTTTGAGTATCTCAGAGGGATACTAGGGGTGATTACCCCTCTTGATATGAACTAAGGATTCATTAATTTGCATCAATTTGTGTATTTCATGATCATATTTTGATCCAGATTGATGTTTTTTGTGGCTGCTACTCAAGGGGAGTAGTCAAATGTGTAGATATGTGGTTCAGAGCTTGTATGTGGAAAGATAATGCTTATCTTTGCCATTGTTGTCAAAGGGGGAGAAGTGGAATGTGAAAAACTATTAATTATATGGGGAGAAGAGCCATGTGGGAAGAATATCTTGAGAAGAGTTGGGGAAAGAAGAGTCAGAATCTAAGGAGGAGTAAATGCTGATGGTTTTTTTCACATCATGTGTTGCCATCAATGCAAAAGGGGTAGATTGTTGGATGTTATGGATGTTTTTTTGATATGTGGTTGTCATTGATGTCAACACTATTAGCATTTTGTGTATTGAAGGTTGTATATGTCGAGGATATTGAGAAAATTGTTAAAAGAAGTGTTCCAAGTTCCCAATGGAACTGTGAAGGTCATGAAGGTGTCTTGTTTTGTACATTGAATATCAATTCTTTTAATTTAAATGGTTTTCTTCTAAGTGTATCTAGTTCATCCACTGGAAGTTTAAGAGGTCTGCATGAAGGTTTGATCATGTTGTGAACAGTTGTGTTCTAACAGTATTTTTGTGGGTTTTGTCAGTATTCCAGATTTAATTTTGTTTTTTTGTTTCTACGAATGTTTATCTATAAGTTCTTGTTGATGTTGGATGCTTCTAGATCATTCTCTATCTTTTTGGTACATCCAAATTGATCGGTGCGCTTGCAGTCAAAGATTTTTCTCTGTATGTTCTATTTTCCATGTTCCTGACCGACATGTTGATGGTAGCATGGTGTGGATCTTTGAGGTGAAATTAATTGAAGTATTTTTTGTGTTGGAATTGTTAATTTGGGTCTAAACTATGTTTTGGCCAACCTTGGTGGATTCACATTGCAAATTTATTTATAAATTTGGGTCGACATTGAAAATATGTTTTATATCCCTGGCCGACTAAGTTGCTGGTGTATTCTCATGTTGTGGATATATAAGAGTGATTGTTTACTTGGTTTAAATTAAATTCAAAATGCTCCATGTGCCCCCATGTGTGTATGTGTGAATATCATTTGATTGCAGAGCAGAGTGTGAAGAAGATTGAGCAAAGTGTGAAGAAGTTGACTGAAGAGTGAAGAAGGTTTTTTTGTGCTTAACTAGAACTATAATTAGGCTTGTGTAGAAGCTATTTTCTCAGTTCACATTTTGGATGGTCTTAATCCAAACTCCTTTTGGACAGTGAGTCCTCTTTTGTATTTGATCAGTGAGCTCTAGGCAATGTTCCTGAATGCATGTGCATTCCCCTTATTTCTCATTATACTTTTAACAGGGTATAATATTGTGGACTAACATCGACTGTGGTTTTTCCCCTATCAAGGTTTCCACGTAAAAATCTTGGTGTTCTTTGTCTCTCTGATGTGTTAATTGTTTATGGTTTTTTAATCTTTCATCAGATCTGAGATTAAGTTAAGTAAAGTTAGAAGAAGTTTAACTATTTTGTGACAACTAATTTTCCTCCCCTCTCAGTTTTTTGTCCTTGTTTTTCCAACAAATGATTGTAAGAATAGAAAAATATTTCTTTCCTTTGTCTATTATTATCCATATTACCATTTCTTTTTCATTGAGGCTTCCTACCTTTGAACTTATAGGTAAAAGCATTTGTTAATTCAAATTCCTTATCTCTATTAAACATTTCCTCATGTTGCAATAATAGGCCCTCTAGATCATTAAATTTTAGGGTTTTCAATTTTTTGCTTAATGTGATAGTAATCTTCACGTTCTCAAATGATTTTGGCAGACTATTAAAATTTATGTGGATAATATATTTATTAGCTATAGTCTCACCTACATTAATGATTTGACTTAAAATACCCTTGAATTTTGATAGATGGTAAGTTATATATTCATCCACTCTTAGATTATATTATTGAGTTCAAAGAATGTGTTTTCTCACATCATTCTTGTGCTTAAATATTGTAGTGATTGCATCCCGAGATTCCTTTGGTTTGGTTGAATTCCACACATTTTCTATTAATGTACCACCAATAGACAAGTTTATTAAGGCTAGTGCTTGGCATGATTTTTTATCAAATTCTTCTTGTAGACAGACATATGTGGGATGTCTTGTTATAGTTTCATTGACAATGGAGGTGAGGTCTCCCAAAATATTTATTTCTTTCATTTGATGATGCCACTCTCAATAATTCTCAACATGAATCAACTTAATATAGATGAAACTCAATAAATTACTCGCCATTTTTAATGACCTCTATGGTCAAAAACCTTTTATAATGATCTTTGTTATAAAAAATAACTTTCTACAAGGATCTTTGCGATAAAAAAATTCTACAATGATCTTTGCGATCAAAAAGAGCTTCTTCAATGGTCTTTACGATAAAAAATCTTCTTCAATAATCTTGGTGTTAAAATAATCCTTCAATTTTTCCTTGAAGACTTAGCCATGACTTTTGCAATCAACATTGCAATCTGGCTCTTATACAAATTATTTTTTATTAGATAAGTGGGGTTTTGAAAGGGCCCTAAACCCTTTTACAAATTGAAAGATAGAATTTTCAGCTCAGCAAAAGAGAAAAACAAACAAATAATAACAAGACAACGCAAAACAACAACCAAACAGAACCACAACAACTCCATCGAAATGGAGTAGAAAAACAACACACCCAACTCAAGGTGGTTTAAAAAATTGTTCCAAATATTTTTGTTGAACCATTATACAAGGGTTCTCTTCCACAAATCTTTTGGTTTAAAATTAGAGAGCTTGAATATATTTTCTCTATTATGAAAAATATGGATCCAAAGACCCTTAAATAGATATTATACATGGATAGGTGTGTCTCTTACATGAGAGGTGACTCTTTGTGATTTAATAGAGTTTATATTTTAACGAAAAACACACTTCATATTTGAAACCTACAATTTTCTATACAAAATTAATTTGTAACACAACAAATCTAATCTAATACTTTTTATACAACCCTACAAAACATAAAATTAAGCAGACACTTAGTTGGGGCTACACTTACATATGGACATTGACATCTCATATTCCTACATAGTATATTGTGTAAGATACAAATATATCAAATTGTTACCTATCTCATTTAGAGTTTAAACTACTTCCTTTATAAGAGCATAATGATGGATAGTACAAATAGAAATGAGAGACATGAATGTTAGCTATACAATTTAATAAAATAACCCAAACACATAAATTATCGATAAAAATAAAACTTGCAAGGATTTGGATTTTAAAAATAAAATGACACCTCTAGATATCCATAATTTTTCGAGAATGTGATTAACTTGATAAGTTATACAGATCCAATTTATTCTACCTATAATGAAATCTAGAAGAAGAAATTATCAAGAGGCAAAAGGCCCCATGAGAGCTATCAAGGAAATCTCTAAAATAATTTCATGGAAATCTTTGTTGAACCCTTGTCTTTGCAATACTAAATGAAAGTGCTTTTCTATAAAATAAAAATATAATGCAACAAGGGAAAAGTAGATGACAACATGTCTTATATCACTCTTCCTACCTAATTCAAATGATGTAGGATACTTATTTATTCTTTTTACATAAACTTAACTTTGCTTCTTCACTATTTCAGCACAATTTCTTCCTAATACACATTGAGATATAGTAGGAAAACTATCACTAAAAAATATGTTAGTTTACTACTTGCACTTGGCTTTAGCTCCTCTACAACTCATCCCTTGTAAAGTTGGGTTTGATCATTACAATTTCACCACAATGCCTTAGACAATACACTTTAAGATATAATAGAGAAAATTATCTAAAAGAATTATGTTTGTCTGTCTAGACATGGAAAATATACCAATCACACCTGATCCTAATTTTACTAACATCATTTCATCCCGAATCATCTATCTACTAATCATTTAATTAAATAATCTCTATTTAATAAAATTCACCACATTTCATCTCATAATTAAATAAATCAATTTTATCTGATCAAGTCATCATCTCCTATTAATTAAATAAATCATTTTTATTGAATTAATCCTATAGTCCCTCTTTTAATTAAATAATTCATTTTATTTAATTAATCTCTAAATTCATTCCATTAAATTAAATAAATTAATCTTTATTTGATTTAATCTAACAACATCTTCTTTAATTAAATAAATCAAAATCTTTATTTAATTAAGTCTAAATCATTTTCCTCTCATTTTGATTTATTTCAATCCAAATATCTAAATCAAATGGTCAAATCAGCTAATCCCTCATTAAATTAATCAAATCCTAATTAATTTCATCCTAGTCCATCAAATCCTCTAGCTTTTGCCACTTGCTCATGAAAATCAATTTATCAATTTATTAAATCATCTATTTTCTTTCAAAAAGGCATGAATGGTTGGAATATTCCCCAAATTTGAAAAATCCCTCAAAAAGGGTTTGTACATCCAACAAAGCATTTAAAATCTCTTACATGTCCTTTTCTTGAGCAATGTGGCATTAACTTCACACTTCACCTTTCACCTCATCCTTCAGGCCATCTTTTCAATTTGAATCTCCCCCCTCTTTTCACATTCTCCAAAATGTGCTCAAGCTTCTTCCATTCACATCTTTACAAGTGGCACTTGCCTATTGGATGTTGAATGATCCCACATTGCTTCATTTTTCATTTCTCCATCTTGTCTTTCTATAAATAAGTGGTTTCTCTCCTCATTTTGATTCATCGACAATTTGAGTAAACTTTCTATACTCAATTTCATCTTCAAACATATCCATCTTCATCCATTTTATCAAGTTTATAGCTAGGTTATGCAAATTTTTCATCATGGGGCTCAAGTGAATCTTCAAAAAAGTGGATCAATATTCATCACTCATAAACATTGTGTCATAGGAGTTGGGAAAGGGCCAATTTTCACATCAAATTGGCACCAATTCCCCCATGGGATCAAGATTTTTCTTGCTTAATTAGGATTTCATTGCTTTCTCATTATGTTCTTCAATTTTATTTCCTATTTTGAGCATTGCTAATGGATTTCATTGGGAATCTTGATTCTCACTTGCATTTGATCTAACTATGTGTTTTTTTATTGTGTTTATGCAAGTACTAGGATTGGGGTTCTACATTTGGCACTGGAAGGAGGGAAAATCTCAAGTTTAAATCACATTTTTTTTAGCAAAATTCCATGTTTTTATTTTTTTTTGTGTGTCTACAGGGAACTGCACTGCTAGCAGTCCAATGTCGCCATACAACACTGCTTCAAACTTCAAACCAAGCTGCTTTTTCTTTCTCCCCTAAAATTCAAATCTTCTAACTCCGTCATAGGGTCATTTTACAGGCGCTGGAATTTCCAAATTTCAAACAACACTGTTGGGTGAAACACCACCGCAATCATGCTCTTTGCTTTTACTGCAAAGCATCACTGTCTAACAAGTAGTGCCATACAACACCGCTAAACCTCCTCAAACTGTACCACTAGAGTCAAGTAAAAGGTTTAAATTAGTTCAATTTCGACATGTGCTTTTTCATTTTGATTGCTTTAGGTTGCTAACTGGTTTTTCTAACCTCTTTTTTGCAGTTCTAATCAATTTTTGTAGGTTGGTCTAATCAAGGTGAAGGAGGAAAATGAGGTTGATTGTGACACTATGGCATCATTCTCTCATTACATCAAGTGTTTTTGAACACTCTAGTTTTTTTTTAACACTTTTGGAGAATTCATAATCTCTCTTAAGGATTTTTTAACTTTCATGCTCTTAGGACATACTAAATTTCTTTTGGGCTCTAAAAAGAAAAATACAAAAGTTTTCAATTTTTGCTACAAAGGGCTTAAAAAGAACATTAGACAAATCCACAAGATTTTGTTTAAAGGTTAACAATTGAACAATCAAAATCTCACATTTCCTTTGGTGCTTAAAAAAAAGTCACTCTTGCTTTGAAAGGATAAAATGAACATGTGCTACTTTTTCTTGTAATTACATACCTAAAGTAATACCATCAAAAAGACGTATACACTTCTCTCGCACCTCATGGTGATCTTGAGAATCAAAAGGCTTTTTGGTGATCATAAGTTGGGTAAAGTGATTGCCTCCACATTTCATTTGGGATTAAAATTGAACAGATCTTGCGAGTGTGAGTGGAACATATTGTGTGTGTTCTCTCTTTGTTTCTCAACAAAGATTGGTCGAACTACAAATATGTTTGCTCACTTTTGTTTATCTTAGAGGGCCTGCCTTGTGGGAAAAATTAATCACCCAAGGGAATGACCCAACCAGCAATAGGCTAAATCCAAGTGACTTCCAACCTATATATAAGTGTGGGTACTTGTTTAAAGGAAAGTATCACAATGGTAATTTTGATGAGAAGGGAAGCAATTTTTTCTCGCCACATGATGATCCCCCACAAATAGAATTTCTGCATTAAAACCCTTTGTTTAAAAAGTACAAAATCCTTATCTATTTGTTGGTGCAAGAACAGTCGTTCTGAAGCTACCCCACACTTTTATGACTTTTAATAGAGATGGAAAGTATTGCATGAGAGATTCATAGGTACTAATGCTTAGCTGACCTGAGAAGCGAGTGCATTATAAGGGGGAGCCTGTGTGGTCAAGCATCTAACCATCCACTAAAAGTAGGAATAGCTAGACTTGTCCAAGTGGGGACTCAACAAATACTGTCTCAAATATCCATAGGGTTATGCATGTTCTTGGAATCAAAACACTTTGATTGATCTTAAACATTGGAAAACAAACATTCAACATGAGCCTCAAATTTCAAACCCTTTAGGGGAAGAAAATATCCTTGAACAAATTCACGTGCTATTGCTTTCCCTTGGGATTCTCATCCTTAAAGGCTTCTAAGTATTTGGATTTATATCTCAATTTTCTCTCACTAAAGTCAACATTAGGGAACTATTGCCTTGGTTTTCTTGATTTCCACATAATGTACTTTGTGGGATGAAATAAAATTAAGACATTGGACATCTAGTTTTAAAAGCTAATCAACAAAGCATTTGTGGTAAAATCAATTCATTAATCAAGATGAAATCAATTGAACCCCACACATGTGCATGTTTATCTTTTGTATTATGGTATTTTGAGCAAACATTGATCTTTTGGTTTGAACTACTTTTGGGAAAATCATGTTCATCAATATCTTGGTCTTGTAAACAAGGTCCCTCTTAGGTTCATTTAGGATCAAAGAAACCAATAATTTCATCCATCTCAAACATCAGTCAAATCCCATCTCACAAACAACTCTTAGAAATCTTGGAAAAATCATTCATGCTAGACTTTTGGTAAAATCCTTCAAATCAACATCAAAATCACCTTGTTTGGCTAAGTGTGTGTGGATGAATCCTTCCTCATACACCTATTTAAATTATCATCCTTGTGGACAATTTTATTCCAAGATAACATCCAACATCTTGGGGTTTATAATTCCATTATCCAAATCAAATCAAATCCAATCCAGAATAAAATATCCAAAAGTCCTAAAGTCTAGTATCCCTCTGAGGTTCCAAAAAGTTCAACACCCATATCATTCACCCCTTTCATCCTTCATCTCATCATTGGTCCTAAATCCCTTAGAAGTCAACAAGGTCAAAACACAAGAGGAACATGGAATATAAACTTTCTCCATATATCATGAGTGATCTAAGTCAACCAAAGGGTATGTGCAGGATCATCATGGACAAAAAAAGCCCTTAAGTGGCAAAAAATCTAGAAAAATCAGAGTTAGGCAACTTGACGTAAAAATTTGAATAAGTTATCTATATTATTTCAAAAATTAGTAAGAATAGAATATGTAGCAAATTGAATGTAGTTTCTAAACTACTAGGTTTTCTTAAAGAAAAAAAAATCTATTTGGTGAAAATTTGAAATTTCAATGCAATAGTACTTAAATTTCAATGTAGGTGTCTGTCTGACCACCCTAACCACAATAAACTGAAAATATTTTTTTATAAGATTTTAGCTATAAGTAGAGGACTAATGTCCCGATGTGATGCATATTTTTTTGTAATTTGTTTCCAAGTAAATAATTAATTATGATTTTTTTATTACAACTTTTAAAAAATATAAAAACTCGTATGTCTGACCACCTTAACTTGGTCAAAACTTCATTAAATTCATTTTTTCTTTTTTTAATCCTATAGTATACGAAGCATAAAATGTGACGCATGTTTTGGATTCAAAAAATGTGATACCATTTGAAAGCTATAGATGTTTTTCAATCAACTTATCAATCAGGACATTAGTCGTAACTCGAATAGAAAATGAATAATAATTACTTATTAAATTCAAAATAAAGCATAATTTATATTGGTAGAAATTTGAGAATATCCTTTAAAAACCCTTTTCATTTCATCAATTTTGGGTAAAAAATAAGTCATCAGCCACATACCCATCATATTGCCACGTTTTGGCCCATCATGATCCTTCACATACCCCAAACTATCAAAGCTTTACAAAACTAATGGATTATCAAATCTCACATTTATACAATCCATACGTGGGATCATTATCTCCTACAAACTTCAATGGTACAATAAATGTGAGTATGCCCAATCTAGATTTTGGAACACCTTTCCCTATGGTAGATTTAAATCAAAGTCTAAACCTACAAATCTATCAACCAAACACTCAATGCATGAGTCTTCCACGAAACAACATCATCCCACCAAATCCATACATACAAAATGTGAATATACCAAGTACAATTTTACCAAACATGAACATTTCAAATCCACACTTGGTAAAATTTGGAATAAATATGTTTGTGAATCATACAAATGTTGTTCAAAGTCCAAACAAATAATAACAACTCCATGTATTGATCCAAGTCAAGGTAACACCATGCAAAATCAAAGTTACCTACATCAAGGAACTATGATTCCCAACCATAACAATGTTCAATTCCAACCTATCATTCCAAATCTAAACATCATCCCAAATCATAACATTGTCAAAAATCAATTTGTCCATGATCCCATACAAACACCACAAGTGTACATTCCAAATCCACTTGAACAAAAGAAAAATAAACTATATCAAGGGTGTCAAGATCAAAATCAAAATAAAATTGCTTCACTTGCCAAACTAATTGAATTATTGAGCCAAGAGACATCTTCACTCCAAAACCAATACACTCTACCATTTGTTGAACCATGTCATCAAAGCATTGATTCGTGTCCACAACCACATCAAAAACAACATCTCCAATTCCAAGAAGTCAGATATCAAGATCAACAACATCAACAACAAACCCAACCTCCACATCTCCAAGATCAATCATCACAAGGTCAATTTAAAGTACAAATCTCACAATGTAACAAGCGAAAATACACATCACTTGGGAAGCCAATCAAATCAGTCATGCAATAGTTGGTGTAGGAAAAACTCATCACAATTCCCACCTATGAAAACTATCAAGAGCCATTAGTGAAACCACCATGGTACAATGAAAATCACCTTTGTGATTTTCACAAAATAAAGGGACACATAACAACAAATTGCATTCAACTCAAAAATATCATCCAAGACCTAATTGATAAAAAAGTAATAACTATTAGGGACAATAATCAAGACTCAACCACTAGCGATAACATTGATAATCTCTCCACCACAATTATTAAAAAAAATGATCAAAATCTATCCATCAATGAGCACCTTGAAGATTTTTCTACCCCATCCAATGATCAAATCAACATGCATCAAGGGTTTTTTTTGGTCATGATCAAAACCCCTCAACAATATTTTGCCATGATCTATTTCAAGAAGTGTTAGAGTTATTTGATCCTATTGACATAGTCCATGATCCGTCGACCAATGATCATGTTGAAAATGTATCTACATCACCTAATGAGTTCAAGAGCATATCTCAAGAATTTATTCCAAAACATGATCAACATATTTCACCAAAGTCTAGCAATGTCCCTTTCAAAGACATATTGACATCTTTTAACCTCATGGTTACAGATACCGAAGGAATCCTCAACTCAAAATTTGAACTCAAATATCAAGAGAATATTGAGCCACTTCCCATGCCTAATGAGGATATCCAAGAACCATTTGTAAGCAATCCACCATTTGAAATGGACCCATCTCAAGAGCTTGATCCAAATCATGTTGAAAGGAATTCCAAAATCATTCAAGATCAAGAATTTGTATCCCCAAGCTACTACAATGATCTAATGGAAACTCTCTTATCTATGCAAGATGGTCATATCCACATAACACATACTCCTCCATCTACCCATGAGACGTTTTATGTGGATGGACACGTAGATGATCTTCATTCAAAACATGATTCCTTTACTCCTGACATTATTACACAAAAAGAGCAGGTTATTGATTCCTACAGTCAAACTGAGTTGTCAACATCAAGATCGGATATATCCCAAATTCAAACTGAGGACATAATGTATGAAGATGTACAACATTATCCACTCAAAGAAAAAGGTCTGGTAGAAAAGGAAATTCTAGAGTTAGTAGAGCAACAAATTGAAACGTCATCTATAGAGGTCATTTATTAGAGCATGCTTACTAAACAAGACATCTCAAAACAAGTAGAATCAAGGAATGAAGATGCCACTACCACCATATTGGGGGAAACTATGTATTAGGAAAATGTCAACATATGGAGCGTGAAGAATCCTTATGATGAAACTGATGCTAATACTACAACCAGCCACGTCATGAATCTTCATCCACCCATCAGCCCATCCATGAATTGGGACCAACGTCAAAAGAAAGATTTCAATCAAAGCACAAGGAAAGTTATCAAAGTAGAAGAATCAAGGAAGCATAATGGAAAAATCAAATACAAATGGATACCAAAGAATAGAAAGAAAGATTATCCTTATCAAACTCCATTAGTCAAAGAAACTATGGGGAAAAATAAAAAAAGGGAAAAGTATCCATCAAAGATGTCCACAAATGAAAAATAAGGCTTCTCAAGTGGCATACAAAGTGTATCAAGTAGCTGGTCCTAATTCCACGCACACTTTTGTATCCACCCATCATTGCTCATCTTCCCAAGTTTGGAGAGTCAAAGGTTCCAAACTATCAACCAATCCATATTTTATTCCTAAACACACTCCATCCATGCCTCCATGCATTATATCCAATTCTCACATTGACTGGATGTATTGGCAGCCACCCTTCATCATAAGGATTCAGAAGGAACTCTATCACGATGTGCACACAAAGACAAAGTTAAATCTGGTATCAACAAAGCAGATCAGGAATCTGAAAAGCTGCATTCAAGTGCACGTATCTTAGCAAAGTAGCTTCTTCAAGTAGGATATCGATGGCACATTATGATAGAAGCATTGACATCCACACCACCAGGTGGTTGAACATGAGCTTAAGATCTTTCAAAAAAACATGAAAATCCCAAAAAAAATCAAAAAAAGAATTAAAAACAGTAAAAAAAATATAAAAAATTGTCCTCTAGTGAAAACTACTTTGGTGGCACTTTGGACAAGTACCATGATGAAAACCTGGCAAACAAGCACCATGTGTAGAATCAAGCATCTACGTGCACTAATTCAAGTGAAAGCATCTCATCCCATACATAATGAATCCAACATTCCATCCATCTTATCCATAATAAATCCATTTCATCCATGAACCATTTATCCAATCCATTTTCATCCATCTACATCCATCTTCCCAATTATCTTGATCTTGATAAAAGTTTGTTGTACACTTTATACTTTCTTATGGTAAACATCTTGACATAGGTCATTTTCATTGATCCTATCCTACCTAGCATTATCCAAATGAGCATCCTTTGTTCAAACACCGTATCTTATCACAAGATAATCCATTCATCCATACATCTATCCAAGAATCCACCCATGTCATTCCATACATCGCTAGACACTGGTGGCGGATATTTACATCTTGCTTCAGAATAAATCTCGATCTATATCCTCCAATTTATGTGGTGATCTGAACATTGGAAAACATGAAATCAAACTAGTCAACCACATTTGTGAGCCAAAATCCAAATCACTAGCCCATGGCATATTTTGATGAGAAAATTTTCCTTATCAAGTCTATCTTTAATCGAACATCAATCCAAACAATCAATATCAGTCACATCTAATGTTTGCTTCAACATCACATCAAATCATCCAAAACATCTTTTGTTCCAAACAAAGCTTCAAAATCTTGATCAATCAAATCCAATCAATCCATCATCATCTCAAGAGATCCTTCCCAATCCTCATGTTGCTTAACACTATCCTTGCATTGTTTTGCATCCTCAACAATGTTATCATCATCAATCCTGATCAATCAAATTCAATCAATCCCTCATCATCTTGGGATATCCATCCTAATCCTTGTGTTGCTTAACACTATCCTTGCATTGTTGTGTATCTTCAACAATGTTATCATCATCAATCCATTAATCTGATCTATCAACCTTAGCTTGGTTTTCAACAAAATCCAAAATAGATCACTGATATCATCAGACATCCATATCCAAATCGTCAAAATCATGCGAAAATCCAAAAACACTAAAAAAGTCAGAAAATGTCAAAAACATGGTATTCGAACTACGTCGTCTCTGAGCTTAAACGTAGGAAAGGCTAATCTTTGATTAGCCCCCGAGACACAAAAACACAAAAACATTAAAAAAAAACACAAAATCCAAAAACATTCTTGAAATCTTAGAAAACCCCAAAACATTAGAAAATTGAAAATCAAAACATTTGTAAAATCTCGAAAATACCAAAAAAAACCTCATAACATTTCAAAAAAAACTTCAAAAACATCCAAATATTTGAAAAAATCCATCCATCCCCATCTCGTTCTCATCCACAATAAACATCCTCTCATAATAAATCAATCGCCATCCTCAACCTTTGGTGAAATAGTCAGAAACAAGTCTAGCAGATTCAAAAGTGAAAATTCAAACGTCAAAGTCTCAAGTCTAGGTTAGTAAGTAAATGATGCAGAGGGTCAGGTACTTTGAAAGAAACACAAAGATTTCAAGGAACTTAATGATGCAATCTTAAAACCTTTTTCAGGCACCCTGATGGAGACAAAGCCTAAATGGCTCACTCATGAATCAAATCCTTCTCCAATGGATCCAAATCCTAGGAATGATCTTAAGGGGAACAATTACACTTGTCTTGAATGATTTCATAGCCCAACCCTTTGACTTAGACACAAAACCAATTTTTCACCTTAACTAGGCTACTAGCCCAACTAGGCCTCTAGCGAAGGATTTTTGACTTTGCTCTCAAATCTTCCAAAGGAACCTCCAATCTAATGACTGTTTCAGATGTGGTTTGTGATGAAAAAAACATACCAAACCTTTATATCACTTGCTTCATACAATCCCTTCCAAAATCTGTTGTCTCCTCAAAAACTAGGCCTAATTAGCCCTCTTTTCCAAAGCAACCCCTCTTTAAATTCAACCCCTGACCATGAAACTTTCATCAATCTCTTAAAATGACTCAAAACCAAAGATTCCAAGTTTTTAGGCCTCTATGACACCTCTAACATGCTCAAACACAAAACCCTCCTTAACTTGCCTCAAAACTAGGGCTTCTTGAAAACTAACCTTCCAATCACTTCCAAAACTTTCTCATTGACTCTACACCATTAGGACAACATATTGAATCGTTCCCAACTCAAAAAAATATCCCTCCTTCAGGTAGATCTTCTACTGCTACTCCCTAGGGTCCAACTTCAAGCACTTTTCACTGTCAAATCTTGGTGTACACCATAGTATTCATCTCTCCTGCAAATTATAGTGTTAGATTGGTATTATACATGTTAGAAATGATCCATTTCATATATTACAGTGATCACTTTCCATGAAAACTCACAAAATGAGTGCAAAATCTGAATTTTCTAGAGGATAGTTAGATGCATTGTTTGAAGAAACTATTTATTATTGCTTTCATAACATAGAAAGGTTTAAAAACATGTAAATGCATGTTCCCAAGGCATTCAACTGAGCATATCCTCAATAGAAATTAGTAGTTTATCAAAAAGACTCCAAAAATGCAAGAAAACTATTTTTTTTCCTTATTTCCAGAAAACAGTCCGTACAGTACCTTCACAAACTGATCAACCTCCGTACAAATGAATATTTTGGCTTTGTATATTCTTTCCCCAACTTCTGAAACCGTTTGGGATTGATTAAGTTGCATAAAAGTGATTAAAACTAATAAAGACTAGTTACCCGCCCAAATTGGAATTCAAATATTTGAATTTCCAAACTTACATTTTATTGATTTATATTGACTAAAAACTATCTAAAATTTAATATTTAACCATAATTGATCTAATTAAAACATTATAGACCTACCTACACCCCTTGGACACTATTGGTCCACTTACAAGGTTTTTTTCATCCTATGGTCCTTTCAGGACCCTTAGGACTTTTGATAGTCACATTACCTTTATTCATTCCAAATGCCATTATAGACTTTAAAAGGTCATAATTGATGTTTTGATTTTCTTGACAGGTCCTCCTGACCCCTGCACACTCCTGATCCTTGAAGAGCACCTTGAAGGCCTTGGGTGCTCCTGCACCAGTAAACAAGTTGGTCAACTCTTTGTGTTAATAGCTTATCATCCAGTCAGTCCCAAATCAATCATCTAATATCATCATGTCCTAGGATGCATCCTTCCTACAATGGACATCAACATCAGGCATCACCGTAGTTTAGTCTTGGCTAGCGGTATGAAGAACATTAACTTGTTTGTTTACTTTATCTTTGTCTTTTGACTTATCTTATGTGTGCTCATTTTGATGACCTCTCAATGATGTCCAAACAAAAGGATTTAGAGAGAAAGGAATGGAGCAATGATCATTATTTTTTTATCTGTTGTGCTTGTTGGATATTCTTGTAAAATAACCTCGGTCATGTGTGCTTTGTTTGGGTGTAGGGAAGGTGTTTTAGGTATCTTGTTGACCACATAGGAAGAATTTCCTTACTATGTTTTGATCTGAGATGTTTAGAATATCTGAACTGCATTTTAAATAAGGTTACATTGACTAAGTGTGAATAGGAGTACTCCTATCTTATTGTCAAGTCAAAGTCCATCACACTAGGTGCAACGCCATCCTAGTTCTTTATACCTTGATGCATCGTGCCTATGTGTGTTATCAAACATAAGATAATTGGCCCTTTTAAATCCCAACTCTTGAACAAGAAAATCATCATCATCATCATCATCATCATCATCATTATCATCTCGTGACCTGTTGGAGTCTCTTGCTTTCTTCTATCTTCTTTTTGTGTTAACATGGTACCATGACAATTAATCACAAATCATTATCATTAGTGCATCCATCCTGCATCCATAAACCATCAGCATACTGCATAATGCATACCATATCATATAGAAATCATTTATCATATCACCTTCATTACATTTGCATTAGTGCATAATATAGATTTGTTAGTCTAAGCATTTGCATATCATAACATTTTGCATTTTCCATACATAATCATAAAAAGTGCATAAGAAAAGATACTGAAAAAAGAAAAATGCATCCATACAATCATTGCATCACATCATAAAGTCATACATCACATAACATCATCATCACATAGGTACCATATAGAATCATCTCATAATGGAATACATAAGATAGAATCATGACAATGCATATAGAAATAAAATCCATCCATACTGCATAAAATAGAATAGGACACATCATCGAATCATCACATCTCATATTTATATCATCAATAATGTAACTGTCGTGGTGCAAATTAGGATCAAGTCTATGTAATATATCAAATTAGACATGAGGTTACCCATGGCTAATGATTGTCTACATCATCAAATTTGTCTACATCAAATATTCGAGTTGAACTAATCTTGAACCTCTTTGTCGAGAGATCGACCCTCAAATCGAACCTCTTCACCTAATCTCTTGAGGGGCAGTATATCGGCATAATTCTTTCCGTTGGGGCAGTAGTGGGGTATCCGAAAAAATCAAAGAATATACCGACATAATTCTTTCTGCTGGGGCAGCAGTGGGGCATCAGAAAAAATCAGAATTTTTTTTAATTTTGATTAGGACAATTTATTCTTTGAACCAACGCAACGAGTACTTAGCTTCAAATAGGGGAAAAATGTAGACATGGAAAATATACCAATCACACCTAATCTTGATTTTACTAACACCATTTCATCATGAATCATCTCTCTCCTAACCATTTAATTGAATAATCTGTATTTAATTAAATTCATCACCTTTCATCTTTTAATTAAATAGATCAATTTTATTTGATCAAGTCATCATCTCCTATTAATTAAATAAATCATTTTTTATTTAATTAATTGTATAGTCCCTCTTTTAATTAAATAATTCATTTTATTTAATTAATCTCTAAAGTCATTCCATTAAATTAAATAAATTAATCTTTATTTTATTTAATCTGACACTATCTTCTTTAATTAAATAAATCAAAATCTTTATTTAATTAAGTCTAAATCATTTTCCTCTCATTTTGATTTATTTCAATCCAAAAATCTAAATCAAATGGTCAAATCAGCTAATCCCTCATTAAATTAATCAAATCATGATTAATTTAATTCTAATCCATCAAATCCTCTAGCTTTTGCCACTTGCTCGTGAAAATGAATTTATCAATTTATTAAATCATCTATTTTCTTTCAAAAAGGCATCAATGGTTGGAATACTCGCCAAATTTGAAAAATCCCTCCAAAAGGGTTTGTACATCCAACAAAGCATTTAAAATCTCTTACATGTCCTTTTCTTGAGCCATGTGGCATTAACTTCACCTTTCACCTCATCCTTCAAGCCATCTTTTAAATTTGAATCTCCCCCCTCTTTTCACATTCTCCAAAATGTGCTCAAGCTTCTTCCATTCACATCTTGACAAGTGGCACTTTCCCATTGGATGTTGAATGATCCCACATTGCTTCATTTTGCATTTCTCCATCTTGTCTTTCTATAAATAAGAGGTTTCTCTCCTCATTTTGATTCATCGACAATTTGAGTAAACTTACTATACTCAATTTTATCTTCAAACATATCCATCTTTATGCATTTTATCAAGTTTATAGCTAATCTATGCAGATTTTTCATCATGGAGCTCAAGTGAATCTTCAACAAAGTCGATCAATCTTCATCACTCATCAACATTGCATCATAGGAGTTGGGAAAGGGCCAATTTTCAAATCAAATTGACACCAATTCCCCCATGGGATCAAAAGCTTTTTTGCTTAATTAGGATTTCATTGCTTTCTCATTATGTTCTTCAATTTTATTTCCCATTTTGAGCATTGCTAATGGATTTCATGCGGAATCTTGATTCTCACTTGCATTTGATCTAACTATGTGTTTGTTTATTATGTTTATGCAGGTACTAGGATTTGGGTTCTACGATCTGCAACTTGTATTTGTCTATCACTCCTCTACAACTTCTCTCTTGTGAAGCTAGCGAGTATCAGAATCATCATTCTCAAATTAAAACAAATGACGACAATGTTTATTGCCAACAATAATACATATTACCAATTGCAATGTCAACAAAATGATAGGAAGCGGATCATAACTGACTAGTTAATAAAATCATTATGAACATGATGCCTTAGACATACTATTGTGTGTGGAGAATAGCCAACGCCATGCTATTTATCCCAACGTCATGGTTTTGAAACATTTTGTATAGATTGAGAGTTTGAGTACCCTTAACTATCAACCAAGACTCCTTTATATTTCTCCATTCTCAAAGCTTCATGTTTTATAAGATACAAGAAGGTGCCTTTTATGGGTTAGCTGATTTGCCATGTTTTGTAAGAGATCTACAAATTTCTGGATGAATCCTACTGGGTAATCAACTTCTCTAAAAATTGGTAAACTGTAATTTAAACTTCCAATGGGCATAATTTTTTATATATTACTTATTGTCCTTAAGGAACTGTTACTGGTTATGATGGAACATCATGTACAGTAATAATAGGCATTTTTGGCAGTTGTGACGGGTTTCATCCTCAACACTCCCTTTAGCTTTTACGTGGTTGATTTTCCATTTAATTCCTTTAATTCCATTAATATTTCTTCTACAGATGCAATGATCCATCATGCTGAAAGTTTATACATTCACATTTCTAGAGATTTCCTTTCCAACTCCAACACTAAGAACCACACTACTGTAAAAGAGTTTGCCATTCTGCTACACTCCAAATTATGTGAATACATAATAGTAAGTTTCAAATTTGTCAATGGACAAATTTCTTCCCATTGGTAACCCAAAAAATGTGTACCATAGCACATACGAAGAATGAACTCATTATTACCATGTAATTTGATAGAGGCTCTACAATCACGGGGCAAGGGAATTCATTTTATTCAGCATTCCACCTATGGGATGTACTCTTATTGCCCGAAAGCTCGTAGACCCCTTAGAACATGGAAATTTTTTGTGGCTTCTAAACTGGGTGATTAAGGAATATAACACTAATTCCAGCTCATCTCTCACTCAGCTCGACAAAGATCTTGTTAATTGGACCATTATCCAAGTTAATACTTATGATTTCCTAATGAACATTATCGAGAATGGTGAAGCCTATGCTAAGCTATTTTCATTAAAGAATCTATTATTTTTTATCAATTTTTTCTTCATTTGGATTTAGTGATTGTGTAGTTGAAAAAGTGTAATGAATGTATGCAAAATTTGGGTGTAGGTTTTAAAAATACTACATCGACATGCTGTGGATCAGGAAAGATTGGTACAAAAACATTATGTGAATAGATTGATCCGCCAAACTTGTTTTGCAATGATCCAAGCACATATGTGTTCTAGGATGGTCATGAACGACTTTATCACATGATTTCAGAGCAGATTTGGAGTGGAAACACTTTTGTTGTGTATTTGTTTAATCTCTCTACACTAGTCTCAGGAGAAACTTGTCTAATTAGTAATGATGCACTGACCCTATCGGAGATGTAGCTACTATTGTTTGATTTCTAGGACTTGTAGAATTTACAACTGAGTAGTAAATATTTACGAATAAATTATGAAAATTTTGTTAATATATTATTATTTATGACTTATTAAGTTCCTACATATAATGTAGGAGACTAATGTTTTTCTGTAATCAGTTTTAGCTTTAGTTTACATTCGTACCTGCATCAGCTGAAACATTTGATAGACTTGTTGATGTTTATTTTTTATTTTTATAGATTTAAATTGTTGATTAAGTGCTAAAAAAATGTCATTGACTGTTGCTATTTTTGGCTGGGGATGTCTCTATTTCTAAGAAAAAATAAGTCTAATTAGAAATCAAGGGATGTCTCTGCTGCATCAATTGAAGGGGCATCCAGAGGAAAAGGGAGATCTTTGCTAACAAATATCTAAATTCTATGCGAATATTGTCGCTCAGAATGACCAAGTTGAATTGGGCTTTGTTCCTTAGTGCACATATTCCTTTTGGCTATACAAATAGCGATGATATCAGAGTATGTTATGAAACATATTTTTCCAAGGGTTGAGGTTTCTATTTAACAGATTTATTTTCTATATCCTCACTTTACTAAATTTTTCTCCCTCTTGTTAGTTTTTATTGGTAAACTGGAGAGGATCAAAGTCCCGGGAAGATATCGCTTTGAAGATTTCTCGCTAAAATTATAGCAATTGTTATTGGAATCAATCAAATAAATGTATAAGTATGTTTCTTATGTGTTAGTTTCAATTTTATCAGTTTATTAGAGTATGATTTTAAGATATGGAAAATTAGTTTTAGTTACATATTCAAATTTGTAGGAATAGGTTACCTTTTTTAAGATTATATAAATCATGTAATTTTTTGAAGTAGAATATAATAAATATTTTCATTTGTGTGTATTTTTTGTATTGTTCGTGATTCTTTCAATTTTATCATGGTATTGGATTTAAGTTGGTTGTGGCTTTATCATGGGATTGTCTAGATCATCGAGAACATCTTGAGAGTTGATTCTCACAAGATAAGAGATAGAGTCTATCATAGAGTGAGTAGCATGAGAGTGATTGGTTGGTTTAGAAGCTCAAAAGTGTTGAACTCTTTAGAAGAAGAAAAGAGATCCACTTAAGAAATAGCTATTTTCTATAATTGAATGAAAGAGCCTCAAAGCACCAAATGATCTATTTCCTATAATTGAAAGAAAGAACCTCAAAGCACAAAATATTGGTGCATACATCAATCAATTGATAATCAAAATCCTGATATACATCAAAGGAAGATGTATTTCTCACAATGGGAAATAGTGCTTTTTAAGCTAGGTAGTAGAACTAATTGCCATTCATGTCTTCCTATACATCTTTTTCTTAGTGAATTTCACTTCCTTATTATACAACTCTTATGCTATCTATTCTCCATGGCATTGATTTTCATTTTTATTTTGGAATTATATTCATCCTAATGGGCATGTTGTTGACTTATAACAATGCAAACCAAATAAAATCTTTTAAATAAACTACCAAATCAAAAATTTAAAGCACCATAATATGGCTTCTTTCCTATCATCTCAACTTTATTTATTAATGTAAGCTTAAAATATTTCCTTTCCTATAAAGGGCATTTTAGTGGAAATAATAAGGCTTTGAGGCCAAATCAAACTATTTAAAGGGTTATAATATGGCTAGACTATCTTATTATCCTAATCATATTTATTAATGTAGGTTTAATTTCTTCTCTTCTTGTTCTTATATGACATTTTCTTCAAATAATATAGGTTTTTGAGACAACGATAGATGTGTTATTACAATAAATTTTTTAAGAGCCAATAAACTTTCAAATTAGCATATTCCTTTAGACTCCAAGTGGTGGCTAATTCACAAGATCAATTATCATAGGTGTTGGTCTAGCAAAAAATATGATATTATCAAAAAATGTTGAAACATTATATCTTGTAACCAAGGTTTGTATCCATGAGATTAATGTATTAGTAGATCACTTAGCAAAATTTAACTTGGATTTATTGAGTCATTTAGATATAATAGTGAGTAAGTTGTTAGTGCATTGTCTATAATACATCCAACCAACCATATGCTTTCATGTTTTTTGAATAAAGTAAAATCCCACAAATATAACTTGAATTAAATAGTGACATGAAATATTTAATAAACATAGTTTAACACCATCCCATATGCTAGAGGTTAGAGTTATTTTATAATAGGCTTATTGAGCTTGTATGAATAGATGTGTAGAAGTTGCATTTGTTGTCTTACAATTTGGTTTATTAACATAAAATTATTTCTAGGATACAATTGAAACATCCCTCACCATAAAAAGGATAAGGACATCTATGAGAGCCAAAAGAAAATTTAAATTACGAAGGAAATTTTTTTAATGGTATTCATGAATCAAAGGGTGGTGAGTAATGAGGAATGAGTAATATGAATAAAATTGGTGGGACACCATAAATATGATAAGTAGCAAAAGCATCCATGAGTTGGGATAAGGAGAGGGTGTTGGATAAAGTTCCAATCCTTGAAGTTAAGAATCAATTCAAAATGAGGAAGGTAGAGGGTAAAAGTTGGAATTTGGGTCCACAAAGAGGGGAAGTTTCAGCCAAAACAAAAAAAATTATAGGAAACATGTACACATTTTTAAAAAACCCATATGTGCTTTGGATCGGGTACTTGAGCCTAAATCTAAATGTGTATGCGTTTAGATTCAAGTACACACCCTAAAATACATATGTGTTACAAAATGTGTACACGTTTATAACGCATACACGTTACAAAATGCGTAGATGTTAATAACACGTACACGTTTTATAATGCATACACATTTCTTAAATTTATTTCATTTTTTAAATTAACAACTGTGTTATTCATTTTGTCATTACATTTTTTTCACATGCCTGAGGGAGAGCTTAATTCATGTATGCATTTTTGAGGGCCCAGTTCAACCAAATTTTCATTGCCTCCTCCTCCCATTGACACAACCGATCTCAGCGATTTCCAGGTTGGTTGAATTCTACTTTTTTTGCTTTATATCTTGCATTTTTTTTTGTAATTGTTATTTAGTTTTTTTTTTTAAAATATTTACATTGAATATTTTAGAGTTTTTAAATTGTATTTAAAACCAAAAATATCAACCAAACCAAAAACATTAAATTGTAAATTGAAAACCATAAAATTTATACCTAAATTAACTAGAATTTAACCTAAATTGGACAAATTGAACTTAGAAATCAAAACCCTAAACCCTAGGTTCCAAAATACATAGACCTAAAAACTAAAACCCTTAATCCTAGGACCTAAACCCTAGGACCTAAACCTAAACCTAAATTATATTTGTAATGTCTAGATTTGTTGTCTTTTTACTAGCCCTTAAATCACACTTAATCCCTAGATAGGTCTATTTATAATGTCATAAAATTATAATCCCTAGATAGGTCTATTCATGCTTAGGTGCACAACAAAATAATGAGGTCACATTAAAAAAAAATTAGATAACCAAACATTAGGATTGTAAGTTTTCTATTATACTTATCTTTCTTATTCTCATTGACAATCATTTTTGTGAACTATTTACTAGGGGATGTGAGACTAATAGTTTCATCACACTATCTAAACCTGTTTATTTTTATTAAATTTTTTAACATATTTTCAACATTATTCATATTATCAAATTTATCTAACATTTCTCTCCCATCCCCAACACATCATAAAAAAATGATACTTTACATCAACATGCTTCATTTATATATGAAAGTTTAGGTTCTTTGCCAAGCTAATGGCACACTAAATATTGTATTAATATCTAACTACAATAGGACCCAGCCCAACATCTCAACACAAGCTATAAATATAACTAAAATCCTTAAAGACGGGAGTAGCTACAACATACTTTGTCATTATAGTAGATATAGAAACCACAAAGTGCTACTCACTCATCCAATTTATTGTACCACTAAACAAACTAAATGCAAACACTATTTTACCTCCTACTATCTACATCTTATAGTAAATCTAAGTTAATAAATATCTAAGTCTCAAATAAACTTATAAGTGCATCCAACCTTTCTATGATATAAGTCACCCATTGTACCATTGCCCCTTTTTTACAAGAAATTGTTACCTTCAGGTTGCAACTGATTTGTAATAATAATTCCATTTTATTGCAAGTGTCCTATAGTACCTCCTTTCTAGAAAATATAATACTTTTTAGTTACCCACAAATACATGTTAAGAATCTCTCAATTTATACCATTACAACACCTTTAAAAATGAATTCAATCTACACATATGTTCACATCCACCTTCTTTATTACATTAATTTACAAATTCTCACACATAGATTCCTCTTGATGATGGCCCCTTACTATTATATCTTGAAGGAGATCAGTAACGTGAGGACCAACAATAGGATTCATAGGTGGGTTCTTAACCTTCCCCTCATTCCCACTTTGACAAGTGACATGATGCCTAGGAGGCATCTTTCATTGAAAATCAATGCATAGGTTAGGACATACATAGAATCATCTAAAAAGAATGACTAAGGCATGACATTCATTAGTACAAGATAGAATGATACAATAATTTGAAATTAACAACCACACACCACTCAATTTTAACCTTGCAAGAAAAATGAAACAATATAGTTACTAGAAGTCAACACAAAACCAATTGAATATACACGATTTAATAAAATGAAACTCTCATCATAAAATAAATTTAATATGAATATGCTTGTTAGCTCTAATTCTCAAAATCATATTTATTACAATAAAATTTCAAGGTTCATGGTCTATAATAGACAATGAAAAGGAATGGACAATTTATAATTTTATATATTCCTCTTCATGGACCTAATACTTAAAACTTTCAAAAGTGACAACATTTGAGACTTATAAATATGTCTATCAAATATATAATAATTAAACTTGAGAAACTTTTGAAATAGTCATGATTATCTTCTCAAACTAGTAAGGAAATATAGGCTAGTTAAGAAAAATAACTCTAGAAATTTAGTTAGAAATTAAACCAAAATATCACCTTCCCAAAATCACACAATCATGAAATGCCAACAATAAATTATGATCAAGTAGCTCATTAAATTATACTTAATACATTTATAATTTTTCCACTTGTCAAATCAATGAAGTAGGACCTTGATATTATTATTTAAAGATTTTAAATCAGGCCATTGTGTTGAAATCAAAATTTAAGATAAAGTGCTCGAATTTAATCAAGGGTACATGTACATGACTTTAATTGTATAATTTAATGTACATGCTATGGATTTTCATGTTATGGATTTTTTAATGTTATAAATTGAATGTGTCTTGAAATGAAATGTATTTTGAATTTGTGCACATTCAATGTGATTTATAACTTTCAAATTGTGTACATTATTTAATTAGTTTGTTGATATAGATTTTTTAATTGTTTAACATGTAGTTTCCATTTCATTGTTCACATGGAGCTTGAATTTAACATAGAGGATTTTATACCTAATGCACAACCTCAAGATCCCATACATCTAGATCAACCACCACAAAAATCCCCAAACCTCCACACTCTCCACCTCCTAACCCCATGCCCTATAGTAGATCAGGATCGGTTAAGAGAGAGCATTAGAGAAAACCTTAATGTGATTCAGGAAAATATAGATTTGATAAAAAATGAGCCTAATTTCACCCCCCCCCCCATCTCACACGGTTTCCATGTTCGATGTAAATTGTTATCGATTATATTCAATCTATTGATGTGGACCTACATAGGTTTCATCAATGCAGAGAAGAGAGGAGACAATTCTATGCATATGGATTATACTATAAAGAAATTCATGACCTTAAAATTACCAAATAAGCCATTTTCCAACATGTTTTTAGCCCCCAAACAAACAAACCAATTCCACCCACCAAAAAATGTATTTCAATTAAATGGTGTAGGAGCCTGTAGATAGCTACAAATTTTTTAGGATAGATGGTGGATGGTGTTTCATCCTCCACCACATGGCAATTGTGAGGTTCCTCTATACTTTTTGAGAAAGTTATGGGTTAGTTTGAGTTGGGTTTAAAGCCCAACTATTTTAATATGGGGTCATTTCAGGGAGTTGGGCATGGCATGCCCCAACATAGATTAGGAGAATGTGTCAATCCTCAGCGACATGCTCTGATTTCTCCTATTGTTGCTCCTCCTTCTCCTGGTGTTCCCGCTTCATTTTAGCAGCAAACAATGTTGTCGACATTAGGATCATTGAGTTCTCTTTTAGGACATATCACTCATTAGACTACACACGCGGTGGCTGAAGTGGTAAATAGAAAGAATGGAGGCTCAGGCTATGGGCATACTTAGGCATCCACTTTAGGTGACCCACATGCATCTAGAATGGAGTCATATATGGATTTACTATATTCTAAGGATCATCCTACACAGGTATGTTCATATTTTGAACTTAGGCACATTTAAATAATTTATTTGAAATGTGAAAAATTCATGTAAATGATAACATCAAATTATATATATATTATAATAATAATTCAAGAAGTGTTCGATGTAAATGCATGATCACATGATGCTTGAATCTTAATATCAGCATGTCTCTATTTCGAGTGTTGTAGATTTGGAGTCACATTTTGGTCAAGTACAAACCAATATATATTTTAATTTATGTGGACATATATAATTTAATTTGAATTTGTACACATGTGTGAATTGATATATTGTATCTAGATGAAGGGAGGTCATGCGATACCGAGTACAAACCAACCAGAAGTTGTGGTGAGCACTCCTGAGTCATCATCGGCTTAGGTGGGTGCTTTCAAAATTTTGGTAAGTTTAAATTAAATACACATCATAGATCTAATTTAATTTGAATTTGTACAGATGTGTGAATGATCTATACATTTTCGTATCTATATGTAGGGATTTCATGTGATACCAATGGCAGGTGCACTTGAGACATCTTCAACATTTATGCATGGGCAATCTCAAGTGCTTGATCATGAGGTCATATCATTCGAGGTTGTAAATTTTACTAAATCTCCTATACAATTTTTAGGGACCTTTTAAATATATATATTCAAGGTTTTAAGATATTTTTTGCTCTATATGAATATGGAGGATATAGTAGATCAAGCATTTGGACCTTCTCAATTGATAGTTATGCTACCCGGGTATGTGTAGGATCATGATGGGCTAAAAAGTGGTGATATGATGGGTATGTGTAGAGTATGTGGCTGATGATTTTTTTTTACCCAAAATTTATGAAATGAAAAGGTTTTTAAAATAGATTCTCAACTTTTCACCAATATAAATTATGCTTTAATTTGAATTTAATAAATAATTATTATTCATTCGAGCTCTTTGAATTACGACTAAAGTCTCGATTGATAGGCTGATTGAAAAACATCTATAGCTTTCAAACGGTATCACATTTTTTGAATTTGAAACATGCATGACATTCTATGCTTCGCATACTATAGGATTAGAAAAAAAATTAATTTCATGAAATTTTGACCAAGTTAAGGTGGTTAGACATACAAGTTTTGATATTTTTTAAAAGTTCTAATAAAAAATTCATAATTAATTATTTACATAGAAAAAAATTACAAAAAAATATGCATCACATCGGTACATGAGTCCTCTACTTATATCTAAAATATTATAAAATAATATTATCATTTTATTGTGGTTAGGGTGGTTAGACAGACACCTACTTCTTATTTTTTCCTTGAAATTTAAGTGCTACTGCATTGAAATTTCAAATTTTCACCTTGAATAGATTTATTTTTTTTTAAATAAACCTAGTATTTTAGAAACTACATTCAATTTTCTATATATTCTATTCTTACATATTTTTGAAATAATATAGATAACTTATTCAATTTTTTACGTCAAGTTGCCTAGCTATGATTTTTCTGATTTTTTTTCCACTTAAGGGCCTCTTTTTTCAATGATGATCTTGCACATACCCACCCATTCAAAAAAATGTGCCAATAGATTCACATGATAATATGGTAATTTATTCATACTAAAATCATTTTTTACTGTATTTACTAGATATTTAATTAAATTTATTTTTATCAAGTTTATATTTTTAGGTTTATATGTTAAATTATATCAAAATTTCTAAATGAATTTAAATCTAATTTGAAGTTTCTTGTACTCTTTTACATCATGATATGGGTACATATAGTCCATGTGGAGCATAGAGGAGACTTGATTTGACTAATCACCTTGATAGTTAGATGGTTTTAAATTTTATGGACTATAGATCTCTAGCTTTATTTAAATATATGTGTTGGAATTGACATACATTTTGAACATGTTATTTCATGGACCATTTCACATACATTATATCAATTAATATGATCATGTTTGTATTTATTTATATCAGTTGACTTTAATATGATGATTATATATGCACTCAATTATGATCGTGCTATGTTCATTTTGATGATTATATGCACACATGTATGTATATATATTTTATCTAATTTTCAAGTAATATGCACTATATAAATTCTTATCTAGAATCAAATTTCATATACATGTACATTCCATTGTTGAATTAAGTTTAGACATGTCTCAAAATTATTAACTCTTAAATTTCAATAATTTATCACATGGTTAGGTGACAAATTAAAACATTCCTTAAATAGTTTAGATCATATTCATAATAAATTAAGGGCGGGTAATTTTAACTATTTTCCAATTCTAGCAAATATTTGAATCACTTAACAAAAATATATCTCCTTGTATGTGTAAAATGTATAATCTATACAATTGAACAATTATATAAAATGCGGTAAATAGAAGACATGATTTGTATAAGATAAAATTGGAACAACATATTTTAAAAGTGACTAATAAGTTCATTGAAGTTCATACATCGAACAAACATATATAATGTATATTGATGTTTAATAAAACTATATAACATGATGAAACATATGTTTGCATGTAGATACATGGTAGACTGACTTGATGAGAATCTAGAAAAATAATTAATGTAAGTAAAGTAACTATAGTTTTTATGAGTCATTTAACTAGATAATTCATGCGAGGAAAGAACAATATATAGTAGAAGTTAGAAAAATGGATCAAGTATAAATTCCTTACAAATTCAAGTGATGTTTTCCATAGGATGGATTAAGGGGACCTAAGAGGATATAGCTTAAGGGGAGTTAAGAGAATGACTTAAGGGGATGCAAGAGGGTGGATTAAGGGGAGTTGATAGAATGACTTAAAGGGATGTAAGAGGGTGGATTAAGGGGATGCATGTCATGAACCCTAGGATATGGATTAAAGGATCCTAAGAGGATGGCTTAAGGGGAATTATGAGAGTGACCTAAGGGATGCAAGAGGGCAGATTAAGGGGATGTAAGAGGATATGACTTAAGGGTCCTTTAAGAGGATGGATTAAGGGGATGCAAGAGGGTGGATTAAGGGGAGTTGATAGAATGACTTAAAGGGATGTAAGAGGGTGGATTAAGGGGATGCATGTCATGAACCCTAGGATATGGATTAACGGGTCCTAAGAGGATGACTTAAGGGGAATTATGAGAGTGACTTAAGGGATGCAAGAGAGTGGATTAATGGGATGTAAGAGGATATGACTTAAGGGTCCTTTAGAGAATGGCTTAAGGAGATGCAAGAGGGTGGATTAAAGGGAGTTCATAGAGAGACTTAAGGGGATGCAAGAGGATGTATTAAGGGTAGATATATGAGGATATAGCTTAAAGGGTCCTAAGAGGATGGCTTCAGGGGTACTAAGAGTGACTTAAGGGGATGCAAGTGGATGGATTAAGGGTAGATATATGAAGGTATGGATTAAGTGGTCCTAAGAGGATGACTTAAGGGGATGCAAGTTGATGGATTAAGGGTAGATATATGAGGATATGGCTTAAGGGGTGTTAAGAGAGGTACTTAAGGAGATGGAAGAGGATGGATAAAGGGTAGATATATGAGGATATGGATTAAGGGTTCCTAAGAGGATGGCTTAAGGGAAATTAGTAAAGAGACTTAAGGGGATGCAAGATGATGGATTAATGGTACATAAGAGGATAGCTTAAGGGGTCCTAAGAGGATGGATTAAGAGGAATTAATAGAGAGAATTAAGGGGATGTAGGAGGATGTATTAAGGGTAGATATACGAGGATGTGGCTTAAGGGGTCCTAAGAGGATAGTGTTAATAAATATTTAACCAGCTCCCTTCGGGTTTATTTTTCTATGCGTCGGACTATGCATCGCCAGGTCTACTCGGCCTTTTATCAAGGTTTTGATCTGCCACTCCACGTGTCTACTCTTCACAACTTCGAGTATCGGCATTCCCTTCGGATCCCAGGAAACTTCGCTGTGCTTCCACGTGTTGTGGTTGCGGGATACTTTTGTTTCTTGTTTCCTTCATGCCTCATTGGGCTGTGAAATGCGGCCATGAAGCCCTCATTCCTAAAAGGTGCTGGCACGGCACACGATTGCTAACTATAGTATGCACTTGCTACGTGTCTAATGTTCACAAATGCTTCAACGCGGAAATGAATTATCTACCGCGGGCAGCGAAATGCTGCCACGCGTCTCTGTTGTGCCCTGTTGATGATCGTTCCCTCCGTTGTTGGTGAAGGCTCCGGTCATTTCACGCATGTAGCCTTAACAAAAATCCTTTGTGGCGAAGGGAGGAAGGTTCATGCGGGTAGCAACAGGCTACTACGTCCCTAACCCATGGATCTCACATAAAGGCAAGAGATTAATGAACCGAATGAGGCTATTGGCTACTCTGCGTCATCATCATTCACTCAGGAGGGTGACACTTGTCTACCCAGGACCACCGCCACCATTGTTGAGGATGCACATGTCCCCAAGATGACTGGATGCTTTGTTCCGGATTGATCTTGTTGTAACGGCCTTGGGAATATTATGATGAGAAAAGGGTCTAGAATTTGCAAAAACACGTTGGTTTTAGTAAAAGATGCCAGGCCTTTATTACTTTTTTATTTAATTGCAAAAACTCTCAGACTATGCCAATTGTTCAGCCTTTCTATTTTTCATGCTATTTGATCAAACTGTGAACTGTGCTTTTTATTGTCTTGACACTTCATTTGAGAACTTCTATATATGTTGAATGCAAGTTTGCTTACCTTGATCATGTCTAATGACTCTTCTTGGTAGTAGGAATGTATGCAATGTTATTTTATGTTAATGAATGAATTGTCTATTCTATAATCTTAAGTCTCTGATGTTTTGGAACACTACAACACCATTTAGGCCCTTAAATCTAGGATTTATCGTGCCCATCATTAAATCTTGGTGCATCGCCTTAGGTTAGAATTTATTTTATTATATCTACTTCCTTTTCCCTTTCCAAACCCCATTATAGAAGAAGTCGGCTTCTCTAAAAATTTTGAGGTTACTTAGTTTAGCGCAAAAATCCCCCTTAAAGTGAGTTTCCCATAAGACTCTGTTACCTCATCAAATTTTCGCATCAACAGTTTGTTCTTTTTCTGGCATGCCCAATGGGACCGAGCTTAAATGAAATTGCATTTTAGAAGGGTGTATGAGCCATCGGCCTGTAACTAGATTCCAAACCACAGGCAACACTAGTTTACTAGTACCTCCACTAGGGATAGTCCAGGTTGCAAATCAGCTGGTAACCGTTCCATTCCCGCTACCCTTTTCTCTCACCATGTTGTCAGCCGCCAATAGAAACTGCTTGGCATGGGATGTCGGAAGTCCCCTGGTAGCCCCGGTAGTGCCCACTGTCTGGGGCGCTATCCCGATTTCAGCCATGAAAGCTATACCAAAGTTTACCGGAGACACTCAAGAATGCCAGTAGAAAATTTGTAGGATGTGGTGGGCGTATGTCTGGTACATAGAATTACAACACAGAATGTATCCCCAAGGCTTCTTGCCATGCCTTTTAAAGGCAAGGTGTTGGATTGGTACCGAACACTTACACCTAATTCAATTCGCACCTGGTATGAGCTCAGAGATCCATTCTATTAGAGGTTCTCAAATGATGGAGATTGTTCTGCATTGCATTATCAACTATCTATCATAAAACAAGCCCCCCAGGAGGCCTTGACAGACTTTAATGCCTGGTTTTGCGCAAATTGGCAAAGGATTCCTGTTACCCTACGCCCGACTCTTGAGTTGGCATTTATATTTTACCTAAATTCCATCAATTCTGACATTTCTGTGATGATCAAGTCTTTTGGAGGATCTACTCTACCAGAAGCTTATTGTATCGCTATCAAAGCTGAGAATCATTTAATAGATTGCAGAAAAATTGCCTCCTCGACCTATTATGCCAATATTTTATGAAATATCGATCTCCTCGCAAGAGGTCGTATCAACTAGTGTGTCCGCAACTGTCTAGTCAATGTACACATATGTGGCAAGCTCGAAAAATATGGCTTCTACATCAGGTTCTTCCAAGGATGAAATAAGCGACCTCAAAGAGATGTTATGAACCATGGAAAATAATATAACCACTCTTAAGCGGAACCAAGCAATGCCTCTAAAGCCTGCATATCAAAACTATCAAGGCGAGCAGTCTTCTTATCAGCAGAATCAATACCAGGGCACGTCTCGCACTAATCCATCACCCCCGACTGCAAATGAAATGGTGTCAGTGCCTACTCCGCTGACGAGCACCTCGCCAAGCTCAAGTAGGGAATTAACCGTAGGGCAGAACAATCTTATTGATGATATCAGTCCATGGTGTTTCCCCTATAGCGATGTGCATATGCCCCGGAAGTGTCAACGTGGCAACTTACAACAAAAGGTGGCGGAGCAACGCAGCCAAGCCACGACAACGGAAAATGGAGGTTATGTATATGCCTCACTACAAATGGAGAGTGCAGTCCTTACCACGTAAATGTAAGGAACGTCTTTAGAACAAGAATCCGATATTGCTCCTGATCATGCGCTCTTCTCCTAGATGGAGGAAGAAGAAATGGTGTTTGCTAATGACACATTCATATCCAAAACACTGCAAGTGCAATCTGATTATAACACACTCTCAAAGAGGAGATTCATTAGTGAGTTAGTTGTTCCATAGCCGGACAGTCCGCAACTCAAAGGCATTTCTGATCAGATTCCCAGTACTTCAACCGTCCCTTCACCTTCTCAACCATGGAAGGAAATTATTATAGCAAGAACCAAGGATAAAAAACCTCCAAGTTTGTCACCTTTTAATGTGGTAGAGCAATTGAAGAAATCATTGACTAATGTGTCTCTATGGGACATTCTAGCCATCCTAGAACAAAAGACACTATTGCAGAAGGTGCTTCAAGAAGAGGTCAACCTGGCACCAATAGGGTTGTTTGCCAAAATAGAGGTGATTTATCAAATACCACTAGTTAAAGTCCTTGCAAACAATTCAAAGGAATCCCCTGCTGAGGATTGAAGTAGGTTGAAAGCTCAGGCCTTCTTCTTGACTCTCATTATAGGAAAGAAGTTATTGCACAACGCCATGATTGATTCTGGTGCTAGTACCATGGTCATGCCTAAACAGATAGTCAAAGCTTTGGGACTCAACTATGAACCTATGAAAAGAGGGGTAATGCAGCTTGATGGGAATAAAGTTGAGACCGTTGGTGTCATCAAAGCACTTCCTTTGACTCTATTCACTTGCCCTAGTATCACGGTGCTGCAAGACACTGTGATCATAGATGCTCCCCCGATGTTTGGTCTCTTTCTATCCCAAGAATTTACTTCAAGGGTGGGTGGATACCTATCTTTGGATTGGTCACATCTGATACTTAGGACCAAACACGATGCAAAAACCAAGATAGAATCAGAGGCTCTATATTATGAAAATGTGGCAGATGAAGCCTTGATCAATTTTGAAGCTACGCATACCTCTATCGCCAAGCAATAAATGTATTGCATTGAATTTCTAGAGGAAGAGAAGGTGAGCAGAGATCAGAATGATAAAGAAGATGCTCTGTTGAGTGAACACATAGAGAATGATCCTTTCGGCAATTATCATGCTATAGGATTGGGCACATATGTAATTTATGATGAAGACCAAATGCTTCCGAGGGTTGCCAAAGAATATGAAGGTAGCTAAGCAAATGAGCTATGGACACTATACTTTGATGGAGCAAGAAGTAAAGTGGGTGCTAGAGCAGGGATATATCTAATATCCCCACAAAATGAAAAATTGTTGAGGTCTTTCTGCTTTCATTTCTCTTGTTCAAACAATGAGGCTGAATATGAAGGATTGGTTCAAGGTTTAAGCCTTGCGGAATGAATGGGCATTAAACAATTAATTGTGTTCAGAGATTTGAAACTAGTAGTTAACCAGGTCCAAGGAGTGTCTATGGAAAATAATTTCTGCATGAGATCCTATCAGCATCGAGTCTGGGACCTGATTAATGGTTTTGAAGCTTTCAACATCAAGACTATTCCTCGAGGAAAAAATAGCAACGTAAATCACATTGTCATGATTGGTGCTCAGTTTGATCCTGTCTCTGACCTTCTTCATAACAAACCTTCAATACGAGTACTAGTCTGACCAGCGATCCCTGACAATGATCAGATTTGGCAGGTGTTTGAAAGCGATGAACACATCACCTCATTTATCCAACACTCAGGGGAGTTCGCCGATCAGCTTCAACCAAAGATTGCCAAGGCTTATGAAGGATAAATTATGCAGCTCAAATCTAATAAAATTTTGAAAGGATTGGTTACGCTCGAAAAAAAATTTGATTGTGATGATGCCCGAAATGATAAATGAAAGTTCGTAGCAGAAAAAAGTGATTATGTGGACCTTCAGGTCTCCGATGGTAGGAATCTCCAAGTCAGGAAAAATGTCCCACACCATGATAAAGAAAGACTCATTAGTTTTTATGAAAAATATGGAGTAGTGGCCTGGTCCTATGATGACCTGGAGGGATATGATCCTGACATTATTCAGCACACTATTGAGCTAACAGAAGGTGCAAAAGTAGTGTGACAGAAACAGAGGCCCGCCAACCCTAAAACTGAAGCCCTAATGGTGCAAGAGCTGACTAAGCTCATTGAGTTACGCATTGTCTCCCCAATCAAGCATAGTACTTGGGTATCGAATATGGTCCTAGTTCAAAAGAAGAATGGAGATATCCATTTATGTGTGGACTTTTGAGACCTAAACAGAGCATCCCTAAAGGACCATTATCCACTGCCTTCGATGGAGTCAATCCTACAAATGGTTGTAGGATCGGAAATATTTTCTCTGCTAGATGGTTTCTTCAGCTACAATCAGATCTGAGTTAAAGAGGAGGATCAACACAAGAATACATTCACCACAAAGTGGGGAACATTTGCATATACTAAAATTCCTTTTGGTTTATCGAATGTAGGGGAAACATTCCAGCAGGTGATGGACATCACATTTAGCAAACTAATCAATAAGTTTATTCTAATTTATTTGGATGATCTTACTATGTTCTCTAAATCTAAGAATGATCATTTTGATCATTTAGAATTAGTTTTTCAAAAGTGTGAGGAGTTCAGAGTTTCCCTAAACCCAAAGAAATGTGTATTCGGAGTACCGTAGGGTAAGCTGTTGGGGCATGTTGTGTCTAAACAAGGTGTTTCAGTTGACCCTGAACGAGTAAAGGCGATCAAAGAACTCCCCCTTCCAGTAAATAAGAGAGGTGTTTAGTCTTTCTTGGGCAAAGGAAATTTTTTCAGCAAGTTTATTTCTAATTTTGTGGGAATAATTAGGCCGATCACCCTGATGCTAAAGAAAGATCAAACATTCAAGTGGAGGACCGAAGCTCAGGAAGCTTTTCAAAAGGTCAAGGAAGCTATTTCCACAACTCCGGTGTTGGTTAGTCCAGATCAATCCAAGGATTTTATAATGTATGCATTCAGTAGCATGTCTAGTATCGCTACTGTCCTAACCCAAAAGGACGATGAAGGAAGAGGAGAACATCTAGTGGCATTCTATTCCCAGACCCTAAAGGAATATGAAGCAAATTACAATTTCTTCGAAAGGCACGCTTTTGCAATAGTGAAAGGACTTAAAAAGTTTCACCATCTAATTTCCTACAACAAGGTGCTTGTATATGTCACACATTCTAGCGTGGATGAATATATCATAGAAGGGGAGATCACAAAAAAAAGGGATAATTGGATCACCAAGATCCTTCAATATGACATTGAAGTCAAACCTACTAAAACTATTAAAGGAAAAGGATTGTGTGATTACATGGCACAGAATGAGGAGATACCTGCCGCAGAGGAGCAATCAGAGCGCATTTTGATAAATGAATTAGAATCAGAAGGCGGTTGGCTGACTGATAGAATGAGGTTCATGCAAATCAGAAAGTATCTACCAGGTCTCTCATCCCAAAAGAGGAGATATTACCGGCTGCAAAAATGCGGATATATGCAAATAGAGGGAGTCCTTTTCAAAAGGAATTTCAATGGTGTTCTCCTGCGATGCATCACTTTGGAGCAAGAAAAGAGGATCCTTGATGTGTTCCATAATAGCATTGTAGGCGGACATTTCTCTACTAAGACCACCACCATTAAAATCATACGTGTTGGCTATTATTGGCCTACACTTTTTAATGACTCCCACTCTTTGGTGAAGGCTTGCAAAAAATGCCAATTCTTTACTGACATAAGGAAGAATTCCGCAATGCCCCTCAAACCCATAGTGGCAGACAAACCATTTGCATAATGAGGCCTAGACTTCATCGGAATGATCAACCTAGTTTCTAGCACCAGACACAAGTGGATTCTGACCGCCACAAATTATTTCACAAGGTGGACGGAGATTGTTCCCCTTAAAAGCGCAACATAAATAGAGATTGTAGATTTCCTCGAGGAACTGGTGAAAAGGTTCAGCCCTCCGAAAACTATCATTTCAGATAATGCCAGAGCTTTCTTAGGTGCAAAGGTATGTCACTTTGCATTAAAGAATGCCATATTCCTCAAGACATCATCAAACTAGATTACCCACAGGGAAATGGTATAGCAGAGTCAACAAACAAGAGCCTAGTTTGACTCCTTAAAAGGATTGGCTCAGAACACCAGAGGGAATGGCATAAAAACCTCCGAGTAGTGCTCTGCGCAAGCTGCATAACTCCTAATCAAGTACTTAAGACTTCGCCTTATGAGTTGGTATACGGGAAAGAGGCACTGTTACTTATATCGATGGAGATTCCAACACTACAATTGTTGAAATCTCTCAAGATAGAACAAAATGACGCCATGGAGATTCGGCTTGCCAAACTATTAGAAGTACAGGAAAAAAGGGAGAATTCCTTAATAGCCATGATAAATCGTCAACAAGTGGTCAAGCGATGGTTTGATAAGAAGGCTTCCGACCAAGGTCTAAAATGCGAAGACTTAGTGCTAAAGTATGATAAAAGGGCTTCTAAGCCAAGTCATCATGGTAAATTTGATAGCCTATGGGAGGGCCCCTTTAAAATCATTCGGTGCAAAGAACATAATGCTTTTGAGCTAGAAAATATGGAACAGGAACCCTTAGGAATCCCAGTCAATGGGATTCATCTTAAGTTGTTCCATTAGTCATTGAGCTCTATTTTTATACATGTGTGAATAGTGCTTTTATTTTATTTCTATTTCTTTGGCCGGTCTTTTTTGAATTAATTAGTGCTTCTGTGAAATTAACTCATTATTATTGGCAGGTGGAATATCAGAATTGCTTTACAAAAAACACACCCATGTGTAGAGAAATAGAAAAATGAAATTTGTGAGCCCATAAAACTGAAATACTGAATGAAGAAAAGAACATAGATTTTTTTTTAAAAAGATATATATCTATTCATATATATTCTTTACATTGCAAAAGTGGCTGGGAAGCCATAAACCAAAAATTTACAAGTATCCAATATATTATATATATGATGGCCTTTTTCCAGGCTCATATACAGGCTATAAGCCAAGTATTCTGAATAGTAGTAGGAAATTAAGTGAACAGGGAGACGTTTGTTGAGCAGGCAGGGGGGTTTTCATCCAAAGGCATGGCTGGCGGCAATTGACACATTAACAACAATGTCCACCTCTTCCTCATCCATAGATTCTTTGGCAACACTAACAACATCATTCCATACAACCACCATTGGTGGGGGAAATACTAGGTTCCTTAAATTAGTATACCAATCTACGTCATAGAAGGGTATTATGTTGTAGCTGTGGAATAGGAAATGTAAGGCCTGAGTAACCCTCTTCTGGTACTGGTCATGAGTCTGTAGGTGGAATCCGCTGAGAAACAATAGCCAAATGACAACAGCTTCTTCCTCGATAAAGCGACACAGGTCGCTAGCTGACGATAGACCTACTCCATAGGCAACATGAGCAACAACCTCGCCAAGACCATTCAAGTACTTTTTGGGGAAGATTTTTTTAACAAGTTTCAAGATAAGTGGTCGGGGGATGTTGATATCTAGCATGGACGCCATGAAGTGGGAGCATATGTCAGTGTTCACCCGATACTTGTCCTCATACTCTATACAGTATTTTCCTAGAACCCACTTTATGGCTATTAGGACCAAGGAATGCTTATTCTTGGTCATCCATTTTAGCCTCCTAGTAGAAACCTCCCCTAGAATGTCGTCTGCGACTTATATGAGGTTAAACGAACTGGGGTGTCCATAGTTCTGACACTATTCCTAAGCTTCTGAGCTAATGCCAAAATTTATCTATCACCTAACCTATGAGAAGGCTTACTTAAAACTCTACTAACTTACCTATCATTGCTCTAATGCTAAGTATGATTTCCTCACCTCTTACTGGCCTATTTATAGAAAAAATGACAAGACGTAGGCTAATCTATTTCGAGAAAATGTGATAATAAGCCAATTACTAACTTGAAATGCATTCCTGGGTTTGCTCACATTTCCAAGCCAGTTGCATTTATGAGATTATGGCTAAATGGGTGCTAGATTAATAGGAGATAATTAATTAGCTTTAAGAAGGTGGCGCTCATAGACAGTAAGACGTATGGTCATAGGCTATTGTGTCATCTTAAAAGTGTTTCCCAGAGCCCAAGGCGATATTCATATATTTTCAAGTCGTGATCATTTACTTTGGCGTAATCATTCTAGTCGAGATATTAATTACCAGCGCATGCTAACGCAAGGTTAGAAAGAAAATTGTCGGCTCAAGTTCCAAGGAGATCACAGCATATCACATGATTGTAAAATTCAATGATGAACTCTGGTTGCCTCAAAATGGCAAGCAGTTCATTTTGCATGAATTGCAAAATTAACGGTACATGCCAAATTAAATGCAAAAGGCATGCTTTCGCCTACCACCTTGAGGAAAGATTATCAAATATTACATGAAAAGGCTTAATATTTCAAAGTATTTTCACAAACTCCAAAGCTAAAGTGTAGAGTTGTTCTTCTTCTGTGTATCTAGAACCAAGGAGAATTGCAGTGCCAAGGACTTCCAAAGATTTTCACCAAAAGAAAAATGTCAGAGACTTCATCTCAACCAATGCAAGAAGAAATTAGCCAGGAGTTGTTTACAACTGCACATTCTTCAGAGAAGGTATATGTCTATGAGGATGTAGCGTATGCTACACCTGGTATACCCAGTAGGCCAAAGAGGGCCTATATAGAAGAGCTGAATAAGCCCAAGGATTGCAGAAACCAAAAAAGGGTCAAAGAGAAATGGGATAATATCTACGATCCATGACTCGCGAAAAAACCTAAGTCCCTCAGAGAGGTAGCCTGTGCAAGGTTATCGGAACCAAAGGCAAACAAATCTATGGCGAAGAGAGTTTGGTACAATTGTCTCCCTCAATACATGGTCCCACTAGTTCACTATTGCCCGGAGGTAGTTGATGATGTTATCCAACGTTATAATCTTGATACCCACTGCATTGAAGGCCACAGCTTAAGGGTGCACATCACTCCACAGGCCATCTAGCACATGTTATGCATCCCAGATCCAACTAAGAGAAGAGAGAATATTGAGCCCTTTCACTTTGGCAAAGGAGAGAAAATATGGAAGAAGATGAGAAAGAACTCAGAGTTCTTATTGGAGGATACTAGTAGGAAAGGCATCCCAGCTGCTAAACTACCAAGTATTCCATTGTCACGCGGTGCGTTACGCGACGATCTCTAGGATGCCATGTCTATGCTAGCCTTTGTGTGTGGGCGAGACTCTGATGAGAAGGTGGAGACCTTTCAACTGGGACCGACATTCCAATTTCACAAGAAAAATGATCTCTTCTGGTATCATTTTGCTAAGTTTATGGTAGAAGAAATGATATGGAAAATTAAGAATTACCAGGCAGAGAAAAAATGTAGGTTTCTTTTTTTCCTGGTCCACATGTTTATGTATCAGAACCGAGATTTCTTCGCCCAGTATTATCCGCTATGAATTTTTGATGAGCAAAACAAAAGGAAGCTAGTATCCACGTGGATGCCTTTTATTTTCACATCATATGATTATTATGCGTTTTTAGACTATTTCATAGCTTCGGTCTTGCATGATTTAATCGGAAAAGGTGATATAATCTGGTTCAATAAGGAGCAGACCGGATTTATGCAGAGTTTCACCCCTACTTGTGACTGGTTCTTAGGAAAATATTTTACGATACTCCAGATGCAGGGCTTTACTGGAAAACCTTTTTTACTCCCAACCTATGTCACAGATAGAGTGCTTGCACTGGAAATGTTTCGACAAGTTTGTATCATTGATTTTACCTTCTATAGCAGCGAAAAGGTCATGAGTAAGGGATTCTTCTCTTGTCCAAAGAATTTCAATTCGGTGACTCTGATAAAGAAACAATCGGACCATTGTTAAAGGACAAGCTGGCCTATCTAGGGTTGGTACTGGTAAATGATAAATGGGAATACAACCCTTTCGATGACTTTCTAGAGCCACACATGAGAGTTACCCATGTTCCCCGACCATACTGGGAGAAGCGGCGTAACCTACGGGCGGACAAAGATGAAAATTTTGTTGAATTGGCACGTATCCCTACACAGGATACTAGAGGTCCATGGCACAAGTTCTACTTTGTTGTGGAAGTGGCCCAGGATAATGTCTGGATGGAGCATGGCATGTATAATAGGTTGAAGAAAGATGAGGAATGGATTGAGAAAAAAATAAAGGCTTTCTGGAAGTATCGCCAGGAAATAGCACAGTTGGATGCTCCTTACAACAAACTAAAGGATGACCAAGAATTTGAAAAATGGTGGAAGGAGAGCCACCCCAGCCTAAGCTCTAGTATTAATATGAGCAGAGACCCAGAGGAAGAATTCGAGGAGCAGGAGGAGGAAGCGGGGACATCGGCCTCATCTGTGCCAAAAGAAAAAGGCCTCAGACAGCCCTAATATGTGGCCACGAATGTGTGCTTTAATACATCAAGGGGCTCGCATACACTCACTTGGGTTGCTAAACTAGCTAGGCTATCACTGCAGCAAACTGAGATGACTACTGAAGCCAAAGAGACCCCACTTGCGAAACGATAGCGCACATAGAGTATTATCGGAGAGGGTTCAGAAGAACCCACCGGAGGAAGAGTACTCACTGCTAGCCAGGAACCTAAGACTAAGGAGAAGTTGCTAACAATTCTGGAGCCACCATCGACCAATCAACAGGTAAAATTCACTCCTACTCTTACTTCTCATTTCTTGGTATCTTCCCCTACCTCACTGGCAATCCCTACCATAAGTACTGGCCCTCTACCTTCTACTTTTAGTCTGACATATTCAGTAGGCTTCACCCAATTTTCGCAAACCACTCTGCTCATCTTTACTCCTCTACAGATCCTTACATCGGTCGTTGCCAGTCAAACCTTCCTCGCCTCTCTTTTGGAAAGTATTCCCCTTGTGAGTGCCCCTTCATTTTCCACTATTATTGTAGATCCTCTTCCATTGCAACAAGCTGACACCCCATTGACAACTCCTCCACCATCCCAGCCAATGAGCCTTATGGCTGATTCCCCAATTCAATAATTACAAATGACTAGCCCTGCTGTTTATTCTCAAGCCAAACTATGGAACATACCCCACTTCTCCCCACAAACTATCACTCTCCAGAAGAAACAAATGCTCGTGCATATGAAGGTTACCTATCCCTATGCCCTACCTTCTAGTGCTCCTTTCACAGGTGGACTAGTTTCATCACCAGCTGAATTCATAGCATAGATAGATTGCGGAAAGGAGGCACACGCAAATAGAATGAGAAAATGCAAGGCAAAAGATGATTATATTTTTGCTGAGCCAAAAGTACAGGCTCTTTATGATGAGGCCCAACAAGAAATGAAGTTCATAACCATGTACCCGAGGGTAAACAAGCCTCTGAGAGAAATGCAACTAGAAGACTATGAGATATGTTTTAGAACTCGACATGAAGGTAGCCCAACTGCAAGATAAAGTTGAAATCATGGAGAAAACGCAATGGGTAGTCACTTCTAACTTCCTTAAAACTTGTCGCCAATTAAAAAAGAAGGATGAACAGCTCAAAGTAGCAAGGGAAAGGGTTAGTTTTCTGGACAAGAAAGAGAAATCCTTAGGGGTGGATATTTCCCGCATGACTGAAAGGGTGCTGGAAGCAGAGGATGGGAGGAACAGGCTTAAGGTGAAATTGTGAAAACTTAGGTTACCGACCATATCATAATAAAAGAGCTACAAACTAAGAACCAGGAGGCAGAGTAGAATCTATAACTGAAGAATGAAGAATTGGAGTAGCTTCGCCTTGAGTATAGTCAAGGAATGGCAGAAAAGAATGAAGAGTTGGAGTGCCAACGGGCTCAATATGAGCAAACAATACAAGAGAAAGAGGCCGAATTTAAAGGCCTAAAAGGTCAAATAGAGGAAGAACTCCGAGAGACAAAAGCTTCTCTAGACGAGCACTTAGCAAATCACTCCCAAGCCGAGGAGAACTGGAATAAAGAAATGAGCAGCTCTGCAGAACAACTAGCGTCTAAGACAAGGAAAAGGAATAATTGGTTGAAGCCATTATTTCAAGAGACGTGGAGATTTCTTCTCTTAAAGGCTCTCTCCTGCCTCCCTTTACACAGCCAGACATTATTCCGCTAATTAAGGAATTGTACATTTCCCACTGGGAAAAGATTAAATCCTTTTGCTTAACACTGCATCCTACCCTTCGGTTCATCACCAAGGCATTAAGGCTAAGCCAAGAGGCCCATGATACGGTTGAGTAGTTCCCACAGTTCATCTTGGAGAAGGTTCCTGAAGCCAAAGATCTACTCATCAAGCTATACTCAATCTCTGATGAGAGCTTGGTCGAAGCGGGTATTGAGGATCGGGATGCTGCTACTCAAATGGAAAACAAATTCATCCATTGCCACTCTGCCTTCCAGTGCACTAAGGCAGTTGTGGCTATTCTGAGTAAGACACTAGGTAGCATACGGGAAATTTTCTCTGAGTTAAGCAAGATGGGATTTCCGTCCCCGTTCCTTGAGGATGGCTCTATTGCCACGACCGAGCAGATTGCAGAAAAGATAGAAGAGAAGGAAAATGACCCAAAGGCTTTCAGAGATTTTAGCCATCCTCCTACGGTGACCGACATTGAGGGAGTCATTCATCCGCTCTCATAGCTACTATTTCATATACAAGTAGGGGTCAGTTTACCCAATGTTCTCTCTCACAAAGAAACTATTGATCTAAGTGGAGCACAGGAGAATTTACGCAACATAGTGAAGCCATCTGAAGATGAATGGTCGCCTTTGCAGGTGGCTCTTTCCAATCTCTAACTCCATTGGCCTAATAAAATGGAACTCTGGTCTGCGAAACCAAAGAAATGTTGGATTCTCCGTTCCTTAGTCGAAACGCCCCTGATAGTAACCAAAAGCTATTAATAAATATATAACCAGCTCCCTTCGGGTTTATTTTTCTATGCATCGGCCTGTGCATCGCCAGGTCTTCTCAGCCTTTTATCAAGGTTTTGATTTTCTGCTCCACGTGTCTACTCTTCGCAACTTTGAGTATCGACATTCCCTTCAGATCTTCGGAAACTCTATTGTGCTTCCACATGTTGCGGTTGCGGGATACTTTTATTTCTTGTTTCCTTGATGCCCCATCAGGCTGTGAAATACTGCCACAAAGCCCTCGTTCCTAAAAGGTGCTGGCGGGGCCCACGGTTGTTGACTGTAGTATGCATTTGCTACATGTCTAATGTTTGCAAATCCTTCAGTGCATAAATGAATTAGCTACCATGGGCATCAAAATGCTGCCACGCGTCTCTGTTATGCCCGACTGAAAATCGTTCCCTCTATTGTTGGTGAAGGCTCCGGTCATTTGACACGTGTAGCCTTAATGCAAATCCTCTACAGTGAAGGGAGGAAGGTTCATGTGGGTAGTGACAAGCTGCCACGTGCCTAACCCATGGATCTTACATAAAAGCAGGAGATTAATGAACTAAATGAGGCTATTGGCTATTGGGCGTCATCATCATTCACTCAGGAGGGTGACAGTTGTCTAACTAGGACCACCACCATCATTGCTGAGGATGCACCTGTGCCCGAGATGACTGGATGCTTTGTTCCAGATCGATCATGTTGTAACGGCCTTGGGAATATTCTAATTCAAGCATTATTACTAGGGATCATGAGATCTTTTCTGTTACTGCTTTCCAAGGAAATGGGAGGTTTTTCATGCTATATATACTTTTCTCTGTGATGAGAAAAGGGTCCAGAATTTGGAAAAACAAGCTGGTTTTAGTAAAAGATACCAGGCCTTTATTACTATTTTATTTAATTACAAAAACTCTCAGAATGTGCTAATTGTTCGGCCTTTCTGTTTTTCATGCTATTTGATCAAACTGTGAACTGTGTTTTTTATTGTCTTGACACTTCATTTGAGAACTTCTATATATGTTGAATGCAAGTTTTCTTACGTTGATCATGTCTAAGGACTCTTCTTAGCAATAGGAACGTATGCAATGTTATTTTGTGTCAATGAATGAATTGTCTATGCTATAATCTTAAGTCTCTGATGTTTTGGAACACTACAACACCATTTAAGCCCTCAAATCTAGAATTTATCGTTCCCATCATTAAATCTTAGCGCATCACCTTAGGTTAGACTTTATTTTATTATATCTGCTTCATTTTCCCTTTCCAAATCCCATTATAGAAGAAGCTGACTTCTCTAAAAATTTGGAGGTTACTCAGTTTAGCGCAAAAAGTCCCCTTTAAACTGAGTTTCTCATAAGACTCTGTTACCTCATCAAATTTTTGCGTCAACAGATAGCTTAAGGGGTGTTGAGAGAGTGACTTAAGAGGATGCAACTAGATGGATTAAGGGTAGATATATGAGGATATTGTTGGATATTGTTGATATGTGGTTGTAATTGATGTCAACACTATTGAAATTAATGTCTTTAAGGTTGTATATGTTGAGGATATTGAGAAAATTGTAATAAAATAAGTTGTTGGTTGTCGATGATGCAATGAAGCTTATTACGGTGGCTAACTCAGTATATTGATGATAAGAGGTTGCAGATTAAAGGATTTTTTGAAAATTATATCTAGTTTATCCACATGAAGTTTCAGAGGTTCACATGAAGATTTGATTAAGTTATGATTATCTATGTTCTGACAGTTGTTCTATTGTTTCAGTTGGTGTTCATGAAAGAAGATGATGTGATTCTAGTAATTTGAGTTGTTGCAGATGCTTCTGTGGTGATTCATGATGCTTGTGGATGTTTCTAGATCATGCTTTATCTGTGTTGTTGGTCTGCATTAATCATTGTGCTTGCGATTGGTGATTTTCTTTGATGAGTTCATGTTTTTCATGATCATGGTCGATAGGGTGATTGTAGTGTGTTGTGGATCTCCAAGGCATAATTGTTTAAGGTGTTTCATATTTGAGGATGTTTTTTTGGGTCCTTACTATGTTTTGGCCAATATTGTTTGGTTCACATTGATAAAAAATTTATTGATTTGGGTCGACGGTTTGTACACATTTTTTTTTTTTTTGGGATGACATGTAGTTGATGTTATCCTTAGTTGTAGATATATATGATCGATTTTTTATACCATTTGATGATATGGTGTGTGTACTGTGTGCAAATAGTGTTCTAATTTTTTGAAGGAAAAAGTAAAGTATGAAGAAGAGTGAGCAAAAGAAAGTGTTTATGTGCTCAACCAGAACTGTAATCAAGCATTATAAAATACTATTTTCTTAGTTCAAAATCTTCTAGATGTAAATTGAATGTGACTATAAGACAGTGAGTCTTCTTTTGGGTAGTGAGCCTTTTGTATTGGAGTAGTGAGCTTTAGGTAGTGTGCCTGAATGCATGTGCATTCCGCATTTATAATACTTTTAATAGAGTATAATCTTGTGGACTAAACTCCACCATGGTTTTTCTCCTAACAGGGTTTCCGCATAAAAAATATTGGTGTTATGTGTGTTTTTGATGTGGTGATGGTTTATGCTTTCATGTTTATTTATCAAATTTGAGAATAAGTTTAATAAGTATAGTTTTTGTGACAACTGATTCACCCCCCCCCCTCTTAGTTGTTTGTCCTTGTGTTTCCAATAGATATGGCTTAAGGGGTCCTAAGAGGATGGATTAAGGGGTGTTGAGAGAGTGACTTAAGGTGATGCAAGAGGATAGATTAAGGGTAGATATACGAGGATATGGTTTAAGGGGTCCTAAGAGGATGACTTAAGGGGAATTAATAGAGAGATTTAAGGGGATGCAAGAGGATGGATTAATGGTACATAAGAGGATGGCTTAAGGGGTCCTAAGAGAACGGCTTAAGGGGATATGAAATCAATTATAAACTTTTTATAAAATGACAATGAATTATTTAGTTTTATATTTATACTATCAATTAAATGTATCTAGAACTATATATAGTTACTTGTCTCTAGATTCAAATTCCATTGTAATATATATGCATGTCCTCTCCTTTTTGTAATGTGTCTAGTTTTGGGAGACTTGAAACAAAAAATGATATGAAACTTTAATTAAGAAATGACTAAAGACAAATATATATATAGACATGTATATGTGATAAATTTTTACCTACATATCAACTATCAATTAAATATGTATACAACTATATACTTACCAATATTTATTTACTATGTTGTACAATCTGTATCCTCTCTTTTTTGTAATGCATCTATGATTGTCTCATGATCATCCATTGAAAGTGTCCATAACACTTTATTAGTAGGCCTCCCTTGATATCTTACTAGTTTTATATTGGTTTCCAAAATCAAATGTGAATAATGTATAATCTTCTTGTCTCCATAATATTCAAATAAAGGCAAGCCATTCTTTCTTATCAAATATTTTCAAAGCCAAGTGCCAACGATAACCACTAAACTAGTTGGATACTCAAAGTTGTCATCATCCACTCTATAATTTACCAACTTATGTTTTTGTCTAAACACATCTAGCCAAGAAATACTCCATCTCCTCTTCATTCCCCTCAAGTGTAACAACAACATACACAAATAAACATTTTCTCTTAAAAAATAAACATTTACACTTTAAAAAGTTTGGAAATATTTTTTTTTGAGAGGATAGAGAGGGAAAAATGTAAATTAATTAAACCCCCTTGGGAAACTTCTAACTTGATGCCCATTACAATTTACCAGCACACCTTCCATGCAGATTTGGCATTTTTGGCACAACATATAGCACATTTTGAGCTCCCCGTTATGGTTCCAAAACTAGGCATGCCTCTTCAAAAATTGTGGATCCCAGGTGACAAATTTAATTGTGGATTTCTCACCTATTGTCATAGGTTTCAAACGCTTGCTATCAGGTGACCAACAACTAGACTTGGTTGTGCTAGTTATGGAAATCATGGATTGTAGATCTCACGCGGCCTGAGAGCACTCATAAATGATGCCTCCAATCACAAATCACTACCTTCTGATGGAAATCGTGGCTTGCCCTTCACAAACGCCCACCCTACAATAAGAAACACTGCCTCTATATAAAAATCATAGCTTCAATAGGCCAATTTTGTCAGCTTTAACATGTAGAATTTGACATGAAAATTGGGTGCAGAGAATTCCATAGCTCATTCCTTCCATAATCAACACTTGCAACCTACAATTGGCTTCATGTATGACCAAATATAGGAGTCACAGCCTATAATCAAACAAATGACCTGTGAAAAATGAAACAATGGTTACAATTTTAAATCGTGCCCCCTACAAATCACAACTCGTGGTTCTAGCCAAGGTCAATCAGCTAGCATATGTATGAAAGCCTCATCTCAAATGTAGAATAAAAATTACTTCTAGCCACAAAATGAAGAGAGTTGTCATGGAAAACAACTTTGGATGCCAAAAAGACTTCCAAATAAAAGAGGTTTTGAAGCACCTAGATCTCAAACTGTCGCCCAATCGTTATTCAAACTCACTCACATTCAACTTGATACTATCTTTGAATACTCTCATACCATGTAAAAGCTAGTGAACACAAAGATTGATTAATCAAGCATATTGAATGAATTTTCACAAACTAACTGATTTATAGTGTTCCACAGGGATACGTCCCCCCAAAAAAGCCCCGCATTTCCTAGATGGGGACGTCTCAGAGACTTGGGGACTCGGGGGGGCGACATCCCCCCACTAGCCCACCACCAGTGTCCCTGTCTCCAAGATGCCGCTAGGACTTCGAGGATGTTGGGGTGTCCTCAAGACATCTAGGGGGACTCCTAGTTGTCTCCAAGATGTATAATTCTTATATATCTTTTTATAACTATTTTTTCAAGTACTATATGTATTTCAGTACCCTGCCATGCCTCACCACCATCCCCCCACCATCCCCCTACCGCCCCAAAGTTAGACCCCCCGTCTTGCATCCCTGAAATGTGTCCCCTACCTCCCCCCTATCCCCATCCCCGAAACCCCATGGAACACTGCTAATTTATTTGTTGAATAAGATGTACATAAATAGGTAGGAGAAAAGGCACCCAATCTCCATGAAATGAGGATAGAATTCTCATTCATGGATTGGTGGTGGGTTTTCTTACCACTTTGTAGCATGAGGTGTTGAAAGTGAGTCAAAACCTCAATAAAACTCCTAACTAACTTGACACCTTGCATGTGTTAGTGTCATGAACACCTAAGTAGGCTTAAAATCCTATGTGTATACAAATAAATACACTAACAAAGGGGATCATGCCAAAGGATATATTATATTTTCTAACAAAAAATAGTAGTACTTTGTGTGGTCACCCTATTTGAACTTCTAACATCTACTAAGTCATCTTCTTGATTTCACCTTTTTGCACATATGGATAACTACATGACCTAATGTTAGGTTATTAGGTCCTTGGTACTAGTGGAATAGAATGATTATGATCTCTCTTAGGAGGAAAGCCTCATGGAATCTCTTTAAAAATTATTGAATGAATATTTTATAATTTATTGTAGATCTACTGGTGTAGAAGCCTTTAGTTGATATGCTTCCAATGAAATGGTTGAGCTACAAGTCCATGTACCACATTTTTAAGTGCCTTTAAAAAATTTTGAGAGCTTATTATTCATGGAGACTTTGCAATCAACCCTCTTAGTTGTACTATCCTTCAATATGGTTGAAATTGAAGAATATTTCCTAGAAGTTCAATTGTCCCCAATGTAGTAAGCTACTATAATATAAAAATTGTATACATTTCACCCATGGAGATAGAAAACATTTGGAAATTAAGATGGTTATCTCTCATTTATAATCTAATGCTATGCCATTTGACTAAACAACTTATATTATGTACCCCATTCTACAATCATGACCTAAAATTATGGAGATGGGTACTTAAAATAAGCTAGATGAGTAATTAATTTCTTGCTAATGAATTTGTGAGTGCTTCATAATTCTATCCACAATGTTAATCACTATTTCTTAAATAAAGCCTTTGCAAGTTAAGATTTTATAGTGTGTTGATTCTAAAAAGTGCATGATAAGAAATGGTTGGATTGGTATCTCTTAATTCCTCATTTATACCATTTTCACCCTCTAAAATTATTCCATCCTCACTTTCCCTTCAATATAGAATAATTTATTTTTAGTACATTTATGTCATCTAATATGTTTACTATTTTATTTAAATACATAACCTTTTAGGGGGTAGTTTTAAAGTTGTGTCGCACTTTAGACCAACTTATTAGCAAAAATAAATTTAAATATTTCTAATTAAAAGTAAATTTTGGTCAAGCATATGTTCTAGTTGGATTTATTTTATTCAAAATAGATTTACGATACAAATTTTCTAACTAGAAAATTCAACTAAATACATATGTTGCATCACTTTAGAACCAATTTATAAAAGAATAAAATTATTTCAAAAATTTGGTGTTCTCATAACTCCTACTCACATAAATAACATTTTTTAAAATAAAAAAGTTCCCTTTTGTAGATATATAAGTGTAGTTTTAAAAAAAATAGTGATTTTATTTTATTTTTCTATTTACTAAAATTAGGTCATCGAGCCAAAAAAATTAGGGTGCTTGTCTTTTCAAGAAAAAACACTAAATATTATCAAAAAAATATAACATGATATGTTAGACTAAGGAGAGAATCCATGTTGAGACTATATATATATATATATATATATATATATATATATATATATATATTATTTTAGATAAATAGTTAAGACAAAAATCTGTGTCCCATAAAAATAGTTGTGATTTTGTTAAACATAAATTTAATATCTATTTAAAATATATAGTTATCAAAATGGGAAGAAATAATCCATGTCTTAGAATTTTAATTTATAGATACAAAGAAATTAATGAAAAAAAATAAATTTACCATATAAAAGGTTGCATCCCACTCAGCTTTATTTTTCAAATTTTATAACTAAATTATAGTTTGAATTTTTGGTAAGTGCAAGAAGTTGGGTCCACTTGTAAGGGAAGTGCCATTTTTCAACTTTAAAATTGGTACCCATTCATTTTTTACAATAGGTACCCATTTTAAAATGGGTACTCATTGTAGAAAGTTGGAAACTCACAATTCATGTTTTCCATTTGGATTTAGGCTCAAAAAAGAAATGGTAACCCAAGCCTTAGCCTTGGACTTTCATGTAGAAAGTCATAGCAATGTCAAAAGAAAAAAAACTTTGGTAATATGGCTATTTTCTTTTTTCAAATTAAAACCCATTATAGTTGACGATGTCTATGTTAAAATAAATAAGACAATTGAGAGGGGGGGTGAATTAGTTGTAACAAATTAAACCTTCAAAACCCTCAATAGTAATAAGATCCACAAGCATTCATTAAACCCTTATTATGTTAGTTTTATTAAACATGAAATGCAACTAACAAAAAATGAAATCACAACACCATACATAAGAGAACACTAGATATACGTGGACAAATCAATGAGGGAAAAACCACAGTGAAGATGAACTCACAATATAAGTAATAGCAAAACTGGTGCAAAGGGACTCACTGCCAGAATAGGACACACTGTCCAAAAGGCTCACTACCATAGAAAAAATACAAGAAGATAGAAGAAGAATGTTACATACAGAACACTTCTCAATGCAGCAAGGAGTCCACCATAATTGTTTGCACACTTTTCCAGTCTCACATGAAAGATATAAGATTCCTTCAGCTCACTACCTTCAGGAACCCTAACATGAAGTTCACACTAATATGCTCAAATTCACATCACACACATCTCTCACATCAATCTTGAATCTATCTTTCTTCTTACTCTTTCAATTCTCAATTGCATCAACACCATACATATTTATATCAATCTCTACCTCAAAAAATTTCTCCAATTTTGGTCACTGGAAGTTATACATAAAAACTCAAAATAGGTCGACACCTGAACATTTCTATGGTGGATAGGAACAAAATGGCTACCTACATATATCCTTAATTAGGACTTGAAACAATGGAAAAATGGTTTGGATGCTTTTGTATGGTTTAGGACATATAACACACCCACTTTCCAATTATTTCATTGAAGGATAATCATAGAGATCTCAATGCAAAGGAGAAAGAGATCTTGCAATAGGGTTATCCTAGAGGTTGGCTGTAAACTAATGAGGGGTTCACCACCAAGTTAAGACTTGGAAAGACAAATGCAATGCACAATGTAACACTAAACCCTAATATGATGCAATGACTTACAAAATGACCTAGAAATGTATGAAAAATAGAATAACAAGTTGTAAGATGGAATGTGTGCACCTGGGAATCTGAAGCAGACTTGAATGAATTTAGAAACGCTAAAAAATATTATTTTTTGACCTATTGGGACTCATTCGTCAATCTGGCGAATCAGTCCCAGATCAAGGTTTCTACATAGAAATAGGTTTATGGAAATAGGGTATATGAATCAGTAAAAATCCTAAAAAACACATGTAGTGGGACTCATTCGCCACTTCTAGCGAATCAGTCTCATTCTACTTTTTCAAGAATTTAAAGTTTAGATCTGATCTATAATTAAAGGGTTACGAATAATTTGCACTTAACTCTTAATTATAGATTTATCCCTGATCGTAAACATAATTACATGGTTATGTATTTTAACCTTCGAAATTACAAAAATTGAGTTGACAACAAGGAACTTGATAACGAAGTTCACCCATATGTTCGGGCTACATCTCTGGGTCCATTTCTTAATGAGGAACTGCTTTATATTAATGACACCAAGCTTATTTTCCTTATTACATCATTCAAGCCTCAAAACCTGCATTACAAAGTCTCTCACAGTCTCCTACCAACACCTTCAAAATTCCTTCCCAATATGCCTAATTTCTCCACCCTGAAATCCTTTTACAAAAGAAAATTGATTGTTCACAAGAGAAAAATCTCCCCCTTAAATACACCAATTTTTCCTAATATGGTTCATAACCATATGATTTTACAATCTCCCATTTACAAGAAATAAATCTTAAATAATCCTCTCACAAATCTTATTACTCCCTCAAAAATCTTTCTAACCCATTCAAAATAATCCTCACCCTTTTAATTACGAGCCCTTATAATTTTGGGCTTACAAAATAATCAAACCCCTTGATAATGTTTACAAAATCGGTCTTTTAATAGTTAAAAGATTTTGTATTTTAAATATGGGGAATATGATTTAAGTTCTAATTAAACTAAAACCATTTCTTTTAAATCCCACCAAATCTACTTGGTGTAGTAGTTGTTGGGTGGATTATTAGGAGAGGGGTCAGTGGTTCAAATCCCTTTGAATCCAAAATGGCATTTATTATTTTTTTAAATAAAACCGGCTCCATAAATATGTATAGCTCAAAGTGTGGCGCATTGGTAGGGCACCCGATTTGGAAGGAGGAGGTTGCGGGGTCAAAACCCATCCATGAATTTTGGACAAAAGTCGTTTAAGAAAAACTTATCAAGGTACCACGTGGCATAATTTAACTCACTAAGAGAAGACACGTGTCAACATGTCACAGGTCCACTTCGTTGCCTCACCACACCACCTGCCATGTTCGATGCCACGTGTTAGGATATGATAGGTCCATGTCAACTATACCTATTGATGTCAACTCACCGCATGTCAAGTTCTTATTTGTCCACGTCTTTGTGTTGCCATGTCACCTTGCTGATGTCATGCAGGGTCAACCCATTTTGCTCATAAACTTTGACTGACCGTATGTTCTCCATATGAGCTTCGTTTGATGTGCAATGAGTGGTGTTAGAATTGTCTCATTGAGCTCTTTGACTTGAAGACATTTTCGACCAATTTTGAGACGATCAATTTTTTCACCTTTCTGATTGGCCCTTGGTACTAGTTTGACCAAACTTTGACTGAGCATAACTCTCATGTACGATCTCCTTTTAACACAATTCAAATTACATCAAGATCTTTTCGATGAGCTCTACCGAATGATGCCAACTTTGTCATATTCTGGGACTATGAATCTTTTGGTCTTCTGGAACCTCCTAGATCATTCCTCCCAATTAAGAAGATTTTGGACCACCAAAAGCTTCTTTTTACATAGAATTTAAGTGATGGAATTTTCATCTCACTTGTCATGTATCATCTGTCCACATAGTTGGAACTCTAATCATTTGACCCATCACAAACAAGATGAAGAATGAGATATCATAACTAATACAATCAATTAGATACCCATCAATATTCATTGACGCATCTACTAGCCACATAGAACTAACTAGTAGAATGACAAACCACAACACTAAATAAATTGATGTGAAAGAAAAAGTATCAACTTGTTGAGTCTCCTGAACAAGAATAGCATTAGAAAATGAATCATTCAAACCCTCTTTTACCACCTTAGGCTGAAGGCTTAAATGTGCTTGCAACTGATCCTCACACTATGTTGTTTGTGACACCTTATCAAAATTAGAAATTGTTTCATTTCCATGCTTAATATCACTAGTTGTTATAGACATGAGGGTTAATGTATTGCTTGCATTGACAATCATTTTCAAATGCCATGTGCTTACAATAGATCTATCATTCTTCATTCAATGAGCTTTGACAATGAATTCAATTCCATCCTTAAACAAATGATACCTATTATGTTCCCTATAGAAAATGGCCTTTCTTTCATACAAGTACGGAATTCCCAAAACCATCCCACAAATGTTAAGTGGAATTACATCTAACTCTACCTCATCTACAAACTTGGATGTGATTGCAAATCAGAGTTTACATTGCCTTGCCACATGTAACTGAGCATTATCATGCACCCAACCCAATGGATATGGTTTTGGATGAGGTTTTTTTTTTAATCCCAATTGCTTAACAATTTGTTCAAAGATTAAGTTTTCTTGTGATCCATTATCTATGAGTGTATCAATTTTACTCTGTTTTACAATAGTCCTTATATGAAACAATTCATTCCTTTTTCTTTAAACATAGATCTCATTATCCTTTATAGAAGAAGCATGGGAACTAGTAATAGCAACAAGAACGATACATTTTATACCCAAAATTGTTATCTTGGTTTCATCATCAGAATCTAATCTGAGGTCTTGCACGATGGCTGTAGTCTTTTGCTTACATTTTTGATCCTTGAACGACTTTGGTTTTTGATCAAGATGCAATTTCCAACACTTTGCATCTTCGTTCCATTTCTTTTTGCAGTGTGAGCAATAAGGATTTTCCTCCTCTTTCTTCAAAGAAGTTGTCCACTCCATTTCCTTCCCTTTCTTGTTTCCTTTCTGCTTACTAGATTCCATTAAGAAATTGTCACGGCTACTCTTTGTGCCTGTTTCAAGATGAATGGATTGCACACTAACTTCATCAAGGTTAGTTGGATTGAACATAAGTATTGTATGCATCAAATTTTCATGTAATCCACCTATATAATTCAAAAAAAAATTGTGCGTGTATAAAGGAATGCCCAAAATTAATGCCTTTTTCCTAAAATCCTGTGTATATTCCTATACATTTTGTCCTTTCTCTTTCCTTAATGATTTCTAATTCATTACTAATTTTGTGTGTGACCTAATGGATAAAATTATTTCTTAAGTGCAACAATAAACTCAAACTAAAAAGAAATAATTTTACCATATTGGATAAGATCTTCCTAAGTTTTGCTCTCCCACCAAATTAAGGTTGTGCCTCCTAGGCGAAGAGTAGCTAATTGGATCTTTGAAGTATCATCAGTAAACTTATGAATCCTGCAATAAAATTCAATTTTTTTTATCCAATTATGAAGTTTCTCTACATCTAGTTCTCCATTATAAGTTGGAAATTCAAATTTAACATCAAGCTTTAACAAAGGAGTATTAGATTCAGGTTGCATAGGTTGTTTCTTCTTTGAAGATGAAGTAGACTTAGTATATGAAGAAGATGAGGAAGATAAAGTAGGTGAAGAAAGTGAAGATGGAGGTTTAGGAGGGTCATGACCACCTCCTACTCTTGTACCTTTGACATCTCTTGAAGAGGATTCACCTTTCTCCCTCTTCTTCTTTTCCTATACAACTCTTCCACCATCATCTTCCTGTCTAGGAATTCTTTGCAAAATTGTTCTTCATTCTCAAAGATTTCAGAACCAAGAGGTTTTCCTTCTTATGGTTTCTCCATGGTTTTTCTTTGAGTAACTCGCCTTGATCCAATCTCTAGATTAAACTCTTCAAGTGCACCTTCTCCTCGCTTTAATTTCAACCTGGTTAACATCCACCACTTGCAATTTTTCCTCTTAAACTGCTATGATACCAAACTTGATATGTAATTAAAGGGTTACAAATCATTTTCACTTTACTCCTAATTATAGATTCATCCTTGATCATAAACCGAATTACATTTTTATGTATTTTAACCTTTAAAATTATAGAAATTGAGTTCACTTAATCCTTTACTTATCCTGATGACATAAACTAATTACTTAAATGATGTAATTAACATTCAAGTAGGAATTAAAAATGGAAAGAATGAGAGAGAATAGACAAAAGAGAGAGAATAGAGCTCAAACAACAAGGAACTTGATAACAGAGTTCACCCATATGTTTGAGCTACATCTCTGAGTTTGTTTCTCAATGAGGAACCACTTTATTAATGAAGCCAAGCTTATTTTCCTTATTACATCATTCAAGCTTCAAAACCTGCATTACAAAGTCTCTCACAGTCTCCTGCCAACACCTTCAAAATTCCTTCCCAATATGCCTAATTTCTCCACCCTAAAATCCTATCCCAAGAGAAAATTGATTGATCAAAAGAGAAAAATCTCCCCTTTAAATACACCAATTTTTCCTAATATGGTTCATAACCATATGATTTTACAATCTCCCATTCACAAGAAATAAATCTCAAATAATCCCCTCACAAATCCTATTCTTCCCTCAAAAATCTTTCTAACCCATTCAAACTAATCCTAACCGTTTTAATTATAGACCCTTATAATTTTAGGCTTACAAAATAATAAAACCCCTTGGTAATCTTTACAAATTTGAGCTTTTAATTGTTAAAAGATTTTGTATTTTAAATATGGGGAATCAGATTTAAGTTCTAATTAAAATAAAATTGTTTCTTTTAAATACCACCAAATCTACTTGGTGTAGTGGTTGTTGGGCGGATTATTAGGAGAGCGGTCAGTGGTTCAAATCCCTCCTAACCCAAAATGGCATTTTTTATTGTTTAAAATAAAACTTCCTCCATAAATATGCATAGTGCAAAGTGTGGTGCATTTGTAGGGCACCTGATTTGGAGGGAGGAGGTTGTGGTGTTGAACCCCATCCATCAAATTTGGACAAAAGTCATTTAAGAAAAACCAATCAAGGTGCCACATGGCATAATTTAACTCGTTGAGAGAAGACACGTGTCAACATGTCATAGGTCCACTTTGTTGCCTCGCCACATCACCTGGCATGTTGGATGCCACATGTCACGATATGATAGGTCCATGTTCACTATACTTGTTGATGTCAACTCACCACATGTCAAGGTCTGACTCATCCATGTCTCTATGTGTTGCCATGTCACCATGCTAATGTCATGCTGGCATCAGCATGGTCAACCCATTTCGCTCATAAACTTTGACTTTTTTTATATTCTCCATACGAGCTCCATTTGACACAAACCAAGCAGCGTTGGATTCATCTCATTGAGCTCTTTCACTTGAAGCCATTTTCGACCAATTTTGAGATGATCATTTTTTTTGCCTTTCTGATCAACGCATGATACCCAGTTTGACCTAACTTTGACCAAGCATAACTCTCATGTACGATCTCCTTTTGACACAATTCAAATTGCATCAGGATTGTGTCGACGAGCTTTATGTGATGATGCTAGCTTCGTCTATTTTTGGGACTGTGAATTTTTTGGTCTTCTAGATCCTCCTGGATCAAGATTTGCACCTCAACACCTACTCTTTTCTCCCAAATTGATTTCTGGATCTGAATTTGCGAAAATACCTATGAAGCAGAATATAGAATTGATTTTCTTATGGGGGGTTTGCCTCGGTCAAACCCCTAGTTTTGTAATTAAACCTTGACAAAAATAATGAAACTTGAATGTAAATGTGAACATAAACCCTAGCCTCAAGTGTGTCTAAGACTAGGAATTCTAAAATGCAATGCAACCCTATTCTAATGTGTAATAATATGATGCATGAATGGAAACATGAAGAAGAATGACTCACTTTGAGAGACCTCTAATTACCCAAGTGAGCCGTAATAATTCTTGTACCTTGCTTAGGCTGAATATGGAGTGATAATGGAGGATGGAATCACTTAGAAAACAAGTCATTAAGCTTGAATTGATGGCTAGTTGCATCTCCCCAACATAGAATCCATCATGATTCACCATAGACAACCATGATCAACCCTTGACAATGGTAGATTTTGAATGAAAGTGGGCTTGAAGACCTAAAAAACCACTTTAATTCTGCTCCAAGACTTCAACTTTGCTTGCTTTTGAAACTTGAATTATCTTGTGGAACAATGCTTAAAGATTCTTAATTCTTGTCTCTTGAAATTGCTCTTGAAAATGTTTGGTTGGATGAAAAAATGACTTAGGAGCTTGCTTAGATAGCCATTAATACCTAATTTACCATTAATTATATCTCAAAGGCTGACATCAACCAAAAATTTGAATTAAAAAGGTGATTTTCCTACGCAAACCCAAAAAATCCCCAAATGGGACTCATTCACCCAAGGTGGTGAATGGGTCCAACCTAGGGGGACTCATTCGCCCAAGGTGGCGAATGAGTCCCACCCTAGATTTTTGGGGTGGGTTTTTAGAATTTTTTATGTTTTAGATGATTTTGTTAGGTTTTATTAGAAATAAGCCTCGAGATCTGAAATAATGGGTGTTAGGGGCCTATTAATGATGTTTTAAAGGGTAATTAATGCAAGGGTACCAAAATAAGTCCAAATTAGGCAAAGAATTGTACTATCTCCAAGAAGGGAGTACAATTTCCATTTCCACATTTAGCTACCACTTTAGCACCCATATGACTCTATGTGCATATGCAAGCTAAAGGACTCTGAATAGTGCACTTTATTTTATAAAAGGATACTCATACAGGAGAATGAAGCCCCCACTATAACTATCTACAAAACCACAATGTTAGGAACCACATCCTACAACATGAATTCATTAGTTGTCCCAAAAATCCTTTTATCTAACTTCTAGAAATCAAATTCGAGGGTAGATGTATTCCCCCCTTGATTCTGCTTGCTTTACAGAGGTGGAATCAAGGTAGCAAACTAGCCACATTGAATAATTTCAGTCATATCATAGGGTATTTCCAAGAACCATACTACATGATGATATACATTTGATGAGGTCAAGAGTAGAATCATGATTCCAACACAACAAACGGTGTAAAAAACGAATCTCTCTAGCTCTCGTTATGTTAATTTGAATGAAAGGCACCTTTTAACCCTAATATAGTAAAACCCCTAATTTTAACTTATATAAGAGTAAAAAGTGAAGTAAATTCTAACTATTTTTCCATTTACCTTCTTGTAGCTTGAGTTTGGTGAAGAGTGATTGAATATACCGAGCTGATGAGATTACATGTTGGATAGATTGGACATCCTATGAGATCAAGTAGCTCATAAGGAGCATTATTATTAGATGAGTTTATTTTTATGCCTTATCTTTGTCCTTACACATTTATTTTATGATTTGTATGCATTTCTAGGTTAATTTATGGCCTTGGAAGAACTGCTCACAAAGCATCCCATTTTTTTCGCAAAGTGTCCCTTTTTGTTGTGAAGTGTCCCCTTTTGTTACAAAGTGTCATGTTTCTTCATGAAGTGTCCCAGAAGGGGTCTAAAGTGTCTAGGACCCTGAGGAGAGTACACTAAAACAAATTTAGTATACTTTTTTTATTATTTATTTAGAGATTGAAGATTTTAGAATGCTTATGGGACATATTTTTACTTTTTTGTTAGATTCCACCTCATTCACGGTAGCGTCTGGGTGGTAGACAGATCAATCGCCTCCAAGACCTAGCCCCCACACTTTCAACAGAGGACATAGAGATATTATAGGCTATGAGGTTGTATTGGGAATACCTCATACTCCCCATGAGGTACCATTATTCTATGTTTATGGCAATGGAAAAGCGGTGGAATGCAGACACATGCATGTTTCATCTTCCCATTGATGAGATGACCATAATGTTAGAGGACATACATCACATACTCCAAGTTCCAATTCAAGGAAAAGGGTATGTTTCCTAGTAGAACGGTCATTTTAGGAGATGAAATATGATATGCAGTATTTCCTTGGAGGTCCAGTTCATTATGGTATGGTGAGGCCATAGATCGATCTAGCTATACTACTATATTCGTAGGCCCCACTTGTTGCACATATTATGGTGTTCATTGTAGCACTAGTTCTAGTCCTTAACGGCTGGGGAGGACACTTAGAGGGAGAACTAGGACATATGATTTGGGGGATGGTAGAGCATAGGACTACATATGCTTGGGGGTGCGTAGCATCCTCACGCACTTATATTATGATCTTGGGAAATTTTGATTTTGTGAGATCAAAAGTATGGTACACTATATGCTACTGCAGGTGTGGTACCTAGAGCATATCATGTACACAAGACCAATAGGATTTCCATGCGTATCAGCCCTAGGGTATCCTCACACATTTAGCTATCCACTGTGATGGCTATGGCAGTATGGCAACTTACATTTTTAGAGAGTCTGATTCGATCGACTAGATGAGGAGGAGATCATATGGACACCTTACAAACTTATTCCATAGTGGGCAGATGAAACTCATTAGATGAGGAGATTACAGATGGAAAGGTTTTTAATAGGCAGAAACAATTACATAGTAGGACCTTTGTACTATAATCGTGTCATGCGATAGTTTGGATAGGTCCATATAGCACCCAGGGCATCTCCCCTTTTTAGGAGATCAGTATGCAGTGCCCAGAGGCCCAAAGATTCTAGACCATTCACTTATGATGATGTTGTCTACAATGAATCTAATGATGATGATTGTGATATTCCTTTGGTCTCCAATATTGATGATGTTAGTACCATAGATTCCCATGAGGAGTGGTGGGTAGCAGCATGACTATCTCCTGTATTCCTAATGGATGAGATGATAGGTGATGCAGGGCCACAACTAGATTAGGGAGACGAGGAGGAGGATATGGCTGAGGAGATATGCTTCAGGGCTATAGACATATTCATAGATGTAATAGATGAGGAGTATGACATGGCTACATATTTTGACTATGATGGGCAGGAGGACAAGGATGAGGAGGAGGAGGAAGAGGAGGAGCAACTAATGATTCAGGGTGATGAAGTAGTGGATGAGGATCTAGTGGGCCATGAGTGGGGAGAGTGATCTCCCATTAATGTTACTAGATCACGATAAGCAGCTACAACAGGCACCAACACCTATAGTCATGGAGAGGGTATCACATCCTCCATGCCCCCTACACATGACGAGGCTATCTTTACACTGCTAACTAGAGAGCTAGGTGATGATATTTTATTTACTGCCATGCTTTATGATTATGCTTTATGTTTTAATTTCATGTCCATATATATCATGATGTCTCTTGATTATATTTATGGTTTCTATCTTACTAGAGCTGTGAGATACCTTCATGATCTCTACCGTGAGGTGGCTATCAAGATAGTTCCCCCATCAGTCTATTTGGAGGTTACTGATATAGACTATGTGTCCCCACCCATCATTGAGTGGGATCTAGAGTTGTTCAAGCCATACATGAGACTATGGCAAACATATGAGATTCTCAGAAGGCCCATCCACCAAGTCGAGGCTGACCAGAATGCACAGTCACCTCGAGCCCCATCAAAGGTTGAGAAACTTCATTCGAAGGTAGCTAGACTATAGGCAAAGATAGATAAGCTAGTAAAGGAGTGTCAGGAGGCCCTTCGATAGGAACAGGGTTTATAGTATGCTCTAAATGTACTTGACAACTCGCGATCATGATCACATACCACCGTCTCCCAATGGACCACCTCTAGACATACATGAGCACCAGATCCTGAGGGATCTAGCAGTCGTAGACCTCATTATCATTGTATATATTGATGACATGTACGTAAAACTTTGATATATATATATATATATATATATATATATATATATATGATCATTTGATGTGATATCTCATTCATGTTACTAGATCACAATAAGCAGCTACAATAGGACCGAACACCTACAGTCATGGGGAGGCTATCACATCCTCCATGCCCCCTACACATGATGATGTTATCTTTACACAACTAGCCAGAGAGCTAAGTGATGATATTTTATTTACTTCCATGCTTTATGCTTATGCTTTATGTTTTAATTGTATGTCCATGTATATCATGATGTATACTGATTATATTTATGGTTTCTATCTTGCTAGAGCTGTGAGAGACCTTCATGATCTCTATTGTTAGGTGGCTATCGAGATAGTGCCCCCATCAGTCTATTTGGAGGTTACTGATATAGACTATGTGTCCCCACCCATCGTGGAGTGGGATCTAGAGTTGTTCAAGCCATACATTAGACTATTGGAGCATATGAGATTCTTAGAAGGCTCGTCCACCAAGCTGAGGCTGACCAGAATGCACAGTCATCTCGAGCCCCATCAAAGGTTGAGAGAATTCATTCAGAGGTAGGCAGACTATAGGAAGAGATAGATAAGTTAGCGAAGGAGCGTCAGGAGGCCTTGGATAGGAACAGGGTTTATAGTATGCTCTAAATGTACTCGACAACTCATGATCATGATTGCATACCACTGTCTCCCGATGTACCACCTCTAGACATACACGAGCACCAGATCCTGAGAGATCTAGCAGCCATAGATCTCATTAGCATTGTATATATTGATGACATGTACACAAAAATTATATATATATATAATCATTTGATGTTTTAGGACTATTTAATTAATATCTCCATGATTTAACATGTTTTATGTGATCTAATTAAACTCATTCTAGTTTCTCTTAGATGCAACATTGTGATTAAGTATGTTATATGCTAAATTAAATGCACCTATGATCTAATTAAAGAACATTGAATGCATATAAGAAACTAATCTAACATAACACACAAGATTATCTTGAATAGTATGAAACCTAAAGTAACCATCTAAAAGTTAATTTAAATAATTACTTTATTATTCAAGACACAAAAATAATTATTTTTCAAGAATGAAGTAATGCGAGAGGACCCAAATAGATACCACACACTTCAACATGCTTCCACAAGCCTCACATTTAGTGTTTAAATACGAGGTCAGCCAACACACATGAAAAAAACCATAAACATTAAGTACACACTTCATTAAACCAATACGAAAAGCTGAAAGTTTCAGACAACATAATTCACTTGAAATTAATCCAGAATAATCCATGAACTACCTAAGATTCATCAAACCCTTCATCCAAGCTTGCATCAAACAAATACTTCAACTCTAAAGAATTGGTAATCCTTATTTGCATACTGATAAATGAAACGCATGTACTATACTGATTCAAATCAAGTAAAACCTTGAATAAAGAAAAATAAAAGCATCATAAGAAACTTCCCAAATCTGTACAACCTGAGACCCAATAGTATAGAAACATGAAGCAAATACATTTCTCCCAGACCACATAAAACATCATTGAACAACTGGCTCACACACTGGTGAAAATATCTTGCATTGTACAATGATCCAAAAACCCTAATTGTGAACATAACAATATTTGACAACCTTGAATAATCTGTAAAATCCACACAGGAAAAGCATCAACACAGAAAGAATGCAAAGCATAATACCAGAGCACATTATGAATACTTGCAAAACATAGTTTACTTTGTTTATTAAATTTTCTCAAAAGCACTTGGAAACCAAGTACCAGAGACATCATCTTAGCTCATTACTTCATTCCAACTCTCCTTCATACTTTGCAACAAAAATAATAGCTCCATGTACTCACAAAATTTCCTCAAGGTCTCAACTACACATGCACAACCCTTTTCCTCTTTTCCACATTTTTTTCAATATCCTCAACATCTTCATCCCATAGTTGACATCAATGACAACACCAGTCAGCAGACTTCCTATTGACATCAATGACAACACCATCATTCTTGCAATAGTTTAGTTTTCAAATATGTAATTTTTTAGTGATTGCATAAATTTTTCTAACTTTTAATTTATTTTTTGAGGAAACTAGCCCATAAACTTGAAATGTTCAGTTTTCATGTTTTTTTAATAACTTTAAATTTGTTAATTTTCTTGTAAAAAAGTGGAATCAATCTACAAAAAATTATTTATAAAATTAAAAAAAATGAAAAAATGTTTACTTTAGGTCAAATTATTGTGTCCGTACATGAGGATTTAAAAAAAAAAATTAATGCCAGTAAAAAATTAATAAAAAAAATATTTATCAAAAAAATTGTTAAAAATAATCCTCATCAATCTTCAATATAATACACATTTTTTCTCAATTTTTTTTATAAAATTTCTTTTATTTATATCAAATTATGGTGTCCATACATGTGAATGGTATAGCTCTAAAAAAGTAACTTTTGAAAAGTGTTTCAAAAAAAAAAAAATGAAAGTAGAAAGCCACTATAATATTTTATTATAAATAAGTAGATATATACAAAAACTAGTTCTAAAGGGAATACTAGCAGGAAAGAACTAGTAAGAAAACCTTCAGTTATAGCCCAAAAAAGTACAGGTTTGATCGATTTCGTAGCATATAGAAACTGAGTTAATAGTTCAAAATTTATCCAACTTGACCCTAATTACGTATCCCAAAGAGAAGGCATGCTGATAATTCAAAATTCAGCCATCATAACCCTAAATTCATTCCCCAAAGACTAAACTAGAAAGTTAAACCCATTACAACATACAAAGAATACTTGGTAATTTTGAACTAAAAACCCATAAAGTCCATTTTAACTATTTTATTGACTCCCCCACAATAGAATTTTCATCCTGCAATTCTAAACCCTCTGCCAGTTGAATCCCTCGCTCAAACACTCTTCTGCTATGAGTTGGAGCTCTACTGAATTACATAGAGGAAGCTGAACTTGGATTCACCAAAATTTGAAGCACCTGAACTTTGCCAGTAGACTCGCTTGAAGCATTTGAAGCATGAAACAAACCCCAAACTGGAGAATTTACTAGAAGTTGCAAGTCGAGGTGTAACCCATTGTTTGGAGGAGGTGGTACAAATGCACGTAGAAATGCCAAGGAAAAATACTTTTCCTTGATTTCAAGTTCCATTATAGAGCAAATGAGACAATGGTTTTTCCTTAGTGCATGCCGCAGAATGATGTCATTGTTGAATTGTAAAGCCAGTCTTAAAGCATCAAAGATCTCCTCAAAACTTTGTCGCCTCTGTATGTATTCCCTTGGGAACAAACCACAAATAAAACCTTCTCCAGAGAAGAATTTGTATTGTTGCATGACTCGAACAAGTGCATTGTCTAACAAGTATTGATAATTGAATTTTTTTTTGGCTAATTCCTCCAATTCCCTCAATGATTGAATTAAATCAAGAGCATTGGATAGAAAAATTGAGATTACCTGCAAAGGGAAGATGATTCATCATGCTCGCTGGCTGGTGACTTCAAGCCCCAAGATGATGTGAATGTAGTCCTCGATGCTTCCATTATCTATCTTAAACATTGATTTAAGGGAATCCTGTGTGATATATTCTTCCACTGGTCGCTCCCATGGCCTGACTGGTAGTGACACCCTCATATTCCATGGTCAAAGAGCCAATTTTCTACAACTTTAATGGTGGAGAACCTATTCCAGACCTTTGCAAACAACTTTACTTTCTACATCCCTTTACTTTCCAATTTGTGATGTGAAAATAAATTCCTTCAGAGCCTTTTTAATATTATATTTCTCCTAGGAAGCATGCAAAAAATTATGAAAGTAAATGTAAAGGACTATTCATTTATTAGTCCTTTGCAACTTTGAAAATTGGCTCATGTTTAAATAGGGTCGAGAGGAAAGGTGGCTAGCGTCGCACTCAAAAACATGATTAAGTGGTACAATGAGGAGATACAATATCTTTTGCTACTAAAAATTTTGAATGAAGCGACACAAATGGAATAAATGGACATAATCCAACATCATTAAGTGATAAGAATTAGTCCTTTAGAGCTAATGCAAGCTGTCCTCAAAGGTTGATGCATGATTGCACATAACTTTATTAGCCATCATTACCCCAAATGACCCCAGGCATATGCTTAAATTCCAAATCATTGCTAGCATGACATAAGATCACCATGGTGGCAGTCTCTCCATATGATGTCAACATGAAAGAGAAAATTGTAACCAAAATTGTGATGTGATCTTTATTCATATGTTACCATTATCTTCTTGTTTGATTAGATCAATCAATTGAGGAAAAGCATTTAGCTCCCTTACATCATGTAATGCTTTAATCTCTATTTCCTCACAACCTAGGTTTGCAAGAAAACTTGTAATTTCGTTACCTTCCCTATAAGTGTGGGTGATTATGAAGGCATTAAATTTTTCAATTAGAGCCCATGCTTTTTGTAAAATATAATTCAAATTCTAGTTGGGTATGTCTAGGATCATGATGGGCCAAAAAATGGCAATATGATGGGTATGTGGCTAACGACTTTATTTTACTTAAAATTGATGAAACGAAAAGGGTTTTTTAAGGAGATTCCAAGTTTTCCACAAATATAAATTATGCTTTACTTTGAATTTAATTAGTAATTCTTATTCATTTTCTATTCGAATTACGACTAAAGTATTGATTGATATGCTAATTGAAAAACATCTATAGCTTTCAAACGGTATCACATTTTTTGAATTAAAAACATGCATCACATTCTATGCTTCGCATACTATAGGATTAAAAAAAAAAAAATGAATTTCATCAAGTTTTGACCAAGTTAAGGTGGTCGACATACGATTTTTAATATTTTAAAAAAGTTGTAATAAAAATTCATAATTAATTATTTACTTGGAAAAAAATTACAAAAAATATGCATCAAATTGGGACATGAGTCCTCTACTTATATCTAAAATATTATAAAAAAATATTATCATTTTATTGTGGTTAGGGTGGTCAGATAGACACCTACTTCTTATTTTTTCCCTAAAATTTAAGTACTACTGCATTGAAATTTCAAATTTTCACCAAATAGATTTATTTTTTTAAACAAACCTAGTAGTTTAGAAACTACATTCAATTTTCTATAGATTCTATGCTTAAATATTTTTGAAATAATATAGATAACTTATTCAAATTTTTACATCAAGTTTCCTAACTCTGATTTTTCTAAATTTTTTGCCACTTAAGGGCCTGTTTTTTCCATTCTGATCCTGCAGATACCCAGTTTTGAATCTTTCATAGTTTGCATGCATTTATAATTATCATAGAGTCACCTTCAATGTGAATATTTGAGATCCCCAATTGAGATACCACGTCCACCCTGATAATAATGCTTGTGCTTCCATAGTGTATTTTGTACAATGAGTTAAATGGAATGAATAAGTTGGCAATAGATCCCCTAACGAGTTTCTAAAACAAATACCTGCTCCTGATTTTTGTGATTCACTTTTAGATGCTCCATCAAAATTTAATTTAGTAAAGCATTCTTGAGGTGGGATCCATTTGACTTGACTCCTATCAATTTTGTTGTAACAAGTTTTGAGAAGATTTCCATCAAATGGAAGCTTTATATTCTTCTAGTTCGACTAGATGAAACTGTCCCAACTTGTGAATAATGAATTTGTGGTTTTCTCCTTCTGAACACAAGAAATTACCCCTTTTGATATTGCTTTTTTTTTATTTTGACCAATGTTAGCTCTATTGGTGATTTTGTTTTCCTAAAGATTCTCATGTTTCTTTCCCACTAGATATTCCATACCACAATCACTAGAATAATATGCCAAATACATGAGAAAAAAGAAGATTTGTAAAGTAGTGGCCAACTTTGAAAAAGATCCCAAACTAAGTTTGGAAGAGGCATATTAAGGTCTAACTTGATTTTAATGAAATCCCAACACTGACTAGAAAAATTACACTGAAGAAACAAATGATCAGTTGTTTCAAACTCTTGATCACATAATGGGAACTTAAAAGGATTTGTAATTTTAAACTTGACCAAACGATCACTTGTTGGAACTCTTTTCTGAATGGAAAGCGACACAAAACTACCTGCCTTGGGAAAGACTTTGTTGTTCCAACAAAAGGAAAAAGCACGTTGAGGCTATGAGGAGTGTTTTGACTGACTTAGAAGTACATATCACAACTTAACAGAATAAGAGCCAAACTTCGAAGCTGCCCATATTACTGTATTTGGCTTTGAAGATAAGTACACTATTATTTCTTTCATGACATTATAAAACATATCACACTATTGTGAGGAAATGAGGCTAGATGGGGGTTTTTTCCACACTACTTTCCTAGAAAGAGGATAGGAAGAGTGAACATAATCTAAAAAAATTAGACCCTAAGCTTTAGATAAAGATGTTCTTACCTCATGAAGCTCTTAATTTTCTTCCAAAGGAGGCTTTCCATTCCACGAGTCTGCCCAAAAATTTATGCTATTCCCATCATTTACCTACCATGATGCATATTTTAATATGAGACTTCTACTATTTATAATGAAATTACAAATAGTATATCCTTTTGGGGGGTCCATCACAGTTAGAATTCTTGTGGGATTATCATTATCTAAGTATTTAACCTGCATTATCCTAGACCATTTAGCCTCTGATTTGGAATACATTTTCCATGCAAGTTTGGCCACAAACGCTTTATTTCTCAAAGAGAGATTTTGAACTCCAGCCCCCCCTTGATTCTTACCTTTTGACAAGCCTTCAAGCGAAATTAGAGGTTTTTTTCTTGTCATCAATGTTACCTTTCCAGAGGAAAGATCTGATTATCTTTTGAATTTCAGAAATTACCGATGCAAGAGCTTTAAGGACAACTAGAAAATAATTTGGAATTGAGGCTAAAACTGATTTAATTAGAAGAATCATACTTGACAATGGAAGCCATCTAGCTTTCAAAATCAAAATTCTTGCTTTAAGCCTATTTATTACCTTATCCTAGAAAAAATATTTATTGGAGCCTTTAAAAAATGGTATCCCAAGGTAGGTGCATGGTAATTCCACTTCTTGAAATCCCAAAACCTTCACAATTTCCTACTTCAGATCTTCAAAAGTATTTAAAATATAAATCTTGGACTTCGCTAAATTAATTTTTTGACCAGATGCTAATGAATATTTATCAAGTACCTCTTTAACCTGCTTAGCTTCGGACAATCTTGATTTATTGAAAAGAAGAGTATCATCATCGAAAAGGAAGTGCATAACTGAGATATTTGAATTTTCTATCTGCACTCTATTCCATAAGCCTTCACCGTGTTTCAAGAGGATGAATCAACTTAAAGCTTCTACCATAACAATAAAAAGAAATGGTGAAAGTGGATCACCTTGTCTAACCCCTTGAGAAGCATTAAAAAAACCTGTTGGATTACCATTTATGATCACTAAGAACTTAGCTCCAGATAGAAAAGACATTATCCACCTATGCCAATTAGAGAAAAAGCCAATTTTTTTCAGAACCTTATTGATAAACTACTAATCAACCTTGTCATAGGCTTTCACCATGTCTAGCTTAAATATGAAAGAGGACAACTTTGAAGTTGAGACTGTGTGTAGAACATCATGCGCAACGATTTCTCCTTCATACGTTTCCCTTCCTGGGACAAAGCCACCTTGCTCTTGGGATATAATCCTTGGAATAAGTGGTTGCAATCTCATGTAGATGGATTTTGTGAATATTTTGTGAAATTGTATTGCATAGGGAGATGGGCCTAAAATTAGCAAATGTTTTAGGCTCTTTGACTTTTCAAAAAATTGCAATGTTGGTTACATTTAATTGCTTGTACATGAAACATGTTCTTCTAGACTCCTAAAGTGCCCAGAGAAGCTCAAAACATAAAAACTCCTAACATTTTTGAAAGAATAAGGTAGTGAACCCATTTGGTCCAAGATCCTTATCAAGAGTAAGTGAGAATACTACTAATTTCAACTCCTCCATAGTGAAAGGCTTCATAAGCATATTGTTATCTTCATTGCTGAGAAGGCATGGTATTGTGCTTAACAACTCTTGTTCGTCATTTATTCTGTTGGCATCTATGGTTGGTGGAGCAAAGAGGAGTTCTGAAAAAAACATCACACCTTCATTTTTAATATTTGCTTCCTTTGTGAGCCAATTACTTGAAGATAACTCTTGAATTGAATGGATTGAATTTGTTTCCTTTTTTATCTGAGTAGAGGCATGAAAAAATTTAGTGTTGCGATCTCCCTCTTTTAGCCATAATTCCTGAGACTTTTGTCTCCAATAAACTTCTTCTCTTGCACATAATTCTTCTCATTCCTCTTGTATATTTTTCTATTTGTCATATAAAATAGTATCCAAACCATTTTGAATTATATTCTCATGAATTACTGTTAATTCTTTGAACACAACATCTTTTTGTTGGAATTTTTTTTTAAAAACTTGCTTATTCCAAACACTAAATTGTTGCTTCACAAACTTCAACTTTTTATGGAACTAAAACATTTTGGTACCCTATTCATACGGATCATTTACCCACCATTGCTTCAGAAGATCCATAAACTGAGGATTCCTAAACCACATACTTTCAAACTTAAAAGAGTATTTTTCTTTGGGGGTAGATATGTTTGGAATAGATAAACAAATTGCATAATGATCCAAACTAGGATATGGAAGAATTTCAAAGTTTAGATTGTGTGTTGAAAGAAACCAATAGGGAGAAACCAAAAATTTATCTAGCCTTTCTACAATTTGGAGAAATCCCTTCCTTTTATTGGTCCATGTGAAAGTACTTAAATGCAGTTGGATATCCTGTAAATAATTTGAAGTTATAAACTGACTAAAATCTGACATGACCTTTTGAGGTGGGCATATTCCTCCACGCTTTTCTTGAAGAGATGTTATTACATTAAAGTCCCCTGCTAGTATAATTTTCCCACTATGGATTAGACCAATTTTTCTGGTAAGCTCATCCCAAAGGTTCTTCTTTTCAATAGTCAATGTTCTACCATATACATTTATAAGCCAAAAATGAAGATCAAACTTTGTCACTTCTGCAAGTTACCAATAACTCTGGTTTTGGTACAATTTAACATTTACCAGCTTTGGGTTCCACAAGATGACTAAACCTCCTGAAGCACCTTGAGTTGGTGAGTGTGTTGATTCCCATCTGACCCGCTTTTTATTGAGGATTCAAATGTAACTACTAAAGATTTTGTTTCTTATAAAAGGACAATGTCTTCTCCACAAGCATCTATCAATAGCTTCATACGAGCATGCTTGTCAAGGGAATTAATACCCCTGAAATTCCATGAAGTGATCCTCATTGTACCTAGGGAGAGCAACAAGCTCTCCTCAAAGGCTTATTTGACATGGATTCCAAAATGGTTTTCTAAATTCCTGGCTCTATTTGTTCCTTCATCTTTGTGAGGTTTGATTTCCTACCTCTTTTCCCTGGGGATTTCTTCACAGGAGGTTGATAAGAAGATTGTGCTTTTGAGGGAGTTTTAAAGCATTATGACCCTATGGACTTCAACCTTTTTGATTCTAACAGACTATCCTCCTGCAACTCTTCCTTAGTTACTTGACTAAAGGACTCCAACATATTTTGAGCTTTAAGAGACTCTTTTAAATCCTCTTGTACTATGTACACTTTTTGTTATCCCTAAAAAAATGTTGGGGTGATGCTTTCCTGGAAATCCTCTTCCATAGCAATTTCTTCAATCAAATCTAAACCAATTGAGAAAAACACTTTTTTGAGCCAGATACTCAAGATCCACATCATTTACCTTCTTATTATAACTCAATGCAATCCATTTATCTTGATCATTTGAGGAAGCCACCTCTTGAGTAATCAATTGACACTGTTGCAAATTGTCATTTAAAGACCAACCGGCTAAGAAATCCTTTGTTCCTTGAAACATCAACTTCTTTACAATTTCATCAAGTTAGCATTTGAAACATAAAGACTAAGTGACAGAATGGAAAATATTTGCATAAGATTCCATGCGTTTTGTAGCACTTTAATTTGATATATTTTTTCTTACCTTTGGATTTTTTGGAAACCCCAATTCTACTCTTGTTGCACTCCCTCCCAATCATTGTAAATCAACTCTTTTAGTTGTGGTAAGGGTAGAGTTAAATTCCAAAACTTACATATTATCGCTTTATCCCTTAGATCTTGGATTTGTGCATGGACCATGCTCTCTGGAAAAGTGACTTTAATCACATCTCGTTCTCTAGGGGGTTGAGATGCTACCTTATGATGATTGGTCCTATTAGATGAATGGTCTCAAAATATAAAATTTTATATTACTGTTATTTTTTTAATATTGAAAGTGTAAGTGTTTCAAATTTTTAGTCCAATTGTGATTTCTTTTAAAAAATTGGAAAAAACACTTCCACTTTTTGAATATTTTGTGGAGCCAACTTCTTGAACTTACCCTTTTATGATAAATTTTGCTAAACTAATTTTTATTTATTTGTAAATACAAAAAAAAACTAAAAAATTTCATTTTATTATTTTACATTATTTCAAAATTCAAATATTGTGTCACTTATTATTGATTTAACAAGTTACAAGGACAACAAATTCTTAACCCAATTTTGGAGGGTCTTATGGAAGAAGATGAATAGTAGGTTACTTGCTTTAGTTTAATGTACCATCCCCAAACCAATGGACAAATAGAGTTTTTAGATGAGAGCCTAGGAAATCTATTGAGGTGATTAGTTAGAGATAATCCTCAGCAATGATATTTGGTGATACTTCAAGCTGAATTTTCCTATAATTCCAATATAAATAGTTCTACATGTAATTATGCATTTCAAGTTGTATATGGTGCAAATCCTAAAGGATTTGTAGAACTTGTTAATTTTCCAATGAATCCACATAACAACCAAGAAGTTACATATTTTTTGGAGGATATTCATGAGGTACCTCAACAAGTTGGACTCAAATTGCAATCAATTCAAATGAGAAATATAAGAAAATAGTTGATTCACATCAGAGAAGAAAAGTATTTTAATAAAGAGAAATGGTCACAATACATCTATGCAAAAAAAAGGGATCCCCGAGATGCTTACAAGTTGAAGTCTAAGAAAATTGGACCTTATAAAATCATAAAGAAGATAAATGATAATGCTTATCAAATTGACTTGCTCGAGGAATTGTACATTAGTCCCATATTTAATGTTGCTAACCTTTATTCACACTCAACTAGAACTAGTGATGGTCAAATAGAAGATGAGAAAAATGAGAAGGAAAGCGACAATTGGACCAGACACTTGCCAAAGAAGAAAATAGAGAAGATTGAATAGGTACTAGAAACTAAATTGGTGGTTACCTAAGCCAAATTTTATAAGCTATATTTTGTTAATTGGGAAGGCCTCCTAGATTCTTACAACTCTTGAGTAATAGAAGATGATTTTATTAAATATGACAAAATTTATCCAACATATGAACCGGAACTAGGAGGACCAAGAGGCTTGATTTTTATAAGAGATAGGGAGAATGATGTGGATAATTTACTCTAATAGTCCTCTACCACATTCATTTGGTTGGGTGATTGTTCAATCATTTAGGACCTTTACATTACTAATTTTATTCTTTTGTGCTATTATTTATCTTGAGTGGTCTTCTCTCTTAACAAATATCAAGTAATTTGCTAAATATTGCTATTTTTAGATTCTAGTTGAGTCTATAAAACCTCTCTACTGAATTGGGTAGTTATGGGGAATTTGTAGGGTGGGAAACTTAGTTGGTAAACAAATAAGGAACATGAAGTTTTATGAGTTTAGGGGACTCTAGAACATAAAACCTCATGTTAACAAGTTTTTTTTTACTACTTTTTGATGGTTGTAGTTGCTCTAAAATTTTCTAGTTATTAATATAATAAGAGAACTATTTATTGTTCATTTCTTATGGTAATCTAAGTGGGTTTATTTGTTCCTACATGAATCTCTACTGTTGAAACTATTATATCTGCAGTGTGCACAATGGTAGGGCATAATAGGGTATATTTCGTGGTGTAATTTGTAGGTTCCTTAAGATTGTATTGGATTAGTTGTTGAAGCTATTTGGGCCATTATATTAATACAAGGTGGGATTTATGTGTGGTGATCTTGGGTCAACACTATCATGTCATAAGAAATGGTTGATTTATTACAAAGTAGGTATGATTTGTGATAGTCGAAACATTTGAAGCTTATTGATGAGTCACATTTTTGGGAACCCATGCCTCATATATTCTATATGTTTTGTTAAGATTTGGTAATTTTCAAGTGCATGGGAGGTTGAAGATCCTTTAATTATGTCACCCTATTCTCTATTTTTTATTAAGATTAGGATTCCAAAGTACCTTTGAACATGTTTTTCAGATCCCCCAACTTCATTTTGAACTACTTCACATTTTTGAAAAATCACTAGGGGTTTAGTTATTCCTAGGTGCGCACTAGATCATTGGAAAGTGAAAACTAATAAGGGAGTCAAATTTACTATTATTTTATTTTTAAGTATTATCTTTGGTCTATACTTGTTGGAAGAAAGCATCTTCGAGTGACACTTTCTATCTGTTCTATAGAAAAAAATTCCATAGAGTAGATTGCAAGAAAGACTTGAGTTTATGTAATATAAAAAAAGACATGAAATTTTATTTTTTAAATCACAATTAATGGTATGAGACAAAATACTTGGAATAAAAAGAATTAAAAATTAATGGATGGAGCACATTTCCTGTAACTAAAATTTTTCATGGAATGTGAAATTTGTATTTATTCACCAATTAATTTAGATAATGTTTATTTAAAATTTATTAAACTTTAATTTAAAATTCCTTATCATACTTATAATAAGCCAAAGGTGTTATATCTTATTCATGAGTGCACAAGGAAAATGCTTCAAATTGTTCATTGACAATAGACATTTTTTTGGGTTGTGATTTCTTTTAATTTCTTTAATGCTTTTACACATGCAATTCATGATCACTCATCCAATAAATTTATCCATTCACATTCCTTGAGTTTCCCTTTCTCTTGGTGGAAAAATTAGAAAATCACAATACCTACAACTACTCGTCATGTTCATTCCTCCATTCCTCATGGTGAAATCTCAATTTTTGTATTAATTCTTCATTGTTTTATTTTTGAATAAAAGGATTGCAATATATTAAAAAAAAAAAAGATTATATAGTATATTATGATATTGCTATCAAGATTCAACCGTGTAGTTTTTTGAGTCAAACTCATTGACCTATGTTTCATAAGTAGTGGTTCAGAAGAACCCATCTCTCATGATAAGGAATTATCTACTTAGCACTCATCACATCTAGGTGATGCTCACAAAGGTGAAGCATTGGGCCTTCCTGGGAGGTCACCCATCCTAGTACTAATCCAACTTAATCATAATTAACCATGGATTTTACCCAAGGTTAAGCCCACTTAGCTTGCAACGCCATTTGCAAAACCTTCAGCAAGTGTTGTGCCTTATGAACCATTCATTATAGAGCCACTTTAGCACACTAATTGATAAGTCTAGGAGGTATTTTTCCACAACATTTCAAATTTCTTGCAAATTAGATCCTAATAGTCGACATTAAATATTTGATACTCATAATAAAATTACACCTCCAACATATTTGAATTGCACCCTAGGCATTAGTGTCTTGGACCTATTTTTCAGGAATTAAGGTGTTGGGGAGAAAATAATAAATGAATGCATTGGATTTTTGTTTCCATTTTTTTGGTAAATTTTTAAATGGTCCATGGAACACATAATTTAGGAAATTAGGTGTACACTTATTTCCAATTACTTAAAAGCGAGCAAAACATAGTGTGAAAATGTAAAGGGTGACAATTTACAATGCTTTAATTGTATAAGGTTGTTTAAAATCTATTATTTTAAGCACCTTTACATTTTTTCATTCCTATTTTAGATTGCATTATTCATTTTAGTTGCATTCAAATTACATTGCATTACTCATGCCTATCTATCATGTAGTGTCATCATATAATTACATTCATCATTACATTTTAATCCATATGTATTCCATTTTAATTTGCATCTATACATTACATAGATAAGTTCACATCACATGTCATCAATACATATCATAAATCATTATATAAACATTAGAGCTCATACGCATATAAACTGAAACCTAGAGAATAGGTGTTTTAATCTTTTTGGGAGATAAAAATCTGGTTTAAGACCTTTCCACCTATTTCCTTCAAGTTTCACTCAAGGAAACCCTAGAGATCTCAATATAGGAGTGGACTTAAGTAAAAAATATCTACAATAATATGTGCTAGGGTGTGAATTAAAGACTAAAAGGGGGTTCACGACTAAGCAAGGCTTGGAAACACAACAAATGTAAGTGATGCAAACCTAATGATATGGCCTAGAAAATGAACTTAAATCATAACAGTAAACTAGAAATAAACAAAGGTGCAGCTAGAAATATGAAGAGGCTCAGAATAAGGTCAAATTCTAAAAATCTAAATTTTAAAGCACACTAAGACTCATATGCCAGTAGGGGTGATTTAGTCCCAGTTTAGGGTTTCGACTGAAACCAGAATCTAGAACTACTAAACCAAGATCTACAGAAAATGCTTCAATTATGGTATACTTGGATTCATATTCCACAAGTGGTGATTTAGTCCCACTATTAGGGTTGATTTGAAATTCTAATATCCTCTTATGTTCTCTTGTAGCTTCTCTCCTATCAAATTTATGAGTCTAAAAAATTGAATTACAACCTATAGGCAGCTTTCCATGATCTTGCAATGTAGATGACAACTTTGAAATTTTGAAAAAAAATCTCCAATCTTTCTCTTCAATGGATCTTCAACCTAAATCTGTAAATCACACATCAAAGAGAGGGAAAAATGTTGTTTTGTTAGTGGATAGGGGTTTTCCTTGGTCAAACCTCATTTTGGTAATCAAACCTTGAAATGAATAGAAATAGAAAGAAGGAATGATGAATGAACAATATGTAATGTTGCAAGTCACCAAACCCTTGAACAAAAGGTGACAATCTTGTATGCAATGGCTAGCATGAATGTAGATCTTGACTCTTTCTTGTATATTCTAGATATTTATTTGAATGCTTGCTTGGAACATAAGAATCTACATCACAAATGTTAGCTCAAAAATCAATATGATGCATGATGACTTTGACATGATGCTTGAATATTGAATAATGCTCCAAAATGCTTGATAATCACTCTTGAATACTATTGAATTGATAGAATGATTGAATTCCTAGATCACACTTTCTCATGAAAATTGCTAGCTTGTTAGGAGAAAATATGTGAAATAAGCTTGTATTTATACTTGCTTATGCCAAATTTTTGAAACTACAACACTACAAGATAACATTAGATGTATTAGAATAAAATACCACAAAGAATTTAATTCAAAATCAGGTCAAAGTTAAGTGGGACTCATACACCAGTTGTGGCGTATGAGTCCTCGTAGGCTAAGATTGGGACACATTTTCCAAGAAATGTTATGTTTTATGCTAAATTCAATTTTCTGCCCTAAAACTTAGGTGGGACCCATATGCCCAAGGTGGCATATGAGTACTAGGTCACTAAATATGGGCCATACAAACCAAAATCATTAAATTATGATTGGTAATTAGATATGTGTCAGGATTATCCTCAGGAAAATGCATTAATTAAGGCTTTTGGATGCAAAATAGGACCATATAAGGCATAAAGAAGCCCAATTTTAGTAGGGAGGACCCAAACAAGTGTGAAAATGTAAAGCGATACATTTTCCTACACTAAATTTATCCTACACTTTAGTGAGAAGAGGAACTTGCTTCAAACTCACACTAAAGTAGACAAACTCACATAAAGAGGGGTCCAAATGTACCATGATAGTAGGATAGGATGACAACAATCAAGAGGGTTGCGCAAGCTCCCAGGATCAAGATCCTATGGAAAACCAACATAAGCACAAAATGACACACATATGAATGATATAAGGAGCAACAACAAGGCACAAGCATACATTGCCTAAGATAAAAGGTAGAAAGAAAAATAAAAACAAAAGGGTTGGATCAAGCTTCGACCATTTTTCTCACACATTGTCCATGGATCAGATCTAAGCTACTTTCCCAAGAACATTTACAAGTGGAAAATGATGTCCACTATGCAAACCAAACACACACTCACAAGGGTAAGTGGAACCTCAAGCCATCCACTAGGTGAGCCCCCAGTGAGACACATATGCATGTGGCTGGTATAAGCTCACAAAAAAAAAGCAAGCTGCTATGGGAAAGTCACACCTAAGTTTGGATCCCATACTATAACCATACCAAAGCTATACCTCTTGATAACTTTTATAAGGTTCCACATCGTTCACGAATGACATGATTCATGAGGCAAGAAAAACTTTGTATGCTTGACACCAATGAACAAATAGGATGGCTCCATAGGAAAGAAAAGTGTGTTATGCAAGGTGGCCATATAACTGATAATTTAAATGCAAAATAGTGTAAGTTACATTCAAAGTACTTCTGATTAGTTCACGTAAGGTCTTAACTTAGGCAACATTATTCCTAATATCTCCAAGAGAGGACCAATCGAAGGATAAAATATTCACAACTTAGAGGATGTAGTGTGTCACATCAATCCACTAAGAGTAATATAATATGCTAAGAGAGATCACGCTCTTGAGGAACATCACACCCAATGTAACCACAAAGAGAAAGACACGTCGCATGAAGTAAGAAGACTAGAAAATGAAACATGAATTGAAATGCAAAAGAATAATGCTAATGTATGCCCCACTTTAAAGAAATTGCTAAACACCATGTTGTGAGCAATTACTTTAAAATAGAAAATGATCAATGCTAAAAATAAATAGGACATAAGAGCTTATTTGGAAAGCCCTATTCCAAGTCATATGTTTCCAAATAAAAAAATGTCATGAGAAAGGGGTTACCCCCAAAATGAAATCTCAAAATCACATAAGGGATCCATGGATTCAGGGTTAGTATGTATTTGCTACAATGTTATTTAGAGAGCTCAGAACTATCATCATTCCCAAAATACTCATGGAACAAGAAGAATGAAATGAAGAGAGTGAAAATAAAGAAAAGCTTTCAGGTCAACATGGAAGCGGCGTCAATGTATTAATGCCTTGTGCCATCTCCAAAAGGAAAAAACAAGACAAAGAAAAAGATAAAGGAAAAGCTTTTGGGTCAACATGGAAGAGACCTAAATGTCTCAACGGCTTGTGTCATCCCCAAAAGGAAAACACAAGACAAAGAAAAGGATAAAGGAAAATCTTGTAAGTCAACATGGAAGAGGCATGAATGTCTCAATGCCTTGCTTCATCCCCAAAAGGAAAACACAAGACAAAGAAAAAGATTAAGGAAAAGCTTTTGGGTCAACATGGGAGAGACATAAATGTCTCGATTCCTTGCATCATACCCAAAAGAAAAACACAAGACATGAAAAAGATACAACATAGAGAAGACTGTTGATACAAATAGAGGAATGCACAAAGAGAGAGAGACATCAAACATAACAGCACGAGGTATCATGTTACACACATGCAATCACATAAAAGAAACATGAAAAAGAAATTAAAGACAAGACTAGAAAGGAACATGCGAGTCAACCTATTAGTAGGTCATCCACATCCCAATCATGTTCATCATATACAGAAGGTAGATAACTAGCCAAAGGGAAAATAACAAGTACCGAACTAGGGGTATCACCAACTTCAACACTCTTCTTAGGATAATTATCGTTAAAGCTCATAGAAGAGGAAAAAAATGTATTCAATTCATTATGCACTTCATAAATTTTAGCAACCTCATCATTATTTTCCAAGTTAATCACAATACAAGGTCGAATGATAATGTCTAAAGAAGGATTTATCTCTTATTGTGATTGTGATATGTGATCTTTTTGTTACAGCTATGGAGAAAAAAAATTCCTTCAATGTTTTCAACCCTTCCAAGTCTTCTTTCAGCCCTTACTTCTTTTTCCATGTTAGGATGGCACCACTCCCCAAAGGAAAAAGGCTACTCTTGCATAAAAGTGCACAATGCCCCATGTGGTGGTTGCACAACTTCTCTTTATGTCATCTTCCATTCGGGCCTGAATCAGGACACATGTCTCCCTAGTGGGGATTTCCTCAAAACTATTTTCACAAATTCATAAATCACCTGCCAACTGGAAGTAGTGGGCTACCACTATCCTAGGTTATGAAATTTCTAGGAGTGGTAGTACCTAAGAGAGCCATTAAAAAAAATTTCCTATGGATGGGGTAGACTGGTATTCTGATTTGGAAGGTTTTCCCTCCTAGGGGAGTGGATAAAGATCTAGATTGTGGGTTAACACTTCTCACTGTATTGCTCCTAATAGGTGATACAAAACCTATAACTCGTCTTCTTGTAGGGGCCACTCTAGGAATTCTGAGGTTTACTGGGGAGGATTTTAAAACCCCTTCCAAACATCTCTAGGACATAACAGTGGTTTGTAGAGTCCATAACATCATGGGAGAAAATGTGGCCCTTAGATTACTAGTTGTATCTTTCAAAGGGAAGGCCCAAGACTAGTATATATCCTTGATATCTAGCTCCATCCACTCTTGTGATCAACTCAGAGAGAAACTATTCAAGCATTTCTTGAAGAAAGGAGATCTCTCCTCCTTACTATAACAATTTATCACTATCAAGAGAGCTCCACAAGAGGCCATGATCAACTTCAACACCAAGTTTCACAAAACCTAGGGGTATGTGTAGGATCATGATGGGCCAAAAAGTGGCAATATGATGGGTATGTGTAGGGTATGTGGCTGATGACTTTCTTTTACCCAAAATTAATGAAACGAAAAGGGTTTTTAAAGGATATTCTCACCTTTCCACCAATATAAATTATGTTTTACTTTGAATTTAATAAATTATTATTATTCATTTTCTATTTGAATTACAACTAAAGTCCTAATTGATAGGTTGATTGAAAAACATATATAGCTTCCAAATGGTATCACATTTTTTGAATCCGAAACATGCATCACATTTTATGCTTCACATACTATAGGATTAAAAAAAAAATTGAATTTCATGAATTTTTTACCAAGTTAAGGTGGTTAGACATATGAGATTTTATATTTTTTAAAATTTGTAATAAAAATATCATAATTAATTATTTACTTGGAAAAAAATTACAAAAAAATATGCATCACATGGGACATGAGTCCTCTACTTATATCTAAAATATTATAAAAATATTATCATTTTATTGTGATTAGGGTGGTTAGATAGACACCTACTTATTTTTCCCTAAAATTTAAGTAATGCATTGAAATTTCAAATTTTCACCAAATGGATTTTAAAAATAAAAATAAACCTATTAGTTTAGAAATTTTATTCAATTTGCTATAGATTTTATTCTTACATATTTTTGAAATAATATAGATAACTTATTCAAATTTTTATGTCAAGTTTCCTAACTCTGATTTTTCTAATTTTTTTGCCACTTAAGGGCTTTTTTTTCAATGATGATCTTGCACATACCCCTAGTAGAGGATTCCTATGATAGCCAGGCCTTCCACAACCATGGAAGTCATGTTCTATCTAAAATATTTCAACTTAGGCATCATAGTCATGGTATAGTCAATGGGAGGAGATACCTTTCCTGACGCATATGATTTGGCTATGTGCATGGAGAACAATCTAATTGATGTAGGGAAGCTCCCACCTTGGTCATCGATGCCCATGTTTTTCAGAGATCTCTGGTGGACCTCAGGAGGAAGCAACTCCTAGTACCTCTACCCTAGTTCCCAAAAAATTGGTTGCATCACCTCTATCCATGTATGTATACCCAGGCACACAACCTAGCATGTCAGGATCCTCTTCGCTAGCAGTAGATGTCAATGATATGAAGAACCTCATGCATTCCTTTGCAAATGAGCTACTCCTTATCCAACATCAGCATGTGACAACTCCAAAGCCTCCCATGCAAACTTATTGAGGAGGAAGGTTACCTTATCAGTAGGAAACTTACCAAGAAGATCCGAAAAGAAGGTAATCAACAACACACATCTATGAACCAGATAGTCCTGGTCAACATGCCACTTCAGAATTTCAACAACCCGAACAAGGATTTGGTCCTCGGTTAGAAAAACCTAGTAGAAGATGAGAACGTGTGGTGCTTCACATGTAATGATAGCCATATGCCCCAAATCATCTAAGGGGAAATCTTCAACACAAGATAGTGGAATAGAGAGGCTAGGGTATGTTTTGAAACATAAAAGATTATCAATCTCCCAAAATGGAGAATTCCCATTTTAGAGCATAGACACAAGGGATGTCCTTAGAGCATGAGCTAGATATCTCACTAGACCAAGCACTTTTTCCTTGGATGGAGGAGGAAGATGCAGTATTTGTAAATGATGCTCCAACAACCAATGCTCGGTACGTATACTCAGATAACAATACATGATCCAAGAGAAGACTCGATAGAGATTACGTGCAACAAACTCCAAAAAAAACATAGCCATAGTGGTCACAACCACAAAAATAACATCCACAAGAACAACAAGCTTCACAGATGCGGACCACTCAATAGTCATAAACTCCACCATTTCCATAGAAGGATATGTACAAGGCCTTGATCCCATCTACATCATACCAACCTTTCCTAAGACAAAAGAAATGCCACCATTCAAGCCTAAGGTCCTGCGAGTCAAAACACTTAATGTGGTCGAACAACTAAATAAGGTACCCACTAACATATATTTGTGGGATGTTATATTAATTTAATCGAAGTAGAATATCTTTCTCTAAGAGGCATTGATAAAGGAATAACAGTGACTGCGGGCGGATGTGATCCAACTGTGCAATCAAGATAGAGGGAAAAGGGCCCATGTCAGATCCCCAACCCTTAGGATCTATGACATATATGAATGCCACAGACAATACAAATGCAAAAATGTAAGCAAAACAAAGCCCACTCCTTTCTTTTTAATGCTTATTGTGGGAGATAATATTTTGCATAATAATATGATTGATTTGGGAGCTAGTACCATGGTCATTCCCAAACAAGTGGTCAATGCCCTAAATCTTAAATACGAGCCTCTCAAGAAAGGGATCATGCAATTAAATGAGAAGAAAGTTTTGATTGTTGATTTCATCAAGGATCTTTCTTTGAACATATTCTCATGTTTGAGCTAAACTGTCACACAAGAAGTGGTCATAATTGACATTAGCCCCATTTTCGAAATGTGTATTTCAAGAGACTTCACGACAAAGCTTGGCAGATATCTAGTGCTTGATTGGTCTCATATGATATTAAAGACAAAGCACATGGAAAAGATGAAGATCTTGTCTAAGCCTTTGCACCATTAACATATAGTAGAAGATGAGATACTGAGCTTTGAAGAAACACATAATCCCTTCTCAAAAAGGAGATGTATTGCATAGAGATGTTGGAAAATAAGGACACAAGTGATCAAACCCTTGAGGAGGAGGTCCTGCTCAATCTGTTCATTGATTCTTACCCATTCAGGAATTTTCATGCTATTGGGTTAGGCACCTATGTTATTTTTTATGATGACCAAGTCCTACCAAAATTGGTAAAGGAAAAGGAGGAACCTAGCAAATGAGGTGACAACAGTTTGTGGACAATAAATTTTGATGGTGCCAAATGTAAAATTAGTTCTGGACCCAGTGCTTGACTAGTATCTCCCACTAGATCAGAGACCCTCAAAGCTTTCCACTTCCAGTTCCCATGCTCAAATAATGACATGGAATATGAATCTTTTTTCTATGGTTTGACTCTTATGGAGTGACTGGGCGTAAAGAGAATACAAGTTTTTAGAGACTAAGAACTGGTCATAAGCCAGGTCCACAGATAGGTGGCTACCAAAAATGTGAGGATGAGATATTATAGGACTAGAATATGGGACCTGATCGAAGGTTTTGAAGATTTTAACATACAAGTTATCCCATAGACTCAAAATTCTATCGCAGATCAAATGGATTCAATTGGCTCATAATTTGAGCCAACCCTTGAATCAACCAAAAATTAGCATGTATTACATATCGTCATTCGACCATCTATACTAGATAATGACTAGAAATGGAAGGTCTTTGAAGATGATGCTCAAATCGCCACATTCTGACAAAGGTTAAGGAGATCCCCCAATCATGCATAGTCTGAAGCTGGAAATATTACTGAAGAACAAGTAATTCAATTGAAAAAAAATAAGCTCCCATGAGGCTTGATTTCTCTTGAGAATCTCTTCGACTTCGAGGATGCAAGAAATAGTAAGAAAAGATTCACAGCTGAAAAAGGAGACTATGAATAACTCGATGTCAATAAAGGTAGGAAGCTAAAAGTCAGAAGGAATGTCTAGCAAGCAGAAAAGGAAAGGTTGAAAGGATTATGTGCTAAATACGATAGGGTTGTGGCCTGAACCTATGATGATCTCAAGGGATACGATCTAGGCATCATCCAACATACTATTGACTTGCATGAAGGCTCAAAACTTGTCTGATAGAAAGAAAGGCTAGTTAATCTGAAAGTAGAAGCATTAATGGCATGGGAGCTTACAAAATTGATCGAATCAAGGATCATATACCGAATCAAGCATTCCATTTGGGTATCCAATCTGGTCTCAGTTTGAAAGAAGAATGATAACATATGGCTCTACATATAATTTTGGGACTTAAATAAGGCCTCATTAAAATATTAACCAGATAAGAGATGTTCTCGCTACTTGATGGTTTTTCAAGGTATAACCAAGTTTATGTAAAGGAAGAGTACCAACAAAAAATGGCGTTCACCACTAAGTTGAGGATGTTCACATACATAAACATTCCCTTCGGACTCTCCAATACATGTGTCACTTTTTAATGAGTGATGGATATCGCCTTCAAAGGATTGATCAATGAGATCATTCTAATATATTTGGATGACCTAACCATTTTCTCCAAATCAAAAGATGATCATTTTGGTCATCTGGAAATGGTCTTCTAGAAGTGTCAACATTTGAAATTTCCTTAAATCCCAAAAATATGTTTTTGACATACCACAAGGAAAGTTTCTTGGATTTGTGTTATCGAAAGAGGGAATAGCCATAGACCCTAAAAGGGTGAAGGATATAATGGAACTACCACTACCTATCAACTAGAAGGGGTTACAGTATTTTATAGGGAAAATTAACTTCATCAACCAGTTTATTTCAGATTTTGTGGGAATCACAACACCCATCACGCTAATGTTGAAGAAGGGCTTAACATTCAAGTGAAATCCTGAGGGTAAGCTTGCTTTCAAGAAGGTTAAGGAAACCATCTCTATAGCTCCAATGTTAGCTAACCAAAATTCTCCAAATATTCCCTACTTTACAATTATAGCGGCCAACACAACATAGCTTTAGTGCTCACTCATAAGGATGAAGAGGGAAGTAGAGAACATCCCATCACATTTCATTCTAGGACTCTCAAGAAATATGAGACTAGTTATAACTTTGCTGAAAAGCAAGAATTTTCCATTGTCAAAAACCTAAAGAAATTCTGACATCTAGTATAAACAAACATAATTACCATCCTGGTTGCTTATCCTAGCATTAGAGAGTACATCATCAAGGGTGAGATAAATGAAAAGAGATCTAAATGGATCACCAAGATCCTAGAATACAATGTGTACATCTAGCCAACCAAGCTAGTCCAAGGAAGAGGTCTTTGTGAATAGATCACATAGGAATTTGGCCCTCAGGTAGAAGAAGAGACTGATTAGGTCTATGCGAACTAATTCAAATCTGACAAATCATGGGTGGCTAATCGGATGCGATTTATGTAGACTAGGAAATACACAACTGACACCCCACCTCACAAATAATACTATTATTGGCTGCAAGGTACCAGGTATGTATTGATTGAGGGATTTTTATTTAAAATAAACTATGACAGAGTCCTTCTCCACTACATAGACAAGCCACAAGCTAAATGGATTATAAATGAATTCCACAAAAGCCACAAAGGTAGACACTTCTTTTCCAAGACCACCATCTTGAAAATAATGTGAGTAGGCTATTACTAGCCTATGATGTTCTTTGAGGCCCATCAGCTAGTGCAAAGATGTACTCAATGCTAGTATTTCATGGGCAACCAGAAGAACTTCGTCATGCCTTTGAGCGTGATCATGACTGAAGAACACTTTGCACAATGGGATTTAGATTTTATTGGAATTTTCAATCCCATCTCTAGTGTACGCCACAAATGGATACTCAGAGTAAGTGACTATTTCATGAGATGGATGAAGGCCATTTCCCTAAAGAATGCTATAGAAGCAAAGATTGTCAATTTTCTCGAGGAATTGGTAGCAAGGTTTGGTTCACCCAAAACCATAATTTTAGACAATGCACGAGCCTTTGTAGGCTCTAGGATGTCTAAATTCTCTATTAATCATGGGGTCTACCTCAATACATCATCCAATTACTACCTGTAGGGAAATGGGTTAGCAGAGTCAACTAACAAGAACCTAATTAGGTTGATAAAGTGCATCAGGTCGAAACACCAGAATGAATGGCACAAGAATATGTGAAATACCTTATATGGGACGATAGAATCACAATTAAGCAGATCTTGGAAACCTCCCCTTATGAGTTGGTGTATGGAAAGTAGGTAGTTTTACCCATTTCTATGGAAATCCTAGCACTGCAACTGTTAAAATCCTTGGAAGTTGAGGAGGACAATAGAATGGAGGTGAGATTGGGGAAGCTCTTAAGCCACAAGGAGAAAAGGGAAAATGTGTTTGATGCCATGATCCAATGCCACTAGGTAGTCAAACATTGGTTTGATAAAAAGGCCACCAACCTATATTTTAGGGAGGGGAGTCTTGCGCTAAAATATGATGAACGAGCTGCAAAACTAGGGAAACATGCTAAATTTGTTCACTGTGGAAGGGTCCTTTCTACATCCATACATGTAAAGAAAGAAATGTGTATGTGCTAGAGGATATGAATGAATTTTTTTTGGATATACTAGTAAACAATATTCATCTAAAACTATTCAATTAAAGCATGCACAAGTTCATTAAAATTTATAATTTGTACCATATGCAATTTTTTGTAAAATACTCATTTTTTTTTGTGAATAAATCCATGAACATGAATGCAAAAATAATAGAAAGTACTATATTATATTCATTGAAAAATATTTACAATATAGTATGGGCTTTCGAGCCTAGGGCTCCGAGAGAAGCTTGAAAATCTTCTCATTCAAAAACCCAAAAAGATACATCTTTTGAAACCAAAAGGGAGATGGCATGAAAATTGTAGAAGAAATTCAGCGTCCATCAATTGCAGTAGTAAAAAAGTTGTTTTTTCCAAGGTTCTCTAGCAAAGTAGTAGCACGGTTATTAGCACATGAGGCACGCGGGCATGGCATAAACCTCAATCCTTGATGTCGGGAATATAAACTAGGAACTCGAAGTGGGTCTTCCATTCGACCCCAGGGAAATGGTCAATGTTGTACGTCCTCATGAGAAAAGAGGCCATGGGTCGAGATAGTAGTCGATGGTGCTCCAGGTCCGTGGTCTGAAAGTTTATAAGGAGAGGAAGTGAGGGTACCACCTCCACATTATCAAAGTTCCTCTGAATGTTCATGGCAGATGGGGTGCATGCACTGAGAATAGACACTTGAAATACTTCGCCCATCTTGTCTAAGTATGTCAAGTCAAACATGGCATGACAAAGCTTGAGGATCAAGGGCTTGGCAATGTCAAATTCCAGAAACAAATCCATGAACCAGGAGACGATATTTGAATTACAACACGAATAGTTCTCATCTTTCACATAATCTCTCTCAAGCACCCACTTAAATTCCACAATCACAAGGTGGTCCTTCATTCCTATCAGGTGTTTGATCCTCTCACTACTGACCTCTCCTATAAAGGATATCTATTGCTTTTGGCCCAAGAGTCGAATTAGGGTACCCAAACTAGTCATAATGGTGGTAAGGAAATTTACAGACTCATAAAGGGAAGGAAGCAATGGAAATAACTCATCAACTTAATTCCAACTCAATGAGTATTTTTGCAAGGTCTACATTGCTATTTAGAGAAAAATGTGCACTGGGGAGGCCGACGAATGAAAAATTCATTCCATGTCAAGCGTCAACAAAAAATGTATTTAGGCGATAAGAAGTGAAGGGTAAATCATACGAAGGATTTCTAACCAAGCTTTGAGGAATCAATTAAGGCATTGGGAGTTAATGCTCACATATACAATCTATTTCCATGTGTTCATCATCATCATCAATGCCAGTTTGCTTACCTATGTGAAAAGATGTTTTTTTAAAATCTAACCCTTAATTAAGGTAACATCTTTTCTAATCACGCTTCCCATAGCTAAAGCTTATCTATCCAAGAGGTGGCATAAGGAATGTACTAAATTTATTCTTACAGTGAAGTTGGAATTCTCAAGAAGTACAAACCTCACTCTACACGTATTTCCTCACTGGAAACACTTAGTGAGCTATTGGTAATGGCAACACATTTACTACATATACGTGTGAAAATTGAATGCACTCAAAAAGTAATTTTTTTTTCTAAGTGTTGAAACCTTCAAGTAACAACTTCTCTGAAAGTGTTTTCTACAAAATCCTTCCAAGAACACAAAAATGGCAGAAGCATCATCTTTTGGTCAATATGTTGGAGTCTCATTTGCAAGGTCGGGCTATACTAACATCTTTCAACAAATCTTGTATACCAATGCTCCAACACCAGAGGACCGGAGCTTTCCGCATACCAAAACCATATAGCCAAGAAACCACATCAAAGATGAGGTGGTTAAGGATTTTGCAGACAATATCTATGACTCAAAGCTGAATGTAAACCCTAAAGGCCTTAGAGAGGGAGCATTAAAAGGAATGCTCGCCAAAGGGTCAACTGATGGCTTTGCAGCATGACTATGGCATTGTAGTTTTCCATAATTCATGTTGTCCTCCATGCATCCATGCCCAGAGCTAGTTGATGCATGCACAAAAAATAAGGATGAAGAAATTTGGGTTATCATTTGCAACAGTTTGAAGGTTACCATCAATGTAGCATCCATATGATACATGCTATTCATCCCCTCGAATTGGGAGGCCGATAGATTCTGTTGGAGGATAATGGAAGATTTTTGGGCAACCAGGGATAGGTAGTTAAAACTATATAAGGATGAAATGAAAGGATGGGGAACCATAGAACAATAAAATCATCTTCCCTCTTGCACACAAAAATTTCTATTCGGGTTGCGAGGCTATTTTATCAATGTTGGCTTTTATTTATGGCCATGAAAGTGATGTTGAGGTCCACAAGTTCTAGATGGGCTTGGCCTTCATGCTCAAGAAAGAAAGGAGACAAGCATTTTTCTTTCATTGAGGAAATCACCAAGGGAATGCTAAAATAATTAATAAATTATAATAGAATTTTTGAGTCTAGGTATTCCTCTTTTCTGGTGCACTTGATTTTACATTAGAACCCTAAGTTCTTTAGTGGTCATTTTATGCTTAGCAAGTTTGATACGTCAGGGTTATACAAGCCAGTTTCAGCTTGGACCCATGTGATTTCCAACACATGGGATTATTATTCATTTGTAAATTATTTTCTACAACTGATACTGCTAGATTTTTCTCTGCATCCTTTAGGTAGGTTTTCCCTTGAGGGTTTGGATTGGATGAAAAATTACCAAACCCTGGTTGACTATTTTATGAGAGAAATTTTTTATTTCATCAGATGTCATGGTTTTAATGAAGAGCCCTTTAGGCTTCCAAAATTTGTAGTAGATAGGACCCTCACATTGGAGGCATGCCATCAGGCAACCATTGCCAAAAATTCTTATGGCTTCAAGAGGCATAAGAAAGGGCTCTACGCACTTCCCCTTACCATTTCCAAAAGTCAGGTAATGCTCGTAAAAAGAGTTAAGTGATAGTGAGTGATACTACATGCATAGAGGAAGGAGAAGGGGTGATTATGGGAGATTCCTTCCTAACAATCCTAATCCACTCCAGCTAGTTGAATATCAGAACCTACTAGAAGAAGAAGAAGAAGATCCATGACCCTTTGTTGATGGATATCCTGATTTGACTAATTTTGAAGTCTCCTATGAAGATCAAAATCAGCTTGAGATCCCTTTTTCTTCTTAACAACATCAAGTAGGCATGGGTGATGCAAATAGGAATAGACCTAACCAACGAGCTTTTCCTTTCCCCATTTCCCATTTGAATGAAGTTGAAAACATTAATAACATTCCTACCTCAGCACTCCCAAAGTTTTATGGACTTGTCACAGAAGATCCTAATACCTTCTTATTTGAGTTTGACATATTCTACATGAGTTATGATTATACTACTAATTCCCATAGGCTTAAGCTATTTCCTACCACTCTGAAAGAGGGTGCATTAAGATGGTTCATGACCCTAGGCAAGGATAGTATGGAAACTTGGGAAGACATGAAGACAAAATTCCTTGAGAAATACAAGAAATATTTCAAGGGAAGTGAAATGAGAGGAGGTGACATTTTCAGGATGCAGCAAAAGGAAGATGAGGGCATGGAATATTACATTGCAAGGTTCTTGTTTTTCCTACAAGAGTCCCCACACCATGCACTTAGTGAGGACTCACAAAAGTTGTTTTTCCTGAGAGGAATCAATGACAATTGCACCGATGCCTTGGAACTCATGACAGGAGGAGATATCTCTCAAGCTCCTTGGGAGGATATCAAGAAAATATGCCATAATTACTCTAGCGAAACTTCAAAGAAAGGGAGAGCTTATCAATATTCCATGGTAATTCAACTACTCGTGGAGTTTCAAGAATAGAGATCACTCATTTGCTGGCACACTTCAAGAAGGAAACTATCAACAATCTATCTACTCAACTAGATACACTTCAGGCCAAGAAGAAGCAAGAGGAGGTAGAGGCAATGTTGACAGAGTATTACCCCCACTATAGAAAAATGGACTACAAATGTAAGATGGTAGCTAATCATCAAAGCAAGAATGTTTCACCTAAGTTCAAGCCAATTCAGATTGAAGAATACCAAGTCTACTATGTTGCACAAAGGAAGCCTTGGGCTCCAAGACAAGGTATACCACTAGATCCACTATCATATGTTGGACCATATTTTAACTCCTATTCATTTGGTAACCAATGGTAACCCCCATATCCACCCAACTATGGAGGATATCAACCACAGCCTTGGAGCAACCCTCCAAATGTTTGGCCCAATCATCATATTTCTCCACCCCAATGGCATCAACCTCAGGGGAATTGGCAACAATTTCAAGGGCAATGGCAACCACCTCTAGGAAATTGGTAGCAAACAAATCAATGGAGAGGACAACAATGGCCTACTTAGACAACCAGTTACATCCAGCCACCTTCTCAGCCCCAAAAACCTTCTATAATTCCTCCACCTACTAATCCAAGCTCAAATTCACCTAAACCCACTCACCTACCAGTTCAACCCACACCTAATCCAAATAACAAACCATAGTAGTAACCTGCATATTCTGTTATTTCAAATCAATTCCCTACATATGTTGTGAGTGTAAGTGATATCCACCTACATTCAGGAACCACTCTACTAACCCCTTCCAAGCCCATAATTATTGAGCTTCCTATGGAAGAGGAGGAGGAGCCTCTGAATGATACTATTTAGCCAAATGCACCTAAAAATCCTAAACAAGTCCAAGCCAAGTAGACCAAGCAGAACCACCATTTCCTCAGAGATTGGAAGATGCCAAGAAGAAAGAAGAAAAGGAGGATACCACCTTTGATATCTTAGATCAGCTGAAGCATATATGTGTTCAAATACCCCTATTTGAGGCCATAAAGGATGTTCCAATCTATGACAAATCAATCAAAGAAGCATATCTCAAGAAGCCAGGTACGAAAAAGAAAGATCCAACTATAGTTCAGGTGGTGGACTAGCTAGCTGACATCATGCTGGGAAAAAAGACTATTCCCAAATATAATGACCCAGGCAGTCCTATGGTAGCAGTTGTTATAAACAGGATCCAAGTGAAGAATGCTTTGATTGATTTAGGGGAAGCAATCAATGAAATGGCCAAAGAAATCCTACAATAACTAAACATTGCAAGTATGAGATCTACTATAGTTCTACAGCTTTTTGATAGCTCTATTCTTAAGCCTGATGGTGTAGTGGAAGATCTTGTGGTAGTTCTAGACTCATGGGAATACCCAACAGATTTTATGATTCTTTCTCCTAAGGCTTCACTAGGTGGGTATCCCATCACTCTTGGAAGGCCTTGGTTAGAAACTATAGATGCATACATTGGATGTCGGTCAAGTGACATGACCATTTTAGATGGGAGGAGCACTAAAAGTTTTGTTTTTTATCCACCTACTCAGCCATCTCATGATGAAGATAATCTCGTATGGCCACAAGTTGGTGAAGCGGTCAAGGAAGTTAATTCTGTGGCACAACCTATGATGCTAGGCAGAAGCTCTTTCATGCAGCTCCAAGATGAGGATGAAGTGTTGGATAACATCATTCATAACCATTATGAAGTGGCAGAAGCATCATCTTCTACTTCAGTCAAGATACTTATGTCTACTCTTCCAACAGCCACTACTCCTACAGACGTTCTTCCTGCAGACGATCTTCCTATAGCCACTCTTCCTACAACCACTGTTCCTACAGACAAACTTCCTGTAGCAATAGGTATGTTCCATACATTGTTGTCATATGAACTAAAGGTACCATGTATTAATGAAGCATCCATGATAGAGTTAACTACAAAATTCCAAGTGTCAAAGGGAAGATATTTGAATGTTAATAGTAAATTGAATGAAGAACAACAATTGTTATTAGCAAACCTATTAAGGGCCCATCAACATGCATTTGCATGGGATTATTATGATATGAAGGGAATGGATCCTAAAATTTGTGTACACAAAATTTATATCAAAGATGATTTTACATCAGTAAGACAACCACAAAGAAGAATTAACCCTGCACTAAGAGAGATTGTGAAAGGAGAATTGCAGAAATTACTAGATGCAGGATTTATGTACCCCTTTTTAGATAGTTAGTGGGTGTCTCCATTAGTTATTATGCCTAAAAAAGGAGGGAAATGGAAAGTTTTTGTTGACTATAGTGAACTCAATGCTACCACCAAGAAGGATCACTTTCCTTTACCCTTCATTGATCAAGTTTTGGAAACACTTGTAGGAAAGCAATACTTCTCTTTTCTAGATGGATTCAACAACTACAACCAAATCCAAATTGCACCAGAAGACCAGCAGAAGATCACATTTACCTATCCATGCAGGACCTATTCCTATTCGATACTCCCATTTAGGTTGTGAAATGCACCTACAACTCTCTAGAAGGCATCCATTAGCATATTCTACGACATTTCTCATGATTGCATGGAAATCTATATGGCTGACTTCACCACTTATGGTGTTGATTTTGATCAAGCATTGGAAAATCTCAAGAGAGTCCTATAGATATGTGAGGATCAAAACTTGTCCTTAAATAGTGAAAATTGTTTCATGATGATGCAAGAGGCTGTAGTTCTTGGTCACTACATCTCCCACAAGGGAATTCAAGTAGATCCTGCCAAAATTGAGGTAATCACAAATCTTCCTACACCTGCAAAACAAAATGATGTCAGGAGTTTATTGGTTCATGCAGGATATTATAGACATTTTATCAAAGATTTCAGCAAGGTAGTAGCACCATTGTATACCCTTCTCACTAAGGATTCTGAATTTTAGTGGATTGAAGCTTGTGATAAGGCATTTTATGACTTGAAGGTAGCTTTGACTCATGCTCCTATACTCAAGGGAGCTAATTGGGAGATTCCTTTCCACATCCACATTGATGCATCAGATTATGCCATATGAGCGGTCTTAGGACAGAAAGAGGGAGCTGTTGAAAATGCTATTGACTTTGTCAACAAAAATTTACAAGGAGCTAAATTGAATTATATAATGATAGAGAAAGAGATGATGGCAGTAGTCTATGCACTAAAAAAATTCAAACATTACATAATAGGCTACCAAATCTTTGTGCAAACTAATCATGCAGCCATTAGATATCTCATGAATAAACCTTTGATCATAGCAAGATTGGAAATATGGTTATTGTTGATGCAGGAGTTTGATATAACCATTGTGGATAAGCCAGGGAAGGCTAATGTTGTTGCAAATTTTCTTTCAAGACTAACTACATCAAAAGACAATCAACCCATAGATGACTATTTTCCTGATGAGCATCTATTCTCCCTCAAGGTACAAAAACCCTGGTATGCTGACATAGCCAATTACTTGGTCACAAGTAGAGTTCCTTCTCACTTCTCCCCAAAAGAGAAAAGGGCACTTATTGAAAGATCTTTTCCTTTCTCTTGGATTGTTGGATGTTTGTTTTATACTAGGCCTGACCATGTCATGAGGAGATGTGTGAGAGAAGAAGAGACATATGACATATTGCATGCATGTCATGATAAACCATGTGGACATTTTGTGGCCAAAAGGATAGCAATGAAGATTTTGAACACAGGGTATTATTGGCCAACACTCCACAAGGATGCAAGAAGGTATACCAAAAAATGTGATAGATGTCAAAGGATGGGCAGACCAACTAGATCTGATGAAATGCCACTTTTCCCTCAGGTAGTAATCACACCCTTTGACAAGTGGGGATTTGATTTTTTGGGACCAATTGACCCTCCATCAAATGGTAAGTCTTATATATTGGTATGCACTGATTATGTGACAAAATGGGTAAAAGTTAAGGCTATTAAATATGCAAAGATTAACAAGGTTGCATAATTTCTTTATGAAGATATTTTCACAACATATGGAGTCCCAAGAGAAATAGTGATTGATCAAGGGCTACAATTCACATCAACTCTTTTTGCAGCACTAGTGAATGAGTACAATATAAGGCATTGGAAGTCTACTCCTTATCACCCCAAGGATAATGGCCAAGTTGAGGTGACCAACAAAGAAATTGAAGTCATTCCAACTAAAATAGTAGATATCCATAGAAAGGATTGGGAAAATAGATTACCAGAAGTTGTTTGGGCATATAGGACAACTTGGAAAACAACTACAAGATTTACACCATTTGAGTTGTTGTATGGAAAGACAGCTATGATTCCAGTTGAATTTGAACATAAAATTATACGAACTACAATAGATTTGGGGATGGATAATTTTGAGGCATGGAGAGAAAGGATCATGCACCTAAATGCTTTGGATGAAATAAGAAGAGCAGCCCTACAACATACAGAAGTAGTGCAGAATTAGAGGATTAAGTGGAATGACAAATTTATTAGGGACATAAAATTCAAACCAGGAGATTGGGCATTGCTCTATGACTCAAGATACTAGGACAATGCAGGAAAATTGCAGACAAGGTGGCTAGGACCATACGAAGTTGTTGAGGTCTTTCTTAATGGAGCTATTCAACTTACTACCATTGACCCTATCAGATTCAAATTACCTGTCAATGGTCATCACCTCAGGTTATACCACAAGCCAGCTTCCAAAGAAGAGTTCTTGTAGCAATTCATCCAGCATTCAGCACCAGAACTTCCTGCAGTTGAAGGAAGTTGACCTAGAGTCCCTCCTTGTGGCTAATTAAGGTACGTATTTTTCATAATAAAGACTTTCACTTATGTGGAAGTCCATTTCTTCATCCATCCACCCATCCACCCATCAATTACCACCTTTCTCTCTCTTCCATCACTTCATTCCACCTCACCTCATTTCACTTCATTTATTGCTCAATTTATTCTCCAAGAAAAAAAGGTGAGTGTTGCTTTATTCACTATCTTTACAACAAATCTTCCACACATTCAGGTATGTGCACATTAATTGCTATCTTTAATCATCTTTTAAGTGTGTTCATTTAATCACTATACATTAATATAGATATTGGCATAAATGGCATTATTACTTATCAATCGCCACTCCCATCTCACATGTCAGGACACATGTCCAAATTTAGGTTGGGGGAGGGGAAAGAAAAAGATGCAATTTTTTTGTGAATTTATTGCCCATGTGTCCAATATTATTAGGCTCTGTTAGAAATTTTAAAATGAGCTGATTTGAAATCTGAGCGAGAGGAAAACTTGCATGTGCGAAGTGACAATAGTTGCAGCCGCTATTCCTTCTTATCATAATTTCCCTTTATCACTCCTTTTCTTGCCATTATTTCCCTATCATAATCTTGAGTTGCAAGCAAGAAGGAAAAAAAAGAGAAAGGAAATTCAGTCGACACTGACACTAGAAATTTAGCAGGTTGGTATTAGAATTTAGCAGATATTGTAGGAAAGTGCATTTTATTTTCAAACGGGAATTGCAGGAAAGAAGTTGCAGAGCATTTATTTGATTGCAGACAATGGGAGGTTGGTTAATTTGAAATAAACCCGCGGTGCATGATATTTTACTGTAGGATGCACAGTGCCTAGCAAAATTTACAAACTGTGAATGGTTAGATTACTTGTTGAAGCTGGATGGCTTTGATGAAAGCATTTCCCTTAAATTTTCCAAGACATTTTCAGAAGGAAAAGCCATAGTAAAAGGGTTGGAAGTAGTGGCAACAGAGGAAAGAATTGCAAAGGTCACAGGGTTACCAGCTGATGGTGAAAACTACCCTACTTCTAGAGACACCAAATCAACTAGGGCCAAGTTTACAGAGCCAAACAACCCCCCATTGATCATAAACAAACAAGGTGGAAAGAGAATGTCTATGCTTGAGCCATGGAAGCAGATAGTTGGGTATGTTATCAAATACATCACTTGTGAGGGTTAGAATTCAAACTTGCATTCTATCCACTTCAATATTTTGAATCACACGAGGAAGAAAAGGAGGATGAATGTGCCCAACATGTAAAATCTTTTCTCAATTATGGCAGCCGAGACAGAAAAAGGTAGGGATAATTCTATTTCCCACCATTTCTTGATTAAATTGTTAGTTGAAAAGTATCTACATGATGTATCTAGGATGACTTGGGAAGAGTTTATAAATGTTGATCAAATTAGACCTAAGCGCTTGCAACCTAGGGCTTTGCCTCAATCCCTTAGGTCTCGTAAAAGAGTAAGCATGGCTGAAGCCATTCCTAGTGCTTCAACCTCTGGTGCTAGCTCTAGCATGAATCCTCTTGCAACAGAAGAAACCATATAAATTAGTTCTTTTGGAACAGAGCACTCAGAAAAAATGAAGCTCTTCCTCATATTCTAATAATGACATCCCACTTGAAACCCTAATGAAAACTAGGGCACAACAGAGAGAGGTAGAAATGAGAAAAGGGGAGGTTAAGACACAACCTGTAGAAAGAAAAGTGCCAATTTCTAAGAAGAGGAAGGTTGATACTATTCATCTTGTAGCCAAAGGAAAACATGAAATACCTCACAAGAAATTAAGACCAACTAGGCCTGCGATTGGTATGCCTCCATAGGAAAACTATAAACTTGGTGATACCTCACATGAGGACCCTAAAGCTCCAATGGAGCAGGAGAATGTTGAAGAAGAAGAAGACATACTTAGGAGAGCAACAAATATAACATTGACCAATCTTGCTAACATTGCAGAAGAATTGGAGGAAGATCAAGACTTCCTACAGCATGAGCAAGAGGTCCTACAACATGAGCAAGATGTCCTGCAGCAACAACCAGAACCAAAGCATGAGTTCTTGCAGCCACATCAAGAACAAGAGTCCCTACAGAAAAGGAAGAAGAAACAACACCCTTGTAGCCAGATATAACTGGATAGCCCGAGTCTATGCAAATAGTGCCCTATGAGGAGCCACCATCAGCCAAAAGATTGGTAGGCATTCATAATCCTCCCAGTTTCACAGTACATCCAACAATTTTGAATTTATGGAAAGAAATACAAAGAAGGGAGGAAGAATGGAGAAAGGAAAAATGGAAATTGAAGGAGGAAATTCAAAAGAAGGATGAAGAGATTGAGGATAAAAATGAAGAAATTGTCACCCTGAAGCAGAGGGTGGATGATATGGTAGCTTTGGCACCAAAGATTTTGGAATGTAGGACCCCTCCAAGGGTCTATGCTCTACTCCTAAAAGAGAAGCATCTCTCTTTTAAGATGTCAAGAATTTCCTCAGGTTTGAGTCCTTCTATTGATACCCCTATGGAATTTTTCAATGCTTATAGGATTGCCTCCCCTGAAATGAAGAAATTGCTATGTGAATTTTATCTGCATAATTACGCTATTAGATAAGACCATGATTGGAATCCGCCGTTGTATGTTGGTGATGTTCAATTGAGAGAATTTATGTCTTGGGTGCAAAATGAGATTAGTTGGGGACAGCAAAATGGTGCTTATAAGAAATTGGAGTCTGATATCCCTCTTCCTATTAGAGTTGAATCAAGCAACCCAAGGGATATTTATAGAGAATGGCATAGAATGTCGCTTATACCAAGTTATGGCAATAGGATTATGCCTTGGATTGAGGTAGTTTACAATGAGTATGAGGTAAAGACAGTAGCAAAGGAGGAAACCATGTCACAGATATGGAATAGTTTGACTAATGAGATGAAACATGTTGAGCCTCATTCCATCTACAATTATGTGGAAGCACTAAAAAGAATTGACAGGTATATTCAGATTGGGAGAACACAAGGGTGAATTTGGCTTCCCCTAACTTTTCAGCCACCCATGCTCATGTGGCTCATGCCAAACTTCAAACTTTACTAGTTTGACGTTGTTGTAGAGAGGTAGAGATGGAACAGGTTTGAAAGATTGGGAGGCTTCTATTGGGATCCTGATTCACGCACTGTAGCCACTAATGTTTGAAAACTCTCAATTGCAAATTTTAGAGCCTTGACCAAGTAGAAGAGCAACTCTTCCCCTGCTAGAAGACTAGCAAAACGATAGGTTGAGGGGAGTGATGAGCCTAATTTTTGGTCTAGTTTTTGGTAGAATCTATAGTTTATTTGTTGGCTAATGTCATGAACTTTGATGATTAAATATTGGTATTTGTATAATGTTTCCCTCAAACCATTGACATTTGACATTATCCTATATTTGTAAGCTTTAATGACATTTGGAATACTATGTGGGTTATCTATATTGATTTTGTATGTGATTAATGAATGATTCTTAGAGTGGTTATAGAGATCCAGTTATTATGTGTACTGACCTTGTCATGCAGATTTGATATGTGAAGTTGAGGAAGACACTGCTAGCTATGCATGTGCCATAACGTCTAGCTTAGGAATCACTCCAAATCAAAGGTAGTCGACAGCAAAAGATTCTTCATGCAACTGAACATAACCACCTTGTAGTGGACCTTAATGATTGAGAATGCATGGGCATTACTGCCATGCTAGATTTGCATTTGGACTTACATGTTTGACCAGATTCCATGCATGCATAACCTCCATCGCTCCACTTCCCTTGTTTTTCCTAAATGGAGTCCTCCTAGCCATGGAGTTGACTGCCTTGTTTAGTTTTAGTATAAATAATGATTTGATACTCCTTCAGGACTTGCACGATTTGATATTGTACTCGCATTCTCCAATTTCAGTGATATAAATGCATTACTCTCTTGTATGCATGATTTATAGTGAATAAAATAAAGTTCTAAGTTCAAGAACTTGAGTTCTTATTAGTTTAGAGGATAGTTATCCAACGGGGCCCACTTGGTGAGTAATCTATCTTATTAGTTTAGCATTAGCTTAGTATTACTTGTTTAGTACTTAGTTAGAAATATGGCATTGACTATTCCTGCAGCCACTAGAATTCCATTATGTGACTGTTCCTACAACCAAAGTAGACATAGTAGTGTCCTATTCGTTGCTCATATTTTTATCCCTATTATGCATTTCAGCTTAACATAGTCATTGATTGATATTCAACATTTGTCTCTTTCCCTTTCAAGCAATTTACTTTCAGTATTGTGTTTCTTAGCTATAGAATGCAATGACTACTTCGAATTCCTAGTGCACATATTGTGCTAACCCGTTTCAAGTTCACGTCCCTGGGTTGACAAGTTAAATACACCCTCATGATGATTGGATAGCTATTTAGGTTAGATGTCCAATCTTTGAGTCATGGTTGTAAAGCCTTAGTTACTAAAATCATTGTAGGAGGCCAATATCCATGCTACAAGTTTCATCACCCCTACCTACTTCTAGAGAAATGCTTCTTGTAAGTGTGAATAAGTAAAAAGTAAAAGAACAACTAAAACACTTCTTAATAAGACATTATATCAAGATTAACATGAATTAAACTAATTTAAAACATACAAAAGCCTAAAAGTGTCTCATTGTCTCCTATCTCCAAAGATTTATCAAGTCATAGAAGGCTATCAGATTGGGTAAGCAATATGAATGTTTAAAATACCAATTAAGAGGATGGAGTGATATTAAATGCAATGATGTGATGATTAATAATGAAAGCTAAATGATATGATACTACTGTAAATGGGTATGTGCAAGATCATGATGGGCCAAAAAGTGGCAATATGATGGGTATGTGGCTAACGACTATCTTTTTACCCGAAATTGATGAAATGAAAAGGGTTTTAAAAGGAGATTATTAGCTTTCCATTGATATAAATTATGCTTTACTTTAAATTTAATAAGTAATTATTATTCATTTTCTATTCAAATTATGACTAAAGTCCTAACCGATAGGGTGATTGAAAAACATCTATAGCTTTCAAATGGTATCACATTTTTGAATCCAAAACATGTCACATTCTATGCTTCACATACTATAGGATTGAAAAAGAAAATTTGAATTTCATGAATTTTTACCAAGTTAATGTGTCGACATACAATTTTTATATGTTTTAAAAATTTAATAAAAAAATCATAATTATTTACTTGGAAAAAATTACAAAAAATTTGCATCACATGCGGTCCTCCCTATATTTAAATCTTAAAAAAATATTATCATTTTATTGTGGTTAGGGTGGTCAGAAGACACCTACTTCTTTTTTCCCTAAAATTTAAAGTACCAACGCATTGAAATTTCAAATTTTCACCAAATAGATTTTTTTATTTTTAAACAAACCTAGTAGTTTAGAAACTACATTCAATTTGCTACAGATTCTATTCTTACATATTTTTGAAATAATCTAGATAACTTATTCAAATTTTTATGTCAAGTTGCCTAACTCTGATTTATTTGAATTTTTTGCCGCTTAAGGGCCTCTTTTTTCCATGATGATCCTGCACATACCCAAACTATTCTAAGATGAAAATAATAAATGAAAGCTACAGTAAAAACTAAGATGCTTTTGTGATATGAAATTCTACTGATTCTATTGCTTCTAATTCTACTGATGTTATGATTGCTTGATTGCTTCATTGCTTGATTGTATTCCTGTAGAGTAAGTTTGCATAAAACTAGGATTTTCTCATATCCTTTTCATGCTTCAAAAGACTATATATATAGATTTTAGGTAGCAATTTTGCACAGGGGCAGCACAACAGAGGCCTAGATTCAATCTTGAGAATTGAGTGGTGAGAGATTAAGGAGCTTGAGCTGATCATGGGGATTGTTCCTCCCCATGAAAACATTAGGCAAGATGATAGGAAAGATCAAAGGAAGAAGATTGAGAGGATTTCTTGCAAGTTTTTCCCCAAAGCTTTCTCGTGAATGCCGGTTGAATTATTTAGATTGAAAAATCTAATTTTATTGGTGAGTGAATAGAGGAATATTTGATTTATGCCTTTATTTGAATATTTTTTATTTATTCAATTTAGCAAAATAGGAAGATTTAATTAAATAAAACAAATATTTGATATTTTCTCATTTAATAAAGAGGAATATGATAATTAAATAAATCTTTAGGATATATTTATTTAATTAAGAGGAAATATGATAGGATAATTAAATTACAAAAATTATCGAAGTTCTGTATTTTATTTAATTAAGAGGAAAATAATATGATAAAATAGAAGAATTAATAGTGAACTTAATCTAAATAAATATTTCTATTTATTTACTAAGTAGATGAATTTAGGATTAATTAATCAAGTAAATCATATTTAATTAATTATATTCTCTAGGCCATTTTTAGGTGTATACATTTTGGCCCTCTTTAATGTGATGTGTTTAGGCATTTGCTTCAAAGAAAATTTTATGTTGTTGCTAGTATTAACGAAAAAAAATTCAATGTGCCCCAGACATGATTTTTAGGTGATTGATGGATATATGCGCCCTCAGGAGATAAATTGATGAATTTTTTATTTTTTAATATTTTTTATTTTTTATGATTTTTTGATGACCTGATGAAGATTCAATAAAGATTTGGTGATGAAATAATTTATCTCCCGATAATTGATGTAGAAAGTGGCCCAAGATGTTTTTGAATTAATCTCATAAATTAATTTAAATAATCCCACAAAAATCCCTCCTTTAATAACCTATAAAAGGTAAAACGGGTCCTTTTCACTCTCATTTGTGCATTTTGACTTTTGAAATTTTTGTGAGAGTTTTTTGTGCCACTTGGAGTGAGATGTCAATTCCCTATCACACTCACCAATTCGAGCGTGTACAACGTCACCAGCGGCCGACCGCCTACGGACCTCTGATATGTACCCTTTATCCCCTCGTTTTTCGTGCATTTCCTTCTTTTTCACACGTTTTTTGGTTTTTTAATTTTTGAATTCTTTTAGAACTTTCAATGTTTTTTGTAGCACTTTCGTTAGGTCATTTAGCGCTTTGAAAGTTTTACCACTTCTGGCTTCTGTTTTAGTGTTTAGGTTTAGTGTTTTAGCGCTTTCAAACTTTAGTGCATAGGTACCCTATTTTAGGGCTTAGGTGATAAGAATTAGCACTTTTGTGGTTTGACCACTTTGGATAGAAACTTTAACGCGTCGGATGACTGTTTTAGCACTTTGACCCAATGTTTTAGCACATTAAATTAATAAAATAGCGCTTTGGTAGTTTTGGCACTTTGATTGCTTATAATAGTGCTTTTGACTGATGTAATAGCTCATGTTATGTTTTAGCACTTTGAATGCCTATTTTAGTGCATCTATGTCAGTTTAATGAAGTTTTTCAAATTTGTCCTTGATTTTGTCGATTTTCGATCGTGTCAGCCATTGGTTTGATTTGATTGATTATCCTGATCAAATATTGATGTTCGACCTCATGATAGGTGAGGTTTGATATTTGTCGTGATGATAATTATCCTCATGATAGGTGAGAAATAATTATAGTTTGATTGATGTACCTCATGATAAGTGAGGTTGATTTGATGCTTTGATTATTGACCTTATGATAGGTGAGGTTCAATGATGCTTGATGATTTTCCCTCATGATAGGTGAGATTAAATGATGCTTGATGATTTGATCTCATGATAGGTGATGTTCAATGATGCTTGCTCATAATATTTTTTCAAAAGTATCACCAATAGCTGATTAGTTTTGATAGAATAATTGATGTTTAATGATTTGATAAAAAGTTATAATTTTGAAAATTTCTTGATGATAGGAGCTATTGGAGAACCTTCAAGTTTGAGAGAAATTCCCATGGACATTTGACTTGATACCTCAGTTGGCGCAGCCTGACACGGCTATTATTATATGTTGTGGACTATCTCCTCTTTTATTCATGCCCTAGATTAGGATTAATTGAGGTTTGTTGACAGTGCTAGCTGAGAGGTGGCATAGCAAGCATAACACCTTTCATCTTCCTACCGGTGTGATGACAGTCAGCCCAGAGGATGTCTGGCAGATTTTACATCTTCCCATTGTTGGAGATGTTATTTATGATTCTGCAAAGCACAATGGTATTGAGGCTCTTTGGAGGGTGTTTGAGGATGATCATATTGCTGGAGAGTGGATTCTATGGCGTGAGATGGTTGATGCATATGCCACTTTTCCCATAGTTCTTGCTAGTTTCATCGACAGATTCCTTAGTCCTGATCGTAGGTCTAAGGGATTCTCTATTGGTTGGGGCCGAGTTTTGGAGAGTATGGTTGTTCATGGCACAAAATTTTCTTGGGGCATGTGCATGCTTGCCCACTTATATCATGATTTACATTCAGTTGTATATCTTAGTGGTCAGAGTTTATCTGTTGGTGTCACTTTGCTTCAGGTGTGGGCATGGGAGCACATAGATGTTACGCATCTGATGCCAATTAGACAGAGACCTCCTATGAGACCCTATGTGTTCAAATTTGTCAACCGCCTTACTCAGTCCAGACTGGGTAAGTTAGAGTATTGGAGGAGATTGATTGATGACATAGAGTCTATGACATGGCATCCATACCTACACTATGAGCATTGGGATGAGGATGATATTTAGGAGCCTTTTCTTTGTCAGTCAATGATATTGATTGGTCAAACTTGTTGGGTACTAGAGATATTTTTGAAAAGATGGGTGTATAGATAGTATGGGATGGTTCAGAGTATGCCCCAAGGTGTTGCTCATTATGCCTATTAGTAGTCAAATTCTAGACATTGGGGGCTTGGTTTTTCATATGATGTTGTTGTCTAGGAGTTTCAGAACTTGCAGCCATTTGAGTGGGATATTTGCTTGAACATTGTTGAGGCATTGGTTATAGCTAATTATGTCGAGTTTTTGGCTTTGCATCCTTTTCCACGTCTTACTATTCTCAATGAGCCTACTCCATTACCAATAGAGGAGGATATTGATGTTGCACGTGGTCATAGGCAGAGGAGAGAGGAGGTTGAGGTTGAGGTGGATGTTGATTTTGGTGAGGAGGATGTTGATATCGATGATGAGGAGGATAGTGGAGAGGAGAGTAGTGGGGATGATAGAAATGGTGATGATTATAGATTTGATAGTAGTGAGGTTGTAGGTGAGTTGGGTCCTGCATTAGATATGCCAGAGGAGACAGTGCCTCATAAGAGGTAGGCTGTGAGGGATGTTTCAGAGCAATTGCAGATATCAAACCTACAGGTGTAGTTAGAGACTATTCAGGAGCAACTTCTTCAGGCATAGGGTTTATTAGATCATACTCAGGCTCATATGTAGGCACAGGCCCAGTCACATGCAAAGGATTTATCATTAGTGCAGTCTCAGTTGGCTATGACACAATCATAGATTGCAACATTGATAGTTGAGAGGGATGTTGCTAGGGAGACAACAGGTTCAACATAGGCTTAGATTCTATCTTTGACTACTGAGAGGGATGTTGCCAGATTTATAAAAGAGGGTGCTTAGGCTGCAACCGAGAGATTACAGCTATTGGAAGATGGTACCTCTTTAGTAGATTGTATGAGAGAGGTTGCTCGTATTGGTAGGGAAGTGGAGTACTATAGGGGTAAATATTATGATGTCATCCCTTCCGAGCAGATATTGAGTTATAGGTAGTCTCAATCTGGTAGAACTCATTCTAGGACTGTGAGTGCTAGTATGACACAGCCTCCTGAGAGAGATCCCAAAGATCTTGGTTCTTCCAGTGGTAGATGTCTTGATCCTACGATGCCTACACCGTCTGGAGCTAGTAGCACATGATCATTGTCCTTGTATTCGAGATGTGATGTACACTTTGATTATTTTGATATAGAACCATTTTTGATGTTATTTCTCTCTCCATTTCAGACATCATTGTATACTTGACATTATGATTTTGATCTATATGATATTCAGTGGATTTTGTTGATGCATTATGTGTTCCATATGATTGTATGATGGATGCATTTTCTTTTATGTTCTATATGCTATGGGATGATCCATTTGTTATGATGTGATGGATGCAGTTTATGGTCATGAGGATATGCTTTGATATGATCTATTTATGATGTCCGTAATTGATGTATGGATGAATGATGTTAAATGGATGATCATGGATATGATGTGTTTAAATGATATACTATATGTGATGTAAATGCAAATATATGATGTAGTAAATGAATGAAAATGATGTATGATATATGATGTAATAAATTGATGTATGATATGTGATATGATAAATGACATGTTAAATGATTGTATGCCATGTGATATGATTTGATGGATGAATGAAAAATGTAATGATAGTGATTTATTTTTTAGATTTTCTTTATTCAATATTTTATGTGATATGGAAAATATGATATGATGAATTATAAATGATTTGATTCAAATGTATGAATGATGAAATGATGATTAAATTATTTCTAATGGATGCAAATGAACATGATGATGTTTTTGTCAAGTATACTCAATCTAATTATGAGAAAAGATAATCGTTATTATGAATGATTCACCAATTTTATAACAAATAATCTGTAGATGTAACACTTTCATGAATGCAATTTATTTTACCATGCAAATCTACATGCAAACATTGGCATTTTAGTAGTACTTTTGTGCTTTGTATCATCATTGAGCTTTTAAAATGTTGAAAGTGAGTACAAGCATCAAAGGTATAATGTAAACCAATGACAGCCTGAGTACTACTTTCATGATTTTTTATATTGCAAGCGAACACAAGCATTGAGGTATAATTAAACTAAGATGACCTGGGCATTTCTTGTGTAAACAGACAAGAATTAACCACTTTCCTATGTGTGAATTGGAATGTCATCAGTGATACTTTGTAGAGCACTTCTCACAACAATTCACATAGTAATGATGATTAACTCACAAAGAACAAACAAAGAAAATACCATTGTTCTTCCTAGCTTCTCTAGTTCAATACATCATTGAGTTGCTCCAAAGAAATAATAACAATGATCAAAGTACAACATATCCAAATTTTGCTTAAAGTATTTTAATTATTATTTAGATTAGATCATCCATCCTGATTTTGTGATGTTTTTGTGTTTTCAATATTTTTGGATCAAAACTAACCTAAAGACCTATCTTAGGGTCCTTGGGGGCTAATCAAAGATTTTCCTTTCCTATGTTATACATGCAGAGACCACATAGTTTGACTGACACAGACTCTGTTTTTGACTTTTTGATATTGGCCTTTTTGACATATTTTTTTGGATTTTCTATTGTGATATGGATGTTTAATGTGTTTCCAATGGTGATTGATGTTCCATGTTGGGTTATATTTCAATCATTTTTTTTGTTTCCTTTTTCCTATTGTTGTTTTTCCATTTCATTAAGCTCGATTTTTTACTGCCCCCGATGATGTTCAGATGTTGCCCCCAAGCTAGGGTGAGACATGACCACGTGATATGATATGATAATGGATGTAAAATGATGGTGGACGTAACAACCATGAAATGTGTCCAAATAGATGGGAGAGTTGATTTGAATAAAAAATAACACCTCTTACCAACTTTTCACTATATATTTTTATTGCACTTTTAAATTATTTTTTATTTATTTTTGTATTTTTGTATTTTTTTGATTTTTTTGATTTTTTTGTATTTTTTTGTCACCAGGATGCCTGTTTTCCAATTTTTCATCAAGGTAACCATTTTCATAAACTAATTCATGCATTAGGTGACTTTGGTATAGAAATTTTTGAGATGGATACTATTGATAGGTTCATCAAACTGATCCCCTTCTGGTGTAGACAATTGATATGCTCCTGATCCATACATTGATATGATAAAAAAGGGACCTAACTAGTTAGGTTCAAACTTTTCTTTATTTTCTCTATCATGCTGATTCCTAGGGTTTTCCTTTAGGACCAAGTCTCCAACTTGAAAGACTCTAGGGTTTACCCTATGATTGTACTCGTTTACATTCTTTGTTGGTATGCCTTCAAATTATTGACAACTTTCTGACAACGTTCATCTAGTAATTCCATTTCCTATAGCCTATAAACTCTATAATCCTCATTTGTAATGATAACTTTTAGTGATACATAGAGTGATAGTATTTCTACTTCAATGGGTAAGATGGCCTCTGATCCATACACCAAGGCATATGGTTTAGGTCCTATTGGTGTTCTGATGCTGGTTCTGTAGGCCCATAGTGTAGGATTTAGCTAAATATGCCAATCACGTCCAACATTGTTTACCATTTTCTTTAGTATTTTTAGAATTGTCTTCTTTGAGGCCTCTGCTTGGCCATTTCCCTGAGGACAGTACGGTGTTGAGAAATGATGTTGGATATGGAATTGTTCACATAATTCTTGAATGTCCTAATTTTAAAATGCCTACCATTGTATGTGACAATGGACTGAGGTACCTCGTATCGACATATGAGACAGTTGAGTATGAAAGATGAGATCTTTCCAGTGACTGTTGTTAAAGGAACCACTTCTATCCTTTTTGTAAAATATTTTGTTGTTGTGATGATGAACTTGTGTCCATTGGATGAAGATAGATTTATTTTACCTACCATGTCCAATCCCCAATCCCCACTAACAAAAAGGCCATGTTGATGTGAAGGGTTGTAACTCTTGTACTGACGCATGAATTAGATTACCATGAATCTGGCATTTCTGACACTTTTTAACATATGGATAGGACTCCTTCTCCATGTTCAACTAGTAATACCCTAAATGGAGGAGTTTCTTAGCTAGGGTTAGCCCACTTGAATGGGTCCCACAAATACCTTCATGGACCTCTCATAAGGATGTTTTAGATTCATGATGTTCCAAACACCGAAGAAGAGTACCATCTAGACCTCGATGATAAAGAATGTCAGCGATCAACGTATGTCACACAGATTAACGAATAAAGTTATGCTTTTGGTTTCTAGAGAGATTAGGAGGAAGAATATTATCTTTGAGGTAAGTATAGATCTCTCCAAATTGTGAGGTTTGAGTGTTGGTTATTTGGCATATGGTATGTGAATCAAGATTATCGTATACAGGGTTATATACTTGTTCCACCATTAACTTATAATGACCTTGCTTTTTTGGTAATTGCAAAAGGGAAGCAATTATTGCCATGGCATTCGTAGCTTTGTTCTTTGCCCTTGGTATTTGCTCAAACTTGATATCCATGAAGTACTTTTTAAGATCATCTATCATTTGCTTATAAGGATGAGCTTCTCATCCTTTGTTTGATACTCATCATTTACTTTATAGATGACAAGCTGTGAGTCCCCATACACTTGCATTTATGTGATTTTCCATTCGATAGCTATTTTGATGCCAATAATCAATGCTTCGTACTCACCTATATTTTTGTTACATGGAAACATTAACCTATAGGATCTTGGGATGGTGTGTCCTTGAGGTGTGACAAATAGAATTCCCACACCAGCTCCTCTTTGTGTGTATGATCCATCAAAATAGAGCCTCCATTGTTGTGTTGTAATATTCAAGATGTCGACATCTAGAAATTCAATGTTCATTAGATGATGATCCTATAATGGAGCTTCAGCTAGTTGATACACTATTACCTATCCTTTGATGGCTCTCCTGTCGACATATTGGATGTCAAACTCACTCAAGATCATGACCCATTTTGCGAGTCTCCCTATTAGAGAAGCTTTACTGAGTAGATATTTTAATGGGTCTATTTTTGCTATGAGCTTGACTATATGAGTCAACATGTAGTTTCACAACTTTTGGGTTGCAAATACCACTACTAAAAAAGCTTTTTCTATGAATGTGTAGTTTATTTCATATTCATTGAGAGTCCTACTAATGTAGTAAATTGCTTGCTCTTTTCCTTCAAAATCCTCATGTGCCAATAGACCTCCTATAGAAATGTCAGTTGTTACGATATACAATAACAGTGGTCTCACTACTGTAGGTGGAATGAGTATTGGAGGTGACACCAAATACTACTTTATCTAGTTAAAAGTTGTTTCACAGTCATGATCCCACTTGAATGAAACATTCTTATGAAGTAGATGATTAAATGGGTGACTCTTATCTGCCAGCTAGGAGATAAATCTCCTGATGGATTGTAACATGCCTTGTAGGGACCATAATTGACTGATATTTTTAGGCGGCGACATCTCCATTATTGCTTTAACCATACCTGGATCCACTTCAATACCTTTCTCTAACACTATGTAACCAAGGAGTTTTGTTGATGTTACCCCGAACACACATTTCTTCGGGTTCAATCTCACATTGAATTTTTGTAGTCTAGTGAAGATTTTATCAAAGATTTACAGATGTGCTTCCCTGGTGTGTGATTTTTCTAAGATGTCATCCACATAATCTTCCATCAAAGTATGCATCATTTCATGGAAAATTGTGGTCATCAGTCACTGATATGTCGCACCTACATTTTTCAATCCGAAGGGCATGACATTTCAACAAAATCTACCCCAAGGGAAAGTGAATGTTGTCTTTTCTTTATCTTTAGGTGCTATTTTTATTTGATTATGTCTTGAGAAACAATCCATTATAGATAGCATGCCATGTATTGCTATTAGATCAACAATTATGTCAATGTTGGGTAAAGGAAAATCATCTTTTGGGAACACCTTGTTTAAATCCTTGAAATCGGTGCATATTTTGATGCTATTATTAGGTTTTGATATTGGAACAATATTTGAGATCCATTATGCATAAACTATAGACCTGATAAATCCTGCATCCAACAATTTCTTTAGCTCAGCTTTAACCATTAGGGCAATGTCAGGATGCATCTTTCTTATTTTTTGTTTGGCTATTTTGATTCCTTTTGGTAGTGACAGATGATGCATGAGGAGATCTAGATCCAATCCTAGCATGTCAGAATAAGACCATGCAAAATTTATTTGTTACTCCTCAAAGAATTTGGTGAATGTAGGTTTCTCCTATTCTATCATGGACTCTGCAAGATTTAGGATCTTTTCCTTTTTAGTTGTTCCTAGATTTATAGACCATGTTGGTTCTACCAGTATTGATGATCTGTCATGGTAATGCTCTGGGAGAGTGTCAAATATTCCATCCTTCAACACGTCAGAAAGGATTTCACTATTGGATACGTTCTTTATTTTTCTATTTTCAAAATCTAATGTTGCCTTAGAAAGGTTTTCACCATTAGATTTATTTTTCCTGTTGTCATTTTTGTAACTGGAAAATTTGGCACCCTCCATTTGTGAATTGTTGTTATGACTACTACAGATAGAATTCGTATCAATTTCATCACTACAAAGATAGTCAAGGTTAATAAGTCATCATGTTAAGTAAGATCAACAGTTGTAAGTGTTCCGATAGCTAGGTAGTCAAAGTTGTTGGTAGGAAGGTCAAGGTCTATGATAGTACTTACCTCCAATTCATCTATCTCACTTGATGTCTGACCACCCTCACTTGAGTCATCAATATTTGTTGATCCCATTACAAATGGTCTATTTCCTGAACTTTGTCCCTCCTCTCGTAAGGGTACATATTTTTGAATGACATCAATTTGTTTGTCAGTGTATGATGTAGCAGATAAATGATCCCATTCATATTCATTTGAGTCAGTTTCATAACCATCTCTCATTTGTAGAATCCCTTCTACCACTTTTTGAGTTACTTCCTTTTTTGTTTCCCTTGTGTAGCCTAATCCTATTTTATCCTTAGGTTGTAGTGTTAGAGGTTGAATAGGTTCTATAATACCATTATTTCTCTTACCAATTGGTCCTTGGCCTTCATAGCCTATTTTTTCCAAGATAGCCTTCCATTTTCCATACTGATCTATTTTGATGCTGATACTTGCTGATGTCGAGGCTTCTTCATCCTTGTATAGCCAATTGAGAATGGCTTTGTCTTCTGACTCATCTTCAAGGGTACCTGTTTGAACAAATATTTCATTGAGAGTTGTGATTGGTTGTGATGAACATGGTGTATTTGATGTGGGTCATCCATAGTATTTTGGTGATGGTAGTAATTGTGATAGACACAAAGATTTCTCAAGGGAATATTCTCCTAAGCCTTTATCCTTCAACTGGACTTTGTTTGCAAATTTCTATGATAACTCATTTATAGGACCTCCATTGTTTTATAAAATTGTGTCTGCAATAGTTATTTCCTTTGCTTGATCCTTCTTCTCAACCCATTTAGATATGAAATTGGGTTGTCTCTCACTACTAGATGAAGTGGAAGTGTTGACTTCTCTGTTGTGGGGTACCAAAGTGTCTTGATTTTATTTTAGCATGTTGCAAGTCTACAAATTATTGTTGTCTGCTGATATTGTGACCTCCTATTCGTTTACTGGAAATTTCAAACATTGATGGTATGTTGAGGGTACCACTTTCATTTCATGGATCCATGGATGACCCAAGAGTATGTTATATGTTAGATCCTATTCCAAAACTTGACAAACAATTTTTTTGACAATCGGCCCTACTTGAATTGGAAGTACAATTAGCCCCTTGGAAGACCTTTCTTCTTCATCATATGCCTTTATTGTTATCTTTCTTTTGGAATCAATGGCATTGTTGAAATATCCTAGTGCATGAATTAGTTTCAAAGTACAAATATTTTATCCAACTTCGCCATCTATTAAGACACGCTTGACACGATGTTTATGGATTATAATTTATATGTGCAAGGTTGCATTGTGTGGTTGATTTAATGACACATCATCTTGTTCGGAAAATGATAGATAATGAGGTGTGGTAAGATGTCCCACCATTTCTTGGAATTGACAAACATCTAAATTATTGGGCATAGTTGTAGCTACTAGAGCTTGTTCCAAAACTTCTTTGTGTGATGGTGAAATTTTGAGAAGTTCCAAAATGCATATTTGCGCAGGTATCTTTTGTAATTGGTCCACGATGTTGTATTGATGTAATGGGGGAGTAGTATTTTTAGATGAGACTCCTTTTAGTACCACTTTGGACTTCCCCCTTGTTACATTTACTAGTTGATTGTCTTGTGTTTCTCTGATCTTTAGGACATTGATTTGGTTGTCAAATGTGTTTGTGTTTGGTATCATGTTAAGGAATTCAATGTCATTGATGTTTGTGTCATCTGATTGATTATCAATGTCATTTTTATCAACCTCTGAGAGGCAATGAATGATGGCGTCATAGACATAGTTTATACTTTTTCCTTTACCGTTTGAAGAAGACTCCCCTTTTTCGTAGTTGGGTAATGGATTGGTAAATGCACTGCTATCGTTATTCTTTTGATTCCCTTTAAAAAAAACCTTATTTGCCTCAATCAAGTCTTGTATCAAATGTTTCAATTGCATACAATCATTTATTTTATTTCCCTTATTTTTATGAAATTTTCAATAATCGGCATCATTCCACTAGGATGGTTTTACCTTTGGTTCCCAATTTCAGGCTTCTGGTAAAGTGATAAGTTTGTTTGCAATGATCTCTCTCATTTCTAATTCCAAAGCTTTTCCTAATGGGGTAAATCTTCATCGATTGGATTGTCTTTGATATGACGGTCAAGATTCCCCATTGTTGGTGTTATTGTTTTGAGTAGTGTTTTAATTGTTGTTTTGGTTTTCATTTTGATTTGTTTTGACAGTTGTTGCTGTCAAATTGAATACTGGTTTTGTATTTTCAGTTGTAGCATCAGTGCTTCCAGTATTTCTATTTTTCTGCCAAAATTTTGGCATGTCATTGTTTCCATAATGATTTGTGTTTTTTGGTGTATCATTCTAGTGTTTAATCACTCCTCATTTGACTAGGGCTTCTTCGATTTTAAGCCCATTCTTGATTACTTTTTCAAATGTTGAGGGACATTGCAATTCGAGTCTATAACTTATCTAATCATTTAAGTTGTCTATACATAATTCAATCTTCTCCTCTTCAAGTATAGATTGAGGATATCTAGTGAACAACTTTCTCCACCGTTGTAAGAATGATAGGAATGTCTCACCATTTTTTTGTTTCAGGTTATATAGATCTTTTTGTTGTATGTTGAAGAAGAATTGGGAGATGAATTTGTTGACCAATTCTTCAAAGGATCGAATCCCTGGTTGTAACTTGGAGAACAATTCCATGCAACAGGCTCCCAAACTCCTAGGAAATAACCTCATGAGGTAAGTATCTTCTTGTGAAAACTCAAGGCTCATTGTTCTGAATTCCCTAACATGGTCAATTGGGTCTGATTTACCATTGTATTTATCGTATTTAGGAAATTCAGAGTGTCTAGGGAAAGGTATCATATCCACACATGGATGAAAAGGGTATGGAAAAATGTCTTTTAATAAGTATCTTTTTGTGGTTCCTATTTACATGTTTTGAATTTTTTCCTACAAAGTCTGCATTGGTATTGTTAAAGCAACCACTTGATCTATATCATGTGTGTTGGGTGGTTCTGTTTCATTTATTCTTGGTGTTTCCTTCAATCGATTCATGTCAAAATCCTTTGGTAGTTTTGCACCTAACTCGGCTAACATCAAGAGATATTTCTCCATGTCTTGTTCTAAGACCTTTTCCACAAATTTATGAAAACTTGGATCTTGTTGAGCATGTTGTATATCCTCTTGAGTTATTTCATTGGTATTATTTTGTTGGAATCAGTAAAAGGGGTTTTCTTCAATCATGTTTGGATTTTCAATTTCCTTCTCTCTGAGTTTTTTTTTTTTGCAACCTTGTCAAGATTGGCATACAATTTTTGGTTGTTTCCACTAAACTTGTATCTTCTATGTTGGGATTAGTGTCAATTTGATTTTAACGAAGCCAAATAGAATGATGTATTATATTGATGAGGCTAAATTAAAAATCCAATTATTGAGTTCTTGTTTCATGATGGTAGGATGTTAGAATCTCGATGAGGAAACTTGACTCAATAATCTAGATTTGTTTTAATAATTTTACACTTTGTATATTTTGCAAGATCTGGGTTTATGTTTGAAAACAATTTGACTTGTAAGAACCTACTTTGCTTCAAGTTTTTAGGACACTATCTGATTTGTGAAATATTTCTAACTGGTAAAATTCTATGTTTCTAATGTCAATATATCTGATAGTTGTTTCAAAAGGTCCTCTATTTTTCTGTTTTGTGGAAGTGCTAATACAAAGGGAAAAAGTGATAAAATTTATGGTAAAAGAACTGTCAAATAGAGTAAAAGTGCTAAAATAGAGTGCAAATGTGCTAAAGAACTTATGAATTCTCTGATACTAGTAATATTTTTAACACTGGCATAAGCGCTATAAAGTTGATCAGAAGCATTGAAACAGACAGTAGAAGCGCTTATTTTTTTCGTGGAAGTGCTAAAAGATAATGCAAAAGTGCTAGAACAGTTTGAAGAAGCGCTATGATACTTTCTGATCACTGACAAAGTTTGGTTTATTGTTGATAGAAGCACTGTAATATTGCTAAGAAGCACTATAGTTTTTGTTTAATGCCAAGCAGGGGGTGGTAATATGGGCCTCTTAGCTGCTATGTCCGCTTTCTTTTCTTCTTTGTCTAAGACTATGGATGATGTGAGAAATTGATGGGATGTTTCATTTTTCTCAAAAATAAATGTTCTCAAACTGATGATGATGTCAATTTGGGTACCTTTAATGTGGACATTACCTAGCTGAAATATTGGGGTGGTTAGCCTAGGTTGTTGAACAGGAGTTGTTGGTCGCCAAATGGTCATAAGGTATGTTGTATGATGGTTTCAATACCTTATTGCAATGTCATTCATTACCTATTTCCAAGCAGGAGGTAGTAAGATGGGTCTTCCTGTTGCTATTTTTTTCTTTTCTTCTTCTTCGTTCAGGATGATGGATGTTATAAGAAATTGACAGGGTGTTTTATTTTCCTCAAAAATGAGTGCTTTCAAACTACTGATGATATCAGTTTGGACGCTTTCAATGTGTATAAGGCTAGGTTGTATGATAGGTGCTATAAGGCATGGTTGTTGAATGGGAGCTGTAGGTTTCCAAATGGTCATAAGGTGTGGTGGTAACTCCTTGATTTTGCATGTCAAACCTAATGTTTCTAAAGACTTGTCTATTGTAAGAATTGATCAGGTATAGTGGAGTATTCTATGGTGGGTTGTGGGATGGAGGATTGACAAATACGTTGACTATAGTTAGGTTCTTGTGAAAGAGCTCTTCTCTGAATATGGGCTTGTGAATACAAGGGCTCTACAACATAATCATCAGTGTATCCCCTAGTGAAATCATGAAACCTATGGATGAATGTCTTATGATGAAGAAAAATATTCCTATTTTTATATAAGAACTACTTTCTTTTCAAAAGGTTTCTATAACTAAGTGGCTTCTATTGTTTCATGATTCTCTTGGAAAGAGATTTCTTGAAAAACTTTGTGGTTTTCCAGTTCCTAATCATGTATTTCTCAGTTTGATTTTGTCTAGGTATTTTTCAGGAGGATCTTTTATTTGAATTTTAATGGTTTTGAAATACACAACAATCAAATGTAGACAGTTGTTTTTAAGAGTTGTAATCTAAATAGATAGTGTATGTCCAAAAGAACCATGCATCGTCCTATTTTCACTGGTTTTATAACAATAAATCTCTTTAGACAGAATCACTCTTAATAGTCAAAAGGTCATCGTTATCCTCAATAGCCCACATCTTAAAATTGAATCGACTCACACAACTATGTCACCCCCTAGAGGGTGCCTGTGTTTTTGTTTTTTCCAGGTGCATACTCAAGGTTAGATTTCTCGATCCCCTAAGAAAACAATCCTTGGAAATTATATGGTGAGTGTCTTGGGGGCATATTCTTCCCTCCCCTTGCACTGTGAGTATTACATTGTCTAGTTACTGACTCGGTTGGATACTACTCTTGGTTCTTAGAAATAGTTTATGTTCGGAGCGAAAAGTGATAAAATCCCTTAGGAGACCTCCCAACCTTTAGAACAAAGGTTTTGGGGATGGTTATCCTGCACACTTCCGGTAAATGAGGATTTATCTAGATTTAGTTTTGTTTTATAGTGGGTTGGAAAACCTAGCTTTGGTTGTTCCCACTCAGGTCGTTCCTATAGGGTGAGTAGTTTTTCCCACTACGACAGGCCTTCTAAAGGTTGTAATAAAGCTAGAAATGCATAAATTAAAGATGATTCTGGTGTTTTGATCACCCAGTTAAGGGGAGGGCATATGCCTATCACCACACAAACACAAAAATCAACTTGTTCAATTTTTAGAGCCCAAACTCCAATTTTCTACCTATGTGAAGATGTTGCTACATAGCGAAGATATTGCTTCACAAAAATACATGGTGTTCATTTTTTAATCCCAATTTGAAAATTTTGGTGACTACCCTAGATTGATAAATTTTAAACCAAATTGAAGAAGTTACTATCCTAGGATAGATAAATTTTAAACCAACTGAAGAAATGAAGTTACTGGTCGTGGTCTCATCGAATCCAAATAATGATTTACAGAAGTGCTATAATAGAGATTTAAAGAGCTATAGAAATGCTCGAAAGCACTATAGAAAGTGTTAGAATTTCTATAAGATCCTTTAGAAGTGTTATAGAATTAGACAAAAGTGCTAAAACAGATGTTGAAGGTGAACAACTGAACTATGCTGGAAGCCTTTTGATTGAAGTGCAAAACAGTCCTTCAAAGCGTTATAGTTTTCTTCGGAAGTTCTAAAATAGGAAGAAGTGCTATAGTTTCTAGCATAAGCACTATAGAATCTTCCGATTGCTCTAAAATTATCATTGCAAATTCCTGTACGAATTTTTTTTAGAAAAAATTGTTAAAAACATAGGGTTAGGCCCCACAGTGAGTGCTAGAATGTAAGTGTGAATAAGTAAAAAGTAAAAGAACAACTAAAACACTTCTTAATAAGAAATTATATCAAGATTAACATGAATTAAACTAATTTAAAACACTGAAAAGCATGAAAGCATCTCATTGTCTCCTATCTCCAAAGATTTATCAAGTCATAGAAGGCTCTCAGATTGGGTAAGCAATATGACTGTTTAAAATGCCAATTCAGAGGATGGAGTGATATTAAATGAAATGATGTGATGATTAATAATGAAAGCTAAATGATATGATACTACTATAAACTATTTTGACATGAAAAATGATAAATGAGAGCTATAGTAAAAACTAAGATGTCGTGATATGAAATTCTATTGATGCTATTGCTTCTAATTCTACTGATGTTATGATTGCTTGATTTCTTGATTGCTTGACTGTATTCTTGCAGAGTAAGTTTGCATAAAACTAGGATTTTCTCGGATCCTTTTCATGCTTCAAAAGGTTGTATATATAGATTTCCAGCAACAGTTTTGCACAGGGGCAGCACAATAGAGGCTTGGATTCAATCTTGAGAATTGAGTGGTGAGAGATTGACGAGCTTGATCTGATCATGGGGATTGTTCCTCCCCATGAAAACACCAGGAAAGATGATAGGAAAGATCAGAGGAAGAAGATTGAGAGGATTTCCTACAAGTTTGTCCCTGAAGCTTTCCCGTGAATGCCAGTTGAATTATTTAGATTGAAAAAACTAATTTTATTGGTGAATGAATAGAAGAATATTTGATTTATGCCTTTATTTGAATATTTTTAATTTATTCAATTTAACAAAATAGGAAGATTTAATTAAATAAAACAAATATTTGATATTTTCTCATTTAATAAAGAGGAATATGATAATTAAATAAATCTTTAGGATATCTTTATTTAATTAAGAGGAAATATGATAAGATAATTAAATTACACAAATTATCGAAGTTGAGTATTTAATTTAAGATAGAATCAATGGATAAAGTATAGAAGAAATAATAATGATAATTATTAAATAAAACAAAGTATTTAATTTTGTTTATTTAATTAAGTGGAAAATAATATGATAAAATAAAAGAATTAATAGTGAACTTAATATAAATAAATATTTCTATTTATTTACTAAGTAGATGAATTTAGGATTAATTAATCAAATAAATCATATTTAATTAATTATATTCCCCAAACCATTTTTAGATGTATACACCTCTTTTTTCACCTACTTCCACTTTTACTCTGATAGGTGACTCTCCTTCTCAAGTCATACATGGCGTCCCACCCTTTTCAATGATAACACTTCATTTTGCCTCTATGCAAACTCATTCGGCTCAGAGTACCCCTTTTGTCACCCTCTATGGTCTCCCCACTCGTATTTCTCTTTTCACACAAAGTATTGAGTCTTCGTAAAGCCTCTGAACTCATATAGAAGTAACAAGGGAAGTCCCAAAAGTAAGGAAGGAAAAGTTGCAGGTAAAATCCATGGTGAATCCAACTACCTAGAAGTTGGAAACTTGTTTCGATAAAGAGTAGAAATGTCTGTTGATGTCAGCTATGAGACTATGAACATCCAAGCTAGAGGGAGAAATCCAGTTTGAAGATTATGATATTCAAGTTGTGGGTCTCAATTTGAGTGAAACTCTTCAGTGTGACAAAGTGGGCCTGGCCAAGGAAACCTAGAAGGTGGTCTATATTGACTATGAGAAGTTGGAGAAGAAATTGAAAAAGTGTGAGGAAGAGTTGGTAAATGTAAAGGCCATAGTTGATAGACTACAAGCAGAGATCAAAGGAAATGATTTGGAGATTTCTTGCTTAAGGCAGGCACAAGTTCAATAGGGTAAAGCGACTAAGTTGCTCAAAGAAGCCTCGAGTGAAAAGGATCAACTTCATGTCGAGGTGCAAAGATCGAAATGTGAGATTGCGGTCAAGTGTGCAACAATTGTAGAGCATCAATGGAGGCAAAAGGATCTTGAGGATGCAACAACTAGAACAAATAGTATATATGAAGAGCTAAAAAAGGAGCTATAGGGGATGGATAAACAAAAGGTAGATATGCAGGAAGAATTGGCTAACACACAATCTCAAGCCTCTAATAATCTTCAGAAGTCCCAAGCAGAAAAAAAGAAAGAAAACTGGGAGAAGCAAGAAATCAAGTATATTCTACAGACTCATAATGAGGCGATAGAGAAGCTTTGCTCTAAAATTTCAAATGCTCTCTAGTTGAAGGATCAATTGGAGGAAAACATGAGAGCTAGGGAATCCTAGTTCTAGTAGGAATTGATCATAGTGCAGGGATCTAGGCTCTTCTCAATGCTTAAAAAATTATTATCTTCTCATTGGGAGAGGATCATAGTTACAATAGTAGCTTTGAAGCTAGTTTTTCACTTTCTAATAGATGCACAAGAGTTAAATGCAAAGGTCATCCCGACGGTCACCAAATTCTACACACAATCACTCCTTGAGCTAAGGAATCAAGAGTCTTGATCACAAGACTATGTAAGGTGACTGAGGAAGCTTTAAAAGGTCCTAGGATTCCTGATTGAAGAGTAGCTACAAGGAAGGAAAATTAATTTTTCATTTGAAACTAGGTCGCATTGAAGAGCAGAACTTGTCAATCAGTGTTGAATAAGGTCGGTAAGATAAAAGAAAACTTTAAAGTTTTGATATGATCCAGATTACCTGCCTTATTCTCTCTAGATGGAGGAGTATTGACATTAGAACAGATCATAGAAGCAATCAGGATCAAGATCCAAGAATCTACATCACTCCAGAATTTGAGCTCAACACCCACAGTCGAGGAGATCGACATGGAACTTCTTCCTCTTTCCCAACTTTACTATCATATTGGAGTTGTCTCATCAAGATGGGGAGGAGTTTCTTTCAAAGAGGTCCTTGAACTTGATTAGGCCTATGAGACATTATGTACCCTCATCTTACCCTCTGATGAAGAGTGGGAGTCCCAACATGCCACTTTTCTCAAACTATAAGGATTATTTTATACCTGGGTTCATACCTCCACAAGCAAAGGTCCCTTGTGAGTTGCCATAAACTGTGGATCAAAATTTTTCCTTCAATTTTTTCAACCCTTGTAGGTCTTCTTTTGGCCCTTACTTATTTTTTTTCATTAAGATGACACCATGCCCTGAAGGACAAACGTTACTCTTGCATAAAAGTGCGCAATGCACCATGTGGTGGTTGCACAACTTTTCTTTATGTCATATTTCTTTCATTCCCAAACCAATAAACATGTCTTCCTATTGGGGATTTCCTCAAAAATATTCTCACAAATTCAAAAATTGCTCGCCAGCTTGCCACATTAGCCCAGTTATGTCTTCTGCGAATGTATCTCTTTTGGAAGAGTTTTTTAGACAATGTGATGAAGTTCTTACTTTCAAGGTAGGACTTTTGGGTGGCATCATCATTCCTCATAGCTAATCAGATTGTGTTTTTCCAGGATATGCTAGGATATGATCATCTTCTAACAACATATCTTCAGGGAACTTTTACACAATTTGGAGCCATTAATGAAGTAGCTCAAACTTTCTGAGTGAACATTGCTACGATCTAATTAGATCCTAGATCAAATTGCAGTCTATCCGGTGCAGAAAAGTAGTAGTTTTTCATCTCTATTGGTTGCGGTGGCAACTCTTTTTTCTAGCTATTTAAGGGGTTTGTAGTAGAGGGAAAAGAGATCTTCTTAAAAAATATTATTTTCTGGGAAGTTAAAAAATAGAAACTAGGAATCATAGGGAGAGATATTTTGCAAGAATAGGAGGATTTTTTACGGAGCACTATTTACGCTCTATGGAATGTTTTATTTTTCAAGACTATTAATCGGATTGGCATCCGACCTTTGCTTTTAGTTGGTTTATTGCAAGAACAAATATTAGTAAGGAGAAAATTTTGAAATTGTGCATTTTATGGCCTTTATCATGATTTTTTTTTCTTATATCATTTATGTTCAAAGCTCTATGTCAAGTCTTACGTAGATAGTCTGGATAATTATTTTATATGTTGTTAGCTTCTATGTTTAAAAGCTATCTTTCAAAAAGTGGATCATGTTTATTATACTCTATCCTTTTTTTGTAAAGATTATGCTGAAGTACATATTATGCTGTAAAAGCAAGGGTGGTCCGATAAAGATCTGATTATTCATGTTAATCTTAGTGTTTCTTATTCCTATTGGACCTTAATGGATGCTTCCCATGGGGAGATTTGAATGACCACACTATGATTTCTCTATCCTTCATCATTCGTTCTCTTCCCAAAAATGAAGGGTATGTGTCATTTTGTGTCCATTTCATCAATAGTAAGGAATTATTAATCTTTAAAACATTGTAAAAGCTTTGGCGCATTTCCATCTTTTTTTTTTCTCTACATTTCTCTTTTCCCTTTTTCCTAAAACATAGAGAAGAGCCAACATCTATAACAATCCCAAAGGTCATTTAGTGAGGCACAATTTGGTCCCTCACTCACTGAATTTCCCATAAGGTTGTTCAGAGATACGCAAGCTTTTATGATCAATAATAGCAAAGAGGGAGACTCATCATGTATTGCTTCACTTATTTTTAGATGTTTATTTTCTTTGTTGTTTTGTTCTTTTAACCTTTGAGCAAGAGCACGATGTCTATGCCTACACTCTCTATAATTTATGTTTCTTTTGGTATGATTTTCAAGTTGTGTTTGTGTAAGAGCAGGTTTACTGACCATAGGTTTCTTCTCTTCCATTAGAGGAGGAATAGAAGGAACTATGGGAGGTTGCTCAACCACTTTCTCTTTAGCTCTACAAACTTGTTTATCTTAGGAGGCATGATGGGATTTTTTTCATTTTCTCTTGGTCTTTTATACTTGAGCTAGGAAAAGGATTTGTCTTTCTTTTATACTTGAGCTAGGAAAAGGATTTTTCTTAGGTTGGTCTTGGTTATTTGGAATATCTTTAGGCTCAATCATGGTTTTTTCAAGGATAGGAGGCTCAATCCTAGGTTGAGGAAAGTTTCTAAGAGATATTTTTTCTATGCATTTCACCTTAAACATTATATAGGATTTGAAAAAGAAGTCCTCACAAGGTTTAATAGGTTCCATAGGCTCAAGACAAAAGAAATATAATGAAAATTTCCCTCGAGAAGACAGGATTAAAGCCACTATGGTGCACAGTAAATATTTCATTGTCAAAGGGAAACTTTAAGCATTTGTGCACAACAGATGGGACGAATTCCATGGAGCATAGCCATTGATAACCAAGATTCATATGGAATTGGTCCAATGTCGAGATGATGGATAATGAGACATCTAATTACTTTGGTCCAACTTGTAGGGTAAGGGTGATTAATCCCATCATAGGGGAAGTGAAACCTTTATGTGTTTTTATCCATGCTTTCAATTTATCATATCATTCTTGATAGAGTTCATGCACAAGTAAGAATTCCTCAATGATCACATTCTCTCCACATACATTATCAATTAATATCCCATTAGTGGGCTTGTCATTGATTCAACCAGCTATGTAAAGAGGACCATCAGGTGCATTTCTAATAATATCTTTAGATGAGAAAGCAATGTCAAGAGGCTTCCTAGTTCAGCCCTTATGAAGTTGAGTTTTGATCAACACAATCAAACCTTTTAGAGGACCTTTTTCAATAATATCCATGTTTTCATCATCTGTTTCAACATTCATCACATCATTCTTCTTAATTTCACTAGCTTTGAAAAATGAAATGTTATAATTCGGCATAGGGTTGGTAAAGCTTTACAAGTTTTGGTTGGGAGGAGCAAAAAAATTATTTCCTTGACCATTAACACCTCCAATTTGAAGTTGACCAGAATCAATGAGGTCTTGCACAAGATGCTTAAGACACTTACAATGTTTCATGTCGTGTCCATTTTGTCAGTGATAATGGAAATAAGAATTTTATCTAATGTTTGGAGGTAAAGGTTTATTAGGATCGAGAGTTTTAACGGGAGGTAAGGTGATCATTTTCTCTTCTAAAAGTTGTGACATTGTGCTATGAAGGGTATCTGCTAAGGGAGTAAATTGTCTAGCTAGATTACCAGATGTGAAAGGAGTTGTCCTCCTTATAGCAGCCACATGGGTATCAACATGTTGACTTCATTGAGGGGGGTTTAGTTGAAGGAATCCTTTATTCTATTTCTTAAAGGGTTGAAATTTTTTTTGGTTTGCATATTCAAACTTTTCAGGTCAGTTAGAGGTGGGTTTGGTTTCATGAATACTAACTGAGTTTTGAAAATCATGAAGGGCAGTACACAAGTGTACGAAGGAAGGAAACTTCATCAGGCTAAGCTTATCTTGTATCTTAGTTTGAAAGTTCTCAATAAACATCCATTGAAGGCGAGGATCGAGAATCTTTACATTGATTTGGGAATAAAGCGATTGATATCATGAAATGAAGTCAGTAACTTTTTCATCATCTTTTTGCTTACGTCTCATCAAATCAGCTAAGGTCATCTTAGGAGTCACGTGCACTTGAAAATGGTTTATAAAGGCCTCAACAAGTTCATTGAATGAACGAATTGAGTTGTTGGCTAGTTAGGAAAAACATTCTAATATGGTATCCTTCAAGGACCTAGGGAAAATCTTAGCCAAGAGCTTATCGTCAATGGAAAAATCACTACATAAGTTAGTATAAGAAAAGAAATGGTTAGAAGGATGCCCCTTCCCCCCATATTTATCAAACCTAGTGTTTAATAAAAAAATTAGGGTTTACCACCATGAATGAACAAGATGATAAACCACTAATTTATTTTTATTATTAAAACACTCAATTATGAGAGCCAAAAGATACAAATAACAATAAGAAATGACACCTAATTGTTATAGAAATTATGAGGGAATTTTTTACAGCATAAAAAGTTGTGTAACTTGTCAAAAATGTATTATTTTTAGCCTATAGAGGACTCATTCGCCTTCAGTGGTGAATGGGTCCCTATTAGGGTTTCAGAAATTGAGATCATGGTCCTATTCCTTGATGTCTGCACTCTCAAAATATCAGTTATCAACTTCTGCAAGTTTGTAGATAATTTTGTAGCTTCAAATATTTGATTTTTCACTTTGTATGAAATTTTTTGTAACTTGACAACTTTTCTGCAAGCTTGCGTCACTTGATCTTCAACCTGTAAATATATAATCACACACTCAAGAGAAGGAAAACTTGTTGTTTTTTAGTGAATCAGGGTTTTCCTTAGTCAAACCCCTTGTAGGTAATTAAACCAAATGATGAAATAAATGAAATGAAGCATGAAATATAAAATTTCAATGTCACCTTGGATGATGTCTTCTCAAATAAATCTGCTAACTAGCATGTAGTGCCCATGAAGAATGTAGATCTTCGATCCTTGAATATGATGTGAACAATGCTTGCAAGTAGATCTTCAATGTTGTATCCACTTCTTTATCTCAACAACATACGTGAATGCATTAAACCCTTGTCATGATGATATGATCTTGAATTTCTGCAATAAACTCTTGAAATCTGCCTTGAAATGCCTTATGAATGCCTTTGAAATGCTCTCTAATGCTCTCTTGAAATTTATAGAATGTCTCATAAACATGCTAGGTCTTGTTAGGAGAAACAATGTGAATTAACCCCTTATTTATACTAAATTAGGAGATTAACTCCAAATTTCAAAAAACTAAGGCCAACACTAGATCTAGAAGCAAAGTTTATTAAATTCCCATCAGAATTAAATTTTAAAAGGGGGTCCTCATTAAGGGAGGATCCATTCACCACCTAGGGTGAATGGTTCCTAGCTTACTTTTCTAGGACCTAACCCTAAGGGATGGAAAGTACATTAAAAATCCATTTTAGATCAACTCAGAAAGGGGGGTCCTATTAAGGGAGGACCCATTTGCCACCTAGGGCGAATGGGTCCTAGCACCACTTTTCATGACCTAATTTTTTCCCAATTAAATGTTTTATTATTTAAATCATGAATGTAGGGATATATCTTCATGAGGTATCATAAATAAGGTTTAAATTTTAATTAGAGGGGTTAATTAACTCCATTTAACCAAAATTAATTAAGACCATCCTAGATAAATGTGAAAGTGCTTTACAACACTTTACAATACCTAAATTTAAATACATTTGTTGCTTAGAAGGGGACCATTAAGCTTAATTAAGTAAATAAATCCTAGAAAAGTGTGAAAGTGTGTTACAACAGTTCACAACACCTTTGCAAAGGATCAATTAAAGCATGTTTTAATCAAAATAAGGGTCCTAAAATGATGTGAATGTGTATGACACATTACAACACTACTCCAAGACACCATTAATTAAGTTTTAATGTCAATTATTAAACTAATTAAGGGAAAAAGGCTACTTTTTTTGTTACTACATTTTCCCCCACTTTAGTGAGAGGAGACCCCATGTCAAACTCACACTAAAGTAGACATTGACAAGGCACCACAATCTAATGCGTTTGTAAATACTTTTTTAATGTCATGTAAAAATTTGTTAAAGGGGATTTTGCTTTGTTCATGTAAAGGTCTTATTCTCATGGAACACTGTGCATAATGTCTCCAATAGAGGAAAAGTCAAAAGTGTCAGATCGTCACCCATGGGATGCCTCATTCACATCATGCTATGACAGTAGATCATATACTCTTGGATGACATGAAACCCAATGAAACCACCAAGAAGAGGACACATCACAAGAAAAGAGAAAAATCATGGCATGAAATTTTTCCAAAAGATGTCATCGATGTATGCCCCCACTTTAAAGCGGTTGCTACATCATCACTATGAGAAATTTCTTTAAAGTAGCCAATTCTTTTAGCGTAAGACATGAGAGATTTTCTCAGAAAACCCTATGCCAAGTCATATGTTTCTGAAATAAGTTGTGTCACGAAATAAGAAGGAAGGGTTGCCCCCACAAATACATAAGGGATCTATGGATTTTGGGTCAGTATGTCTTTACTACAATGTTGTCATAGAGCATGGACTTTCATCATTCCTCAAATACTCATAGGACTAGAAGAATGAAACAAATAGAGCAAAAACAAAGAAAAATCCTTTTGGATCAACATGGAAGAGAGGTTAATGTCTCGACAACTTGCATCATCCCCAAAAGGAAAACACAAGAAAAATGGAAAAAGATGAATAATATATTTTGGGTCAACATGGAAGAGACCTAAATATCTTGATTCCTTGGTCATCACCAAATGGAAAACACAAGACAAAATAAAAAATGATAAAATATTTGCGACATATAGAAGAATGCACAAAGAGAAAAGGATACATCATATGAAATTCCATGGGGGATCACATTACACACATACAATCACATAAAGAAAAACATGAAAAATCAAAAGACCAGTAAGGCACGTGCGATTCAACCTAAAGCAGGTCATTCACCTCTCAATCTCAATTAGTATAAAGAGAAGGTGAGCAACTAGCCAAAGGGATAACATCAAGTGTCGAACTAGGACATGCACCAAGTTCGACACTCTTAGTAGGAGATTTGTCATCTAAGCTCATAGAAGAAGAAAAAAATGTATTCAACTCATCATGCACTTATTCATCAATTTTTGCAATACCATTGTCGTCGTCTTAATTAATCACAACAAGAGGTCGAGTAACAATGTCCATGTAATGTTCTTGTTTATGTTGTGGCGAGGGTTGAGAGTCATCATGCATTTCTTCAAGTAAATTTGGATTTTGATTTTATTTATTGTCATTGTTTTCTTGAGTTTGTAATCTATGGGAAATAACATGATGTCTACATCTATGCTCTCTAGCACTTTGATTTCTTTTTAGTTTATTTTCAATTTTTTGTTGTGTAAGAGTGGGTTTTTCAATCATAGGTTCCTTCTCTTCCTTGGGAGGAATAGAAGAGACCATAGGAGGTTGCTCTACCACTTTCTCTTTGACTTTATAAACTTGTTTGACTCTAGGAGGGACAATGAGATTGCTTGTGTTATCTCATATTCTCTTGTAGGAAATTGTAGGAGGTTGTTCTATGGATTGTTCTTGTATGTTCAGAAGTTCTTTTGGTTCAATCATTATTTCACCAAAATGTTTAATAGAAAAAGTAGGGTTTACCACCATGAATGAATAAGATGATAAACCACTAATTTATTTTTCTTATTAAAATACTCAATTATGAGAGCCAAAAGATGCAAATAACAATCATAAATGACACCTAACTATTATAGAAGTTCTACGAGGGAAGTTTTTAGAGCATAAAAATGTATGTACCTTGTCAAAAATTTGTTGTTTTTAGGCTACAAAGGACTCATTTTCCTTCAATGGTGAATGGGTTCCTGTTAGGGTTTCTAAAACTTAGATCAGGGTCTTGTTCCTTGATTTCTGCACTCTCAAAATCCTGATTATCAACTTCTGGAAGTCTATAGATAATTTTGTAGCTTCAAATCTTTGATTTTACAGTTTCTATGACAACTTTTGCAACTTGACAACTTTGACATTTTTTCTCCAAACTTGCCCCACTTGATCTTCAACATGTAAATTTGTAATCACACACTCAAGAGAAGGAAAAGGGTATGTACATGATCATGATGGCCTAAAAAGTGGTGATATGGTGGGTATGTGTAGGGTATGTGGCTGACGACTTTTTTTTTACCCAAAATTGATGAAGCAAAAAGGGGTTTTAAAGGAGATTCTCAGCTTTTCACCAATATAAATTATGCTTTACTTTGAATTTAATAAGTAATTATTATTCATTTTCTATTTGAATTATGACTAAAGTCCTAATTGATAGGTTGGTTGAAAAATATCTATAGCTTTCAAACGGTATCACAATTTTTTAATCTGAAACATGTGTCACATTCTATGCTTTGCATACTATGGGATTAAAAAAAGATTGAATTTCATGAATTTTTTACCAAGTTAATTTGGTTAGACATACGAGTTTATGATATTTTTTAAAATTTGTAATAAGAAATTCATAATTAATTATTTACTTGGAAAAAAAGTACTAAAAAATATGCATCACATCAAGACATGTGTCCTCTACTTATATCTAAAATCTTATAAAAAATAATTATCATTTTATTGTAGTTAGGGTGGTCAGACAAACACCTACTTATTTTTTCCCTAAAACTTAAGTACTACTGCATTGAAATTTCAAATTTTCACCAAATAGATTTTTTTTGTTTTAAAAAACCTAGTAATTTAGAAACTACATTCAATTTTCTATAGGTTCTATTCTTACATATTTTTGAAATAATATAGATAACTTATTCAAATTTTTACGTCAAGTTTCCTAACGCTGATTTTTCTAAATTTTTCGCCACTCCAGGGCCTGTTTTTTCCATGATGATCTTGCACATACCCAAAACTTGTTGTTTATTAGTGAATGGGGGTTTTCCACAATCAAACCCCTTGTAGATAATTAAACCAAATGATAAAATAAATGAAATGAAGAATGAAACATGAAATATGCAATTGATATCACCTTGGATGGTGTCTTTTAAAACAAATATAGAAACTAGCATGTAGTGGCCATGAAGAATGTAGATCTTGGATCCTTGAATATGATGTGAATAATGCTTGCAAGTATATATTCAATGCTACATCCACTTCGTTAGCTCAACAACATACATGAATTCATTAAACCCTTGTCATGATGATATGATCTTGAATTACTACAATAAACTCTTGAAATATACCTTGAAAGGCCTTATGACTGCTCTTGAAATTGCTAGAATGTCTCATAAACTTGCCAGCTCTTGTTAGGAGAAACAATGTTAATTAACCACTTATTTATACTAAATTAGGAGATTAACCTCGAAATTCAAACAACTAAGGCCAACACCAGATCTAGAAGAAAACTTTATTAAATTGCCACCATAATTAAATTTGAAAAGGGGGTCCTCATTAAGGGAGGACCCATTCGCCACCTAGGGCGAATGGGTCCTTGCTCACTTTTCCAGGACCTAATCTCGGGGGATGGAAAGTAAATTAAAAACCCATTTCAGACCAACTTAGAAAGGGGTTCCTATTAAGGGAGGACATCTTAGCACAACTTTCTAGGACCTAATGTTTTCCCAATTAAATGTTTTATTATTGAAATCATGAATATCAAGATAAATTTTTGGGAGGTGTCATAAATAAGGTTTAAATTTGAATTAGAGATATTAATTAACTCCAATTAACCACAATTAATTAAGACCATCCTAGATAAATGTGAAAGTGCTTTACAACACTTTACAACACCTAAATTTAAATACTTTTGTTAAGGGGCCCATTAAGCTTAATTAAGTAAATAAATCCTAGAAAAGCATGAAAGTGTGTTACAAAACTTCACAACACCTTTGCAAAGGATCAATTAAAGTATGTTTTAATCAAAATAAGGGTCCTAGAATGATGTGAATGTGTAAAACACATTACAACACTACTCCAAGACACCGCTAATTCAGTTTTAATGCCAATTATCAAACGAAGTAGGGGGAAAAGGCTACTTTTTCTGTTACTACACCTAGGAATGTCTAGACCTTGTGGTATCTATATTCTCAATATCTCCAAGGATAAGGGATTGCTTTTGACATAGTATGTAGGTTGTCCATTTTGATTTTGATTTATTGTGGAAATTTTCTTTTGAAGGGATGAAATTTTTTGCAAAAGTTGGTTAAGGATAGCATCATTGGTTGTATTTTGAGATGGAGATGAATATGGTGAAGGTGTATATGTGTTCGAGGGGGATGTGAATGGAATTATTATAGGAGATAAAGTGGTAAGAGATATGGTGTGTGATGTCACAAAGGTACAAGGATTTCTAGCAGAAATACCCAAGGTAGGAAAGACATTACTAGTAGGTTGCATCATTGTTGTAACTTGAGGGGTGGTATAGGTAGGAATAGAGGCAATGGTTGTAGGAGGAGGAATTTGAGTTCCTCCTTGACTTTGGACATTGTTCGAAGGTAAAACACAACTAGTCGTTGAGGTAAGATGTTTTCCAAAAATATGAGCTAGGTTACACACAAGTTCAACTCCTTCACTTTCAATCATGTGATGTATGTTATCTATAGTAGGGATAGCAGTAGTTGAAATTTTTTCAGTACTCAGTTGATTTTGTAGATTTACTAAGTCTTCATGGATGTGAATTATGTTTTCTTACTAAATACTAGCAACCATTATTTCAAAACTTGTCACACTACTTGAAGGAAAAGAGTTGTTAAGGGTATGTTCTATACCCAGTGAACTAGTGTCAATACTAGGAGTGAAAGAGCTAGATAACCCAAGATCCATGACGATTTTACTATCATAGGATGACATGAGTCTCGAACTTCGTCTCACTATAGTATTAGCAATAGGACACCAAGATGTAAAGCTAATACATGGAACATTCAATGCAAGATAAATGCAATGAACAAAAGATAAATGATATTCTCTAATTCCAATTCAAATTAAATTAAGCTAGATGCAATGAAATGAATGAAACAAAAAATCTACAAACTGAAATAGAAATCTAACAACAACAAACAAAAGTTAAAAAATAATATTTTTAATATTGTAAAATGCAGTTTCATATTTGACATTGGACTAAATCACCTAGAGGGGAATATGAGTCCTAATCAGGGTTTTTCAAGGGTTCAAATGCTACAAAAAAATCCACACAGATTACCCATAAATTAAGAAAAATAACCTGCATTGGGACTAAATCACCCAAAGGGGCATATGAGTCCTAGATTAGGGTTTTGACACTAACTTCAGAAAATTATAAGTGAATGCTTGGTTTTCTAGTTTGTACGATGTCTAGACTAAGTGTAATTATATATTTCAAGCAAATTTCAATGATGCAAGATGCAAAAATGCAAAAATGCAAGCTATATGCACTTTCACTAATGCAAGATATTGAAACCCTAGATGCAAATTAACTAATGCAAGACTTAATGCAAAGCTAATGTAAGATATATCTGGGATTATGATGCACTCCAAATTAGAAATAAGGTGTTCTAAAGGCTAGGTTCACCAAAATGAAACCTAGAGAATAGGTGTTCTAATATTTTGGGAGATAGAATTAGGGTTTAGGACCTTTCCACCTATTTCCTTCAAGTTTCACTTAAGGAAACCCTAGAGATCTCAATTTAGGAATAGAATTAAGGAAAAAAGATAGGTAATAGGATGTCCTAGGGTGTGAATTAAAGAATAAAAGGGGGTTCACCACCAAGCAAGGCTTAGAAAGACAAGAAATGTAAATGATATGAAAACCTAATGATATGACCTAGAAAATAAACTTAAATCAGAACAGTAAACAAGAAATAAATAGAGTTGCACCTGGAAATATGAAGAGGCTCGGAATGATGTTTGAAATCCTAAAAATATGAATTTTAAAGCACACTAGGACTCATACACTAGTAGGGGTGATTTAGTCCCAGTTTAGGGTTTTGGGCCGAAACCATAATCTAGAATTGCTAAACTAGGATCTACAGAAAATTCTTGAAATATGGTATACTAGGACTCATACAACATAAGTGGAAATATATTCCCAATATCATGGTTCATCTGAAACTCTAATATCCTCTGATGTTCTCATGTAGCTTCTCTCACGTCAAATTTTTGAGTCTGAAACACTGAATTGCAACCTATAGGTGACTTTTCATGATCTTGCAATGTAGATGACAACTTTCACAATTTGACAACTTTTCTCCAATCTTTCTCTTCAATGGATCTTCAACCTAAATCTATAAATCACACATCAAAGAGGGAATTTTTTTTTTATTAGTGGATAGGGGTTTTCCTTGGTCAAAACCCTTTTTGGTAATTAAACCTTGAAATGAATAGAAATAGAAAGAAAGAATGATGAATGAACAATTTGTAATGTTGCAACTCAGCAAACCCTTGAACAAGAGGCTACCATATTTTATGCAATGGCTAGCATGAATTTATATCTTGACTCTTGCTTGTATGTTATTGATCTTGATTTGAATGCTTTCTTGAAACATAAGAACCTACATCACAAATGTTAGCTCAAAAATAAACATGATGCATGATGACTTTGACATGATACTTGAATATTGAATAATGCTCCAAAATTATTGATAATCACTCTTGAATACTCTTGAATTTATAGAATTCTTGAATGCTTAGATCACACTTGCTCATGAAAATTACTAACTTGTTAGGAGAAAATATGTGAAACAATGTTGTATTTATACTTTTTAATGCCAAATTTCTTGAAATTACAACACTACAAGCTAGCATCAAATCTTGGAGAATAAAATTCCACCAAGAATTGAATTCAAAATTAGGTCCAAGCTAAGTGGGACTCATACACCAATTCTGGTGTATGAGTCCTAGTAGGCTAAGCTTGGGACACATTTTCCAAGAAATGTTATGTTTTATGCTAAATTCAGGTTTAGGCCTTGAAACTTAGGTGGGACCCATACACCCAAGGTGGCGTATGAGTCCTAGATCACTAAATCTGGGCCATACAAACCAAAATCATTAAATTATGATTGATCATTAGATATGTGTCAGGATTATCCTTGAAAAGATGCATTAATTAAGGCTTGTAGATGCAAAATAGGACCAAATAAGGCATAATGAAGCCTAATTTTAGTAGGGAGGGCCCAAACGAGTGTGAAAATATAAAGGCTACATTTTCCTACACTACATAAACATATTCATCTTGCATCAAACATGTTAATTTCCATCACATTTACATAACACAAATATTCTTACATCTTGCATCACAAATCTTCAGTATCATGCCTCATATCATAATATCATACCCATCAAATCTACATAATCATCCATGTACATCATGCATAAATATACATCACTATAGACCATCAACACAATCTATCATCCATATACACACATAACAAACATTCATAACCATAATCCAAAAAATCATGTAATCATCCATATCACAATCCAAATCAAACCAATATATACAATACATCCATATGCATTAGCAAAATAATAAAATTTCCATGTACAAACCCATACAATTAAATATTCATAACAATAAAATTCTATATACATGTCCATCGAATAAATCAATAACTACGATACAATCAATGTCATAAAATAATCATATAATATATCATCCATACCATACATCTAGAATACATGTCCTAATAAAAGAATAAAGGTAATTACTTGTACATGCTAACTCATATCTCATTTGTGAAAATTTTTGTATCTTGCCAAAAATACCACCTGTATCATCCTCTCGCTTAACTGTTGTTACATGCATTTGAGTACATTACGAAGGGTTGCACTCCCCTTAATCCTATAGGTCCTCTTCCTTCACCTCCCCATGGATATATCATATCAATCCACTCCTCACAGATCCCAATCGTAGTGATCGAGACCCACTGCACCTTGAGCTAACCGCCTCTAAGAACATCAAATTCCTCTTTTCCTCTAAGACTGCAACATAGTACAAATATTTGTAATACTAAGTCTCCTAGCTAGCCCACATGAGCTACTATGACATCTCCACTATCATTTCTCTCCCTCCCTGAGCCTTGGTGGCATCTCACTACTACCTATATCTATCCATGACCACTTACAAGTGAGTCTTCTCTATCCCTTATGCATCCCTTACTAACTGGAGGCTATCTCTCCCAATCGTGATTGTTTGGACATAAGCTGACAACCTTTCTACCCATGCTTGTAGACTGTCCTACTCGATTGACCTTATTGCTAGCTCATCATGCACCTATTATAATAGTCCCTGTAGTTGTGTCACCCAACTCTCCATTGCCACCAATCTCCCCTCTAAATCCTTATCTCCCTATGCCCTCTCTTCCTATCAAGGTAGTTTCACATCCTCTATCTCTCAGATCATTGAGGATCTCCTCTCCTCCTCCTCATCCACCTCCATCTATTATTTATTACCCTCTTCCTCCCCCTCTCCATCTCTTCTCTCCCTCTCTCCACTCAATCCTAAGATCTCCTCCTCTATGACATCCTCCACAATTTCTTCTACCACTATTGCTCCTCTAGCTATAGGACCCTCCTCCTCCTCCTCACCTTATGAGCCTCCCGCATCACTTCCTCCATCCACCTCACTACAGGTGTCCCCCTTGTAGGAATCATTGGATTTAGTTTATGTCCTCACCACCAGTCTACATAAGGTGCAATGACCCCAAGTGAATCCATACCCCCTTCTTGTCCCATAATACCTCTAAAAATATCCCTATAGGAACAGATAGTTATCCTCTAGGATATCTACAACCCCCACTTACCCCCACTTCCTTGTCTCTCTTGACAACCACATGAACCTCTCCCCACCCTCTAGTATATCTTGCATAATGCTGAATTATCTGGTCACATAATCTAGCCTATATCGCTCAATTAGGAATCGGTATTAGTTGATGAGGTAACATGGCATGAGCATATTCTTATGAAAATCACCATCCTCCTCCTAATCCTCTAGCTCTTGGTATGGTCACCATATCATGTCCCCCACCTCTAACTCATCCATCATCCATCATCCATCACATAGTTCCATTCTCTACACCTCCTTATATCTCAATGCCAACATAAAAAAAAACATCATCGACTCGTTTGCCACCCTCATTGTCCTCTCCCCCACTAGCCACTCACCACTATGTGCCCCCAGGCCCACACTTGTAAGAGGGTGATGTGGGTCAATCTAATGCCTCACCTTTAACATTTTATATGCATATCTCTATATAGTTGGGCCAATAGACACAATCCCCATACATACCATCATTCCCACTCCATAATTCTTGTCACGATGCTATCATCGTCAAGTTGAAGAATCACATACTCTTGTTTGGAAAGAGCACTCCATTGATAAATTTGCATAAGTATAGTGATAATCCAAGTACCAACTCCCTACATTCATCCACATCTAATGCCCTCCCTCATGTGGGTAGGTCCATCCTCCTGAATATACTTTGCAACAATTCTAGCACATCGTGCATGCTTGATGCCAACAAATTTAGACCTATGATCGGCATCCTCAATATCTACCATATGTCCTCTAGATTCAAGGTGATCTCCTTGTCAGAAGGTGAAAATTTCTCATCTCTAAGCTCCAGCTCCATCTCGAATCAAAGGCATGTGTCCTCAAATCACCAACATCCTAGTGATGTATGTCAAGATACATGTGCCCAACAATGAACAACCTACATTTGCAAACTATATCACTATCTGTAATATTTTTGACCTCCTCTCTTGAATCCACAGACTTGCTATTGCCTACATTCATCCAGTCCATATGTTAAATCTTTCTCTTTCCCATTCTCCTTGTTTTTCTAACTTCTTTGATTATTAATATAATAAGAGAACTACTGATTGTGCATTGGGTTATGGTAATCTAAGTGGGTTTATTTGTTCCTCCATGAATCTCTATTGTTGAAACTATTATACCTGTAGTGTGCACAAGGGTAGGGCATAATAGGGTATATTTTGTGGTGTAATTTGTAGGTTCCTTAAGATTGTGTTGCATTATTTTTTGAAGTTATTTGGGCCATTCCATTAATACAAGGTGGGATTTATGTGTGGTTCTATTGGGTCAACACTATCGTGTTATAAGAAATGGTTGATTCATTACAAACTAGGTCTGATTTATTATAATCAAAACATTTAAAGCTTATTGATGAGTCATATTTTTGGGAACCCATGCCTCATATATTCTATATATTTTGGTAAGATTTGGCAATTTTCAAGTGAATGGGAGGTTGAAGAGCCTTTAATTACATCACATTGTTCTCTATTTTTTTGTTAAGATTAGGATTCCAAGGTACCTTTGAACATGTGTTTCACATCCCCCAACTTCATTTTGAACTACTTTACATTTTCCAAAATTCACTAGGGGTTTAGTTATTTCTAGGTGCATACTGGATCATTGGAAAGTGCAAACAAATAAGGGAGTCAAATTTACTCTTATTCTTTTATTTTTTAAGTATTATCTTTGGTTTCTACTTGTTGGAAGAAAGTGTCTTCAAGCAACACTTTTTGTCTATTCTATAGCAAAAAAATCTACAAAGTAAATCACAAGAAAGACTTGAGTTTATGTAAGATAGAAAAGACATGATTTTTCTTTAAATCACAATTAATGCTATGAGATAGAAGACTTGGAATCAAAAGAATTAAAAAATAATGGATGGAGCACTTTTCTTGTAACCGAAATTTGTTATGGAATGTGAAATTTTTATTTATTCACCAATTAATTTAGATAACATTCATTTAAAATTTATTAAACTTTAATTTAAAATTCCTTATCATGCTTACAATAAGCCAAAGGTGTTATTTCTTATTGATGAGCGCACAAGGAAAATGCTTCAAACTGTTCATTGACAATAGATTTTTTAGGGTTGTGATGTCTTTTAACTTCTTCAATGATTTTACACATGCAATTTGTGATCACTCATGCAATAAGTTTATCCATTCACACTCCTTGAGTTTCCATTTCTCTTGGTGGAAAAATTAGAAAATCACAACACCTACAATTGTTGGTCATGTTCATTCCTCCATTCCTCATGGTGAAATCTCAATTTTTGTATTAATTATTCATTTTTTTATTTTTTAATAAAAGGAATCAAAATATATTAAAAAAAATAGATTATATAATATATTATGATATTTCTAACAGGATTCAATCATGCAATTTTTTGAGTCAAACTCATTAACCTATTGTGGCAATGAAAAAATTATCCCTCTACTTTTTTTGTACTTGTTTGGGTCCTCCCTGTTAAATTGAACTTAATGTTGCCATGATCTAGTGTTGTAATGTGTTTTACATCAAGTAACCAATCAAAAATTAATTTTTTTTAGGTTGTATGGCCCAGATTTAGTGATTTAAGACTCATATACCACCTTGGGTGTATGAGTCTCACCTAAGTTTTGGGGCAGCGATCCTAATTTTCCATCATTCTAAGCATTTTGAAAAATGTGTTCCATAATTAAGGCTAATGGGACTCATGTGTCACTTCTAGAGTATGACTCCCATGTGGCCCAAAATCAAATTTAATTCAAATTCTTGTTGGGATTTGATCCTTCTAGATCTGATGCTTTCTTGTAGTGTTGTAATTTTGAGGAATTTGGCATAAAGAAGTATAAATACAAGGTTATTTCACCCATTTTCACCTAAGACTTTCAAGAGAGAATTCCTAATAGAAATTTTGTGATTACAAGACTTCACAAGAGAATCTTTAAAGTATTCAAAGGTAGATTTATTCATTTTTATTGTAGCAATTCAAGATCCATCATCATGTCAAATACATAGTGCATCAAGCATGTGGTTGAGCTAGTGTTGTTGATGTAGCATTGAAGATTTATTTGCAAGCATTGTTTCATATCCAATTTGAGATAAAGATCTACATTCTTCATGGCCACTTCATGCTAGTTTATATATTTATATTCCAAGGAATCATCTAAGGTATCATCATTTCATGTTTCATGTCTTTATTTCATTGTTTCATCATTTGGTTTAATTACCTAAATGGGGTTTCACCAAGGAAAACCCCTATCCCCTAACAAAAACAACACTTTTTATCTCTCTTTGTGTGATTGGAGGTTTATAGGTTGAAGAAAAAGTGGATTTGAAGCTTTGAAAACTATCAAGATTGCAAATTTGTAAAAGTTGCAAAAGTTGTCAAGGCTAACAAAACTCAGATCTAGATAAATACATCCAACCTATCTGCATGAAAGTAGTGGGAAAAGGATTATTTGATCTATCTTCAGAGGCTCATAAAGTTTCACTTCAAAATTCTACTCCTCAGACACTTCACAAAAAAAATGGGACTGATACACCACTTATGGCATATGAGTCCCAGTATACCTATTTTTGGGTATTTTTGTAAATTGTAATTCAGTAGTTCTATATTCCTGTTTCCACCCAAAAACACTAGTTTAGGACTAATACAACTAGATTGGCATATGAGTCCTAGTTGGATTCAAATAGAAATATTTCAAGGTTTCAGAGCTCATTTCAACCACATCTTTCTTCCAAGTGCACCTCTGCTCTTTCTTAGTCTTTTATTTTGCATTTCAGTTTCATTTCATAGGTCATTTAGTTATGGTTTGCATGGTAATTTGCATGTTACATTCATTTCTTTTATTTTTGAGCCTTAGCTTGGTGGTGAACCCATTTTTAGTCTCTAATCAAACTCTCAAATAACCTTTAGCAGATCTCTTTCCTTCATTCCATCCTTGGATTGAGATCTCTAGGGTTTCCTTGAGTGAAACAACATTGTGAAATAGGAACCCTATCTCCTAAAAGATAGAGAAGCCCTCCCCCTATTTCCTTTGTTTCATTTTGGTGAACCTACATTTAGAACACCTTCTTTTCTGATTTGAGATGCATTAAAGTCCTAGATCTTGCTTACATTAGCTTTGCATTATGTCTTGCATTAGTTAATTGGAATCTAGGGTTTCTCAATCTTTCATTAGTGAAAGTGCATATAGGTTGCATTTTTGCATCTTGGATCATTGAATTTCATCTGAAATGTGCATTTGCACTTAGCCTAGACATCACTCAAAATAGAAAACATAAAATTCACACAAAATTTGTTGAAAATAGTGCAAAAGCACTAATTTGGGACTCATATGCCCCTCTAGGAAATTTAGTCTTAGTACAGGTGGTTTTTACTAATTTCTAGGCATTTTGTGGTGACTGTTATTCAACATTGAAACCCCTGAAAAACCCTGAATGGGACTCATATGCCACTCTAGGAGATTTATTCCTAGATCAAGCCTAAAACTACCTTTTAGAATATTAAAAACCTTGTTTATGTACTTCCCAAGCTTGTTGGTAACATATAGTATAAGTCTAGAAAGTTTCAATAACTAATGTTTTATGCATCTAGGTCAAAAATATCAATTTAGGGTAGTCATTTTTTAGTTCTTCGTAAATCATTTCATTTGAAAATGTTCACATTTTTGAAACTTTGCATAATATGGATAAAAGTACTTTTCACTTTTGCATATACAATGTTTACATTCATAAAGCTTTGCATAAGTTTGATAAAATTGCTTTTCATTTTAGGATACACATTTTTTTCATTCTTAAAGCTTTGCATACATTGGATAAAATTACTTTTCATCTTTGGATATACATTGTTTACATTCTTGAAGTATTGTATAAGATGGATATAAGTACTTTTCATTCTTGGTCAAACAATGTTAGTACCTTACCTATCTAGGCATGTGCTAAGTAAAAGTTCATATCCCCTCCCTATGAGAATAATTTAGTGAAAGAGAATACAACCTTGGGAAATAATAACAATCATATTTTTTCTTCTCCTAATATCTCTCCTATTTGTGAAGAAGATATTTCAGTGTTAGAAGAACGAATCAATCAGATTTTTGAGAGTCCTAGTTGTTTCTCTTCTTTCACCTCTCTTAGTGGACAAGACATTGATGAACAAGAGGACATGATGATAGGTAATCACGACGATCACATAACACAAGAAACCATTGAAAATTCAACTAGTCTACATTCATCTCCCAACACCTTCCGCTCTTGTGATAATGTTTTAGAAGATGAAATTGTAAGTGAGGAAGATATATTGGTGTTATATGATCAACTATTTAAGATCTATGACAACCCTCTTTATGTTTCTTCCCCTACCTATCCTATTTTGGAAGACATTAGGGGACAAAGGAATGAAAGTATGGAAAATCATGACAATCATATTGGTTCTTCTCCTAGCATCTCTCCTATTTGTGAAGAAGATACTTTGATGTTAGAAAATGCAATCGATGAAAGACATGAGAATCTTAGTTGCCCCCTTTTCCCTAGGGAAAACCTTATTGAATAAGAAAATCCAACCATTGATAACTCCCTTACTTGTGATGAAGTCATTTTAGAAGAACCAGCCTTTGAATGTCATGAACATCTAGTTTGTATTTCTCCTAAAAACTCTCCTACTAGGGAAGATAGCATTTTGGCTTCCTTAGATGATGGTGAAAAAATTGCATTAGATTCCCCTTCATTAGAAAGGCATCAAACCAAAACCGCTAAGGTGTTGAATGCAAAAGTGTCCATTAGACCCCCTTGATTAATGGACCTTTGTAATGCCGTAAATCTACTCCAAGGAAAAACACAACTATTTTTTTTTTTTTTACACATTTTTGCAAATTTGCTATTCCTACACCAACCATGCATTAGATGACGTTTCCATACAGCGAGATCAACAACATGTCACTCGAGGCGAGGTTTGGATATTTAGACGAGCAGGTATGCGTGAAGACCATCATGCATGGCCTCAAGTAATCCTGAGAAAGGTCATGGTCTAACATTTGAGTATGAGTAATTATTGGATAGAACAAGGATTAATTGACGAAACATTATTTTAGTTGTAAGCCCTAACCATTTTGACAACATATTAAAACCCACATTGAACATTCCGCCTCAATATTCAAATATGATGGTGAGCAAAATATTTATAATTTACAAGTTCATTATTAAATTCTCCATTTTAAGTAATTCATTATTATTTTTATTATTTAATTATTATTAATTAAAATTATATATATCTACATGCTCTAAAAATCAAATTAAAAGTTATAAAATTAAAGAATAAACTATAGAAGTAAATACATTTTAAAGTCTTCACATATATATATTATTTTAACTTCCTTAAAGGAAAGGAAGAAGAATTATTGATAGAGAGATACTACCTTTTTAAGAATTCCTATTATTACGTGATCTTTATCCTTCCTTAGTTTCTTATTTAAATGAATAGAATCTTTCCTAAGAGTATGGGAATATATATCCCTCTTTATTTTAAGGAGTATTATATTCCAAGGACATTACTAGGATGACTTCTAAATACTATAGTGGCTTTTGAAGAGGTGGAGTACACAGAGCTTTAGATGGAAATTCTTCAATGCCATGCATGTAACATAAGCTCGCTTTAGTAAGATATATATATATATATATATATATATATATATATATATATATATATATATATATATATATATATATATCATTCATCTTCCTTATTTATTTATGTCAGCCTTAAATCCATGAAAAGCCTTCACTCAATGAGGACGATATTAACAAAAAAGGCATGTATGGTGCTTTGAATATTGTTAAAGTGTTAATATGAGATTAACGTAGCATTAATATCATATGTGTTCCCTTTACCTTATTTCTTTTACACTAAAGCAAATCAACCATTCGTGGACATAATTACGTAAGTACATACAAGGGGAAACTTCATACACAGCTCATACATTCACCCGAAAGCAAGGCTGCATGACTGTTTTTTTTTTATGCACAACATTTTATGTTCACTAATATATTGGCATATAGAGTTATGTACCTCTTAAAAGTTTAGCTATGACAATACTATCTAAAAGGCAGTCTACTTGCCAATGATAGATGGCAATAGCATGCACTTTTATCAAAAATTCTAATTTAGATTTTTCCTTGATTCAATTCACGAACAAGAGTATTTCCTGTCCCAAGGGCTCTCCTGTAATAGTTTATTTTTCTGCAACCTGACAAAGCATCTCAAGCGTCACATATCTCACTAGACCCTCTGTTTAAGGTGGCAGAATTTAGTAGGAATTCGTCCAATCACTTGCTACGCCAGTAGTACAGTGATTCAACGCCTTAGCAATTATACATGTTATTCTTGTTCCATTTTAGAAAGTGATTTATGAAAAGCTGGGCTTCAAACAGGGTAATAAATTCATCTGTATAACCTATTTTAATAATAAAAGATTGAACTTAAAATGTTCACACTAGTCCTCTTTCCCCTAATGCAGTGATTATTTAATTATTCAAGTGGCAGCATTAAATGGGAAATATGCATTAGCGAGCAACCACTAGACAAAGACCAAAAAAAATTTAAATGAGTAATTAAGATTCATTCCCATTAATGGGACACTTAGATGGGCGTGCAATCAGAAGAAAGAGGACGTTGATCAATTTTGTACCATCGGAAGTGATCTATCTTCCTACGCAAACCAAGGTCATAGGGAGAGTGCTGACATTTCCAGATGATATGGGAAGTCTTGTCTGAGCGTGACCAGACCGATGGAAAAGAAGGAAAGGAACATGGTGTAAATCATGCAACCCAGAATAGGGATTTTCACGCACGCATAGAAGCAGGAGTCCACATTATTTTCTTGGTAGCCTATTATTATAAACTAAGTTTGCAACTTATCAGGGATCATTCCAGTCCTATTGCTGCTCTCTTAAAGAACTTTGTATATTCCACAAGCTTATTCTCCTAGTGAACAATACTGGGACTGTATACATAAGCAAAGACTCCCAAACAGCGGCTCATGTACATCAAGTTTGGCTAACTCTACCTTACAGGGGTTTCAAGATCACATGAAACTAGGATGGCGGCTGGCTTATGGTATGCCTGTCAACTGTGTAGCACTATAGTAAGAAAAATTACTTCATTATGGTGTATACTTACGATTATAGGCACTCTCTGTAGTCTGTTTATTGGGCTACAATATCATGCCAAGTTCTCATTTTTATTTTTATTTTCCACTTGGGTAGACTGTTAACTTATATCATTGAGGTATTCAAATTGAAAAATCCTTTGCGTGTATATTTATTCTCAATATAAGTTTCCATATTTTATAGCCTAAAACAAAGTAGAGCAATAAATATTATTCCATTTTACAATCACATTTAGTCACAGTACTATTTTATTTTATTTTTCCTCTTCTATGAATACATACTTTCTAACAGGCATTTCTGATCATCTAATTTAATATTGAATTTATTTTTCAACTGCAATTTCCTTTTGAGATTATTCATATAACCTATGTTTAAACATAGAACATATAGCTATGGTTTTATTCTGTTGTATCTTACAGGTATTGAGATTTGGTAATGGATATATATATATTATTTAAGTTACAACCACATACCCTGAAGTCTGAACTTAAAGTACATGCAGCAAAGAATATTGAAAATAGCTTTTAAGAAATATTCAATGACTGTATATAAGGAGAAAATTTTGTAAACATCCAAATAGGGGAATGCTCTATTGAGGCGAAATAAGTGAAACTATTCACCTGTTCCTTCATGTTCTTATTTCAGTATTCAAATATGAGTAGAGAATAAGATAGGAAGAGATACCATAGTTGGAGTTACTATGCCTCCTTCAATTTAGAAAGAGAATGAAGGGAAAGATTTCATAACAGACACCTCCAATATTTACCTTTCTATGTGTTCTATCTAATAACATTGGATCATATGCCTTGTCTATTGTAGATGCATGAAAAAAAATGAAGTAGTAGATTTGCATTTTTCTGAACTATTAACTTTTAAAAGAACGCATCTTATTCCTCAAGCTATCTATTAACCAAGTTAGGTACAAATTTTTTATTTTTTTTACAGATATATGTCTTCATAGACCAGACATGCTTTGAGTGTCTTAAGAGTAATATATAAATTATTCCTTTTCTGAAATATATATATACACAAATTAAAAATGGACTAAGCCCCAACATAGCAAAAAAAAATAATAACAATAAAAAGTTCTATTCCAACCCAAGTCCTTTAGCAAGTTTACAATTTTCTCTGAAACAATATAATGAAACATATATTCATTTACCCTTACTAACCACCATGAAAACTCAAGAATTTATGTATATAAACAAGTACATTACTTTCTTACATAAAAGAATAATGAAAGATGCATATGACAAGTCATAGTTTCACTCCCACATATAGAGTTACATGATCATTCAAAATACACAACACTACCATACATATACACTTTTATCCCATCTCTACCAATATAGGTAGTTATATTTTTGGGAGGTTATCTTCACCTCATAGACATAACGATATAACAAAGTGGTAACCTTTCCAAATTTTGTAAGATCTTCATATCGTCTCCAACCTACACAAAGCACAAACATATTTTCCATAGCCAAGGTAGTGCTCACCTCCCAACCTTTGGTTGAAAAAAACAACCACCCCCGAGCTAGGAGGCAACTGAGGGAACCGGGTACAAACAAACCCAAGCAAAATAGAATTTACACACAACATGATACACATAAGATTATTTTCACACCACCCAAGGGATTTTCACATAACTTTAGGATTCCATCAAGAATCCAAAGTGGGGGATGGGGGTGGACTACGCACTCCATATGGGGACTTATAATAATAGCAACAAGAACAAGTCAATATCATACTCCCATCATTTCGCATGCTATCCTTCTTTAATATCTTCTCTTTCTTCGAAACCCATACCACCAAAATTCTACCATTTCACAATTACATATGGGTACTCATACCCTTTTTGAGCCTCTCCTCTTAAGGAGGAATTAAACTTCCCCATGGAGGTTCCTACTCCATACCATCCCCAACAAGGGATGCTCTTCCCAACTTGGGTGAGCCTATCCCTACACAACCCTCTATCCCATAACACATAATACATCAAAAAAACAAGAAGATATGCTCCAAGATCAATTTGAAATAAACATACAAATCAAACACAATAGATAAAATTTCAAGCACATATTTTCACCTACACATATAATCGTTCAAATACAAACATGAAGAAGTAGAAACAAAAGTGGTGAATCTACCTTAAAACCAAGCTCAAGGAAAGATGGGTTGAGGATCCACACAACTCCTCTTCTTCCTAGCTTTTTCTTCAAACTCCTCACTCTCCCAAAATTCAACCAAAATCAAGAATGCAAAAGAATCCCCTAACCCTTGTTTTTGAGTTTGCTTTATAGAAACTCAAGTTTTAATTCCTTTGAATAGGGAGCTGACATTTGTCAACCTTCCATTCACCCTCCCAGGCACACTCACCCATGTGTTCTCACACATGTGTGAGGAGTTGGGAGACTTCCAAGACAACATGGAGAAGTGGGATTGGAAAGGGAATAGTCCCCATCCCACTTTCCAAACCTCTTTAAGACATCAAAAAGAGTGCCCTATCTTGAGACTGACCCATGATTTTGAGCTATTAAGGTACCTAACCCATAGGTACCTTCCCTAGGAACCTTAAACCCATAAAAACACTTAAAAAATATCACTTTTCAATCCCCAAAAAGTGCCTAAAATTTCAAATCCGAGTTTGTCCACTGGGATAGACAACTCACCTTCTGGATGGACTGATGTGGCAATAAAGAAAACAAATTAAAAACATTCACAAATAACATGAATAATTACATGATGGAACTATAGTCCCTTCATATGGACTTTAGCTCGGTTTCACTAGTTAATTTACATAGGGTTCCCAAGAGTTGCCTCCAATTTCCATTGGCCATGGAAAATGTACCTGCACACTCAATACAGATGTTAATCCATCCAAGTAAATCATATTCATATAATAATCAAATCATTTGAATCACAATTGCATTCACAAAAGTTTCATAATTTGTATAGCATAAAGATCCTACAACATAATTGAAAAATCATTAGCCACCTATCTTATCTCATTTTCATTAACATTAATTTTCATACTCATCTAATTGCAACATGATTGGTTCACACCATTGGTTTCATTCATTCATCATTAAGTTTCTAGATTTAAAATAAACAAACTCAATAACTAGCATAAAATTTGATCAATCATCTTATGAACTCAAAAATTTAAATATCTCGTCATCAATCTTATCAATAGGCATATGTAGATAATAACCAAACTCAAAATACTCCAAGTTCTAGATGTGGCATAGGGGTGGGCCTCACAACCTTCTACATACCCTGTAGGACATCCTAACGATCCTCTAATTCTTTACCCACTATCACACAAACAACAAACTCAAAATAGGCCCAAACTTATCCTTGACCCACCTAAGAATAATGTTTTGCAACAATCAAATTATAATACCATTGGTCATACATATAACAATAGAAACAATCCATAACCAAGAAAAAAACATTCAACATCCCTCCCATTTCCTAACCCTGTCTTGCTTGGTCCTCATTATCATAACATGATTCAAAATTATTTACAATAATTTCCTATCCCTTCTAATGTGCAACCAAATGACATAGCAACCATGATTCAAGGAATAAATGCTAACATTATTTTCCACCAAAGTGAGCTCCCTCCTTTGGAAGTGCAAAAACAACATGATGATTTTATGATAATAGCTAGATACAATAGAACAAGCATAAAGTGAACCCTTGTTGACAATGGATCTGCTCTTAATGTGTGTAGCATAAACCTTTTAGATAGGCTTGGTTTAGATAAATCAAAAATTCATACTAATTCTTTATCTATTCATGGATTCGACAATGTAGGAAAACAACCACTTGGTGTGATCACTTTACCTATTAAAGTTGGAAAGGACACATTAGAAACACCGATCCATGTTATGCCTCACAATATTTCATATAATCTTCTTTTAGATAGACTATAGATTCATGCAATGAATAGGGTGCCTTCTACTCTTCATCGTATAATGAATTATGTCTACAAGAAAAAAGTGTACATACTCAAAGTTGATCCTAAACCAAATAGTTATTTAAACATTGAGAAAAATAAGGAAAATACTTTGAAAACATTGACACCAACTACACAAGTAGAACCCTTGCAACAAAAGGATAAAGAAAAACATATTAAGGAAGTCATGAAACTATTAGAAGATGATTGGGGTTGTTTAGATTTCACATCATTCATGGGCGAATACAAGATCATAGAAAAGACTCTAAAAGGGAAAAAGTGAAAGCAGTAATGTCAACACAAACTTCGGAAGACGCTTCAATAGAATCTACCTCAGCCACTTTATAAGAAGAAAATTATACAACAAAATTTGATGAGATAGACTATCAACAACCACCGAATCCAAAAGAAATGAAAAATATCTATGGAAGAGGTTATGAAATTATGAAACAACTTGGTTATAGTGGAAAAGTATGTGGTGCTATAAAAAAGGTATCTATGTCCCTATAGAGCCTAACACACAAGAAAATACTAGTGGTCTTAGTTATTGTCCCTTAAAAGAAACAAACAAGCCTTCACTCAATATCCACAATCTTACAAAAGACTCTTCTAAGCCATCTTTAGCACTAGTGCATCCTGAATTGATAGACACTTGTGGTCTTTGTTATTGTCCTTTGAAAGAAATAGAGAAATCTTCACTTAATATCAATGTCATCACACAAATCACTAACGATTAGAGTTCATTGGATTTTACGCCCTCCTTTGAAGGAGAGAAAAAAATCTTGTAATCTAAAGAGTCTTGTGTAAATATGACATTGTGTACTAAGCAAGAGATATCTTTGTCGCAAAATAAAGGAACAACTTCTATTGATCAAGAGAGTATCTTATTGAGACTCCTCCAAGATCATTTGATATCCCTCCCTCCAAGAACACGAAAGAAATTCTACAAGAGTTCATTTTGTGCATATCATAGAGTTTATGGTCATCCTACTAATGAATGTAAGGCTTCAAGTGATAAAATTCAACATCTTAAGGAGTGTGGTGCTCTTTCTTATGTTGAAGCACCTAATTCCTCTAATTGATACTGATTTTCACTCTAGCATATCTGTCATCAATAATTTTGACTCATCCTTGTCCTACACTAAGTGGGAGCAAGGGGTTACATAGCCTTGTCCTCGTATGTCACTTGTCGTTGTATCTTTTGGCTAGTTGACTGCATTTCATGTACATATAATATCAAGCTTGGGATGTGGATGACATGCCTTAAGTTGGCTTGCATGTGACATATCGAGTTATACATTTTGGAGGAAACTCCTTCCCTTTTCATGATGTAGCTTATTGGAAACATATGACTTGGCATAGGGATTTCTGAATAAGCTCTCATGTCTTGTTCTACTTGAAAGCAATTTCTCACAGTAACGGTATTAGCAATTAATTTAAAGTGAGGGGCATACATTGACACTCATGTTTCACTGTGTGATTTTTCTTTCTTCTTGCAATTCATCCTTTTCTTGATGGTATCATTGGGTTTGATTTCCTCCAAGAGTGTGATATTTCTTTGACTTTTCCTATCTTAGAGATGTGATTTTCTGTAAGAAGAGACCTTACATGAACTAAGAAAAATCCCTTTTAATACATCTTACACTACTTTTCATTTAGAATAATTGTTATATGGCCACCTTGCATTTAATACACTTTTCTTACTTGTGGAGCCATCCTGTTTGGTCATTAGTTTCAAGCATACAAAGCTTTGCTTGCCTCATGAAGCTTGAAGTTCATTATTTTGTGGTGCCTTGTCTAATTTATCTCGTGGTATAGCTTCGGTATGGTTAACGTATGATGAGAAGCCTAAATGTGGGCATGAATTTCTCATGATATGATGAGAAGTCGACATAGAGGCATGACTTTCTCACTAAGCCACCCTTTTGTATACTCACCCAACGGACAATCTAAAGTTCTATTGCCTCAGAGTGAGTGTGCATTTTTGGAAAAACAACTTAGATCTGATCCACATCACGTTGGACAAACGGTCAAGGCTTGATCCACCTTTTTTTTTTCTTCTTGTTTTTGCTTTTCTTTCTTTTAGTTATTAGCATTGCATTTTTGTGTATCTTGATGGTACATATCATACACCTTGTGTGTGTCCTTTCGTTCTTACGTTGGTTTGACATAGGATCTTGGATCCTGGGGGCTTGGCCACCTCCTTTGATCTTTTTCATCCCTTTTCATTTGCATTGGTATGCTTGGACCCCTCTTGAATGTCTACTTTAGTGTGAGTTTGAAGCAGGTTCACCCTGTCACCAAAGTGGGAGCTAAATGTAGCAATGGAAAAACTATCCCTCTATATTGTCATAGCTTTTTGGGCCATCCCTATTAAATTGAACTTAATGTTTCCTTGATCTAGTGTTGTAATGTGTTTTACACATTCACATTAGATTTAGGGCCCTTTTAATTTAAGTAGAAATAATGTTTCCTTAATTTAGTGTTGTAATGTGTATTTATTTACACCTTCACATTAAGTTTTGGGCCCTTACAAATTAAATGGACTTAATTATGCCTTATTTAGGATGTTGTAAATTGTATCCTAACACTTTCACACTAATCCAGGGCTTCATTAATAAATTGGAATTCTTTATAACTTATTTGGCCTCATTTTGCATCCACAAGCCTTGATTAATGCATCATTTTGAGGATAATCTTGACATACATCAAGTAACCAATCAAAAATGAATGTTTTCAGGTTGTATGGACTAGATTTAGTGATCTGGGACTTATACACCACCTTGAGCATATGAGTCCCACTTGTGTTTCAAGGCCCTAATCCCGATTTTGCATCATTCTAAGAATTTTTGAAAAATGTGTCCCATAATTAAGCCTAATGGGACTCATATGCCACTTCTAGCATGAGTCCCATGTGGCCCAAAATAAAATTTAATTCAAATTCTTGGTGGTATTTTATCCTCCTAGATCTGATGTTAGCTTGTAGTATTGTGATTTCGAGGAATTTGGCATAAACAAGTATAAATACAAGGTTATTTCACCCATTTTCACCTAAGAATTTCAAGAGAGCATTCCTAATAGCAAGTTTGTGATTACAAGAATTCACAAGAGCATTTGAGGAAATTCAAGAGTATATTTAAAGAATTCAAAGGGACATTTCTTCAGTTTTATTACAACAATTCAAGATCCATCATCATGTCAAAGACATAGTGCATCAAGCATGTGATTGAGCTAATGTTGTTGATGTAGCATTGAAGATCAATTTGCAAGCATTGTTTCACATCCAATTTGAGATCAAGATCTACATTCTTCATGGCCACTTCATGCTAGTTTGTAGATTTATATTCCAACAGATCATCATTTCATGTTTCATGTTTCATGTCCTTATTTTATTGTTTCATCATTTGGTTTAATTACCTAAACGGGGTTTGACCAAGGAAAACCCTATCCCCTAATAAAAAAAACCCTTTTTCTCTCTCTTTGTGTGATTTTAGGTTTATAGGCTAAAGAAAAAGTAGATTTGAAGGTTTCAAAAGTATCAAGATTTCAAAGTTATAAAAGTTGCAAAAATTGTCATGTAAAGTTGTCAAGGCTCACTAAAACTTAGATCTAGAGAAAAATATCCAACCTATCTACATGAAACCAATGGGAAAAGGCTTATTTGATCCATCTTTAGAGGCTAAATTTTTTTTGCTTCATAATTATGCTCCTGGGACACTTGACAACAAAATGAGACTGATAAGCCACTTGTGGCATATGAGTCCCAGTATACCTATTTTTTGGTATTTTTTGTAGATCTTGATTCAGCAGTTCCAAATTTATGTTTCCACTCAAAAACCTTAGTTTGGGACCAATATGCCTAGAATGGCATATGAGTCCCTGTTGGCTTCAAACAACAAAATTTTAGAGTTTCGAAGCTCATTTCAACCACATATTTCTTCCAGGTGCACCTCTGCTCTTTCTTAGTCTTTTATTTTGCATTTTAGTTTCATTTCTTATGTCATTTAGTTAGGTTTTGCATGGTACTTTTCATGTTACATTAATTTCTTATCTTTTCAAGCCCTAGATTGGTGGTGAAACCCTTTTTAGTCTCTAATCAAACCCTAGGACAACCTTTAGCAGATCTCTTTCCTTCATTCCATCCTTGGATTAAGATCTATAGAGTTTCCTTGAGTGAAACAAGAATGTGAAATAGGAACCCTATCTCCTAAAAGATAGAGAATCCCTCCCCCTATTTCTATTGTTTCACCTATGTTTCATGAGTAGTGGCTCACAAGAACCCATCTCTCATGATAATGAATGATCCACCTAGCACTTATTGCATCTAGGTGATGCTCACAAAGGTAAAGCATTGGGCCTTCCTGGGAGGTCACCCACCATAGTACTACTCCAACTTAATCATAATTAACGATGGAGTTTCCCCAAGGCTAAGCCCACTTAGCTTGCAACCCCATTTGCAAAACCTTCTGTAAGTGTTGTGCCTTATGAACCATTCATTATAGAGCCCCTTTAGCTCATCAATTGATAAGTAGGAAGTATTTTTCCACAACATGTAAAATTTCTTGCAAATTAGATCTTGATAGTTGACATTAGATATTTGAAACTCAAATAATAAAATTCCACCTCTGACATATTTAAATTTTGAGCCAAAATAGGGGGACATAGGTGCCATAGGCATTAGTTTCCTAGACCTATTTTTCAGGAATTAAGGTGTCGGTGGGAAATATTAAATGAATGCATTAGTTTTATGCTTGAAATTTGTTGGTAAATGTTGTAAGAATGGAAATGGAATGAACTGTTGTCATTGATGTCAACCGGCTAGCTGTTTATGTCAATCGGTCAGCTGGTTATCCACTAGTTGTTGTTGATTGTATATGTTGAGGATATTAAGAAAATTGTATTAAAAGAAGGTTGTTTGTTCTAGTGCTTGTGAACTATGTTTTGTTGTGTGTTGATTGAGGTCTGCGAGAATTGTTGTTGGTTTGAATTTCTCTTTGATCAAAATATTATGGTGTATGGTTCAAGAGTTGTGTTGCTTTGGTTCTATTGAAGTTGGTTTTGGCATTTGGATGTATCGAGCTTAATTGATCTATTTTTTTTACACTGGTATGGTCAACCATGTGTCAAGCACTACTTTCGAAGCTGATGAAGCGTGTTGGATTTATTATGGATCTCGATGAAGCGTGTGTTTGGGTCACCATAATTTGAAAGTTGAACTTGGATGGCCAACTTTGTATCTTTTCAAGGTTTCAGATAGTATAACTATAGAATGTGCTAGTGATGAAAATTGTACATAAGAAAAGAAGGAAGATAAGTGAAAGAGCAGACACGACTTTGATGCTATTCTTGAGGTGTGTGAGTTAAGTGTGTCGTTGTTTAGTGTGAATCTTAACATCAATTTTCTGGCTATAGTGAGAAGAAGGTGAACTCTATCATTCATGCAAGTTAATCAGTGATTGTGGTGGAATCTTCATTGCATTGGGATTGTTGTCTCTTTGTAACAAGTATTCTTTGTCTTCTTTGTATCTTTGTGGTAGTGAGCCCTCTAGTTTGTATCCCTATGGTTAGTGAGTCCTTATTTTAGGTAGTGAGCCTTATCTCAGGAACTGATCCTTTTTGTAATCAGTTTTGATATTCTCTATAGTGTGAGTTAATACTCACCTTGGTTTTTCCCTCATTAGTTTTTCCACATAAATCTGGTGTTATTGTGATTGAGAACTTGCATTTGATTGTTAATCACTTAATCATTTTGTATGTTAGTTCTGATAATTGAATTTAAGGTTATAATCTATGATAAATGATTCACCACCCCTCTTAGTTGTCCTATCCAACAATTGGTATCAGAGATTTGTTCCTTAGAAGAAGCCTAACAGCTTAAGGAAGGTCCCAAAAATTAAAACATGGCTGTCAAATATATTTTTGCTCGACCGGAAGAAAACTGTATCTGAAGAAATCAATGTTGCCCTTGAGGAATTGAACAAAAGCGAGGATGAGAAAGAAACCCTGAAAAGGAACTTGGAGGAAGAAAATGAGTGTATGAGAAGGTTGAGAGAGCAGATCAAAAATTTCAAAGACATACATAGAGAAGTTAGTGATCAACTGAAGAAGGCTAATGAAGATATTGCTGAACTAAAAGTGGGAATAGAAGAAAGAAAGTGAATTTAGGAATGTCAAAAATTTGAGATCCAGATTAAAGTCAATGAATGCACAAAGCTTGAACAAGAAGTAATAAACCTAAGAGATAATTTGTAAAAGGCAATAGCACATGAAGAAAGATTCAAGACAAGTTCTACAAAGCTTGATGAGTTAATTTCATCTCAAAAGCCTACAAAGGATAAAAGTGGTCTAGGACTTGAAGAAGGACAAAGTTCAAAAACCGAACTGATTTGCAACAAAGTGGACAATCAAAGGAAACCTCAAAGGAACGCTTATCAAAGCAAGGACCAAAGGATCAATATCGGAAGGATCCCCATTTGACAGCCTAATGCTCAAAGGTATCCATCTTTTAATGCATTTTGTTACTCATGCAATAAATTTGGACATAGAGCAACAAAGTGTAGAATTATGATGAACCAGGATAGAATAAGACAAAATGTTGGATTTTTTGGTGGACAATGCTATGTTTGCAACAAGTTTGGGCGTAAATCTACATAATGAAAAAGTCATATTATGATGAATAATTTTAATACTCGAAGAAGATTTCATTCTTTTCAAGGCTACTATTACACATGCAATATTTTTGGACATAATGCTAATTAGTGTAGGATAAGGATGATTGCAAACCCTCTTGATTAAAGATATGATGTGTGTCACTCTTTCAAAAAATATAGACATATATCAAATTTTTGTAAGAGAAAAGTTGGGAAGAATCTGAATATGGAATAGAAGAACAAATCTATGAACAAGGTAAAACCTGATGAAGGAAAGAAATGGCAAGGATTTGGAAAAAGAAAGAAGAACCTGAGGATAAGGATAAAAAAAATGATCCTACATCTACATCCGGTGTAGATACCCCTCTTATGAACTGAATCCAATAATGGATTTAGGGGGAGTAGTCATAGAAAAATCTATCAAACCCCCGATTTATGAAGTGTCTTGTGATGACACAAATAAAAGTGATATGAATCTCTATTTTGATGGTGTTGGAGAAAATTCTAGAAAAAATCAGGCAAATCAAGGAAATTACAGATCTCTTTTTATATTCTACAGTGTATGTAACAAAGTGGTTAACAAGTTTTAAGTGGAAAAGTAATAAATGCAAAATTAGGGGAAAATGATAAATATTAAAGCAAGGTCCTTTGGAATAAGTTTAACAGCTTGAAGGAGATCTTGATGGTTTAGTGATGAAGGAATATTTATTCGTTACTCTAATAAAAGCAAGGCATACAAATGTTTCAACAAAATATTGAGGAATATTGTGAAAATCTTGAATGTGAAGGTTGATGAAACAATGAAGAATTCTATTGATATTGATGGATATGTGTCTGATGAAGATGACTGTGCAAGAATAGAATAAATTGAAGAAGAACATGATAGATATGAGTAGAAAGAGCATAATGAAAGAGATGAAGATGCTTTGATAATGTCCCCTAGAACACCGAAATATGTATAGAGGAATCATTCAAAAAGTTAGATTATTGGAGACAAGAAAAAAGGTGTGTTGACTAGACGCAAAGTTGTTGCTGAAGTAAATTTGTACTTACTCTTTGAAATTTATCCGAACTTAGTAAGAGAAGCCTGCAAGGATGAACATTGGAAGAAAGTAATGAAAGAAGAACTTTTTTCAGATTGAAATGAATCAATCTTGGGAATTGGTTCCAAGACCGGTAGACAAAAATATCATTGGATCAAAATGGGTATTCAGAAACAAGTTGAATGAGAATAGGAAAGTTGTTAGAAACAAAGCAAGGATTGTATTTAAAGGCTACTCCCAAGTGGAAGGTATAGATTTTCATGAAACCTTTGATGCAATAGCAAGAATGGAAGCTATAAGGATGTTCTTGGAATTAGCTACTTATAAAGATTTCAAAGTTTATCAGATGGATGTCAAGTCAGCATTTTTAAATGGTGAGCCAGATGACGAGGTTTACATGGAAAAACCAGAAGGATTTCAATTAACAGATCAACTAGATATGGTGTGCAGATTAAAGAAAGCTTTATATGGACTGAAGCAAGATCCTAGAGCCTAGTATGCAAGGTTAGATAGTACAATAGACAGTAATTTGTATTTCAAAACTGAGAATGACAAAATCTTGATTGTAGTGGTATATGTTGATGGCATTATCTTTGGAGGAAATGAAAAGATGTGCAAGATGTTTATAGAAGAAATGCATAAATAATTTGAAATGTCTATGTTTGGCAAGATGGATTTCTTTCTTGGGCTATAGATTAATCAAATAGAGAAAGGAATTTTCATTTCACAATCTAAGTATGTGAGATAAATGTTGAGAAAATTTTGTGTGGATGGTTCCAAACCAGTAAGTACTCCTATGGTGGCTAGATGCAAGTTGGGAAAAAATGATGATTCACCTAAGACTGATCAAAGCAAGTATAGATCTATGATTGGTGGACTACTATATTTGACTGCTACTAGACTCGATATTATGCATGTGGTTTGTCTTGTGGCTATAATTCAAGAAGATCCAAAGGAAACACATGTTACTACAGTTAAACAAATATTTAGATATTTGAAAGGCACTCTAGATTATGGATTATGGTATCCTAAAGATACTAATTTTATACTCAGTGCTTATATAGATGCAAATTGGTCTGGAAGTATAGATGACAGAAAAAGTACAAGTGGTGGTGCATTCTTTCTTGGATGTAGATTGGTGGCATGGTTGAGTAAGAAGCAAGATTTAGTCTCTTTGTCTACTACTAAAGAAAAGTATATTATTGATGCATCGTGTTGTAAACAAGTGTTATGGATGAAAAAATATTGAAAGATATCACAGTGCTACATGATGATCCTATTCCTATAATATATGTGATAATACAAGTGCAATTAACATTTCAAATAATCCAAAGATGCACTCGAGAATGAAGCATATATCTATCAGGAATCATTTCTTAAGAGAGAAGGTTATGGAGAATGAAGTCAAGCTTGAGTATGTTTCAACAAAAGATAAGATTGTGGATATAGTTACAAAGGCTCTTCCTAAAGATAATTTTGAGTATCTATGGAATAAGCTAGGGGTTATTTCCCCTCCTTTTACAAACTAAGATGCATTTGGAGATGCACTAGTCCGATGAACTCATGATTCTATCTTTTAGACTGATGTTTTTTAGTAGCTTCCCTTAGGGGGATTAGGCATATTTTCTAAGTGTTGTCATTATGAGTATTCTTTTTCCATGTCAAAGGAAGTTTCAATGGACATATCTTTTCCCTTTTCCATTGATATCAAAGGGGGAGAGAAAGAATGTGAAAATTTAATAAGAGAAAGCAGGTAATGAGGAAGATGATCTTCTAAAAGGGGAGAAGCAGAAAGAAAAAATCTTGAGAAGTATTTTCAGGACATGTATGGTGTCTTTGATGGTTTTTCACATCATGTCTTTCCATCAATGGCAAAGTGGGATAATTTTGCAAGAATGGAAAAGGAATGAAGTGTTGTCATTGATGTCAATTGGTCAGTTGGTTATGTCAACCAGTCAACTAGTTATCTACTAGTTGTTGAGGATATTAAGAAAACTGTATTAAAAGAAGGTTGTTGGTTCTGGTGCTTGTGAAATATGTTTTATTGTGTGTTGATTGAGATCCAGGAGAATTGTTGTTGGTCTAGATTTCTCTTTGATGAAATATTATGGTGTATGGTTCAAGAATTGTGTTGCCCTGGTTCTATTGAATTTGGTTTTGGAGTTTAGATGTATCAAGCTTAATTGATCTATGTGTTTTACACTAGTATGGACAACTATGTGTCAAGCACTACTTTCAAAGATGATTAAATATGCTGGATCTATTATGGATCCTGTTGAAGCATGTGTTTGGGTCACCCTCATTCTAATTCCACCCTAGGATGTTTGGCACCAACCTAATTTTAAAGTCGAAGTTGGATGGCTGACTTTATATCTTTTCAAGGTTGGAGATAGTATGAATATATAATGTGCTAGCAATGGAAATTGTACATAAGAAAATAAGAAAGATAAGTGAAAGACCATATGCAAATTTGATACTATTCTTGAGGTGTGTGAGTTAAGTGTGTGGTTGTTCAGTGTGAAGCTTAACGTCGAGTTTCTGGATGCAGTGGTCCGAAGGAGAACTCTATCATTCATTAGAGTTGATCAGTGACTATGGTGGAATATTTGTTGCGTTGGGATTTTTGTCTCTTTGTAACAAGCATTCTTTGTCTTCTTTGTATCTCTATGGAATTGAGCCCTCTAGGTTGTAGCCCTGTGGATAGTGAGTCCAGACACTTAGTTCATATTTTAGGAGTGAGCCTTATCTCAAGTAGTGAGCCTTTTCGTAATCAATTTTGATATTCTCTATACTGTGAGTTAATCAGTTTATGTGTTACTTCCGGTAATTGAATTTAAGCTTATAATATCTAACAACTAATTCACCCACCCTCTTTGTTGTCCTATCCAATATTAAATGTTTAAATGGACCATGAAATCCATAATTTAGGAAATTAGGTGTACAATTAGGCCTAATTACCTAAAGGGGAGCAAAAAATAGTGTGAAAATGTCAAGGGTGATAATCTATGATGATTTAGTTGCGTAAGGTTGTTTAAAATCTATTATTTTAAGCACCTTTCCATTACTTCATTCTTGTTTTATATTGAATTAGTCCTTTCAGTTGCATTCAAATTACATTGCATTACTCATGCCTATCCATCATGTACTTTCACCATATAATTGTATTCGTCATTACATTTTAATCCATTTGTATTCCATTTTTCATTTACATCTATATATTACATACATAATTTCACATCACATGTCATCAATACATATCATAAATCATTATATCAACATTAGCGCTCATACACATATAAACATATCCATCCTACATCAATCATGTTATTTTCCATCACATATACATAACACAAATTTCACTACATCCTACATCAAAAATTGTTAGTATCATGCCTCATATTATAATTTCATACCCATCGCATCTACATAATCATCCATCTACATCATACATAAATATACATCACTATACATCATCAACATAATCAATCATCCATATACACACATAACAGACATTCATATCCATAATCCAAAAAATTATAATAATCCATATCACAATAAAAATCAAACCCATATATACTTTACATCCATATGCATCATCAAACTAATAAAATGTCCATGTACATACCCATACATACATCAAATTTTAGTGATGGAAAAAGGTATCCATTTTCCTCAATTCAAGAATTAATAAAATGAGGTAAGTGATGCCTAATTTAGTGTTATAATATGTCCTACATGTTCACATTAATTTTTTGGGCCCTATTAATTAAATTTGGCTTATTTATGCCTTAATTGGTCCTATTTTGCATCCACATGCCTTATTAAATACATTTTTCTATGGATAATCCTGACATTTAACAAATAGAAAATCATAATTTGATGTTTGAGGTTATGTGTTCTAGATCTAGGTATTTGGGACTCATACACCACCTTGGGTGTATGGATCCCACCTAGGTCTTGGGGCTTGGTTTTAGATGTTACATTAAATAATACACTTCTTGGATTTTGTGTCTCAGGTTTAAGTCACTGGGAATCATATGCCCAACCTAGCGTATGAGTTCCACTTTAACTAGGACCTATTTTAAATCAAATTCTTGGTGGGATTTTATTATCCTAGATCTGATGTCGGCTTGTAGTGTAATAATTTCAAGAAATTAGGCATAAAAAGTATAAATACAAGGCTGTTTCACTTAGTTTCACCTAGCAATTTTGAGTCAAGCATCCTAAGATTTCACAAGAGAATTATAGAGAATTCAAGAATGCGTTCAAGGGAAAATTTATTGAGGTTTATTTCAACAATTAATATAGCAATCATCATACCAATTTCATGCATGATGTTGAGCTATTAGGTTGATGTAGCATTCAAGATCTAATCAAGTGTTCAATCCATTATCCTATTCAAGCTTCACAATCAAGATCTACACTCATTGAGGCCACTTCATGTTAGTTCTCAGATTTGAAATCCAAGGTTTCAACAAGGTTTGGTGAGTTGTTACATGTATTTTTTCATTCACACTTTTCTATTTCATTTCAAGGTTTAATTACCAAAAACAGGTTTGACCAAGATAAACCCCCATTCCTTAACAAAACAATATTTTTCTCTCTTGATGTGTGTTTGCATATCTAGGTGAGTTTGAGCTTGAAGATCCTTTGAAGGAAAAGTTGCAAAAATTTTCAAAGTTGTCATAAGAAGTTTTCAAGGCTCACAAAAATTCAGATCTAGAGCAAGATATCCAACTTATTTACATGAAACTAGTGGGAAAGTGCTTATTTAATCCATCTTCAGAGGCTCAAAATGATTCAATTCAAAAAAATTCTCCTAGGAAACTTTTCACTTTTTTGGGACACTTTGCAATTGTCTAGGCATATGAGTCCCAGTTCACTTCAAAAAGAAAAATTTCAGAGTTGCATATCTTGCTTGGAATCCATCAATTTACTAGGTTTGCTACTGTCAGATCCATGTTTCAGTTTGCAGAATTACTCTCATTTACAATCTTTTCACAATTAGTTTCATTTCAAGTACATTTGAATTGGAATTAAAGAATATCATTTATCTTGTGTGTTGGAAGCCTTCCAACATGAGCATGAAGTATGGATGGTTGTGTTGGTTGTTCCTATGTTGTCATTGATGTCAACATGGTGATAAATATATGGGAAGTCTACTTGGTTTACCCGAAGTTGTTCTTGTTGATGGGTGTTTTTGCACTTCCACACATAGGAAACACACAAGTATGCTACCTCTCTTGAAAGGTAACTTCTACAGCTAATTTTTACAAATCACCCCAAGGTCTAACAGGTGTCATGTCATGACTTGCAAAAATAGCTCAGTTGATTGATGTGATTTACTGGTAATCACAAAGGGAATTTATGGTTTGCTAAGCTTGGAGGAAATTGGGTCTGGAAATGGATGAAAAGTTGTTGCAATTTCATAACAAAAAGCTAAAACTCCATATTTTCCATCATATTTGGCTTTACAATGATGTTGGAACTTTGTTTCCACTTCATATTTTAAAGAAATGTCAAAAGGGAAAAGGGGTAAGAAGTTTCCTAAACCTACAACTAATGTTGAACAGTAACAATGGAGGATGCAATAGTGGAAAAAATTCCTAAAAATAAGTTCCACCTAACCAAGGACATCCCATAGGATGAAGCTACAATAGTGGTTTACAATTTGATGGAGGAAGGAAAAATGAGAAACAATGACCCCATGGCAAAAAAATTGGTTTCAGGGGTTAGAATGAACCTACAAGTTCAACCGAACCCAAAAGGGGTTCACCCGAACTATGGTTCGAGTGAACCCACTAATTACTGGGCCCACATTTCCTGCCCAAAATAACAAAAGGAAATGCATATTGAGGGTGGTTCGCTTGAACCCCTAGGGGTTTGTACGAACCCCCCTTATTCCTCATTCTCCCCCTGAAATGCAAAAAAAACCTAAATTTGTATGCTTTGAAGCTCGAGTTGAGGATGAAAATGAAGGAGTCTTCACAAACCCAACTAGAATCAGGTAGTCCTTGGAACAATCTATCCAATGAATATAATTTTAATATTTTTTGATTTTATTATGTGGAAAAATAGTATATTATCAAAGAAAAAATGAAAAATATGAGTGTACCAAATATTGAAGTCCTTGATCCAACAAAAAAAATTGAATTTCAATATATACAAAAAAAGTTGCGCATTATATGGCCACGCTATGTTTGAATTGTAATTTGTTTTACTTTGAAACTTGATTAAAGAAAAAATATTAAATAAAAAACTATCTAACCAAGTGGAAGCACTAGATATCAGAGTTACAAATCTAAATTCAAAAGAATTAGAATTTTATCCATCATGGAAAAAAAGTTATGTGTTATACAGTGTGCATCACTTTTTTAAAATGTTGTTTTCTAAAAAAAACCAGTTTTCATGGGAAATGGAAAAAGAAGTGCAATTTGATTCCAACAATTTCAAAAAAAATATTTTTAGAATCTACAGACAAAATGTGACGAGACTCTAGTTTGTATCATCTTCAAATTCCTTGCAGTTTAGCCACTATAGGTACCCAAATGTGAAGATTTAGTTAAAAATAATAGTTTTAGTGACCAGTTTGGCCAAAAATTGTAAACCACTATTGTGGGATCACCTAACAATCTCATGAAACTAGTGCAATCTTCTAAGGTCTAGACATTTTCAAACCATTCATTCACCATTAAAGCATGAATAATAGTTGAAATTAAGTGAATAAATGTAAATGATGCTCAGACTAACTTTACACAATAGTTTATCAACAATAAACAACAAAAAGTATGAGCTAGGAAGACATCAAACACAACAACATACATCCACCATTAGAGCATAGCATGAACTAACAACTAAGAGCAACTTAAAAATAAAACAACAAAGCTAAAATATAATATTTGGAGATTGAATCATCCACACATGGAGAAGAAAACACAAGAAACCATTAAAACAATTATTTTCTCATTAATTTTCTACAACATGCCTTTACACAACAACTCATATCTCTCTTTGAAAATGAGAGGATTCCCCTATTTATAGTTTTCCAAAATGAAAATTAATGGACAAGATTCATTTACATAGTGTGGCCTGGATTCATTTTACATTAGGGTTTCACCTACACCCAAATATATGACAATATAAAATATACCTTTTGTCTTTTTCCCTATTTTGTCGTATAGTGCCTTCCAATCTTTTATACTTATTTCAACAAGTATTCTTTATAAATCACTCGATTTCTAGATTCCTTTTACCTTGTTGCATACTCCACAAATTTGTCAATCATGGAGATCAACTTCTTTTTCTCGAAGAGCTCAAATTTGAGGATCTGAAAGGACATCCTCTTAACTCTTGCAATAATTTTCTCCTAGTTCTTAGTAAAAATCGATGTGGCCTCAATAATCTACTCTTTCCAAATGAAATCCCTCACAAAAAAATCCATAAAATTAGGTGACAATGTGTACCAGCACCTTGCTCCACCTTCTTGTGGAACAAAAGCTTGACTTTCTCAGGATCCAATTCTAGGGTGAGTACCTCAAAATTGGTCATCATCTTCAAATGTTTCATGCTATCTACCTGATGCTTGGCAGCCCATTCATGATCAAGTTCTAAATCATGTAAGACTTTATCCAAAACTTCCTTTCTGTAATTAAAATTCATCAGCCAAGTCTCAACAAACCAATGGTCTTCCTTCGATAGCTTTAGCTCCTTTTCCCAGGCTTCTCAGGAAAGCTTGAGGATGCTCTCCAAATTAGGGTAGGTGACTGTGTATAGCTCTGGGAACTCCTTGGAGGTACTCATCATGCCCTCTATGTCTTTCTACAAGATTTGGTACCTTTTGTAGATTGTGACTGCATGATTGATGCCCATGTCACCGTTGGATATCACCTTGTTGAACTAGTCAGCCATGGACTTGGTCCAATTCTTTCTTTTATCCATTTTTCTTATGTCTTCTTTAGAGAGGAGGGCAGACACTGATGATTCTGCTAGGGTTTCTTCCTTCATCGATGTCCATTGTTGAATGTAGGTAGTGAGATCTTCTAGTTGTGCTTTTAACTTTTCCCGAGTATATTGATCTTTATTCATTTGTTGTATAATGGTGGAGACGGACCCCTGAAGATCATCCATTTTCTATTTGTAGGTTGTTGGGCCCAAGTTGATTGTGGATATCTGATATTCCTACCCCTGTATTGTTCTTGTACCTCCACCAGCCACTGGGGTGGCAACCTATAGTATTCAGGACCCAAAAGAATCCGTTGTGATGTGCGATTTGATTTTGGGCTTTTCCTTCTTTATGTTCCTTGTTTGTGCCCTGGCTAGTATTTCTTCTAGCCTCACCTTGGGGTCAACAACCATGGGAGCCTTCTTCAATTGGTGCTCCAACTAGGTAGGAACCTCTATTTGGCCCTTCGGTGATTCATGATCACTTTCCTCTTTTTGTTCCTTTTGAGGCTGATCCTCCTCATCATTAGGAGCTTCTTCATCCTATTTTTCTTCCTCATTTAGCTCCTTTGCTGGTGTGGTTTTCGCTTTATTGAGGTTAATGATTTCCACATTCTCTTTGGAAACATCCTCTTTTGATTTTTCCCCTTTTGTTGCTTTCGACTAATCCTTAGTACTCCTCTTCAGGGACTTGGTTCCTTTCTCTTTATCTTCTTCTTGCTTAATTTCAATTTTTAACTCGGGCTCAAAGCTCTCTTTCCTGGTGTATTTTCTTCTTCTTCTTTATCCTTTTCTTCCTCCCTTGCTAGAGGTATTTCTTCCTACATCAGGCCCTTATCTTGGCTCATCTATGGAGGTTCTTTGAGTATCTCCACATGTGGATCTGTTTCTATCTTCCCTTCCTCGGAGCGGTGCTCCTCTAGGTGTGTCTCTTCTTCTAGCTTCTGATCTGATTTTTCTACCACATAGTGCTCATCGAGCCCTTCATCCTCAGAGGTTTTTGGTTCTTCTTCATCAGCATCTACCCTTTCTAATTTTATATTCAATCCTCCCTTCAATTTTTCAAAATAATTGTCTCAATCAGAATCCTCAGGCTCATCAACTATATTCTTTGTAGCTTCCTCATGTTGTTCTATACTAAGCCTTTCCATTTCTTCTGAGATCTGCATTGTGGCCTCCATTTTTTGTGGGGGTATGTGCAGGATCATGATGGGCCAAAAAGTGGAAATATGATGGGTATGTGTAAAGTATGTGGCTGACAACCTCTTTTTACCCAAAATTGATGAAACGAAAAAGGGTTTTTAAAGGAGATTCTCAAATTTCCACCAATATTAATTATGCTTTACTTTGAATTTAATAACTAATTATTATTCATTTTCTATATGAATTACGACTAAAGTCCTGATTGATAGGCTAATTGGAAAACATCTATAGCTTTCAAAATGTATCACATTCTATGCTTTGCATACTATAGGATTAAAAAATAATAATAATAATTTCATGAAGTTTTGACCAAGTTAAGGTGGTCAGACATACTCGTTTTTATATCTTTTGAAATTAGTAATAAAAAATTCATAATTAATTATTTACTTGGAAAAAAATTACAAAAAAATATGCATCACATCAGGACATGAGTCCTCTACTTATATCTAAAATCTTATGAAAAAATATTATAATTTTATTGTGGTTAGGGTGGTCAGATAGACACCTACTTCTTATTTTTTCCCTAAAATTTAAGTACTACTGCATTGAAATTTCAAATTTTCACCAAATAGATTTAAAAAAGAAGTAAACCTAGTAGTTTAGAAACTACATTCAATTTTCTAAATATTCTATTCTTACATATTTTTGAAATAATATAGATAACTTATTAAAAAAATTACATTAAGTTTCCTAACTCTGTTTTTTTTTATTTTTTTGTCACTTAAGGGCCTATTTTTTCCATGATGATCTTGCACATACCCATGGATCGGTATGTGGCAAGGGAATAGGAAAAGTGGTAGAAAGTTGAGCCATTATCTCCTGTACTTTGGGGTGAAGGATTACCACAAAGAGCTCAAGTGGTACATTTTGTTGGCCTTGCCATTGCACCAAGAGGTCGACCTATCAATGCCTGATACAAACGTTAGTTAAGATCCATAAGAGGCAGTTAGACCATGTCGCAAACTCAAGCATTGTACTAGACAAGGAAGAACAAGGGACACACCATCTTGCAAGAATCCCCCCAACACAAGTGAGGGGTTTGAACCTGTGACCAGCTCTGATACTAATTGTTGGCCTTACCATTGCACCAAAAGGTCAACCTATCAATGCCCGATACAGGAATCATTTAAGATCCATATGAGGTAGTTAGACCATGTCACAAACCCAAGTTGTGTTGGAAAAGAAAGACTGAGGGACACACCATCTTGCAACACATTTTGCAAATACGTCGTGAAGGCATGCTAATAAGAGGTGCCATGGTGGTTGTTGATATTGTGGGTGAAAGAATAGAGAAAGTAGGTAGTGGAGGAGGAAGCGAGGAGGATGACATTAGGGAGGTAGTTGAAGAGGAAGAGTCAAGCATTATTACCAAAGCAGTTGGTGAGGTAGAAGTGAGATGGATTGATATGCCCACAGCGGGTGGAGACAATATGGGTAAGGATTGATTTAGAGGTTGTGGAGTGATAATGGTGATGGCAACGGGAGTGGGAGTGGTAGTTGGTGAGCGCGGTTGCTCAGTTTCTTCTTCCTTTCCACATTAAGGATCTTCCTCTTAAATCATAGGCATTTCGAGAACAAACATCCCTATCCTCTTTTTTCTTTATGATGGCTTCCCCTCGGTCATCTCCCTAGAGTACACCTTTTGTTTGGGCTTACACTCGAGTGTATCCTTCCTTTTCTTCAACCTCGTGACTGACGGGGACTTTGTAGCTTTGCTTAATGAACCAGTGGCTGGACCACTACTAGTTTCACTTTCTATTTCATCATTGAGCTCCCCATATGCAAGCTTCGCACCCTACTCTTTGAGTTGAACTACCTATGCATCCACCCACTGTCTTGTTTTGTGCTCAATGGGCTATGTTAGAATATTGAGATCGGTGACCTCTTCCTCATTCCAATCAATAATGGGTAGGGGAATCCCGACCATGGCATGGTATCTATCATCCAGAAGTTTTTCTTCTTCAACTATTTCGTCAAGCACTAGAAATAGATTGATGAACTTAACAAATTGAGTGGTCATCCTCATATAGTGTTGCATCCGCACCTCTTTGTCATCATTGTAGTTGGCCCATAAGTCCTTAATGTGAGTTTGGTGAGAATATTTCCTTCCAACCTATTTCTTTAGCTTGTCATGAGGGTCCACTCTTCCTTGGTTTGTGTGGAGATCTAGGTTATAGTACTCTGCTTACTCCTTGTCTGAGTATTTAGTGCATTGGGTAGCAGGACAAGAGTACATTCCCTATCCGAAGGTTAGAGGATATAGAATCCTAGCTCTATGCTTATCACTTAACAATGTATGGGTAGTTTGAAATTGTCGAGAAACCTCCAACAATATGATGCAGTCATTGGGATAGTGCGATAACCAATAGGGTTTCCCTGAGAACCCTTCTTCTCTGATGTAGGTAAACTTTGGGAACTGGATGAATAGATACCCAAATCCCTTTACAAAGGCCTTCACATTGTGTGATACTCTTCTCTCAATATCTCCTCACAAGATTTTGATTATGTGCCCAATGAAGGCATCATTCACTCTTCTATATTCTCTTTTAAAGTTCATGTACTGCAATTGGGGATAGCAATCGTAGACTTTGAGCTCTCCCTTCTTAGTCCCTAGTGTTCTTGCACAAAAGAGTCCTTTGTATGGGAATTTATTTGCAAGGAGATAGACTAGATATGATGGCATGTAGAACTGGGAGGTCTTCTTCATAGCTAGGAGCTAGTTGTGCAAGTTATCATTGATCATCTTGGCCTAGTGAAATTTTCTCTCACCTTAGATGATTTCTTCAACAAAGTAGAATATCCTTTCCTCAAAAAACATAGCAGTTGGTAATCCCATTACTCTACTTAGGAGAGTAACTAGATCGTGGTACTCCTCAAAGAAATTGCTTGTAAATAACTTTTGAGGCACTTTGTTGGCACTGCCCCTCTTGTGTTTTAACCAGTGTTGGTTGATCATTCTCTTGCATTCGAGAGGGTCATGTTGCCAAACATTCTAAGAAAATTTCTTCTCTTTTTCCTTGATCTTATCAAATTTTGGGTTGCCAAATGTCTTTCCAACAAACTAGGTAGACAATTCCGCTAATACTCTCACATCCTTATCGATTATCTTTTGGTTAGAGTTGTACCACTATTGGTAGGCCATGACCAATTCTGGAGTAACCAAGGTAGGAGGGAAGCCAAATTCCTTTGCAAGACCACTTAATTTGATCCTTCATGCATCTTCAGTGGTAGGTTTGACCATTACCCTTTTCTTGAATTCATCAATATTCACGTGACCTAGCTTTGTATCTAACATTGTATCCCAGGTGGAAGCAAGCTTGGAAATGCACTCCACCCCAAAGAATTGTTACTTAATTTCTTCTTTTTCTTCCTTTCCCCTGGGTGTTCTTGCAAGATTTTTTCCTTTATGAACTTTTCCTATGGGATTTTCTAATGATTGCTCACCATATTTCAAAAATCATGCATACACAGAGTGTAGTAAGTGTTTTTACATATAAAGGAGGAAAACATCAGTTAAATCCGGTAAATCCTAGGTTAGATCCATTTGTGTATCTTTAAAATATCATTAAATTCATAATTATCAATCATTTGGAGCTCATTTGGGTCATTTAGACATATGTGGGCTTAGGGGTGCAAGTTTCCCCTAGGTGGAAGTCGTTAGGAGAAGTTTGGAGAAAGATGGTGCGGGGACCATAGAATCCTATAGACAATTGCCCACACACAAATTTTTAGATGGTTTGTATCATAAGAAAATACCTATGAATTGATTGATCACGTGCGAAAATTGGCTATGAGGTACTTGAAGCCGTTAGGTGAAGCTTGGGTGCTCTTGCAAGTATGAACAATGCGGGCATCATGGGGTGGAAAGCCCCAAGAGCTCGACTGCTAAACAGTGGTGTTGGGTAGGCAGAGTTTTGCATAGCTGAACCCACAAGGTGATTTCCCTTCACAAGTTCATTGAATTCTAAGCTAGAGGATGCAAAATTTTAGGTGATGTGGGATTCGAGCGGTGGGAAGATTATTAGGTCTCTACCATTAAAGAATGACAGTGTGGTGATGGCCATTCGCAAATGGAATTCCACACTGGCAGACCCACAGAAGGTCAATTGTTCCAAGATTTTTTTTGTCTACCTTGAAGTTTAGTTGAAGGGAAGTTTTGATTACAAATCCCATGTAGCTGAAAGGCTCAAGCTTTTAGCCCTTAAAGAATGAAATTCAGGTAGCAGCACCCTGCATATAGAAACTTCCACGAGTAGACCTGTAGGGACTCCCAACACTTACAATATTCCTTAGAAAATTATTTGGTTTTAGCTCAAATGGAAGTTCAGTCTACGTCATGTGGTGGCCCACTTGGTTGTGCCCAGTAAGAGGCTTTGACTTGGCACCTTATTACTTAGATTGTTTGATGATTGAGACAACGACTTTAGGTGTGGCATCTACATTACAAAGGGATGGAGAGGTTAAGCCGCTTGAAGAATGACAGTTGAATGGAGGCCTTCCTATGATGGAGTCTCGCATGCACAGGCTCGCAGGAGATCAAAGTCTTAACAGTTTTGCTTAAGGCTAGCCAAGTTTTACATTCACCAAGAATGCATGATTAGGATTGCAGGTGGACATTGGATTTTCACCATTAGGAAATGGCTTTGGAAAGGTAGAATCTCGTGCATAGAATCTGATGGAAGCCCCAAGAACAGTCCTCAATTTTCAAAAGAATGTCGACACGAGATTGAGGGGAATGTAGACCTCCACTTCAAAGGTCGCTCAATTTTTATCTCAAAAGACAAAATAGAGTTTGGTCAAGTTCAAATTTTAAAACAACTAAAACCCTAATTGGTAGAGTTGCTTCAACAACCTGCATGCCAAGCAAAGAAAAGGAAATGGGAATCATACTTATGAATCATGGGTTGAAACTAATGAAATCTATCTTGAGTTTGCTGTAAATCCTCGTGCAGGTGGAAGCTCTACTTTTTCCTTTAAAATTTCAAAAGTATAGTGTGAAAATGATAGTTAGAGTTCCCTCTATTTATAGTAAATCATGCCACTAATGTGTGCATTCATTATAGGTACGATGAGTAGCAGGGTTGGTGGCATGCAGAAACCTATGCCAAGGTGGACGCTGAACATAGACATGGACAACAAAGGTGGTTGCAGAACTTGCCATGCGGTGGATTCCAGGAGTTGGCTACTAGATAGTGTTGGAGAGATAGCGATATTCCGCAAGAGGAGACCTACAAATGTAGGTCCGTAAGGCCTGGTGGACACAACAATGAAAGGGACAAGGAAACCTACAGACTTAAATCCAAAAAATCCAAAGATAACAAATTCTTGATAGATAGTTTTGATCAGGTAGAATTTTGATGACTTTACTACATGTGACCAATTTAAATTCAGAAATAGGGGCAGAAAAAATGAGGTAGGATAAAAATGACCTGAAAAAAATGAGAACAGAAAGAAGGGGGGGTCCCTGGTCCAAACAGGGCATGTGTGCTATAGGAACAACAAATTGTGACTCTACTGGGAGAATTCTCTCAAGCATTGTAAGGGTAAGGATTCACCTGGAACCCAAAATCTCTAGTTCACAAACTAGAATCTAGTTTCCTCAAATGAACTAAAGACTTAAAGGAGAATGAAATCCTTGGTTGAATCAAATCACAAAACATCTCAGAAGTGTGTGCAGTGAGTGTATTCCCCTCCTTCAAAGACCACAGAGGACAACAACCAATCAGCCGAGGCAAGCTACATAGATTATCTGAACCCAATAGTAACTTGTACATTGCTCTGCTACCAATTAGGCATCCATAGTACCGATGGAGTTGTCACTATGATCCCACAAACATTTCTCTATTTCCAACGGGCATCCATAGCCCTGATAGAGTTTCTCACACTAAAGCTCATAGTGGGCTTGGGGACCATAGTGGTCACTGGAGTAGACTTAAGAATTTTCAATTGCTGAAAATTCATGGTGACTATCGTATAGATCATCAAGAGTATTTAAGATGTATATAATGTGTAATTTGAGATAGATGTGAAGGTATTCAAAGAAGGGTTGTGTTCTAAATCAAGTTAGAGTTCAAGTAAGGAAACCCACCTCACATTAGCAGATAGAAAATCATGGTAATTGATGAAGACTTATCTGAGGAACAAAAGGAGTGCGCATCAAAGTGGGCCCTCTCACGATCCAATCACAACCACTGCATCAATATTAAACGACACCCTCAGTAAAAATTAAAAGCCAAGAGAGAGAGAAAAAGTGAAGCAAAAGAAAAGTAATGGATAAAGGACCTACTCTAACTATATATAGCTATATACAAAGGGTGAGCTTGGATAGCTCAAGAAAGGAAATAATGCTTGAGGTACTACCTGTTGGAAGGTAACACGACATTCTCTCTAGTTAACATTTTGAGGTGAAAGGCATTATCTCCTAGAATCTCATAAATATGAAAGGAGCCAAGTTAGATATTTTTGAATTTGTCATGTTCCCCTTTCTTCTCATGGCCCTTGTCCCAACATAGGACCAAATCTAAAATCCTAAAGGCCTTAACTTTGGCTCGGTGATCAAACCATCTCTTGACTACACCCTAGTGTTTGGAAAAAATTTCTAATTCTTGATCATAGAATTCCTCTAAGTGGAATATTTTAGTTAGGTGGGCTTCATGTAATTCTCCCTCCTCATAGTATGTGTTGATGAATTGAAGTGTGGAGATATTGAGGTGAACTGGAAAAATAGGATCTAGACCATAGAAAAGGTAAAATAGGGAATTTCCAAAGCCAACCTTATGACAAGTGCAATTTTCCCACATGGCAAAACGTAGCTAGGTATTCCAATCTTTCGGGTTCTTGTCAAGCAGTTTATGAATGGTAGTCAACAAGTTCTTATTTGTAGGATTTAGCTAAGCTATTTCCTTGGGGATAATAGTTGGATGAGAACTTGAGGACGATTCCGTAATCAAAGGCCCAACTAGAAAAATTGAGGGATGCAAATGTGGGACCATTATCACAAACCAAAGCAAATGGGAAACCAAAGAAATTTAAAATGAAACGTTTTAGAAAACTAGTGACTGCTTGAGTTCTGTATTGTCTACATGCAATTGCTTCAATCCATCTAATGCAATAATTAGTAGTGGTTAGAATATACCTATGGCCTGAAGAGGATTGTGGGATTACTGGACCAATGAATTCAAGTCCCCATTGAGCAAAAGGAATTACCTCCACAACTAGCTGGAGTGGGACAACAAAATTCCTTTCCTTGGTGGTGGCAGTCTGATAGACATGACAATATCTGATGTGGTTATGGGAATGTTTGAACAATGTCATCCAGTAGTACCATACTCACAAGACCTGATGAGTTGTTGTGGGGTCAGACCCATGACTAGTTCCAAACTTGTCATGAAACTGTTTCAACACTTCAGCTGCTTATTCTTCTCCTAGGTACCTGAGATATATTCCTTCATTATTTCTTTTGTATAATATGGCTCCTCATAGCATGTAGTTGTTTCTTTATAACCTTATAGCACATTTTTGTACTCCTTGTAGCCGAGGTGGGCACTTTGTTTCTCAGCAAATAGTAAATGATGTCATCATACCATTCATTTGAAGAAACATCCTCCAAGTGGTATTGTTGCACTGTGAGTTGCGACTCTATTTCTACTATTGTGCGAGTGAGGGCTTGTCCTCAGACCAACTACATGGGGTGAATCTCTATGTTGTATTCCTATAGTAGTGTGACCCATTTTTCTCTTCTTTCCCCTAACTCATTTTTCATTAACAGGGTCTTAACACCTAGATCTAGGACAATTGCAAACACCTTGTTCCATAGAATGTAATGTCTAAATTTCTTTACCCTGCAAACCAAGGCATATGCCTTCTTTTCAATTTTTTGGTAACACAATTCTACATCCTTTAATGGGGAACTCATAAATGCAATGGGGTGCTCATTTCCCTCATCATATTTTTGCATTAACATGTTGGCACATGAGTGATCTGAAGCAAAAGAGTAAATGTAGAAGGGCTTTAGATAATTTTGGATAACCTGCACTAGGGAATCTGCAATAGGCTTCTTAATTTCTTTAAAAGCCTAATTAGCTTCCAGTGTCCATTCTACTTTGGAAATTTTCTTGAGCATTGCATTTAGTGGCTTGACTATTTTAGCAAAGCTTGTAATGAACTTCCAGACAAAGTTGATCTTTCTAAAGAAAGACTTCATTTCCTTTTTGCTTCCTAGAGGCTAAATTTTCAATATGGCCTGTATACATTTCAGGTCTACCGAGATGCCAATTTTTGAAATCACGTGTCCTAGCAACTTTCCTTCAATCACTCTGAAAATTCATTTATTTGGGTTCAATGAAATGTCAAACTCTCTACATTTCTAGAATATTTTGCACAAGTCAAAGATGTGATCTCCTCTCTTCTTGGAAAACACTGTGAGATCATCCATATATATGATGATACATTTTTCGATGAGATACTTGAAGGCAATGTCCATGGCATGCTGAAATGTTGTACCTATGTTGATCAATCCAAACAAAATCATTCTATATGGAAACGTTCCCCACTTTGTGGTAAATGTCATTTTGCGTCTATCTTCATATTAAACGATCACCTGATTATATATCCTAAGCAGCCATCTAGAAATGACATAATTTGGGACCAATTTACAATTTTCAATACCTCATCCAGTGATGGTACTAGATAATTGTCCTTCTTAGAAGATCTATTTAAATTCCATAAATCCATGCACAATCTTATTTCCCCATTTTTCTTTCTAAGCGAGACCAGATTGTCCACCCATGTACAATGTCAGACTAGAAAGATGATTCAGGCTGACATAACCTTATGTACTTCCTTGAAGATAATAGGCTCCAACAACGCATTGATTAGATGCTGACACTATTGGAAAGGTCTCACATCTGGCTTGAGAGGAATGGTATGAGTGATAATTGGCCTATCATAAGTTTTAAGGTATCCATACCCCAAAGCAATCACATCATGATAAGTATGCAGGGCATCAACAATCCCTTTTCTTTCCTTAGGGGTGCATGATGAGCCTAGTTTTTGGTCTAGGTTTGGGTAGAATCTATAGTCTATTTGCTCATAGATGTCATGGAATTTAATACTGAAGTGTTGGTATTGGCATAATGTTTCCCTCAAACCACTGAAATTTGATATTATCCTATCTCTGCAAGCTTTAATGATATTTGGCATAATATGTGGGTCATCTATATTGATTTTGCATGTGATAAATGAATGTTTCTTAGAGTTATTATAGATGTGTAGTTATTATGCATACTGACCTTGACATGTAGATTTAATATGCCATGTCGAGGAAGACACCGCCAGCTGGGAATGCACCATAATGTTCAGCTGAGAAATCGCTCCAAGTCAAAGGAAGCCAGCAACAAAGATTCTTCATGCAACTGAACGTAACCACCTTGTAGTGGACCTTAATTATTGAGCATGCATGGGAATTACTGTTGTGTTGGATTTGCACTTGACTTGCATGTCTGACCAGATTACATGCATCCATAACCACTATCGCTCTACTTTCCCCTCTTTTCCCTAAATGGTGTCCTCCCAGTCATGGATTTGACTGGCTTGTTTAGTTGTAGTAGAAATAATTATTTGATGCTACTTCTTTAGAAGGTTGCATGATTTGACATTGTACTCTCATTCTCTAGTTTCAATAATACAGATACATTACTCTTTGTATGCATGATTTACAGTGAATAAAATAAATTTTTGAGTTCGAGTATCTGAGTTCTTGTTAGTTGAGAGGATACTTATCCAAGGGGGCCCACTTGGTGAGTAATGTGTCTTCTTAGCTTAGCTAGTTTAGTATTACTTTTTGTTTAGTACATAGTTAGAAATATGGCATCGACTATTCCTGCAGCCAAAACAAACAAAGTAGTCTCCTATTTGTCACTCAGATTTTCATTCTTTCCCTACATTTCAGCTTAGCATAGTTGGTTGATATTCAACATTTTCTTTATTTACTTTTAAGCAATTTACTTTTAGTGTTGTGTTTCTTAGTTGTAGAGTGCTATGACTACTTGAGCCCCTAGTGCACATACTATGCTAACCCATTTCAAGTTCACGTCCTTACGTTGACAAGTTAAATGCACCTTCATGATGATTGAATAGCTATTCAGGTTAGATGTACAGTCTCTTAATTATGGCAGTAAAGGATTAGTTATTGAATCATTGTAGGAGGCCAACATTTTTGGTGTTGTTGTTGGGGATGGTGTCAAGCTAGGAAGTCATTTGAAGTCATTGGAAGTTTTTCTTGTTGTAGTGTTTCTAAATGTTGTTCTTAGCATATCCTCATTTAGGAAGTAATGAACCCCCTGATTCTTTACCAATTCTTTATGTGAGCTGACTGATAGTGAGTGATACTGCATGCATAGAGGAAGGAGAAGGAATGCTTATGGGAGATTTCTTCCTAACAATCCTCATACATTTCAACTAGTTGAGTACCAAAACCTACCAGAATAAGAGGAAGAAGAAGATCCACACCCTTTTGTTGATGCATATCCTGATCTAACTAGCTTTGAAGTCTCATCAGAAGATCAAAATCAGCTTGAGAACCCCTTTGTTTTAGAACCACATCAAGGCATGGGTAATGCAAATAGGAATAGACCAAATAAACTAGCTTTTCTTTTCCCCATTTCCCATCAAAATGAAGTTGACAACATCAAGAACATTCCTACCTCAACACTCCCCAAGTTTTATGGACTTGTGACAAAAGATCCTGATACCTTCTTATTTGAGTTTGACATACTCTGTAGGAGTTATGATTACACTACCGATGCCCATAGGCTTAAGTTATTTCCCACCACTTTGAAAGAGGTTGCATTAAGATGGTTCATGAGCCTAGGAAGGGATACTGCGGAAACTTGGGAAGACATGAAGACAAAATTCCTTGAGAAATACAAGGAATACTATAGAGGTAGTGACATTAGAGGAGGTGATATTTTTAGGATGCAGTAGAAGGAGGATGAGATCCTGGAAGATTACATTGTAAGGTTCCTAGTTTTCCTACATAAGTACCCACACCATGCACTTAATGAGGACTCACAAAATTTTATTTTCCTCAAAGGCATCAATGACAGTTACACTGATGCTTTGGACCTCATGGCATGAAGAGATATCTCCCAAGTTCCTTGGGAGGATATCAAGAAAATATGTCAGAATTACTCTAGGGAAGGTTCAAAGAAAGGGAGAGCTTATCAATCTTCCATGGGTAAGTCAACTGCTAGTGGAGTTTCAAGAATGGAGATCACTCATTTGCTAGTAGACTTCAAGCAAGATATTATCAACAATCTAGCTACTTAGCTAGATACACTTTAGGCCAAAAAGAAGCAAGAAGAGGTAGAGATGATGTTGACAAAGTATTGTCCTCACTATAGACAAAAGAAGAAGGACTGCAGATGTAAGATGGTGGCTAACCTAGAAAATAAGTAGATTTCGCCTGAGTTCAAGCCAATTTAGATTTAAGAAGACCAAGTCTACTATGTTGCACAAAGGAAGCCTTGGGCTCCAAGACAAGGTATGCTACCAGATCCACTATCCTATGTTGGGCCATATTTTAACTCTTATTCATCTAGTAACCAATGGTAGCCCCGATATCCACCCAGTTATGGAGGATATCCACCACAGTCTTGGAGTAACCCTCCAAATGCTTGGCCTAGTCATCAGAGTTCTCCACATCAGTGGTAGCAACCTCAGGGGAATTGGTAGCAATTTCAAGGGCACTAGCAACCACTTCTAGGAAATTGGCAGCAAACAAATCAATGGAGAGGAGGGAAGCAATGGCCTACCGAGACAACCAGTTACTGCAGCCACCTTGTCAACCCTAAGAACCTACTCTAATGCCTCCACCTACTAATTCAAGCTCAAATTCACCTAAATCAACTTAGCTACCAGCTTGGCCCACACCCAATCCTAATAACAAACCACAACAGTAGCTTGCATACTCTACTGATTCAAATCAATTCCCTGCATATGTTGTGAGTGTAAGTGACATCAATTTGCATTCAGTAACTACTCTATCAAGCCCTCCCAAGACAATTATCACTAAAATTCCTGTGGAAGAGGAGGAAGAGCCTCTGAATGATCCTATTTAGCCAAGTGCACCTAACAATCTTGAATCAGTTTAAGCCAAGTAGACTGAACAAGAACCACCCTTCCCTTAGAGATTGAAAGTTTCCAAGAAGAAAGAAGAAAAGGAGGATACCACTTTTAACATCCTGGATCAGCTAAAGCATATATGTGTTCAGATACCCCTATTTTAGGCCATAAAGGATGTTCCAATCTATGACAAAGCTATCAAGGAAGCTTGTCTTAAGAATCTAGGAAGGAAGAAGAGAGACATAATTATAGTTCATGTGGTGGGCTAGCTAGCTAATATCATGTTGGGAAAAGTGACTATTCCCAAGTATAATGACCTAGATAGTCCTGTAGTAGTAGTTGTCATAAATGGAATCCAAGTGAAGAATGCTCTGATTGATTTAGGAGCAACAATCAATGTGATGACCAAAGAAATCCTGCAACAACTAAATATTGCAAGTATGAGATCTACTCCTACTATCCTGTAGCTTGTTGATAGCTCTACTATTAAGCCTGATGGTGTAGTGGAGGATCTTGTGGTAGTTCTAGACTCCTGGGAGTACCCAGTAGATTTTATGATTCTTTCTCCTAAGGCTACACTCGGTGGGTATCCCATCATTCTTGGAAGGCCTTGGTTGGAAACTGCAAATGTATACATTGGATGTCAGTTAGGTGACATGAACATTTCAGATGGAAGGAGTACAAAAAAAATTGTTCTTTATCCACCTGCTCAGCCATCTCATGATGAGAAAGATTTTGTATGGCCACAAGTTGTTGAAGAGGTCGAGGAAGTTAATTCTATGGTGCAGCTTATGATGCTAGGAAAAATCTATTTCATGCAGCTCCAAGATGAGGATGAAGTGTTGGCTAATTTCATTCAGAACCATTATGAAGTGGAGGAAGCATGGTATTCTACTTCGGTCAGGACACTTCTGCCTGCTCTTCCTACATCCATTGTTCCTGCAGATGATCTTCCTATAGCCACTATTCATGTAGATAGACTTCCTACAACAACAAGTATGTACCATACATTACTGCCATATGAACTAAAGGTACCATGTATTAATAAAGCAACCATGATAGAGTTCACTACACAAGTCTAGGTGTCAGAAGGAAAATATTTGAATGTTAATAGTAAATTGAATGAAGAGCAACAACTGTTATTGGAAAACCTATTAAGGCCCTATCAACATGCATTTGCATGGGATTATCATGATATGAAGGAACTGTATCCTAAACTTTGTACCCAAAGAATTTATATCAGATATGATTGAACTCTAGTAAGATAGCCACAAAGAAGGATTAACCCTGCACTAAGAGAAATTGTGAAAGGAGAACTGTAGAAATTGCTAGATGCATGATTTATCTACCCCATTTCAGATAGTCAGTGGGTATCTCCATTAGTGATTGTTCCCAAGAAAGGAGGGAAATGACGATTTTGTGTTCATTATAGAGAACTTAATGCTTCCACCAAGAAGGATCACTTTCCTTTACCCTTCATTGATCAAGTTTTGGACACACTTGTAGGAAAGAAATACTTCTCTTTTCTAGATGTATTTAGTAGCTACAACTAGATCCAAATTGCACTAGAAGACTAGGACAAGACCACATTTACCTATCCATGGGGGACCTATGCCTATTCGGTACTCCCACTCAGCTTGTGCAATGCACCTTCCAAATGGTAGTCATTAGCATATTCTCAAACATTTCTCATGATTGCATGGACATTTATATGGACGAAATCATGACTTATGGTGCTGATTTTAATCAAGAATTGGAGAATCTCAAGAGAGTCCTACAGAGATGTGAGGATCAAAACTTGTCCTTAAATAGTGAAAAGTGCTTCATGATGATGCAAGAGGGTGTATTTCTTGGCCACTACATCTCCCACAATGGAATTCAAGTAGATCCTACAAAAATTAAGGTAATCACAAATCCTCCTACACTGCAAAATAGAAAGATGTTAGGAGTTTCTTGGGTCATGTAGGATATTATTGGCAATTCATCAAGGATTTCAACAAGGTAGTAGCACCATTGTATATCCTTCTCACTAAAGATGTTGAATTTTAGTGGACTGAAGCTTGTGACAAGGCATTTTCTGACTTGAAGGAAACTTTGACTCATGCTCTTGTACTCAAGGGACCCAATTGGTAGCTTCCTTTCCATACCCACACAGATGCATCAAATTATGCCATAGGAGTGGTCTTAGGACAAAAAGAGGGAGCTATTGAAAATGCTATTTATTTTGTCAGCAAAAAATTGCAAGGAGCTCAATTCCATTATACTGTGATAGAGAAAGAGATATTGGTAGTATTCTATGCACTGAACAAATTTAGACATTACTTAACAGGCTACCAAATCTTTGTGCACACTGATCATGCAACCATTAGGTATCTCATGAATAAACCTTTGATCATAGGTAGATTGGCAAGATGGTTATTGTTGATGTAAGAGTTTGATATAATCATTGTGGATAAGCTAGGGAAGGCTAATGTTGCAGATATTTTCTTTTAAGGCTAACTACATCAGAAGACAATCAGCCTATAGATGTCTCTTTTCCTAATGAGAATCTATTCTCTCTTAGACAAATACCCTGATATTCTGACATAGCCAATTACTTGGTTATAGGTAGAGTTCCTTCTCACTTCTCCCCAAAAGAGAAAAGCGAAGTCATTGAAAAATATTTTCCTTTCTCTTGGATTGTTGGATGTTTGTTTTATACTGGACCTGACCATGTCATGAGAATATGTGTGAGAGAATATGAGACATATGAAATTTTTCATGCATGTCACAATGAACCATGTGGAGGACACTTTGCAGCCAAGAGGACAATAATGAAGGTTTTGAACATAGGGTATTATTGGCCAACACTCCACAAGGATGCAGGAAGGTATACCGGAAAATGTGACAGATGTCAAAGAATGGGTAGACTAACTAGATCTAATGAGATGCCACTTCGCCCTAAGATAGTAATCTCTCCCTTTGACAAGTAGGGATTGGATTTTGAGGGACCAATTGACCCTCCATCAAATGGTAAGTCTTATATATTGGTATGAAATGATTATGTAACAAAATGGGTAGAAGTTAATCCCATGAAACATGCAAGAGATAACAAGGTTGTAGAGTTTCTTTATGAGGAGATTTTCACAAGATATGGAGTTGAAAGAGAAATAGTGACTGATCAAGGGCCACAATTCACATCAACTCCTGTTGTAGCATTAGTGAATGAGTACAATATAAGGCACAAAAATCCTACTCCTTATCAGCCCCAAGCTAATGGCCAAGTTGAGGTGACCAACAGAGAGGTTGAAGTCATTCTGACTAAAATAGTAGCTATCCATAGGAAAGATTGGGAAAACATATTACTAGAAGTTATTTAGGCCTATAGGACAACATGGACAACAACTACAGGCTTCAGCCCATTTGAGTTTCTATATGGAAAGACAGTTATGATGCCAATTGAATTTGAACATAACACTCTGCGAACTGCCATGGATTTAGGGATGGATATTTTTGAAGCACAAAGAGAAATAATCATGCAGCTAAATGCTTTGGATGAGATAAGAAGAGAATCCCTTCAGCATACATAAGTAGTGTAGAATTAGTGAATCAAGTGGCATGAAAATTTTATCAAGGAAAAGAAGTTCAAACTAGGAGATTGGGATTTCCTCTATGATTCAAGATACCAGGACAATGTAGGAAAATTGTAGACAAGGTGGCTAGGACCATACAAAGTTGTTGAGGTCTTTCCAAATGGAGTTGTTCAGCTCACCACCATTGACCTTGTCAGGTTCAAATTACTTGTCAATGGTCATCGCCTCAAGTTATACCATAAACTAGCTTCTAAAGAGGATTTCCTGTAACAATTCACCCAACACTCAGAGCTTCCTACAATTGAAGGTGGTGGACCTAGTATCCCTCCTTCAACCTAATTGAGGTATGTAATTTTCATAATAAAGAATTTCACTTACGTGGAAGTCCATTTCTTTGTCATCCTCCCATTCAACCATCCATCACCACCTTTCTCTCTCTTCCATCACTTCATTCCACCTCACCTCATTCCACCTCATCTTTATTTATTGCTCAATTCATTTTCCAACAAGGCAAGCATTATTTTATATGTGATATTTGTAGAAAATATTCCACACATTTAGGTATGTGTGTATTAATTGTTATCTTTAATCATCTTTTAGGTGCATTCATTTAATCACTGTATGTTAGTATAGGTATTCACATAAATTCCATCATTTTCTGTCAATCGCCACTCCCATCTCAGATGTGTGGACACATGTCCAAATTTAGATTGGGGGGAGGGGAACGAAAAAGATGCAAATATTTTGTGAACTTATTGTCCATGTGTCAAATCATATTAGGATGCATAATTTTTTTTAAAATGAGATAATTTGAAATCCGAGTGGAAGGATGGCTTACATGTGTGAAGTGACAATAGCTGCAACTACCATTTCTTCCTCTCATAATTTCCCTTTATCATTCCTTTTCTTCCCATTATTGCCCTGTCATAATCTTGAGTTGCAAGCAAAAAGGAAAAACAAAATAAAGGAAATTTAGTTGACACTGGCACTAGAAATTTAGCAGGTTGGTGTTGGAAATTAGCAAACACTACAGGGAAGTGCATTTTATTTTTAGATGGGAACTACAGGAAAGAAGGGGAATTGTAGGAAAATAAATTGTAGAGCATTTGTTTGATTGCAGACAATGGGAGGTGGGTTAATTCGAAACGAACCCATGGTGCATGATATTTTACTGCAGGATGCACAATGCTTGGCTGAATTTTAAAACTGTGGATGGATAGATTACTTTTTGAAGTTGGATGGTTTTAATGAAGGAATTTCCCTTGAATTTTCCCATAAGTTTTTAGAAGGAAAAGGCACAATAAAAGGGTTAGAAGTTGTGGCAACAGAGGAAATAATTGTAGAGGTTATAGGGTTACTTGTTGATGGTGAAAATTACCTTGCTTCCAGAGATGCCAGGTCAACCAGGGCTGAATTCACAAAACCAAACAACCCCCCATTGAGCATAGACAAACAAGGTGCAAAGAGAATGTCTATACCTGAGCCGTGGAAGCATATAGCTATGTATGTCATCAAATACATCACTTGCAAGGGTCGCTAGTAAAATTTCCATTTTTTCCACTTCAAGATTTTGAATCACATGAGGCATGGAAGGAGGATGAATGTGCCCAATGTTTTGTACAATCTTCTCTCAATAGTGGTAGTTGAGACCTAGAAAGGTAGGGATAATTTTATTTCCCACCATTGCTTGATTAAATTGCTAGTTGAAAAATCTCTCTGTGATGTATCTAGAATGACCTGGGAAGAGTTTGTTAATGTTGATCAAAATTGTCATCAGGAAGAGTTTTTCAATGTTGAACATTTTCCACCTAGGGCTATACCTCAATCCCATAGGTCTAGTAGGAGAGTAAGCATGGATGAAGCCATCCCTAGTGCTTCAACCTTTGGTGTTGGCTCCAATGTGAATCCTCCTGTAGCAGAAGAAGCTATAGAAATTAATTCTTCTAAAACAAAGCACTTAGAAAAAGAAAGCTCTTCCTCATATTTTGATGATGAAGTTCCACTTGAAACCCTCATGAAAACTAGGGAACAACAGAGAGAGGTATAAATGAGAAAATTGAAGGCTAAAACACTGTCTGTAGAAATAAAAGTGCCAAGTTATAAGAAGAGGAAGGTTGATACTATTGATCCTGTAGCTAAAGGAAAATGTGAGAAACCTCCCAAGAAATCAAGACTAGTCAGGCTTGCGATTGGCATGCCTATGTAGGAAAGCCCTAAACCTGGTGAGATCTCACATGAGGAACCCAAAGCTCCAATGGAGTAGAAGAATGATGAAGAAGGAGAAGACATATTTAAGAGAGAAACAAACATAACTCTAGCTGATATTGCTAACATTGCAAAAGAATTGGAAGAAAATCAGGACTTCCTGCAGCATGAAGTCTTGTAGCAATAGCCAAAACTAGAGTAGGAGTTCCTGCAACCACAACAAGAACAAGAGTCCCTATAGCAAAAGGAAGAAGAAACAACACCCTTACAACCAAAGATAACAGGATAGCCTGAGTCCATGCAAATAGTGCCATATGAGGAGCCACCATCAACAAAAAGAATTGTAGGCATTCATAATCCTCCTAGTTTTATAGTACATGCACCAATTTTGAATTTATGGAGAGAAATACAATGAAGGAAGGAAAAATGGAAAAAGGATAAATGGAAGTTGAAGGAGGAAATTCAAAAAAAGGATGAAGAGATTGAGGATAAAGATGCAAAAATTGCCACCCTGAAGCAAAGGGTAGATGATATTGTAGCTTTGGTGCCAAAGATTATGGAATGTAGAGATCCCCTAAGGGTCTATGCTCTGCTCCTAAAAGAGAAGTATCTCTCTTTTAAGATGTCAAGACTGGCCTCAGGTTTGAATCCTTCTATTAATACCCCTATGGAATTTTTTATTTCTTATAAGATTTCCTCACCTAAAATGAAGAATTTTCCATGTGAATTTTATTTACATAATTATAAATGCTATCAAAAAAGACCATGACTGGAATCTATTGTTGTATGTTGGGTATGTTCAATTGAGAGCATTCATGTCTTGGGTGCAAAATGAGATTAGTTGGGGACAACAACATGGTTCTTATAAACAATTGGAGTTTGATATCCCTTTGACTGTTAGAGCTAAATCAAGCAACCCAAGGGATATTTACAGAGAATGGCATAGAATGTTGCTCAGACCAAGTTATGGCAATGGGATTATGCCTTGGATTGAGGTAGTTTACACTGAGTATGAGGTAAAAAAAATAGCAAATGAGGAAACTGTGAGGAGATGTTTATCCTAGAGATGGAATAGTTTGACTGATGAGCTAAAACAGGGTGACCCTCATTCCATCCACAATTATGCTACAACATTAAAAAGAATTGAGAGACATATTTAGATTGGTAGAACTTAGGGATGACATTGGCTTCCCCTGAATTTTCAGCCACCCATGCTCATGTGGCCCATGCCAAATTTTAGATTATACCAATATGACATTGTTGTAGAGAGGAAGAGATGTAATTGGTTTGACAGTTTGGGAGGATTCTATTGGGACCCTAACTCACATACTACAATCACTGATACTGGATAGCTCAGTTGCAAATTTTAGAATTTTTACCAAGCAAAAGAACAACTCTTCCCCTGTTGGAGGACCAGCAAAACGTTATGTTGGGGGGAGTGATGAGCCTAGTTTTTGGTCTAGTTTTGGGTAGAATCTATAGTCTATTTTCTCATAGATTTCATGTAATTTAATGGTTAAGTGTTGGTATTGGCATAGTGTTTCCCTCAAACCATTGACATTTGATAGTATCCTATCTCTGCAAGCTTTAATGATATTTGGCATAATATGTGGGTCATCTATATTGATTTTGCATGTGATTAATGTATGGTTTCCAAAGTGGTTATATATGTGTAGTTATTATTTGTACTGACCTTGACATGTAGATTTAATATGCCAAGTTGACGAAGACACCACTAGCTAGGCATGCACCATAATGTCCAGTTGAGAAATCACTCCAAGTCAAAGGCAACCAGAAATAAAGATTCTTCATGCAACTAAACATAACTGCCTTGCAGTGGACCTTAATGATCGAGCATGCATGGACGTTACTATTGTGTTGGATCTGTGCTTGGCTTGCATGTCTAACTAGATTCCATGCATGTGTAATTGCCATCCCTCCACTTTCCCCTATTTTCCCTAAATGGCATCCTCCCAGTTGTGGAGTTTACTGCCTTGTTTAGTTGTAGTATAAATAATGATTTGATGCTCCTTCATAAGGTTGCAAGATTTGAAATTGTACTCGCATTCTATAGTTTTAGTAATACAAATACATTACTCTTTGTATACATGATTTATAGTGAATAAAATAAAGTTTTGAGTTCGAGCATCTGAGTTCTTGTTAGTTTAGAGGATACTTATCCAAGAGGGCCCACTTGATGAGTAATCCATCTTCTTAGTTTAGCATTAGTTTAGTATTACTTGTTGTTTAGTACTTAGAAATCTAACATCGAATCTTCCTATAGCCACTAGAATTCTATTATGTGACTATTCCTACAGCCAAAGCAAATAGAGTAGTCTCTTGTTTGTCGCTCATATTTTTATTCTTGCCCTACACTTTAGCTTAGCCTAGTTGTTGGTTGATATTCAACATTTTCTTTATTTTCTTTTAAGAAATTTACTTTTAGTGTTGCGTTTCTTAGCTGTAGAGTGCAAAGACTACTTGAGCCCCTAGTACACATACTGTGCTAACCCATTTCAAGTTCACGTCCCTAGGTTGACAAGTTAAATGCACCTTCATGATGATTGAATAGTTATTAAAGGTTAGATGTCCATTCTCTGAATCATGGCTATAAAGGCTTAGTTATTGAATCATTGTAGGAGGCCAATAGTGCACACTTTTCCAATGAAAACATTTTTAACCTCTTCAGTTGTACCCATGTTGTAAGCATCACATTGATTATCTATTGATTCTTTCTTGGTTTTTTTATCTTGATCCCTAATATGATCTAGATCAAATATTATTTCTAATTAGACCATGCCTCATGGTATTGTTTTTCTCTTGAGATTGATAACCCATTCTGTTTCAAGCTCAACTTCCTCTAGCTCTACTTCATCTATGATTTGGGAGGAAAATACATTAGAACTTGTGATGAAGTCAAGGATATGCTTTTCATCATTAAAAAATTGGAAGTGAGTGATGTTGTCGGGCATTGATAGAGTGGAGGTGAGCTCCACGATGAATTTCTTTAAGCTTTCCAAGGATAAGGGTTGGAGGGTAGGTTAGCTACTTGGGCTAATGCATCTGCCTTTTGATTCTTACTTCGTGGGATCAACTGAATATTGAATGCATCCAAGCCTTCTATAAGATCCCACACCCTGTGTCTATAATTTGCTAGCCTTCTATCATGATAGGAGTACAATTTTCTAACTTGTTTCACAACCAGCTCAGAATCACCATAGACTTGCATCATTTTGACTTTCTTTCTTACTTCCATTAGTAATCCATGAACTAATACTTCATATTCTGCTACATTATTTGTACAATAGAATTGTAATCTATGAGATGAAAAATACGTCTTACCCATAAGACTAATAAGCTCAAAGTTGGCTCCTGCTCCTTGCTTGGATTTGGATCCATCAAAGAGCAGAATCTAGAACTTAGATGGGCTCTTGTTTTTGGAGTTGATTAAGAATTCTTCCTTTCTTGGTTGTGCATCTAATGTTCTATCCTTGGGTAGCTATGTAGAATTGGATTGGTCTTGATCTTGCTACCCTTCTTGAGGATTCCCTTTCGGAGTAATTCACTCCTTGATGTGTTCAACTATTGTTTCACATAGGCAACATTCAAATTTAGAATGAGCTGCATTGTGCACTCTGCACCAGCTAGGTAACAATAATTCCTTAAAATCCATTCGAGCTCCTAAACTGAGTTGATTTTGCATGCATTTTTGCATAGATTCTTGGAATCCATCAAGAAATCTAAGGTTACCATCTTCATGGACTTCTTTATCTTTGGAATCAATCAATACTTCAGTATTGTTAGGAAGATGAGTCAAGTTGGTGGGTGTATCACTCAAAATGAGGACCTCTTCCATACATTCCTCTTCTTCATTTTGGTAAGCAACAGGGCAGTAGTTACCCAATTTTGTTTCAACAAACAACACCTCATTCCTATTATTGTACTCAGTGATCATGAATGTCATTCGGGGCTCATGCTCAATGCGGATTTGATTTGGAAGTCCTTTCCATGGAGGCCACAAATGTGAATAGTCTATTGAAGCATAACCATTTAAGGTTCATGCAAAATCCCTTTTGAGTATGATGTCGGAGGTGTCTGGGATGTCCATAACCTGAATACCTATAACTTGTTCGACTCTTGGATCCATCGCAATATGCATGGGAATTCTATTCAATTCCCCCACTATGCTTACCTTCGTCTTACCCAGCTGAGTTATCTTCCATCGGGAGGAGGTAGGAGTTATTCCCAATGCTTTGCATACTACCAAGGGCATGACTTTGGTTGAGGCTCCCAAATAAAGCATATAGTTGTGCAGATTATTTCAAAATATTCTAATTATTGTCAAGAAATGAGGGGTTTCCAATCTCCCCTAAAATATCCCTAGTGATACATCGGCCTGGGCCACTTAATTCTTGTCCTTGTCACTGCATTTATCCTTTGTTTGGATCTGATTTGACTCCCCAGCAGGAGATTTATTTAGTAGCTGATTTTTATTAGTTTGTTGGTTTGGGGGCTAATCGGGCTTCTTTCCCAAGATTTCCCTAATCACAGGCTCACTATTGGAGGTGTCAACTGAAACCCACTTTCACCCAAGTGTTCTTGTAGTCTTCTTTCCTTTATCATCTTTTCCTGCGGTATTTGTTGATGATCCCTCAATAGATTCCATAAATCTTGCATACATAGAGTGCAGTAAGCATTGTTATATATTAAGGAGGAAAACATCAGTTAAATCCTACAAATCTAAGGTTTGATCCATTGATGTATCTTTAAAATATCATAAAATTCATCATTATCGATCATTTGGAGCTCATTTGGTTCATTTAGAAAGATGTGGGCTCAAGGGTGCAGGTTTCCCCTAGGTGGAAGCTGTTAGGAGTAGTTCAGAGCAGGACAACACTAGGACCACAAAATCTGACAGATGACTACCCACACACAAATTTTCGCATGGTTTGTATGATAAGAAAATTCCTTATGGAATGATTGAGCACATGTGAAAATTGGCTATGAGGTACTTGAAGTCATTAAGTGAATCTTGGGTGCTCTTATAGGTATGAAGGATGCAGGTGTCTTGGGGTGGAAAGCCCCCAGAGTTCAACTATTAAACAATGATGTTGGGTAGGCAGAGGTCCGTGTTGGTTGTTTTTAATGAACCAATTATATATTTCCAGGTACTTATGAGTGTGCCAAACTCAATTCTTAAATACCTACAAGATAAGTGGCCAAAAAACAAGATATAAAACCAATTGCTTAATCTCCTGCACTTCGGGCTCTGCAAAACCCAGGAGGGTGGTCCCACAATGTAAATTATATAAATCTTCTAAATAATTGATGTATATATTGCATAGATAAGAAGATATATTCTCATGAAAGGGTTAGGAAGATGAAATCCTTCAAGAAAGTGGAATTTCCCTAAAAGACTTACAAATCTATAACTGAGAATAAAGATAACACCAACCACAAAAAATAAAAGATTGATTGTAAAAGTTATTTAAAATGATGTTCTCAAGTTGGGTAACCAGAATCCTAAGGGATACTTAAAATAACTATGATAACTGCCATTATCTATGGGCTAGGAGTCGATGTAAACTGAAATGCAAGGTATATTTAATTATGAACACAAATGATCTTAGGGAAATTACTTTGAAATTCACCCATCCATGACCAAAGCCTAAGACTACTTATCAAATCCAATTGTTCTACAAATGAATTTACGATTATATCTAACCATTTTAACTGATTCCTTGAAACAGAGCTAAAATCAAAGCGTATACCAAAGCTTAACAATGATGACAATTAGTGAAATGATCTTTGATTAGTATTATCATTAATAACTTGAGTACAAATTAAAATTGGAGATACTACAGACTCAAAACATTTGCAATTATCATTCTAATATGTTTAGAAACCATACATTTGACAAAACTTGCTATCTAGACTCAAAGCATTAGATAAAGACTCCTAACATGTTTGCTCTATGTTCTGGAATTACACTATTTGACTCCATAATTCAACAAAAAACCCACAAAAATGGCCCTAAATTCCCTTTTATAGAATAAGGGAGAAAAAACAAGCTTGAGGCCAAATGTACACATGTCGCATTCCAATTGGATAGCTAGAAAACGTATTCCCTAATTTAGTTATATTTACAACTTTCAAATTGGAGGGAATACATATGAGACAAAGACTATTTTTGTTTGTTGTAAGAAGAAAATTTTCCTTTTAAAAAGCACATGTCAAAAGGAATAATCTTTTATGTTGCAGCACATCCATTCCATCGAACAAGATGAAAAAATTTTGCAAAGAAAAAGTGAATCAACATCCTGGTCAGCATTCCACATCATCAACAACTAACATTCACCTGTGAAACATATATTTTATACATAGCAATTTCTAAGGCCAGACTTGTACAATAATTGACCAATTATATATGTTTCACATGTACACTTACAGACCCAGTCGACCAATAAATTCCCTTCTCCATTCTTCATATTCATCATCAGATGGCCAATTGAAGTTGATGATTTCATCCAACTTCCTATATGGAGAATACTTTGTCATTATAGAATTGAATTCTTTGTTGAATCCTCCAGGAAGCTAATGATAAATGACATATTTTACAAAGTGTCATTTAAAATACTGATATGGACTTCTTTAAAAATAATATCCACTTGGGAAGCAATAACATCATCCATCTCATTTTTCCACACTTGTAGTGGCTTCACTTCATCATTGGTGTGTTGAATATCTAGCAACAGTGACAAGTCTGCCAGATCATAATGAGCCTTCAATTATCTTATTTTCTACACCAATGGGGAAATATATCCCTAAAACTTTTGCTCACTAAGGTCACAAAAAAATGTATATGTTAGAATCACCTTAGGATATCTATCCTCCTACTGGTTAGCTCTGACTTCCATGAACTTAAATCTCTCAGCCCTTAGGATCCACTTATTTAGGATTGGGATAGCCAACTTCTTATCCCTTTGAGATAACCCTATTTCTCGCATCATCAAGGAGTAATTGGCATAAACACCATTCAGTTTGACCTGGATCTTTTTATTCAGATGTTTCAAGATAGCACAAACAATTTTTGAGAAGTTTTCATACATTGTGTCTTGGGCCTGTTCTACCAACTTCTTATATGTTTCAACTTATGAAAGGAGTTATTCCCTTGTAGATTCATTAGACGAACTAGGACCTGATTTGCTCGGTTCCTCTATTGAGAGTGGTTCTTGGTCCAAATTATATGGCACTATTGCCAAAGTTGGATCTTGAGGGGAAGGTTCAGAAGATGTAATTGGAGAAGATGGAGGTGGACGACTTGAGCTAGCTTGGCCTTGATTTCTCTTCATTTCTTCCCTCTGGTTATAGAATTCCAACTCAGTCTCTAGCACAACTACCCTTTGTTGACTATTATCATATTCACTAAGGAGCTCGTGCTACTTATTCTTGAAATCATACCTTTCAAGGGTAAGGTTTTCCACAATTTCTTTAGAAAATTTAGCCACATTAACAACCATGTTAGCTGCCTCCAAGGCTAGGGTATCAACAACTCTCTTCACAAGTAATTTCCCACTAAAATCTGATGGCTCAACAAGTACTAGTTTCCTGAATCCCATGGGTAATGACCAGATTGCTAGTGCATCCCAATCTTCACTAAATGTAGAAACTCAAAGTGCCATATTCAATTCCTCCCCTATTTTCACTAGGGGCTTTTCAACCCTCCTTATGGTATCTAGAACTATAGCATCAACAATATCCCACTCTAGCAGCAGTAAAACACCACATTTCTTCAAAATTTCTCTGTCATCCTAGACAGTAATATTTTAAAATTCATCACTCATGACACTCTCATGAAGCTCTATATGTAAGATTCTCTCAATGGCTACCTTCTCTACATATTTTGTAGCTTTGTCTCTACATAAGAAATCTCTGAATGCAGGTGTTTCAACAAAGGAGTCATCTTCCATAAAATTCTTACAAGCTTCTAGCCTCAAATCATCTACACTATTTAAGCCACTGATATCAAGTTTCCCCAGCCTGAGGCTGCTTTCTCTTGAACTTGAGGCAACTACCCCTACAGGGGGAGGCATTCCTTGCTGTATAAACTCAGGAGTGATAAAGATATCATCACCATCTATATCAGAATACTCAACAACTCCTCTTGCCTCAGTCCATTGTTTCTTAAGGGGTGGTTTCTCCATTGGAGTAGGACTTCCTAGAGGTGAATGAAGATCAATTACATTTGGGGGAACCTTCCTTGGAGGTGATGGAATTTACCTTTTAGAAGAAACTTCCCTAGATCCCTTAGAGGTAATAGGGGTTGGAAAAGTTTGTTCTTCATCTGCCATTTTCTTCCTCCTAGAATAGATTCTTATTTTATTAGGTGGTTGATAAGTGGGCCTTTCTTCCAACTCCATAGTAGTAGCTTCTTCAACCACTCTCACTCTCCCTTTATCTGTAACCTCCCATTGTTCCCTTAACACACCAACTATACCTTCAAAATTATCCCTGACATACATGACCTAGCTGAATTCATCAGGTATATTTGGAAAAGGATTATAATTGGGATCTCTTTTCCATTTTTCCTCAATCATCTTCCTGAAATAAAGATACTTAGCTTTCCTTTCATCATGTTTTGGAAAGCCAGAAATGTTCCTGATTACATCTTCAGGATAGTAGAAATTATGCATAAAAATACCAAGCCTTTTATATGCTTTTAATTGAGTAATAAAACCCTTAGAGTCATGATTCCTTGGGCATGCATTCTCCAACTTTTAAGGTTCCAACAAATGTAATAACTCCCTCATTGCCCCTTTCACCATAATAAAATTAGCAAACATTGTCCACTCTAGAAAGAATGGGCCTTTCTTTGTTGTATCAGGTAAATGTGTTGCCTGAGAAGCTCCCAATTCCCTCATAATCTCAAGAAACCCTATCCTTAATGGCACATCTCTTGGAAGAACATATAGATCTATACTGGTTCCATATACTCTGAAGATTTTTTATCAGGGTATAAAATAAAGTCTCCCTAGTTGTGATTCAAATTCAAGTTAGGCCTCATCTCCATAGGTCTCAAGAATTAATGAATATATTTAGGAATCCTTTGTGGTTCATAAATCAAGGCCCTCTTTAGTTTTGATGAAAAAGAATTCTGAAGCACCACATAATGATACTTTTGGTCATCTTTATCCAAAATTTGGCTCCAAAATTGAATAGGCAGATCAACATCCTCTACCTTGTTTCTCAAAGTCATGTATTTCTCAAAAATCTTCTCCCCTTTATACAAGAACATATGCATTAGCAATGAATACCACTAGAACTTCACCCTTTCTTTCCCTCCCTTTAGCTCAACTAGACCTTTATGGATATGCTCTAACAAATATGTGGCATAATCATAAACTATGTTGTAAGCTGGGTGTTGTAGATGTGTTTCCATATAGCTATATTCCCTCTGCAATGTGTCAGGTGGAGAAAAAGTGATTATTTGGCACAAAGAATATATACTATTCTTAAAGTAGCTAGAAAAATATTTCATTAGGAAGGGCTCAAGCTCGTTTTCATTGATTTTGATTTGTTTTCTACCTTTTCCAGTACCAGTCCTAGCAGTATGCAAGGGCAACAACTTTTTTTCTAATGAATACCTTGGTGTTTTCGTATTCTTTCCTGATAACATTCATATCAGGAGGAACCAAATCTTGAATCCACTCATGTAAATCAAAAACATCTTCAATTTCTTGTCTAGTTATCCTTACCATGTCTTTCCCAACAAATTTCATGATGATTCTAGAGACCAAGTCATACCTTGAGGCAATATATTTCAGTAGATCAACATCCATATACATGTTGGGAACTACTAATTTTCCCATTTCTAGCTTCCACATGTTATAGAGAGGAGTCACAAGGTTCATATTTCCGAACCAATGTTGGAAGAGCTCCCATCCAGTATAAGGAAACTTGAGATCCTTAATGAAACATTGCTTATCGATCAATCCCTCTTTGACTCTATAGACGTGGAACAAGATTTTCCCTTCAAGTTTCTTATTCGTAGAGGATGTTAACAAGTCAATTACATTCTAGGAAAGTACTTGAGGTTGGGTTGTAGGGGTAATAGTTTGTACTTTGGGAGCCATGGATATCAAAATGAATTTTAGGTAGACTAGGGTTTCGACGAGAAAGAATCCAACTACCAACCTCCTAATTCAATCCTAGGGTTCAATTTGAATGCCAATTCTGAAAAGTCTCACAAGGCTATGACCTTTTAAAGATGGAGTTAACCCTAACTTCAAGGAATTAAAGTAGAGCAATAAAACACATTCAACTAAAAGCAAATTGAAAGCCAACCCTAGTTCAAAAAGTTGGAATAAAGCATAAAACTGCGTTTATTTTACTTATGGATTTCAATTGCAATAAACCCTAATGCTAGTCAGAATGAACCTTCAAAGTAACCTCCTTCAATTTTTTGTATTTCTCTAGAAAATTCCTCAAATCTCAATTATGCAAGAATTAACCACATATACACACTTTGAGGAAAATTGAGTAGACCTAGAAGCCACCTCCACCATTATTGCCTGCTTGTGCAAAGCAAAACAATTACAATGGGTGTACTCATAGTTTTGAATATACACTATTCATCTCCCACTGAGATGGCCACCTTGGATGACTCGGATTGAGTCAATCACATTTGAATTTCATCATTGTTCCATCTCAAACAACTGGCCAATAAAGATATGCCAACTGGGTCCTTCTTCGTGTACTTTTGGGCTCCACCTGCCAGTGGCTATAAAAAATACATGGAAAATTCTTGCCATCATTGCAACCTTTAACAAGATTGCATTTGAACTCCATGAGATGGCGGGGGATGGTAACGATGAACTCTTACCTCTTAATAATCACTGTTGATCATAAACTTAAGCATAAGAATGAAAAATGATAGTTGGGTCACAACCCCTAATCAAACACGTTTCAACATCTCCCATACCATGCAATAGTTAAAGAGTCATCACTTGGGACCTGTGAGCCAGTGGAGAATGACTCAGATTAATTACCATGATCAAATGATCTTTAATCCTGCACATTTGACAAGGTTAGTCATAAAAGGGGGCCATGATTAGGCCGATGACACTTTTACCCTTGAGGATGGATGACTTACAGACTTAAGTCATTTAGGCATGAAATATTAAAGCTTGACATTAGGACAATTAAAACACTTCACAGTTAAAGGTGATCGAATAGCTTAGACAAAGGGCTCAGTAAAGGAACACACTACGATGGCTCAAATGATAACTTAAATAACTGACAATCCGACATAACAGGTCAACCTAAGATTAAAATTCCCAAGACTAAAAGGTAAAGAAATTTGAAAACAAGGTTGTAGAGGAAAAAACCCTAAACCTTACGTATGGGAAACATGTGACATGATACTACTAAGCAAAGAATGAGCTCATTCTTTAAAAAATTTAGGATCCCCATCAATCTGCATGCAAAGTTCCGCATGGCAGAACCCGCAAGGAAATTTTCCTTCACAAGTTCATTGAATTATAAGCCAGAGGACATATAGTTTTAGGTGATGTGAGACCCGAGCGGTGGGAAGCTTATTAGGTATTTTCCATGAAATAATGAGGGTGCGGTGATGGCCACCTACAAATGGATGTTCGCAAAAGTGAACATACAGAAGGTCGATTGTAACAAGATTTTTTTGGTCTACCTTCAAGTTTAGTTAAAGGGAAGTTCTAGCTGTGGAGCCCACGTAGTGGAAAGGATCAAGCTTTCAACCATTAAAGAATGGAATTCGGGTGGTGGCACCCCGCATATGAAAACCCGCATGAGTGGACCCACAGGAGCTCCTAAAACTTATGATTTTCCTTATAATTTTTTTTGGTTTTAGCTCAAAGGGAGGTTCAGTCTTTGAAATCTGCAAGGAATTTTGGGGGCACAATGGTCTTCTTCATGTGACAACCCACTTGGTTTCACCCACTAAGAGGCTTTGACTTCGCACATTGTTGCTTAGATTGTTCAATGATTGAGACAACAACCTTAGGTGCGGCATCCGCATTGCGGAAGGATGGTAAGGTTAAGCCATTTGAAGAATGGAATTTATATGGCAGCCTTCCTATGACAAAGTCTCACATGTGTGGGCCCATAGGAGATCAGAGTCTTAACAGTTTTGTTTAATGCTACCCAAGTTTTATGTTCACTAGGAATGTGTGATTAGGATTGCGAGTGGGCATCAGATTTTCACTATTGGGAAAGAAATTTGGCAAGGCAGAATCCCACGCATAAAATACCACATAATCCCTAAGAACAATCCTCAAATTTCAAAAGAACTTTGATGGAGGACTGAGGGGAACACGAACCTCCACTTCAAAGGTCGCTTGATTTTGATCTTAAAAGAAAAACTAGGGTTTGGGAAAGTTCAAATTTTAAAACAACTAAAACCCTAATTGATGGAGTTCCTTCAACAACTTGTATGCCAAGAAAAGAAAAGGAAATGTGAATCATACATGTGAATCGTGCATTGAAACTGATGAAATCCGGCTTGAGTTTGCTGCAAATCCTCACATGGGCAGAAGCTCTAATTTTTCCTTCAAAATCTTAAAAGCATAGGGTGAAAATGATAGTTGGGGCATCCTCTTTTTATAGGAAATCATGTCATTAATGTGTGCATTCATTACAGGTACGACAAGCAACGGGCTTGGTGACTTGTAGAAACCTCCGCCAGGGTGGACAATGAACATAGACGCGAATGACAAAGGTGGTTGAAGAACCTACCATGTCAGTGGATGCCAGGAGTTGGCCACTATATAGCATCAGAGAGATAGTGGCATTCTACAAGATTAGACCTGCAAATGTGGGTCCACGAGTCTTGGTAGACGCAGTGACGAAATGAAAAAAGAAACCCATAGACTTAAATATGTAAAGGCCAAAGACTTAGAAAATTCTAGATAGGTGATTTTGGTAAGGTGGAATCTTGATGAATTCACTACATGTGACAAATTTAAACTCAGAAATAGGGGCACACCAATTGAGGCAGGAGCAAAACGACCTAGAAAAAATGAGAATGGAAAGAAGGGAGGTCCCCAATATGAACAGTGTGTGTGTGTTATAGGCACAACAGTTCTCTACTAGTAATACCCTTTTGTGATGGATCAATGTGTTGGTATTTGAGTCCAAAATTCACAAAAATATCTAATATGACTCTAATCTTGTAACCATGTTTTCTTGACTCATTAAGATAGCTATACCCTAGATCTTGAGACATCTTTTATTGTGAGCAGAAATTTATCTCTGACAGAGTTTAACTTGGTATCCTACTATTGTTCTATGTGTGGTATACTATGTGGGAGACTCTACATTCTACTAAGGTCAACATTCTTATTGTGTGGTTTTGTTGATAGTCTATATGTTTTTAGTATGATGGGAAAATAATGTGTTCTCACATCTAGAAGGTGTTTGCTTTGTGGATTATTTTTTGGTTTGGAGAGTTGCATTCTATTCTTGGCTGACTCAACGTGTGTAATATATTATGAAGACTAGTACTTCTTATTCTGAGTTTTAGTGGAACTGAACCCTTCACATTGAAGGTGTATCCTATCAATTCAATCTTTTGGCAGTGAGCCACTATCATTGTATCTTGGCGATTAGCCATCTTTTGTACTCAAGCAGTGAGCATTTTAAGGATAGTGAGTCCTAGAAATGAGCCTTGAAATATTTTGTATCCAGATATAATATATTTTGAGTTAACCCTCACCATGGTTTTTCCCATTTTTGGTTTTCCACATAAAAATCTTGGTGTTCGTGTGTATGGTTGCATTGACTTATTTCTATGTTCTCTCTTTCTAATTTAGTCAAATTCTGATAATTTTTAAGTTGATTTTATTATGATTTTATAGAATAATGATTCACCCCCCTCTCAGTATTCCAGATGTTCAACAATTGGTATCAAATCTTGTTCCTTAGAAGAAGCCTAACAACTTGAGGAAGGTCCCAAAATTTAAGTATGAGAATTTTTTTCCATCGGAAGTAGTCTTTGCCGAATATTCAAAAGAAATGGAAGATCTGAAGGACAAGTTGATGAAATCAAGTGAGTACATTGAAAATCTGCAAAGTAAAAGTGTTGAAGCATGTGATATGTTGGTTGAAGGAGAAGAAATCATCTCTAGCCTGCTGCAACAATTGGATGAGAAGAAAATAATTGAAGAATGTCAGCAAATTGAAATTCAAAGAAAGATGGATGAATGCATAAAGTTAGAAGAAGAAGAAGAAGAAATATTGAGATCTAATCTGGAAAAGGAAAGAAGTTTTGAAGACAAATTTAAGATAAGCTCAACAATTCTTGATGAATCGATTACCAATCAAAGATCAGAAATGGATAAGAATGGTTTAGGGTTTGAGGAAGGTCGGAGTTATAAAGTGAAGCAATCCACTGGTAAGAAGACATGGTACAAAAATAGACAAATCAAGGAGCTAAGAAGCAATTTTAGAAAATTCCTATCAAACATAATGATGCTAAAAGGTATTTATCCTTCAATGGTGTTTTTTAGTTTTGCAAGAAACTTGGCCATAAGGAAAAGGAATACAAAAGTAAATTTAATGATTCTTTATCATTCTTCGACAGATGTTCTAAGAGCAAGAAGAATGGATATAAAGTTATTCTATTGGATAAAAGGGAAAATGGAAAGAAAAATGTTGTTTCTTGTAAGTGTAGTAATCCAAAACACCCTAGTAGTTACAACAAAAGAAATAAAAATATCTATCTGGTGAAGAAGAATGATCAAATCATTTATCTGAAAGAAGCAAGAAAGGAAATGAAAAGGATTTGTAGAAAGGAATCATCAATCTTATCTGTGCTGACCTCTGGTGCCGATACTCCCATCAATTTCTAAATAAAAGAAGTGGCTAAGGGGGAGCAATCTTTAGAAAATATAATAAACCCCCTCATCAGTACTTGTGTCATATCATGACAAAAGTATATTTAATGTGGTAACAAGATTAAGGTTATTTTCTTAGTCACATGTGTGAAGGATGAAGTCTACAAAATTTGAAAGAATGGAGGTTGTAATTATGTGAAATGTCTAGGTTAGCAAATTATTGCATAAATAAAACAAACCCAAAGTAAATAATCAAGCACAAAGGAGGAAAACAAGAAAAAAAAGAAAGATCTCACCATGTGTCTTCAACCTCCATGATTGACCTCCATTACACCTTCTCTATTTGTTGCAATATATGGTTTTCCCTCAGATTTTATGTGAGCAACCTATGACTATGCCATGACCAAAGCAAAATTTTGAAGGAATTGATGGCACATGCTATACTATGCAACTATGCAACTAGTAAGCAACTATGAAATATGCCTAAAGTATGCCAAAATGCCAAGAGAGATGAAGTGTTCCTAAAATAAGATTGCATGAGATGTCGAAATGAGAGAAAAAAATCCATTTTATAGAAAATACAATTTTAGATGAATGGCCAAGATTAAAAGTTGAAAAGTTCCCTAGAATCAATGGACAAGATTCAATATGACAGCCCACAGTTAGGGTTAGGGAAACATTAGGGAAAATTCAAAATGAGTGGACAAGATTTAATTTGAGAAAATCAAATCAAGGGTTGAAAATGCATGTGACAAGGAGATAAGAATGGCACAAAAAAAGAGAGAGCTGGAGAATCAAATAATATTAGAAATTACTTGATTTATGGAAGAAAAAAGCTATTTTGAATTAAAAATCAATTTAATTCAAAAAGGAGGGGTCATGTGACAGTAAATAATTAATTTGAATTATTTACTAAAAGAGGGAAAATTAGAAAGTGGGACCAATTTAAATAAATAATTTTATTTAAAATGGGGAAAATGCCAAGAAGGACAATAATTAAATAAATTAAAGAATTTATTTAATTATGAGAAGACATTAGGAATTAAAGATGTATTAAAATTAATTTATTTAACTAATCAAGAGGAATTAATGGACCAAGACAACTAAATAAATTTAAGAATTTATTTATGGAAAGACATTAGAGAATTAGTGACACATTTAAATAAAAAAAGTATATATATTTATTTAAATAATCCAGAGGAATAAAAGACATGAATTAATTAAATAATTAAGAGTTATTTAATTAATAGATGAAAGTGGATAAAAGGACATAATTAAATGTTTTAATTATGTTAAGAAGAATGTGGTGAAATAGGGCTTGTAGGCCTAGGTCAATTTTATGTGTCTACACTTTGCCCCTCTTTGTCATAATGCAGGTTGTCGTATTGTGACAAAGAAATTTAGTCAGAAACATGCCCCAATGAAGGTACGATGTATCTATGCCCCCTCGGGAAAATTTTTGAGTTTTGGACTGGTGATAGAAAATTTTGGAAAGTGTCCCGAAAAGTTAATTTGACAACCAGAAAAGCAATGGAACAAGTGGTTTGGGATTTCGACATGTTTAAGACTACCAAAAGATTGGTCAAAGTTGGTCAAAAGAGCCTCCAGTAATAAAAATTTGAAGAAAATCTCATTTTGACCCTATAAATAGGTTGAAAATGGGTAAAAGTCAATTCATTTTTACTTTCACACTTGTAAATTTGGAGAGCTCAGAGCGAGGAGAGTGCACACAAAGATGGTGATTCTCATCACAGAGTACCATAGTTACATTGTTAGGACTTTCAGATGGCCAGAGGGCGCGAACCTAGTGGTATGTACCTTGTACCCACTTTGTAATTTTATCATTTTTGTGCATTTTTAAGGTTTTTAGGAAGGTCATCGAATGTGCCACGACACATATGCATTCACATAAGTGACATTCATGGTCACGTTCAACTCATTTGATGCATCATGATGCAAACACAAGAGTCTCGTTTAGGTTTCCATTAGGTGCAATGCATTTGACAACTATCAAGATGCATTCATCATTTCGAGCCGCAAATGAGAAGTATAGCGACGCATTCACAAGATTAAAACACATATGTGAAGTCGGGCGACGCATTTTATTTGACAATGAATTATTTGATGGACTGTGACATAATCGATTTGAAGATGACGCATTTGTGAGTCAAAGTGACACAAGTGCCATCATGCGATGCAACTGCTATACGAAACGAGGAAAATGTCAAATCGTGATGCAAATGAAATCAACGCGATGCATTTGACTTTAACTAGAGTTGACTTAGTTTTAGGCTGACTTTTTGCTTATGCTTAGATAAATGGTAATAATGATATTTAAGAATGTGCTAACTCTCATTTCTGCATGTGCAAAATTGATTACCATCGATCTACACACAGGAGTTCATACCATCGACATACAGATTCAGAGACTAGCTAACAGACCGAGAGCGGAGGCGAATGATGCGACTGGGACTATATTATAAAACAATGTTGAACTTGTTGAATTGTTGTCAATGTAACTATGTGAAATATCTAGGTTAGCATATTGTTGCATAAATAAAATAAACCCAAAGTAAATAATGAAGCATAAAGGAGGAAAACAAGAAAACAAAGAAAGATCTCAACCTATGTCTTCAACCTCCATGATTGACCTCCATTACACTTCTCCATTTTGCTTGAATATGATAATTTCCCTCATATTTGAGTGTGCAATATTAAGCATATGAAAAGTGACTACAAAAATATTGAAGATTGTTGTCTCACACTAGCAGCATGTACTTGCATAATATGTGTAGATCATGAAAATAACAAGGGTAAGGTCTTTTATAGAAAAGATAAATTTTAATGAATGGTTGAGATTGGATGACAATAAGATATCTTAATCAATGGCCAATATTGAAAGTTGAGGTATGGATTAGGGTTAGAAAAAAACTAGGGAAAATGATAAAGATGAAGGGTTGAGATTGAATTATGAGATAATTCAATCAAGGGCTAGGATTAAATGAGATGTCAAGAGATAAGATTTGATTTGGAAGATAAGATTGGCACGAATAAAGAGGTGATAGGAGAAATTAAATAATAAAAAATATTTAATCTAGGTGGCCAATGAATAATTAAATAATTAAAATAATTATTTAATTATAGTGGAAAGTGGATAAAAAATAAATAAATAAGAATTTATTTAGTTTTAAAAAGAAAGAGACTTAATTAGTGACGTAATTAAATAAATAAAATTTATTTAATTAATCAAGGAGGAATAAAGATAAAAAATGAATTAATTAAATAATTAAAATTATTTAATTATCAAAGAGAAAAGGGGAAATGATGGAGAATATAGAAATTGCAAGCGTGGAACAATTTTTAGTGTCTACATTTTTCCCCTCTTTGATACAATGCAGTTTATCATGTTGTGTCAAACAAATTTAGTCAAAACATGCCCCAATGTAAAGAGGATGAGGAAGGATGACGAGGAGGGTTGTGGTATGCCCCCTCGAGAGGACATGCATGTTCAAAGAACATGACTGTGCTCTTGAAATGTATAAGAGGAAAATAGATAAGTGACATAGAAGAAATGCTAGTGTGGAGGATATGGATGTTAGTGGAGACAACTTTAAAGATGCATATTTTGCCAGACAAGACTCTGCACTAATCATCATTGGGTGGTAAAATGAAAAAAATGGACAAAAAACACCATTGTATGACATAGACCAAGGTGTGCAAGGTCATCCACTTGCAAAACAAACAGTCGCAGACAAGGAATGTCCTAGCTCATACTAAGGGAAAAGTTGCCTGTCTTTTTTCCAAGACAATCCACAAACAACAATCAAAGAAAAGAGTCAAGAGACATCATTGTTCCTCTAAATCCTTCATGGGACATCCTCAAGGAAGCTAGTAACCTAAATCATAGATAAATTCCAAAATAAATATAAGACAAGATAAGACACAATGTCAACAACTAGTTAGAATGTTTGCCAAAAGCTGATTGTTTGATTTTTAGGTGATTGACGGGTTGATTGTTTGACAATGCCTAGTTTCGGGAGGGAAACATGGCGTATAAGATGTCAAGTCTAGTTTCGATCATGTGACCACCTATATAAGGAAAATGATGATGTTTGACTTGATGACAATGTCTGGTTTTAGGAAGGAAACATCCTGTATAAGACATAACTTGACTGTTTTGACAGTTTGACTGTTTGACTATTTTGACAATTTGTTTGGTTTGATTGAGTGACCTTGTTGAACTATTGTCATGTTGATGTGTGACTTATCTAATGTTTTGATGACTATTTTTGTCTATGTTGACAATGTCTAATTTATCTAACTAACACAACGAACCCTGAAGGACAGACCTAGGTGACCTTGGGGGCTCATTGACTGATGACCTTGCCTATGTTTAGTTGTAGAGGCAACATAGTTCGACAATGACATGGACTGACTGAAATGACTAAATTGGACTCTGTTTTTAGGATTTTGAGTGTTATTTGGATGTTTTTATGTTTTTGACATGTTTTGATTTTTTTGAATTTTAAAGTTTTATGTCTTTTTTTTTCTTTTTGAGAATTTTTTTCTTTTTTTGCCTTTTGATAGTTTTATGATTTTTTTTGTCTTTTTGTGGTTTTATGATTTTTTTTGTCTTTTGAAGGATTTCATGACAAATGTTATACTATGCAACTAGTAAGCAACTATAAAATATGCCTAAAGTATGCCAAAATTTCAAGAGAGATGAAGTGTGCCTAAAACAAGATTGCATGAGATGTCAAGATGAGAGCAAAATTGTCATTTTATAAAAATGCAATTTTGGATGAATGGCCAAGATTAAAAGTTGACAAGTGCCCTAGAATCAATGGACAAGATTCAATATGACAACCCACAATTAGGGTTAGCACAACATTAGGGAAAATTCAAAATGAGTGGACAAGATTTATTTTGAGAAAATCAAATCAAGGGTTGAAAATGCATGTGACAAGGAGATAAGAATGACACAAAAAAAGAGAGCTGGAAAATCAAATAATATTAGAAATTACTTGATTTATGGAGGAAAAAAGCTATTTTGAATTAAAAAACAATTTAATTCAAAAGGGTGGGGTCAGGTGACATTAAATAATTAATTTGAATTATTTACCAAAAGAGGGAAAATTAGAAAGTGGGACCAATTTAAATAAATAATTTTATTTAAAATGGGGAAAATGCCAAGATGGACAATAATTAAATAAATTAAAGAATTTATTTAATTACGAGAAAACATTAGGAATTAAAGATGTATTAAAATTTATATATTTAACTAATCAGGAGGAATTAATGGACCAAGACAATTAAATAAATTTAATAATTTATTTAATTATGGAAAGACGTTAGAGAATTAGTGAAACATTTAAATAAATAAATAAAATTTATTTATTTAAATAAGAGGAATAAAAGACATGAATTAATTAAATAATTAAGAATTATTTAATTAATAGATGAAAGTGGACAAAAGGACATAATTAAATGTTTTAATTATGTTAAGAAGAATGTGGCAAAAATAGAGCTTGTAGGCCTAGCTCATTTTTATGTGTCTATAGAGGCGTACACAATTCTCAAGGTAATCTACCTGCAAGTTAAAGCATTTATAGAAAAATCATTCAGAAAGGAAGGAATAAATTCAAATAATTTTAAAGTCTTATGTATTCTAGGAGAAGCATGCAAAGAAATTTTAGAAGGAAATTCGAGGTTTGAAGAAGATATTGGATGGATTCGAAGTGAGCTCTAAAAGTAGGATATCTATACATTTCTTGTTGGCATTTTTAGAGGTATTCCTATTTACACAATCTTTCAGTTTTATTGCTATGGATAATTCAAAGGTTGTGAATTGTGTAGATAAAGTTAAGTTTAAGAGATATTTGAGGAATGTGTTGAAAGAGTTTGTTGGTGCATTCTCTTGCATCCCTCCAAGAGTATTAGTTGAGAAAAATTTGGGTGTTTGGAGGAAAGTTCCCTTGTTTGGATTTGAGAAGAAATATATTCAAATGGTGTTGAGAAAAATTCATGATGAATCTCTATGGATAGATGAGGCACACTTGATTTCTAGAGAAGTTATTAGAGATGTAACTAGTTTGTGTTCCTTCAAACCAGTTCCTAAATTGAAGGATATGGATGAGAAAGAAATAATTGTGGTTACTAGTGTGAATTCTAAAGGGAAAGAGATTGATTTGAGATAGATTGTTGATTCGGTAATAAGGTATGATGCTATGGTCATCGGTCACATAGTTTGTATCCCTAACAATGACCTTATAGTTTCTACTATTGTTGTGCATACTATTGTTGATATGGTTAAAAGAGGAATATGACTTGTGTGAATTACTTTGTATATAAATTTTGAAGAATTTAAAGATCAAGAGTAAGAAGAATACATTCTGGTATGGAAATTTGGTTGTCTGTTTTCTTTTCTACTTTTTGATAGAATTATCGGTAATAGAAAGGATAGAATGGTCAAATTCAGAGCCAATTTCCTATCAAATCAAGAACTTCATAATAAATCTTGGTAGTTCGTATGCACAAGAGACTTCCCTTGCTACATTCTTCAGAACATTTTAGATGAGGATGAACAAAAGGTTTAGGATTTGAGTAAGTGTTGTGGAAAGGTACTCTGGAAGCATAAATTTTCTTGTGTCTATAACTTTTTGTCACATGGAAATAGTTGATACAAGGTTAGTCTGGATATTTGAATTGGATTATGAAGTCTTAGAGGATGGAGTTGATAATTATGCTAAAATTGTTTTAGAAGCCCTAAGCATCTCAATATAGAAAGTACCTCCAGTAGCGTGACTAGAATAGGGAAGAAAAGGAAGAGTGTTGTTAAGTAAGAAGTTGCAGAATGAAGTGAGCTTGAACATGAGCATGAAAGAATAAATATTCAAAGAGCTTTGGAAGAATTGTAGAAGGTTATTCCTGATGCTAATTTTGATTCATCTATTTCTATTGTGGAGAATCTCCATGGCATGATCATTTATTTGAAGGTCTACATCTCCAGACTTGAAGTGTCTACTTGAATTAGGTCTGATGAAGGAAATTTGGAAGATATCAAAGGAAAATGTGTGAATGCACACAATCGAGTGGCGAAGGAATTGGAGAGTGTACAAGGTTGTAAAGAAGAGGTAAAGGAACTATTTTCTTTTTTCCTAGATTATTCTAGCAGTACACTGGATATGAGAAATGAGATAAGGATGAGGGAGTCCTGGTTGAGCACTCGGGTAGATACATACAAGTTAGTAGAAGATAAAGATAATTAGAGGTGGTCCTACATTGTGTAGCTTCAGGAAAAAAAATTATCTACAGGATCAAAGGGAATATGTTATCAAGAATTTTGTGGCACTCAGAGACATGAATAAACTCATCCATACTTCTTTTTCTAGTGCTCTTGGTTGTATTGGTGAATTATCAAAAAATAATCTTAGTTACAATACTTTAATAGACAGTGTAGATTCCTTAACTAAGCTTGAGCTATTTTACAAGACTCTTGTAAGTGAAAAAGGTTCATGGGAAGAAGGTAAAGCATCATGGAAGGATATCCTAGAGAGTCTCAGAGGTTCTTCTTTAGGTTAATTCAAATTTATGTTCATATATTTTTGGTTACACTTTGATGCATATATACATATATACCAAACCCTTTCCATTGTCATTGTTGTCAAAGGGGGAGAGATAAAGAGATGAGGAGAGATAAAGAGATAGAGATACAAAGGAAAAATATTTTTGTGAAGAATATTTTTGATAGGGGGAGTATTTAGAGTATTCAATTGCGGTATACTGGAAAAAAAAATTTATCATGCATTTTTCCATCAATGCCAAAGGGGGAGATTTTTGCAAGCCTTGAAAAATGAGAATGAAGTATGTATGGTTGTGTTGGTTGTTCCTATGTCTTCATTGAATTCAACATAGTGATAACTTTACGGGAGGTTTGCTTGGTTTACCGAAACTTTTTCTCTGCCGATAATACCCTTTTGTGATGGATCAGTGTGTTAGTATTTGAGTCCAGAATTCACCGCAAGATATGATATGAGTCTAATCTATTAACCATGTTTTCTTGACTCATTCAAATAGCTATATCCTGGATCTTGAGATGTATTTTGTTGTGAGCATAAAGCTATCTCTGATAGAGTTTAACTCAGTATTCTACTATTGTTCTATGTGTGGCATACTGTTTGGGAGACTCCGCATTCTACTAAGGTGAATATTCTTATGATGTGGTTTTGTTGATAGTCTCTATGTTGGTAGTATGATGGGAAATTAATGTGTTCTCAGATTTGGAAGGTGTTTTCTTTGAGGATTATTTGTTGGTTTAGAGAGTCACGTTCTAGTCTTCGTTGACTCAGCGTATGCAATATATTATGAAGACTAGTTATGTTTTATGGATGATAGATGACATAGTATAATGCACTATGTGGATAAAATGTTTAAATCTTATATGGTGTTGACAAAGAAGGTTTTGATTATTTTGGTGTTCATCTAATTAGGTCGACCTAATTGATGAACAAGATGCACTTGTATATATACAATATGTTTTGAGGAATGAGATGAGAGAACGAAGAAGGAGAAGAAAGTGTGGAGAAGAAAAGTGTGTGGAAGAAAGGTTCGAGCCTAAATGCTTTATCAGTTGTGGATCAGTATAGTTTTGTTGAGCGACTGCTATGTGAGGTGGTACTTATTTTTAGCTTCAGTGGAACTGAACCCTACACATTGAAGGTGTATCCTATCAGTTTAGTCTTTTGTCAGTGAGCCACGATCATTGTATCTTGGTGGCTAGCCAACTTTTGTACTCAGGAAGTGATCCTTTTAAGGATAGTGATTCTTAGCAGTGATCCCTATAATATTTTATATCTGGATATAATATATTGTGAGTTAACCCTCACCGTGGTTTTTCCCATTTTGGGTTTTCCACGTAAAAATCTTAGTGTTCATATGTATGGTTGCATTGAATTATTTCTATGTTCTCTCTTGTTGATTCAGTTAGAATTGTGATAATGTTTAATTGGATTTTATTATTTTTTTATGGAATACTGATTCACCCCCACTCTCAGTATTCCAGATGTTCAAAATTTTGTTTATGGAAAAACTTATTTCAATAGTGAAAATCATTCGATCTATTAGATAATTATTTACACCTCCAAGCATTGTATAAGTTAGATAGATTAATTTTTACAATGTTAGTATCTTTCCTTTCCATATGCCAAGAAAAAAAAATCAACAAACATAGTCATTCCTCCAAAATATTTCCTAGTTATGAGAGTCTCTTAGTGTAATAGAGTGAAAATTTTGACACCTTCCTTAATTCCACACCCCCTCCTATCTCTCCTATTTGTGGGAAATATGTGATAGAAGAAGATGCAAGCATAGACAATCATGACAATCATAATTGATTTTCTCCTGATACATCTCCTATTAGTGACAAAGGTATCTTGGTGAAAGAAGGTGCAATTATTGAGAATCATGAAAGTATTGTTTTTCCTTCTCCTCCTCCCCCTTGGGAAAATATTATGACACAAGACAATGATATCTTGCCACTAATTTACTTATTTGACATTCCTTTCCCAACACCTCCCCTACTTGTGCGAATGCTTTAGTGAAAGATGCAATTGTGGACAATCATAGAAATCACATTTGCGAAGAGGCTATGTTATTGTTAAGAGATCCAATGATTGCAAGTTGTAGCATTATTTCTCTCTTTCCTAATGTCACTAACATTTGGAAATTTCTATTTGAACAAAAGGATTCAATCATTGGTAAGCTTGAAACTCATAGTTGTTCTTCTCTTGATGCCTCTCCTATTTGTGATGAATCTACTTTACAAAATATAACCATGGAATGTGATGAACTGCATGTTTTCTCCTCTCCTAAAATATCTCCTACTAGGGTAGATATTATAACACAAGAGAATGAGACCTTAGAGAAAAAGGATTAATTCATGGAAAATCATAACAATCAAATTTGTGAAGAAGATACATTGGTGTTAGAATATTCAATCTATGAGAGCCATGAGAATCATATTTCTCTCTCTTCCCTTAGGGAAAACATTAATGAACAAGAGAATTCCATCATTGATAAGAAAAAAATCCAACCATTGATAACTCCCTTTCTTGTGATGAATTCATTTTAGAAGAACCGACCTTTGAATGTCATAAACATCTAGGTTGTAATTCTCCTAAAAAATCTCCTACTAGGGAGGATATCATGGTGGAAGAAAATGAGAACATTAACACATGTCTTTAAAACAATGGTGATGTGACTTCCTTAGATGAAGATGATGAAGTGACGTTAGACTCCCCTTCACTAAGAGATCATGAAAATAAAGATAAATCTTCTAAGGTTATAAACATTAGATATCTCTTGAAGTACTCTCTTGAGCCTAAACTTATCCTTTACCCACCCTTAAACTAACCACAAACTAAAAAAAATCCCATCCTCATCCTCAAACCATCTAAGAATAATATGTCACAATAGTAGAATTACAATACCTTTTCTCATACATATAACAATAGAAAAAAATTTCAACCAAGACAAACACCTTCAACATCCCTCCCATTGCCTAACGTTGTCTTGCCTAGTGCTCCTTGTTTTCCTTTACAAAATGGAAGGGAGTATGATCTTGTTGAACAAGTTAAGAAAACTCCTTCTAAGATATCAATATGGGACCTAATTCAAGCCTCCCCTCATTATCATAACATGATTCAAAGTACCTTACAACAATTTCCTACCTCCCTAATGTGCAATCAAATGATGTAGAAGCATAAATTCAAGCTATAACTCTGGTCAACTTAGACATTACTTTTCATCAAGATAAGTTACCTTCACTAGAAGTGCAAAAACAAGATGAAGCTTTCATGATAATGGCCATTTTTAATAGGACATGGATAAAAAAAACTTGTTGAAAATGGCCTAAACCTTAATGTGTGTAGTGTAACCATTTTGGATAAGCTTGGCATAGATAAATCAGGAATTGAACCTAATTCCTTATCAATTCAAAGATTTGACAATGTAGGAAAGAAACTGCTTCAAGTGATAACATTACTTATTATAGTTGAAAAAGTTACATTACAAACCCCGATCCATGTAAGGCCTCATGATCTTTCATACAACCTCCTATGAGGAAGCCCATGGATTCATGAGATGCATGTGGTGTCTTCTACCCTTAATCATAAAATGAAGTATGTCTACAACAAAAATGTGCATATAGTCGATGTTGACCCTGCACTAAAAAGTTGTTTGAACATTGAGAAAGTCAAAGAAAATCCTTTGAAAACATTGACACGAACTATACAAGTGGAACTCGTTCAAAAGAAAGAAAAAGAGAAGCATATTGAAGAAGTCACAAAGTTATTCGAAGATGATTTGGGTTCCTTGGATTTCACACCTAGATTTTATGGGCAACCGAAGATCATAACAAAAAAGCATGAAAAAGAAAAAGAAATAATGTCAACACAGAAAAATTAAGAATCCACCTCAACCACTTTAGAAGAAGAAGAAAACTATACAACAAACTTTGATAAAGTTGATTATGAGTAACCACCAAATCCAAAAGAAATGAAAAAGCTTTATAGAAGAGGTTATGAACTTATGAAAAAACTTGGTTATAGTGGAAATAAATGTGATACTAGAGAACAAGGTATCCACGTCCCTATAGAGCCTAACATGCAAGAAATGACTAATGGTCTTGGTTATTGTTCCTCGAAAGAAACAAACAAGCCTTCACTCAATACCAAAATTATTACAAAATATTTTTCTAAGCCAACTTTAACATTAGCGCATCCTGAATTGATCGAAACTAGTGGTAAATTGGTTATTTTCCTTCGAAAGAAATGAAAGAAACAAAGAAGTCTCTGCTTAACATTAATGTCATCTTACAAAGAACTCCTAGGACATGTATTAGTAACTATTGGAGTTCATTAGGTTTTACAACCTCCTTTCAATGAGAGAAAAAAATCTCACAATCTAAAGAACCTTGTGTAAGTATGACACCTTGTACTAAGTAAGAGATATCTTTGTCATAAAACAAAGGAACATCTTCTAATTTTGATCAAGAGAGTATCTTGTTGAGACTCCTGCAAGATCACTTGATATCTCTATCTACAAGAACATAAAATAAATGGTACAACAAGAGTTCATTTTGTGCATATCATAGAGTTCATGGTCATTCTACTAATGAATGTAAGGATTTGGGTAATAAAATTCAACATCTAAGTAAGGAGTTTGGTGCTCTTCCTTATCTTAAGGAACCTAATTCCTCCAATTGATACTGATTTTAATTCTATCATGTTTCTCATGAATCATCTCAGCTCATCCTTGTCTTGCACTAAGTGGGGGCAAGGGGTTAGGTAGCCTTATCCTTGTATGCCACTTGTTGATTGTCTCTTTTGGCTAGTTGACCACCTTCCAAGTATATATAAGAGAAAATTTGGGATGTGGATGACATGCCTTAAGTTGGTTTGCATGTGATGTACTAAGCTATATTTAGTTGTTGTATTTTGAGGGCAACCCCTTATTCATGATGTAGTTTCATTCAGGAACATATGACTTGGCATACGGATTTCTGAATAATCTCTCATGTATTCTTCTACTTTAAATAAATTTGTTATAGAAATGGTGTTAGCAACTGCTTTAAAGTGGTGGCATACATCAACACTCATGTTTCACAGTGCGATTTTCTTTCTTCTTATGATGCATCCTTTTCTTGGTGGTGTCATTGGGTTTGATTTCCTCCAAGAACATGAAATTTCTTTGATTTTTCCTCTCTTGGAGACATTAGGCACGATGTTCCCTAAGAAGAGACCTGGCATGAACTAAGAAAAGTTCCTTTCAAAAAATATTTACTTGTATGTTGTTCATAAGCTTAGAGTTTCATTTTGTGGCACCTTATCAAAGTCATCAAGAGGTATAGCTTTGGTATGGTTAGTACGTATGGGAAGCCAAACTTAGGCATGAATTTCCCATAGCCACTTGCTTGTGTGTGGGGGAACATACCAACTGCGTGCATATGTGTATCTATGGGCTCACCCACTGGACAACCTGAGGTTCCAATAGCCCTTGTGAGTGTGCATTTTGTTTGCATAGTGGACATAATGTTCCACTTGTAAACATTTTTGGAAAAACAACTTAGACCTAGTCCACATCATGTTAAATAGAATGTTGAGGCATGATACACCCCTTTTTTATTTTTTTTCTCTATTCTTTCTTTAAGTCTTTGACATTGTATGGTTGTGTATCTTGATGCTGCATATCACACCTCATGCGTGTCATTTTTTCCTTTTGATGGTTTGATGTAGGATCTTGGATCCTGGAGGCTTGAGCACCCACTTGATCTTTGTAATTCTATACCATCCACATTGGTACACTTGGACCCCTCTTGAATGTCTACTTTAGTGCAAGTTTGAAGCAAGTTCCTCCTCTCACTAAATTGGGGGCTAAATGTAGTGACAAAAAAAGTATCCCTTTTTCTCACTTAATTTTGGAATTAATAAAATGAGCTAAGTGATGCCTAATTTAATGTTGCAATATTTCCTACATGTTCACATTAAGTTATGGGCCCTATTAATTAAATTTTTTCTTATTTATGCCTTAATTGGTCCTATTTTGCATCCACTAGCCTTATTAAATGCATTTTTCTATGGATAATCCTGAAATTTAACAAATGGAAAATCATAATTTAATGTTTGAGGTTATATGTTCTAGATCTAGGGTTTGGGACTCATACGCCACCTTGGGCATATGGGACCCACCTAGATCTCAGTGCCTAGTTTCAGATGTTACATTAAATAAACCACTTCTTAGAGTTTGTGTCCTAGGTTTAAGCCACTAGGACTCATATACCCAACCTAGTGTATGAGTCCCGCTTTAACCAAGACCTATTTTAAATCAAATTCTTGATAGGATTTTATTATCCTAGATCTGATGTCATCTTGTAGTGTTGTAATTTTAGGGAATTAGGCATAAACAAGTATAAATACAAGGCTATTTCACTTAGTTTCACCTAGAAATTTTGAGTCAAGCATCCTAAGATTTCATAAGAGCATTATAGAGCATTCAAGAAGGCATTCAAGGGTAGATTTATTGAGGTTTATTATAGAAATCAATATATCAATCATCATGCTAATGTCATGCATGTTTTTAAGCTAATATGTTGATGTAGCATTCAAGATCTAATCAAGTGTTCAAGCCATTATCCTATTCAAGTTTCACGATCAACATCTACACTCACTGAGGCCACTTCATGCTAGTTCTTAGATTTTCAATCCATGGTTTCAACAAGGTTTGGTGAGTTGTTACATGCATTTTTTTATTAATCATTCCTTCATGCCTTTCTATTCCATTTCAAGGTTTAATTACCAATAAAGGGTTTGACCAAGGCTAACCCCCATTACCTAATAGAACAATATTTTTATCTCTTGATGTTTGTTTGTAGATCTAGGTGAATTGGAGCTTGAAGATCCTTTAAAGGAAAATTTGCAAAATTTGTCAAAGTTGTCATAAGAAGTTGTCAAAGCTCACAAAAACTTAGATCTGGAGCAAGATATCCAACTTATTTACATGAAACCAGTGGGAAAGTGCTTATTTAATCCATCTTGAGAGGCTCACAAAGTTTTAGTTCAAAAATTTTCTCCTAGGACACTTTTCACTTTTTTGGGAAACTTTGCAACTGTTTGAGCATATGAGTCCCAATGCTCTTCAAAAACTAGAATTTCAGAGTTGTAGATCTTGCTCAGAATCCATTAGTTTAACAAGTTCCTTTTTGTTTAATTTCTATTTTTTAATTTGATTTAATGCTCTCAAGTTTCTAGGGTTTAGTGCATTAAAGTTTTCATTTCTCCTTTGAAGATTCATCTTAATGGTGAACCCCCATCTAATCACAAAAGGAAACCACTAGTCCTTCCCTCAATCGAGTCACTTGGTTGAGGGATATTGGTTGCCAAATGATTAAAGTGTGAAATAGGTCTATTTCCATCTTCCAATTCTTGTAGATTTTCCTACTTAGTTGTCCTCATTTCTAGCTCATCATGCACCTATTGTAATAGACCCTTTAGTTGTGTCACCCAACTCTCCACTACCACCAATCTCCCCTCTAAATCCTTATCTCCCTATGCCCTCTCCTCCTATCAAGGTATTTTCACATCCTCTAGCTCTCATATCATTGAGAATATCCTCTCCTCTTCCCCATCCACCTCCATCTATTATGTCTTATCCTCCTCCTCCCCCTCTCCATCTCTTCTCTCCCTCTCTCCACTGAATCCTAAGATCTCCTACTCTACAACCTCCTCCTCAACAATGTCTTCTCCCACTGTCACTCCTCTAGATATAAGACTCCTTGTAGGCATCATTGGATCTAGTTGATGTCCTCGCCACCACTTTGCATAAGGTACAGTGACCCTAGGTGAATCCATACCCCCTTCTTGTCCAGTAATACCTCTGCCATATCCCTCTAGGAATGGATAGTTATCCTCTAGGCTGTTTGAAACTCTCACTCCCTTGTCTCTCTTGACAACCACATGAACCTCTCCTCACCCTCTAGTATATCTTGCACAATGTCGAATTATCTAGTCACATGATCTACCCTATATCACTCAATCAAGAATGGGTATTGGTTGATGAGGTAACATGGTATGAGCATATGCCTATAAAAATAACCATCCTCCTCCCAATCCTCTAACTCTTGGTATGGTCACTATATCATGTCCAACACCTCCAACTCATCCATCATCCATCACATGGTTCCATTCTTTACACCTCCTTATATCTCAACCCCAACCTCAAACAAAACACCATCATCTCATTCGCCACCCTCGTTGTACTCTCCCCCACTAGCTAAACAACACTATGTGCCCCTAGGACCACACCTATAAGAGGGTGATGTGGTTCAAGATAACCCCTCACCTTTAACATGTTATGTGCATATCTCTATATAGTTGGGCTAGTAGACACAACCACCATACATACCATCGTTCTCGCTCCACAATTCTTATTAGGATGTTGCCATCATCAAGTTAAAGAATCACCTACTCATGTTTGGAAAGATCACTCCACTAATACATTTGCATAAGTATAGTGCTAATCCAAGCACCAACTCCATGCATCCATCCAAATCTAACACCCTCCCTCATGTGGGTAGGTCCATCCTCTTAAGTATACTATGCAACAAGTCTAACACATCCTACACCCTCGATGCCAATAGCTTTAGACCTGAGATTGATAGCCTCAATATCTACCACATGTCCTCTAGATTCAAGGTGATCTCCCTATCGGGAGGTAAAAAGTGCTCATCTTTGAGCTCCAGCTCCATCTCCAATCAAAGGCATGTGTCCTCGAATCACCAACATCCTAGTGACGTACATCAAGCTACATGCACCCAACAACAACCAACCTACATTTGCAAACAATATCACTATCTGCAATATGTTTGACCTCCTCTCTTGAGTCCATAGACTTGCTATGATCACCTACATTTATCTAGTCCATATGTCAAATCTTTCTCTCTTTCCTATTATATCTTTTTTCTAACTTCTTCGATTATTAATATAATAAGAGAACTAATTATTTTGCATTTCTTATGGTAATATGAGTGGGTTTATTTGTTCCTACATGAATCTCTATTGTTTAAACTGTTATATCTATAGTGTGCACAAGGGTAGGGCATAATAGGTTATATTTTGTGGTGTAATTTGTAGGTTCCTTAAGATTGTGTTGCATCAATTGTTGAAGTTATTAGGGCCATTCCATTAATACAAGGTGGGATTTATGTGCACATGGTTCTCTTGGGTCAACAGTATCGTGTCATAAGAAATAGTTGATTCGTTATAGAGTAGGTCTGATTTATGATAGTCAAAACCATTAAAGCTTATTGATGAGTCATATTTTTTGGAACCCAAGCCTCATATATTCTATATGTTTTGTTAAGATTTGGTAATTTTCAAGTGCATGGGAGGTTGAAATCCTTTAATTATGTCACCTTGTTCTCTATTTTTTGTTAAGATTAGGATTCCAAGGTACCTTTGAACATATTTTTCACATCCCCCAACTTCATTTTGAACTGATTCACATTTTTCAAAACTCACCAGGGTTTATTTATTCCTAGGTGGGCACTAGATCATTGGAAAGTGCAAACTAATAAGGGAGTCAAATTTACTCTTATTATTTTATTTTTAAGTATTATCTTTGGTTTCTACTTGTTGGAATAAAGCATCTTTGAGTGACACTTTCTATTTCTTCTATAGCAAAAAATTCCACATAGTGGATTATAAGAAAGACTTGAGTTTATGTAAGATATAAAAGACATGAAATTTTTCTTTTTTAAATCACAATTAATGGTATGTGACAAAAGGCTTGGAATCAAAAGAATTAAAAAATAATGGATGGAGCACATTTATTTTAACTAAACTTTGTCATGGAATGTGAAAATTTTATTTATTCACCAATTAATTTAGATAACATTTATTTAATATTTATTAAACTTTAATTTAAAATTCCTTATCATGCTTACAATAAGCCAAAGGTGTTATTTATTACCGATGAACACACAAGGAAAATGCTTCAAAGTTGTTCACTAACAATAGATTTTTTAGGGTTGTGATGTCTTTTAATTTCTTCAATGCTTTTACACATGCAATTTGTGATCACTTAGGCAATTAGTTTATCCATTCACACTCCTTGAGTTTACCTTTCTCTTAGTGGAAAAATTAGAAAATCACAATGCTTACAATTGTTGGTCATGTTCATTCCTCCATTCCTCATGGTGAAATCTCAATTTTTGAATTAATTCTTAATTTTTTTATTTTGTAATAAAAGGGATCAAAATATATTAAAAAATAAATAGATTATATAGTATATTATGATAATGTTGTTAGGATTCAACCATGTGGTTTTTTGAGTCAAACTCATTGACCTATGTTTCATGATTAGTGGTTCACAAGAACCCATCTCTTATGATACAGAATGATCCACATAGAACTCATTGCATCTAGGTGATGCTCACAAAGGTGAAGCATTGGACCTTCTTGGGAGGTCACCCGTCCTAGTACTACTCCAACTTAATCATAATTAACCATGGAGTTTCCCTAAGTTTAATCCCATTTATCTTGCAACCCCATTTTCAAAACCTTCTACAAGTGTTGTTCCTTACAAACCATTCATTATAGAGCCCCTTTAGCTCATCATTTGATAAGTAGGAGGTAATTTTCCATAACATGTAAAATTTCCTACAAATTAGATCTCAATAGTCGACATTAGATATTTGATACTCAAATAATAAAATTCCACCTCCGACATATTTAAATTTGGATCCAAAATAGGGGACATGGGAATCCTAAGCATTAGTGTCCTAGACCTATTTTTCAGGAATTAAGGTGTTGGTGGGAAATATTAAATGAATCCATTGGTTTTATGCTTGCAATTTGTTGGAAAATGTTTAAATAAGCCATGGAATCCATAATTTAGGAAATTAGGTGTACAATTAGATCCAATTACCTAAAGGGGAGCAAAACATAGTGTGAAAATGTCAAGGGTGATAATTTACAATTCTTTATTCGCATAAGGTTGTTTAAAATCTATTATTTTAAGCATATTTCTATTATTTCATTCCTATTTTATATTGCATTAGTCATTTTAGTTTCATTCAAATTACATTGCATTACTCATTCCTATCCATCATGTAGTGTCATCATATAATTGTATTTGTCATTACATTTTAATCCATTTGTATTTCATTTTTCATTTGCATCTATACATTACATACATAAGTTCACATCACATGTCATCAATATATATCATAAATCATTATATAAACACTAGAGCTCATACACATATCAACATATCCATCCTACATAAAACATGATTGTTTCCATCACATCTACATAATCATCCATCTACATCATACATAAATATACATCACTATACATCATAAAAAAATCAATCATCCATATACACACATAACAAACATTCATATGCATAATCCAAAAAATCATAATCATCCACATCACAATAAAAATAAAATCCGTATATACCATACATCCATATGCATCATCAAAATAATAAAATTTCCATGTACAAACCCATACATACATCAACTATTCATAACAATAAAATTCTATATACATGTCCATCGAATAAATAAATAACTATGATAAATCAATGTCATGAAATAATCGTATAATGGGTATGTGCAGGATTATGATAGGCCAAAAAGTGGCAATATGATGGGTATGTGGCTGACGACTTTTTTTATACCTAAAATTGTTGAAACGAAAATGGTTTTTAAAGGAGATTCTTAGCTTTCCACCAATATAAATTATGCTTTACTTTGAATTTAATAAGTAATTATTATTCATTTTCTATTCAAATTACGACTAAAGTCCTAATTGATAAACTGATTGAAAAACATCTAAAGCTTTCAAACAATATCACATTTTTTGAATCCAAAACATGCGTCACATTCTATGATTCACATACTATAGGATTAAAAAAGAAAAATTGAATTTCATGAAGTTTGACCAAGTTAAGGTGGTCAGACATACAAGTTTTTTATATTTTTTAAAAGTTGTAATAAAAAATTCATAATTAATTATTTACTTGGAAAAAAATTACAAAAATATGCATCACATCGGGACATGAGTCCTCTACTTATATCTAAAATCTTATAAAAAAGTATTATCATTTTATTGTGGTTAGGGTGGTCAGACAGACACCTACTTCTTATTTTTTCTCTAAAATTTAAGTACTACTGCATTGAAATTTCAAATTTTCACCAAATAGATTTTTTTTTGTTTAAGAAAACCTAGTAGTTTAGAAACCACATTCAATTTTCTATAGATTCTATTCTTACATATTTTTGAAATAATATAGATAACTTACTCAAATTTTTAGGTCAAGTTGCCTAACTCTAATTTTTCTGATTTTTTTGCCGCTTAAGGGGCTATTTTTTCCATGATGATCCTGCACATACCCTAATACATCATACATACCAAAAATATAGGATACATGTCTTCATAAAATAATACAGGTCATTGCTTGTACATGCTAACTTATATCTCATCTATCAAAACCTATGTATCTTGCCAAAAATACCACCTATATCATCATCTTTCCTAACTGTTGTTACTAGAATCTGAGTACATTAGGGAGGGTGGTACTCCCCCTAATCATATAGGTCCCCCTCCTTCACCTCCCCATGGAGACCCTATCAATCCATTCCTCACATATCCCAATTGTAGTGATCAAGATCCACTCCACCCTGAGCTAATCACCTCTGAGAACATCAGCTTCCTCTTCGCCTGTAAGACTCTAACATAGTATAAATCTTTGTAATACTAAGTCTCCTAGCCATCCCACATGAGCTACTATGATATCTCCACTATCATTGGTCTTCCTCCCTAAGCCTTGGTGACATCTCACTACTACCTATATCTATCCTTGAACACTTGCAAGCGAGTCTTCTTGATCCCAATGCATTCTTGACTAACCAGAGGCTATCTCTACTAGTCGTGATTGTTTGGACATCACCTAAAAACATTTCTACCCATGCCTGTAGAATGTCCTACTTGGTTGTCCTCATCGCTAGTTCATCATGCACCTATTGTAGTACTCCTTGTAGTTGTGTCATCCAACTCTCCATTGCCACCAATATCCCCTCTGAATCCTTATATCCCTATGCCCTCTTCTCTTATCAAGGAAATTTCACATCTTCTAACTCACATCATCGAGGATCTCCTCTCCTCCTCCCTATCCACCTCCATCTATTGTGTCTCACCCTCATCTTCATCCTCCCCCTCTCCATCTCTTCTCTCCCTCTCTCCACTCAATCCTAAGATATCCTCCTCTACGACCTCCTCCTCCACAATGTCTTTTCATCTAATTCCCTCCTATCCACATTAATTAAATAATATTACAATTATTAATTAACATTGACAATTTTCCTAAGACCTCTAAGGTCCTAAGGTAATTAATTAATCAATTGATTACATTGCCTTTGTCCTCTTCTTTAAATTAAATAAGCACCCCTATTTATTTAATTTGATCACCTTTATCCCCTCACAAGAATTTAATAAAATATTTAATTCTTGCATTTTCTCCCCTTGTCACATCCTCCATCACTTTTCATGAACCCCTAATCCTAATCCTAATCCCCCACTAATTATGTGCATACACTTAATCCTTGATTAAGAGGTGTCACATCCTCCAAATTTTCCCACTTTACACATAATCATTTTTTCATTAATCGTAACCCCCACCTAATCTACCTTAAAAACTTGCACATTCCTAATCCCTTAATTAAGAAAGGGATAATCTCCTTTCTATTTAGTTTCCTCTACCTTGTCTACTCAGGCTTAAAGGCTTTCCCTTTTTGGAGAAGTAACCCCACATGGGTCCCCTCACCAAAGTACACCTAGGGAATTTTAAATTCCTTTAATTCCCCTCCACATCACCATCTTGGAAGGTGAGACAAGAAAAAGAATTTATGGGGAATATTTTTCCCATCCCCCTAAGTACTTGCAAAGTACCCATCTCCCTCTCAAGCCTTCACATGGTGACACTTGTTACTATCTTCAGAATTTAGAGGTCAACTCTCCTCCCTTTCCTCCCATGATGCCACTTGGCATCACCTCATGAGTTGATATGTCTAAAATATTCTCAAGCATTGATCTCCAACTTCAAATCTGAAACATCCATCCTATTCACCCTCTCATCAAAGACTAAACACAACCATTTTTGAAAATACACAATCTTTTGAGAAAATTGATGTCATTATGCTATCAAATTTCTATGAGCACACACTAAATATGATCCCACCTAGGCAATCTACACACTAAGGTCATTGACATATTGGGATTTTATCAAATTTTTAGTAGGTTTTAGTTCTTATGCCCTAATCTTTATTGTTGCTTAATTTTTGTATTTTGTTGTGTTTTCTTTGTATTTTTTTGCACTTTAAATATATTTTTCATTGCACATAACAAATTATGTTTCAATGATACATTAATGGAAAAAAAAAATAGAAACCCTTACATGTTCTTATCCGAAGGATTCATATTTTGTATACCTTTATTTTGTATTTATGCAATAAAATTCGTATTATCTGAAAAGAGCTTTTATGTGTAGTAGGCTAGACTCTTTTATGTGATAAGTTTTGTGGCCAAGTGTATATTAGATGTTACTACTATATTTTTAAGTTTGTTTATATTCAATTGTTAATGTTTTTAAGGATACCTCTAAGAATACCTTCCTAGGTATAACTAATTTCAAATTGAAGGAGAGATTATCCATTCTTAACACTTTACCTACAATCAATCATATTATGTTGACAAGTTTATTGATCCACCTTCAATATTATATTTTCTTAGCCACGAGGGAGATTGATTCCTATAGGAGTGTGAGTAGTGAATTTGGGACCCAATGTTACCTCCATAATTCTTCATGAGAACAACCTCCACTTTATTCACCTATTATATGTACTTACAAAGCTCAAAGGACACTCTCTAACTACCTTCAATCCATATGATCTCCATTGGAATCTTTATGCTCACCTCTCTAATATCCTTGATTAGGAACAATCCTCTACACCTATTATAGAACTCTCAATTGGTAGGGGAATGTTAGTAATAAGGGAAAATAACATGGTTACACTAGGTAAAAGTATAAAGTTATGTCACACTTTTATAAAAGAAACAACCAACACCAATCCAACTTTTATACTTGAATCACTAAAGAGTGGCATATATGCTTTGAATATTGAATTGATGTAAAATAATAAAATGTGTATTTTTTTAGTAGATTTTACATTTGTATTTAAAAAATAAAAAATTATTTGATTTTTTTTTCTGTTTTAATAAATTGACACTATAATTGTTGGTAAAATGTTGAACAATGAAGTTACACGAGACATCAATTTTTATAGAGTTAATTTTTTTTTCCTTAAAATTTTTTGTGTGTATTTATAACTTGAAACTTTAGTGCATGATTTTTTTTCAATATATATATATATATATATATATATATATATATATATATATATATATATATATATATATATATAAATAATCATTAAAATGTGCATATTAAAAAAAAATTGTTTCCATTCAACATTAACTTTCATATTAATTATTTCTCTAAAATAGAATTTGTTTTACCATATTAATATAGATTATTTTATCTACTCCATCATATATATATATATATATTTAAATAATCATTAAAATGTACATATTAAAAAACAATTGTTTCCATTCAACATTAACTTTCATATTAATTATTTCTCTAAAATAGAATTTGTTTTACCATATTAATATAGATTATTTTATCTACTCCATCATACTTTTCATTTATTTTAAATAAGTTTTAGTTATTTTTCTTGAGATGGTATTCAACCTTTAAATATTTTGTGTTGATAACCTGTTTTTAGTAAAAAAATAAAAATAATTAATAATTAATAATTAAACTATTAAAGTATATATATATTTGAAAACTGCAGTTATGGATCTACAAAAGGGTATTTTTATATTTTTTTTAAATACTAATTACATGAGTATGAGTTGCTCTACCAAGAAGTTTTTCAAATAATTACATTTATCTAAAGGATGCCGAGAGATATCAAACAACTTTACATCTAACTAGATGCACATACTAGTCAATGTTACAAAATTCCATGTTTTATCTGACTTTGTAGATTTTTTGTAATGTTCATTAAATTCATCTAACTAGATGCACATATCAATGCAAGGAATGTTTATGCAGTGATTGCAGATGAATACAATAAAGAGGGAAAAAAATATTTCTTGTGTCCTTGTATCAAGGCCAAAAAGAAATTGGAGGCACCAGTTACAAATGGAGAAAACATAGAATATCCTACAGGTTCAGTGGTTGTTATTGTAACATGGCTTAGAAGGTAACCAGTTAAGAATCCTGATTTCTGGTTGTTTGAGGATTTTGCCATGCATCAGAAGATTCTTCACTACTCAAACCTTGTTGTGGTATCCAACATTTATTTGATCAAATATCGGGGCAAGCCTGTGAGCAAGAACTTGTGGAAGGTACATGAGTTTGACCATGAGGCAATACTTAACACAATAAAGAGTATAGTAGATGCGAATGGTTTGTTGGATTGATTTGTAAGTATGTACATTGAATTTGTAAAGTCATTTTAAATTGATCACTTTTTCTAAGTTATTAAAATGTGTATCATTATCTTGTCATGAATATCAGAAAGCTATAGACACGTGTGAAAACTTGAATGTAATAAAAAACCATCAATAATTATTTAAGAATTTGATGAATAATGGATGAATATTCAAAAATATCAATCTGAACAAGATGTAAACAACACCCATTCCTGCAACATTCAAGAATATGATTTACACAATACACACGATAACATCATTAAGGAATAGCTATCAAAAATGGGATTTACTTAATCCTCATGTTGATAATGTTCATAATAAAACTATATAATTTTATAGAAATGGTAAAATAACATCAGCATTAATAAAAAATACATAAGGCTATACAATGATATATGGTGATAAAAATTTATAATATATATCCAATAAAGTCATACATGATTACTACAAAAGAGCCATATGGACATAAAATGTCACATATTGATAGTACAAAATTAAGGTTCAAAAATGCCACGTATACATACAACAAATGACCCTAATACATAGTCATTTCCCACTAGGGGAAGGAAATAGATCATGCATTTCCTTCAACTGCCAATTGGATGGAGATGCAAGTGATATCAAGTTGTCTTTTGAACACACTCAATCGTCCTCCTCTCTTCACTTCTCTGGAGGTTCAACTAACATAATAATAAGTTTAGATGTAAATATATAGAAAATGAATTTTGGGATGACATATAATAGAACAATCACTTACTGTAAACAAATAATCATCATACTCATTCATAATAGCATCATGTTGATGATATGGTGTGACAAGAACCTATAGCAAGTATTAATAGTGCAATTAAACTACATACAAGTATCATTAAATTTTTAATAATAGACCAATAATTGACCAAATATAATGTGAAATTTACTAATTTGTCACATACCTTTGTCAAAGGATTAGAACCTGCTACTACTGCACCAATTGCATGGTCCATCATGCTATGAAAATCAAAAGGATTGTCTGATGTCAACATTTGGAATTGAAACAACAAATACTAAGTTTCAAATAATGTTTCAATGCAATGATCTTCACTCTCTCTTGTCATCTAGCCAAAGCCTCTTAGCTCAAGGCATTCTACAAGCTACACCCTTGAATCTTGTATTGGTTCCTTCACAATTATTGATGCAACTAGGTCAAAATAATGAAGAAAAACCATTCACCTTTACAAAATTATTCAATGTTAGTAAAGTTATATATAACTACAATATATGACTCCATTATCCCTCCCACTTTGCATGTCATAAAATCATTCATTTTATAAAATTTATAAAACCATTAATTGATATATATATATATATATATACATGTTTGCAATATATGACTTCATGATACTTGTTTGGAGGGTATGTGCATGATCATCATGGAAAAAATAGGCCCTTAAGTGGCCAAAAATTTAGAAAAATTAGAGTTAGGCAACTTGACGTAAAAAATTGAATAAGTTATCTATATTATTTCAAAAATATGTAAGAATAGAATTTGTAGCAAATTAAATGTAGTTTCTAAACTACTAGGTTTATTTAAAAAAAAATCTATTTGGTGAAAAATTGAAATTTCAATAAAGAGTACTTAAATTTTAGGGAAAAAGAAGTAGGTGTTTGTCTGACCACCCTAGCCACAATAAAATGATAATATTTTTTTATAAGATTTTAGATATAAGTAGAGGACTCATGTCACGATGCGATGCATATTTTTTTGTAATTTTTTCCAAGTAAATAATTAATTATGAATTTTTTATTACAACTTTTAAAAAATATAAAAAAATTGTATGTTTGACCACCTTAACTTGGTCAAAACTTCATGAAATTCAATTTTTTTTTGTTTAATACTATAGTATGCAAAACATAGAATGTGATGCATGTTTTGGATGCAAAAAATGTGATATCGTTTGAAAGTTATAGATGTTTTTCAATCAGCCTATCAATCATGAATTTAGTCGTAATTCAAATAGAAAATGAATAATAATTATTTATTAAATTAAAATTAAAGCATAATTTATATTGGCAGAAAGCTGAGAATCTCCTCTAAAAACCCTTTTTGTTTCATCAATTTTGGGTAAAAAAAAGTTGTCAGCCACATACCCTACACATACCCATCATATTGCCACTTTTTGGCCCATCATGATACTGCACATACTCTGGAATATAAATATATGATTACAAGAAGAAAATACTTAAGTACATTAAGAATCATGAGGAATGATTGGACAAGAGAATTGAACAGTCAATAATAAGGACAACCAAAGCTACTACTCAAAGGAAGAGAGGATACTTGTAGAGCCCCTCCATCATTTACCTTTTGGATATTGGGGTAAGTATTTATTTGTGTTTATAGTGTCATTGAATCAGGTGGTAAACATAATGGTTTTTGGTTTGATCTGTTAATAAAATTAAAATTTAAAGTAATAATATAATGTTAAGTCATTAATAAATAACTAGATTTAAATGGTGTAGATAGAAGTCTGTTTTAAAATATAGTTGACAAATTATCATTTTTAGAGATAATTGATTAATCACGAAAATACGAGGATTTTTAATATGAAAGTAGAAGATAAGATTGAAACTGTTGTTAAAGAAAAATAAAAATAGAAAGGTGGAGATTTATTCGTAAAGCCAAAAGATGGGAAAAAATTATATAGGGAAATTAAATGTTAAAATGGAATACCAAAAAGAAAAGAAAATAAGAGATGAGTGAAAAGATAAAATAAAGAGATAGAAAGGATTGCATGCAAGCGCATGCACAACTTGTTGAGATCGTCAAAAAGGAAACTAAGATTTTTATGGGAGATTTTGGAATCTTCACTTGGAGGGGGCCTTTTTCGGGAGTTAATAAATAATTATGTTTAAAGGGGGATGGATCCATCTTTTTCCCCTTATCCTTGGGCTCACAAAATCGGGAGAGGATTTTCTTCAACCTATATTTTCAATACAACTTTCAAGCACTTGGAGGAGGCATGTTTTAGATCTAACAATGATAGATACTGCGTGATGATGAATATATCTTTCTTCTAGAAACTCAAATGTTGGGGTCACTGGTGCTAGAGCGTCACTCCTATGACACTCAATCTTATCACGATGCTATAAGATAAGTTGATCTTTTCCCATAGTCGGAGGTTGTACCTTAGGAAATAGTTCAAAAATATTGTTGTGTTAAATTTTATGAGGCATTTGATGCCATTTCCTGCTCTTGAATTCCTCTGTAATCTACTTTGATATGTACTCTTACCTAGACTTTTGGCGTATTTAGTCAAGTTAGGTTTTGATCTGTATAATTACTTATGCATGATAGGTTCTGATATAAATTCAAGATGTTATTTGTGAATGCTTTGGTTGTTATCTTATGTATCCTCCAATATTTTCATGAATCTAGACCTATTGTTCCATCCTCTATAATAAACCAGTGAAAGAAGCATACCCATGTGTTATTTTCAAGTTATTGGGTCTTTTGTTCTTAACCTCGAATGAGAATTGATACAGTTTAAATCTCTCCCCCTCTCTGTTTGAGATGCCTCTTAAAGGATTTGTGCTTTGGAAAATACACATTTGCTACCTCTGAGATGGCCCAAAGAGTATGTTTGAATTCTTCGAATTAAGTGAATGATGTGGATTGTTTGTCTTGAAAGAACTTAGAATTGTACGCTTTGAGGTTTGATACTTAGTGATTTTGACATTCTTTGTGATCAATCTGTATTCTTTAGACATTTTCGGTATTGGTCTGACCCCTTCAATAATCTTTTGTAAGAAAAATATCTCTGCTCTTTATCCTTGGACGATGTCGAGCCCTCGGCTTTTCTTAAACTGTACTCTTATATTGGTATCACTTGACCCTACAATTACTTTTCCTATAAGTCTCTGGTTCCTAGCAATAGGATCGAATGACCTTGCATTTCATGAATTCACCTTTTATTTCTTTTTGTTGGGATACTTTTGGCTTGGGCAAGACCAAATTTCACTAAGCATTTTGTCACCATTCTCGCTAGTTTACCAGACCAATGGCATCTCCCTTATTTTGTGCGAGATCTACTTAAAAATGTAATTTAGGCTTTTAAAAGAAAATAAACCATGATCATATCTCCACAGTCATGGCATCCAAAGAATTATATTTTGCATAGATCGGTTGGCAAGTTTGTGGTAGTAGAAAGTAATCATGCATAGCCCATCAAACTTAAATCCTTTCCTTGAGCAATCATAGCATGTAATATCAAAGTCCCACATTTGGTTAGGAATTAGCCATAAAATCACTCTATAATTGTCATGTTTTTTGTCCACTTGAGGCAGAATAGGCTACGGTGTTATTTATGCAAGACAACATGTTTTTAGATATCCCATTAGAGTCAATCATGGAAGCTTGATCTAGGTGGAAAATGAATTCTCTTTGCCTAAAGTTTTGACATACCTTCTCTTTCCATCATATGCGACCCATGCCAAGTAGAATTATTTTTGCATGAGCGTGGTTATCCTCCACCATCCAATACCTGATTGCACCTGAACAAAATTATTATCCTACATAGTATGATAGGACTACATAGATATTTACATGTATTTATTATATTACGTCTTGAATTATGTTTGTACCAATCACATAAGATACCTTTGATAAAGATTGTAAACTGGTTCAACTTCATTATTGCAAGAATGAATGACAAGGTTAAGAAGATAGGTTTATATAGGTCGTATTAATATACATAAAGATTTATACTAGACTTTGTGGCAACAGTAAAATATTACAATTTTTCAATGTTCATAATCTATTGACTAGGTAGGTAATACTCATAGGATAATTATGTTAGGTAAGACATTTGATTACATATATAAAATATTGTGAATAGGGTTATTCTATTCTTTATAAAAAATAGTGTTACCAATTCTAAAACTCAACATTTGGTACTAAGTCTCTACTATAATTATAGAAAAATTTGTTACTATGTGGCATTCCATATTGGAAGGGTCATTTTTCATGGAAATAATTAGTCTTCTTGTTTGGAAGATATATTAAAATTGAATTAGAATACCTTTAATTATAAAAATGATTTCATGTCAAAGAATTTGAAAAGATCAATTGTTACTGTAGGGTCTTTTTTTAGATACCTAGCACCCCTAGCTTAAATATGGCATTTTATAATAGGACCTAAGTTGAGATTTTTTCTTTAAATCTGTATATTTATAAAAATTGGAAAGTATAGTTTTATTGGAGATTTTATTATGCTTCTCTAAGCCTTATGTTATTGGGGAAATATGCTTAAGTCACTAATTTAGTTATTTTAAATTACTTTTTTGTGAATGAATGGATAAAATGTATTTGGTTGGATATTACTCTTTAGGGTTTATTCTTTGAGTGTAATCAGGTGTGTAAAGGTTGTTAGGGTGATGTCAATTTGATGTGTTTACCCTGTTGGGTTGCGTGGTTTTGAAGGTGATATCTTTCATTGGTTTCATGATTGGAATAATGAATGATTTTGACTGTTTCCATCTTGATGTGACATCCTCTTAGTTGATTTTTTTTTGAAGAGATTTTTTTATGTTAAAGTTTTGTTGAAACCTTAATCTTCTTTTGACTTACCCACGTTTGTGGGCTTTTTGAGTAGTCATTCTTTTCTTATACTTTCAGAGGCATGAGACAATTGTGAGATGATGTTTTATCTTTTATTTTCTCTTATTGAGGCAATTTTATTGGCATCGTGGTTTTGGAAGAGTTGTACCGTGTTAATGGGAATTATGTATTGTGATTTTGGTGGGATGGGTAATGCCTCACTTTTTTTTCAATTGAGATTGGATATTATGTTTCTTTTTTGGTACAATCCTTGGATTTTGGTTTATGTTTTGGGTTTCTAGGGAGAGTGGCTCTACGTGGGTGTCAGGGCACAAAGGGGCTGTCAAGATAACCCACGTTAGAGTTAGAGTAATAAGTGATAACCTAATTAAAGAATTGAGGGGAATGGGTAGTTAAACATTAATAAGATAATTATGGATGCCTCGTCTACCTGTTAGTGCTATCACAGACTAAAGGTGGGCAAAGAAGGTCGTGGTTGGCAAGATCGTTGCCTTGTCTCCACGAGAGGTTAACGGTTCCCACCATCCCAAATCTACCTCAAGTGGTTAAGCTATTCTCCAAGGAACCTTTCTCTAATACCAATTTTTGAATTAAAAAGACAATTGAGAGGGGGGTGAATCAGTTGTATCTAATCAAAACTTAAAAAACCCTCACTAGTAATTAGATCTACATGCATTCAATAAACCCTTATTCTATTAGTGTGATTAATCATGAAATGTAGATAACAAGAACTAAAATTATAACAACACCATACACAAGAGAACACTAGATTTACTTGGAAAACCTAATGAGGGAAAAAATATGGTGAGGCTTAGCTCACAATATTAGTAATTAAAAAATTGGTATAAAAGGGCTCGCTGCCATAATAAGACACACTATCCATAAAGCCTCACAGCTAGGGCTCACTACCACAAAAAGAACAAGACGATAAAAGATAAATGTTACACAAAGAACAATTTCTCAATGCAATAAGGAATCCACCAAAATTATCCAATAATCTTGTAGCCTTGTTTAAAATATTTCGGACACCTTCAACTTATTGCATTCAAGAATCCAATACTTTGAAGTTTGCACTACTATGCTCAAATTCACATCACACAGATCACTTGCATTGATCTCACATCTATCTTGCTTCTCTCTTCTTCTTTCTCTTCAAATATCAACAAATCTACTCTTATTTATATCAACCTCAACCTTAAAACATCTTCTCCAAGGTCAACATATCCATTATACTACAAAAATTGAATTAGGTCGGCACCTAAACATTCCTACGATGGATAAGGAATGAAAGGGGACCAAAACAACTCTTAACTGAGACCCAAAATTAAATCTCACATGCCACACTATGCTTCCATTAATACTTTAACATTTACAAATGTAGTGTAGACACCAAGTTGGCCATTACCCATGAAAACATATTAAACATTGAGTACATGCTTCTAAAGTTTTCAATACACCTAACCAAAAATTCTCTTGACACAAACAAGAGAACAACACCGTTAACTCTCCTTCAAATCCAAAAGTCCTAAAAAGAAACTATAGAGAAATGTGGAGAAAATACATTTCTCCTTGACACCTCTATACAACACTACAAAACCAATTCACATACTAGTGAACACAACTTCCTTTCACCAACAATACAAAACCCAAAATTTTGAATATAGAAACCTCTAAAAACTTTGGACAACATACAAAATTTTCACAGGCATAGTATCAATACAGAAGAAACGCAGAGCATGATCCATAGCACACTTTGAACACTTGCATAACACAGTATACTCTGTCTATCAAATTTTCTCAAAAGAACTTGAAAAACAAGTACCATAGACATCATGTCAACTTTTACTTCATTGCAACTCATATCTAGACACTACAATAAAAATATTAATCCGTCTACTGACAACACTTCCTCAATATCTCAACTACACATGCACAACCCGTAAAACCCTGTTTTCCTCTTTCCACAATTTTCTCAATATCTTAGATATTTTCATCATGTAACAACTTCCTTAATACACAGTTGACATCAATGACAACAACTTCATACTTGCAACATGTATATATATCTACTTATATATAAATATATCTACACATATATACACATATATGCGTAATGTATATATATAGATAGATTTATATGTAATTTATGTATATGTATATTTATATATATACATACATATATATATATATATATATATATATATATATATATATATATATATATATATATATATATATATATCTAAATTGTATTTGCTCTCTTCCCTATATGTATGTCAACATATGTGCATGGCATGACTTTGGTGCTTATTTCCTACCACTAGTCAAGGAAAATCAACCATTCAAATGTGTCCCACTTTCCAAGAAACACAACACTCAAGGAAAATAAATTTTAACCACCAAAAGAAAATGTGTTAAGGCCACCATAATCACCTAAGAAGCAAACAAGGGTTGTGTGCCATAAATACATACAAACTCTACAATTTAAGGCATCAAAACAAGTTTGCAAATTTGAAAAACAAGGACAAGGATTAAAGACTCCATACAAAACAAACATTGAACATATAAAGAGATTTATAAATTCAAAAATGCATTACTCAATCTTTACCAATTTCCATTTAGCATGTCTCACTTCCATATTCATATCTATATTTTCCTGGAGGCATTGGAAGAAAGAGCGAAAGCAACAACATCACACTATAAAGTTACACGCATTCTACTGCTATTAATTCTTTATGCCTGAGAAAGTCAATATGTTTTATGATATGTAATTTTTTTTCAAAAAATTGTGACTCAATTTATGTGGTTTCAACCTGACACTATTTACATTGGGTTTTCCATTTTTATCTAAGGGGAGTGTGGGATATAATAATTTTATATTTTGGTTGCATGCTTTTATGCTATAGGCCATTAAAATAGAATTTGGATTGTATATTGGTTGTGTCAAATGGGCTTTGAGTATTATATGATATGTAAGACTGTGAATAAATATTTGTGTTTGGGACAAATATAAACCAATTGTAAAACTATTAAGATCGGTATAGTGATTCAATTATTATTTTTTACTTCATGGATAAAAATTGTTTTACAATTGGATAGTAAGGTGCTCCTATACAGCCTAGGTTTGGAGGTCCATGTGGACTGCCATGTGGACCAAAAACCTAAAAATAATTGCCCACCACATCACCCTGCCACTTGTGCATCTACCAATTTTGTTTTTTTTTTTAATTTCCACTAGCCCACCACCTATCATGCACTGATTGGTCCATGATGTTCATGACAACCCATTTTCCACAAATATTAACACTACAATTTGGTTTTACTATTTTACAATTCGATATTTGGGGTTTCAACTTGATACTATTTACATTGGGTTTTTCATTTATATTCTTTATGCCTGAGAATGGAAAATTATCAAGTATGTGACATAAATGTTAAATTCTTAATACCTAGCAATACCTATCTCTTCTAAACGATTTTATTGTCTAATCCACTCTTATATAGATGTTGCTATATATGTATATATAGATATATCTATTGAAATATAATTATATTTCAAATATACTATTCTAGTTCTTTTAATTAGCAATTCATTGGACAAACATATACATTGTTGGTATACATTTTTAGTTATGTAGGAAATATGTGTGTGTGTATGTATATAATTGTAGTGTAGGGAAAAGTATCCATTTTTCACACTTAATTTTGGGAATAATAATAATAAAATGCACTAAATTATGCCTTAATTTAGTGTTGTAATATGTATTTTACATATTTACATTAATTTTAGAGCCTTATTAAATAAAATGGACTTAATTGTGCCTTAATATGGTGTTGTAAGGTGTACATTTACATTTTCACCCTCATCTAGGGCTTTATTAATTAATTAAGGTTAATTTTCCTTAATTGGCCCCTTTAATTCAAATATAGGCCCAATTATTACAATTTCCAAAGAGGAAAACTGGACATTCATTAATGCCATGACATAACATTAATTCCAAGGGCGAATGGGTCCTCATTTAGACCTAGGACCTAAATTTTTACTATGTTTTTGGCAGTATTTCAATGATTTCAAATGTGTATTCACATGTCAGCTTGTGTTATTTGAATTTTGGGAATTAATGCTAACATATGTATAAATAAGAGGTCATTTCACTATGTTTCACCTAGATTTTTCAAGCTAGAATATTTTCATGGGTTCAAGCTAGAGTTTACAAGAGAATTTCAAGAGCATTTCAAGGCATTCAAGAGCATATTTATAGAAGAATTATTGCAGTAATCAATATCCATTATCATGTCAAAGTCTTCTTGCATCATGCATGCTATTTGAGCTAATATGTTGATGTAATTTTCAATATCCATTCAAGCATTCAAAGTCATTGTTTCAATTCAAATTTCAAGATCCACATCCATTGAATTCATTTCATGCTAGTTATAAATCCACATTCCAAGGTTCAAACAAGGGTTTGGTGAGTTGTGACATTACTTTGTTCATTCATCATTTCATTCATGCTATTTCATTTCATTTCAAGGTTTAATTACCAAAACAGGGTTTGACCAAGGAAAACCTCCATTCACCAACAACAAAACACTTTTCCCTCTTGACTTGTACTTGCAAGTTTTAGGTGGAAGATCTCTTGAAGAGAAAAATTACAAATTTTTCAAAGTTGCATTTGTTTCATCATTCTTGCAATTTCTCGAAAACTCACCCACAAGATTTATTTTTGGCTATCAGACTATGAAAATTGAGGATTTGGGAATGTAGACACAATAGAAGAGAACCCAAAAACCATTTTTATAGATCCCTAGCTAGGACCCATTCACCATAGGGTGAATGAGTCCTTAGTAAGCTTTAGAAAAAGCACTTTTGGTGATTGGTACACATCATTTCCCCTTTCTTAGATCTGAATTTTAGTTTGTGGTTCCATCAAAATTGAGTTTAATCTATTAGATGGACTTTGTAGATTTCATTTTGGAGTTTGTTTTCAATTTTTAATCTTTCTCCCCAAAGTGTTGTTTAATCAGGACCCCAATCCTTGCAAAAAATGGAAATCAACATATTCACACCTTGACTTGACTCACCTTAAGGTTGACAGTCCTTTCATTGTGTGGATCTCATTTCATAATCAAATAAAGGAGAATAGGTCCATTTAGTATAATTTTGGTGAACCCCCCTTTTGCATTCAATCCCCTAAAACCCTATTTTCCACCTTTTCATTCTAGTGAACCGAAGTTTGATCATTGCATCTTTCTGATTTTAGAGTCCATTTCCACCCTATATTTAGATCTTGTATTCATTTTCATTTCATTGCATTGAATTGAGTCTCATTTATGGTTGTTTAGATTGCATTTACTTTTCATTTCATTTAAGGGTTTTAAGATTGCATCTTTGCATTTTTTGAAATTTGAAAAAATACAAAAAATCAGTCATTTTACATATCATTTATATAGCATTGCATCATATTCATTTGTACTTGAAAATTAAAACAAAATCACACATCAAATTAGGTCTCCTAGTTTGTCATTATATCATATTTTGCACTTGCATTCAACATTAGTTTCACAGAAAAATAAAACTTTAACTTGTTGTTTCTAATCAGAATCTAGAAACCATTGAAATCATCTCAGAAATCTATAAAAATATTTTTTTAAATGCTAACCTATGACCCAGTCACCCTAGGGTGAATGAGTCCCTAATAAGGGTCATTTTCTAATTTATTGGGCATAAAAATATTTGTTTCTTCATTTCATTTTGATGTTTTCAGTTTTTGTTCTAGTTTAAAGATTTTTTGTTAAGTGAAATTGATCATATTTAGCTTAATTTGATAAATTTAGGGCATTGTGTGATTTCAAAATTGCATTTACTAGAGATCATTTTATGTTTTTGTATTTTTTAATCAGAAATTACCTTGTTTAGAATCTAAAAATATAAAAATCCCCTTGTATTTCAAACAATGGACATGTGCATTGGTAATTTATGGAAGTCTTTAGTATCTTTAGTTGATGTTTCAAGTTGTGTTATTGGCAATGATCCTAATGCAATTTAACATAATCATGCTCAACCAACTCCTAATGAGTGTCCTAATGAAGTTGACATGATTGGAGAAGATGCTAATAGCATGAACAATTTCATAAATGATTTCCTTAACAATCTTGAGAACAATTCATCCTTTTACCCATCCATGAAACAACCAACACCCCCTACCATCCCACCACTTGAGATGTTTGGTATTTTACATCTTGAAATTGAGTCACAAAATAAGCCTAAACCTCCAATAATGACTAAACCTAGCTCCTCTAATCAAGTGCATAACTATACATCTTATGTTAACAAAGTGACCAACACACCCATCAACCTAGAAGAGACTTATGGATGAGGCTTTAATATTTTAACTAAACAAGGTGTGTCATAACTAATGATCATGAAATTCCAAAAAATTTAGAGCAACTTCCTATTGAAGACACTAAGGGACTAGGATATCAAAATCCTTATCCCTCCACATCTTATAAGGATACAAATTTCCTCCCTCATAATGATGAAGCAATTTCTCAAAAGGATGATGGGATCATCTTAGGTCCTTCTCCTCCCACAGGTAAATAAAAAAGGCCTTACAAACTCAAGAAGCTAAAATTCCCTTATCCCATGTCTCCCATTGAAAGGCACTTACACATACTTCTCAATAAAGGACTTCTAACATTACCATCCATTAGAGAAAATAAAAATCCAAAACATAAGAACAAAAACATGTCTCATTGTCAACATCATAGAATTCTTGAGCATATTACTAATGAGTGTTGTGCCTTAAGAAGGATCCCTGAGCAATTTGATATGATAGAGATAATCCCTTAAAGCATGCACTTTTCTCCTTTCCATGTAATAGTTGTAGGATCCTAGCATGCTCGTTCTTACATGTTTAACATTCATCGAAAATAATTTTCTTTATTGCAAGGAGCTCATTCTCATAACTCATCTCAACTCATCCTTGTCCTGTACTTAGTGGGGGTAAGGGGTTAGATAGCCTTTTCCTAGTTTTGACACTTGATGGTGTCCCTTTGGCTAGTTTTCCTCCTTCCGCATATACTGAACAATATTGGGATGTGGACGACCTACTATAGGTTGACTCACATGTTCCTTACTAGTATTTTTATTTTTTTCTTTTGCATGTTTCTTTGTGTGATTGCATGTGTGCAATATGATCCCCTGTAATTTTTTGTTTGATGCATCTCTCTCTTCATGTGCATTTCTCTATTTCTACCTACATTCTTCTATATGTCATAAACATTTATCTTTTTCATTTTTCTTGTGCTTTCCTTTTGGGGATGACATAAGGAATTGAGACATTTAGGTCTCTTCTATGTTGACCTAAAGGCATTTTCTTTGTTTTCTCTATCTATGTGTCATTCTTCTTGTTATGCTAGTATTTGGGGAATGATGATGTTTTTGAGCTCTATAACCACATTGTAGCAAAGATATACTAATCCTAAATCCGTAGATCCCTTACGTGTTTTTGGGGCAACCCCCTTCCCCTTTCATGATGTAGTTTCATTGGGGAAAATATGACTTGGCATAGGGCTTTACGAATAAGCTCTCATGTCTTCCTTATGGTTAGCATTTAATATTTCCTACTTGAAAGCTGATTGCCCAAAATAATGTTGTTAGTAATCGCTTTAAAGTGGGGGCATACATCAACACTCATGTTTCACTATGTGATTTTCTTTCTTCTCGTGATGCATCATTTTCTTGGAGGTGTCATTGGGTTAGATGTCCTTCGAGAGTGTGATATTTCTTAGCGTACGATTTTCCTCTTAGTGGTGATGCTATGTGTTGCATTCCCTAAGTTTTGATTCTCTTATTATAGACTTGTACTCTCTTTGAGACATGAGGCATGATGCTCCCTAAGAAGATACCTTACAGGAACTAAGTGAAGTCCCTTTGAACAAACCTATATATAATATAATGTTCATAAGTGTTTAGCATAATACAACTTGTTAACCTTTTGAAGCTCGAACCCCTAAATTCAAGGCCACCAAGCATAACACACCTTTCTTTCTAGTAGAACCTTTCCCATGTTCATGAGTTCTTAGCACAATGTAGCTTGTTAGGCCTTGCGAAGCTTGAAGTTTCATATTGTGGTTCCTTATTGAAGTTGTCAGGAGGATAGCTTTGATATGGTATGGGAGCCTAATAAGACTTTTATTTTCCACCCATTTGGGGTTCACCTAGCGGATGACCTGAGGTTACATTAGCCTATGTGAGCATATGTGTCATTTGCATAGTGGACATCAAGTTCTGCTTGTGAACGTATTAGAAAAATAACCTGGACTTGATCCACATCAAATTGGACAAAAAGTCTAATCTTGATATGCCCTCCCTCTCTTCTAGGATTTGATGTTGTATGATTGAGTATCTTTTTCATTGTTGCATAAATATGTGTCTTGAATGTTTACTTTAGTTTGATTTTGACATGGGTTCATACTCTCACTAAAATAGGGGCTAAATGTAGTGTTGGAAAAAGTATCCCTTTTTCACACTTAATTTGGGGAATAGTAATAATAAAATGGACTAAATTATGCCTTAATTTAGTGTTGTAATATGTATTTTACATATTCACATTAATTTTAGGGCCTTATTAAATAAAATGGACTAAGTTGTGCCTTAATGTGGCGTTGTAAGGTGTACCTTTACACTTTCACACTCATCTAGTGCGTTATTAATTAATTGAGGTTAATTTGCCTTAATTGGCCCCTTTAATTCAAATCCAATCCTAATTAATTGCAATTTCCAAAGAGGAAAACTTGACATTCATTAAGGCTAGACATAACATTTATCATTGGAGAACATGTATCCTAGGTAAGTGACCTAGGACCCATTCACCCAAGGGTGAATCAGTCCTCACATAGACCTAGGACTTAAATTTTTACTATGTTTTTGGTAGTGTTTAAATGATTTCAAATGTGTATTCATATGCCGGCTTGTGTTATTTTAATTTTGGAAATAATTGTTAACATATTTATAAATAAGAGGTCATTTCACTATGTTTCACCTAGAGTTTTCAAGATAGAGTTTACAAGAGCATTTCAAGGTATTCAAGAGTAGATTTATAGAAGAATTATTGTAGAAATCAAGATCCATTGTCATGTCAAAGTCTTCTTGCATCATGCATGTTATTTGAGATAATATGTTGATGTAGTGTTCAAGATCCATTCAATCATTCAAAGGAATTATTTCAAGTCAAATCTCAAGATCAAGATCCACATCCATTGAAGTCATTTCATGCTATCTTCAAATCCACATTCCAAGGTTCAAACAAGGGTTTGGTGAGTTGTGACATTACTTTGTTCATTTATCATTCCTTTCATGCTATTCCATTTCATTTCAAGATTTAATTACCAAAACGGGGTTTCACCAAGGAAACCCCCCATTCACCAACAACAAAACATTTTTTTCTCTTGACTTGTGTTTGCAGGTTTTAGGTGGAAGATCTCTTGAAGAGAAAAACTGAAAAGTTGTCAAAGTTGAATTTGATTTCATCATTCTTGCAATTTCATGGAAACTCAACTACACAATTTATTTTTGGCTATCCGACTATGAAAATCAGGGATCTGGGAGTGCAGACACAGTAGAAGAGAACCCAAAAACCATTTTTACAGAGCCCTATCCAAGACCCATTCGCCATAGGGCGAATGAGTCATCAATAAGCTTTGGAAAAGCACTTTTGGTGACTAGTACACATTATTTTTCCTTTCTCAGATCTACATTTTAGTTTCTGGTTCAATCGTAATTAAGTTTAATCCATTAGATACACTTTGTAGATTGCATTTTGGAGTTTGTTTGCTATTTTTAATTTTTCTCCCCAAAGTGTTGTTTAATTAGGACCACCGTCCTTGCAAAAAAGGAAATCAAAAGATTCACACCTTGACTTGACTCACCTTAAGGTTGACAGTCCTTTCATTGTGTGGATCTCATTTCCCAATGAAATAAAGCATAATAGGTCTATTTACTATCATTTTGGTGAACCCACCTTTTGCATTCAATCCCCCAAAACCCTATTTTTCATCATTTCAATATTTATATATCTAATATATATATTTATAAATTATATAGTTATATATATCATTGTTTTTTCTTTGAATATATGTATCTTTAAATGTATTCTTTGTTTCAATATCATATAGATTATGGTATATTCGGCTAACACTTAGTCATTTTGTGTCTTGTTCACTTTGCTTGATCAGTGTGCGATTTCAATACATGTTTGGCTTAGCCCATTCTTCCTTCTAAGGCTCACCGATGGTGACTTGCAATTGAAAGGTATACACTTTATTTAAGTTATTCTTTATGTATTAAGCTAAACACTGCCACATGTCTTTGATTTTTATTGTAGGATTGAGTTGGAGAAAGACAACATATAGGTGAGTGCAACAAGCCACATGATCAGCCAAATCTGTAATATAGAGGTGAGGTTTTTAACCTCACTAAGGCTATACCATTGTCTCTTGTCAGTTATTAGTTTTTTTTTCATACTATTTATTTGATTTGTAATGGGTGTGTTGTCTTCTGTAAAATGAAGGTTATTTTTTTGTGTCGGTGATTTTGAATTGAATATTTAAAGTGTTTTTGTAGTTTTCCATAGTTTGAAGGTTCTCTTGCTTTCTTCATCCATCCACAATGTGCACGGTGAAGTATATGGTGTCTAGGGTGTTTATAAACACTTCCAAATTTTGTGTTCTTAAACACAATCACTTTTTCAAGGAAACATATGGTTTTGTTCAAGCAACACTGTGACTTTAATGGGTTTGTTTTCTTATTTTTATTTCATCTATTGGCTAGCCAAAATACATCTTCATTCAATTATCAAGTCACATAGTTATATACAAATTTACCTATCTACCTATATATCTATCTTTCAATCTATCTATCAATGTATGTATCTATATATCTATTTATCTGTATATGTGTGTATATATATATACATATATATATATATATATACATACATATATATATATATATATATATATATATATATATATATATATATATATATATATATACATATATATATATATATATATATATATATATATATATATATATATATATATATATATATATATATATATATATATATATATATATATGTACATACGTATATATATGTATATGCATATATGTACATACTATAGACACCTCAAATTGTCCTTACTAGCAAACAACACTATTTAACTAACTCTCACCCTTCTGATTAAATAATACATTATTATTTAAATATTATCATTTCTCATATTCATCTATTAATTAAGTGATTTAACATTATTTAATTAATTCATCCTAAAATCGTCATTTACATCAAAAACCCTAATTTTCCTATATTAATTGAATAATATTACATTATTTGATTAATTCACTTTTTTTTTTATCATTTTTGACTAATTAAATAAATTTCATTTATTTAATAAAGTCATAATCTAAGTTTATTCGTCCTGATTAATTAAATAACATCAATTATTTAATTATGTCACTAGTTTACCCTATTCTCCTAAATCAATTAAATTATTAATAATTAATAGTTTAATTAAATCACTTTCCCCTAAACATGAATAATTAAATAAATTATTCAAAACATCATCAAAAAGCTCAAAAAAAAAATACAACTTTGTTTGCAAAAGTCAAACATGACTTGCATATTCAAATAAAAAAGATTAATTAATTAAATCAATTAATTAATTATCCTCACCCACTTTTATGATTGAGAAAATTATGATCCCCTGATTGCTCACTTAGATTGGCTGATTGATCCATCTATTCTTGGCTGATTCATCTATTATTCAATCACACTAAAAACTCAAATTGATTTCTTCAATCACACCAATTATGTAATCAAAATCCATTTATTCTTCTCATCTAAATCCTCTCAACTTTTTGAACTATTGATTAGGATATTCTCCTACGTGATCTCAAGCGTTCATTTCAAAACATAAATTCTATATAACAACCTCATTTCTTCTCAAAAATGATTGGAGAATCAAAAATTTTTGCACAATGAAGTAATGCCAAAATCACAATCGATCTTTTGACAACCTTTACACATATATTTGATCAACACACACACAACTTTGAAGAAACATCATTGCGAATACACTTCGACACAGGATGGGTAACTTTACAGTGTATTGAATTCATTGTTCTTATTTTGTTTCAATTATGTTCTTGAATTTAGTGTTCTTGTATTCTTTATTTTGTGAGTAGTGGGCATGAATCATGATCTTTGTTTTGAATTATATTAGTTTCAATTCATTTCATTTATCTGAATGCACACTTGATTTCCCCCTTACACTTTCTGGCATGCCCGGTGGGACCACGATCCTTAGCACTAACTATTTTATGAGTAAATATTGAAGTTGCAGGTCTTAGAAATGCAATTGAAAAGTTTTCACGCAAGATCTAGAGAAAACTCAAGTGGTCAATTTCTCATTTATTTTGTAGTCGACATTTTCATGACCGCTTTTATCATTTCAACTGCATATGCTAAAATGACATGTGCGTACTTAATTTTTTCAGCCACTTCTTCTTAACAAATAAAAGCCACTTTTGATTTTTTTAGCCGCACTTGCTTCTGATAGAGTTGATTTTCCTAAAAAAAAATTCTTTTGCTTTGTCAAAATTTTACCCAAAAGCTGCAAGTTGTTTTTCAATTTCTAATGCTAAAGGTTGCTTGATTTTAATGTTTGACAGGTGTTAATATTTTTTATGCAGGATTTACAGAAGTATGGCATGGATTTATCCAAGAAACAACTAACATTCTTTTATTGTAGGGAAAGCCAATGGTCGAAGTTTTAAATTTTTAGAAGCTTTTTTAGCTTAGGAAAAACTTTTCAATTAGTGCTTTAAAAAGAATTTTCAAAAGCTTTATAGATTAGAAAACTTTAAATTTGGTGCCTAAAATGAATCCCACAAATCACATGCTTTCAATTGTTGCTTAAAAAGAATTTTCAGAAGCTTTCTAGCTTAGGAAAAACTTCTCAATTGGTGCTTAAAAATAATTTTTCGAAGCTTTCTAGCTTAGGAAGAACATCTCAATTGGTGCTTAAAACGAATATTTAGAAGCTTTCTAGCTTAGGAAATTTTAATTTGGTGCCTAAAACGAACTCCACAAATCCACACACCTTCAATTTGCTTCTCTAAAAAATATTTTTTCAAAGCTTTCTAGATTAGAACAAACAATCCTTTTTGGTGCTCTAAAAAATGTTTTCTTTCAATGAAAAGATTTCAATATGTTGATGAAACGATCGATTTATTTTTGTTGACAAATTAACACAAGGCTTTAGAAAAAATTCAATTGGTGATTAAAAATGGACAAATGCTTTTTAATTTTGCATATTTCTATCTCTTTGTTTGAAATTTAGAATACTTCACTTTGGTGCACATAAAAAGAAAAAAATGCTATCTTGTACACACTTTATTTCATTTTTATTTTATTTTACTTTATTTATTTATTTATTTATATTTTATTCTTTCTTGAGGCTTAAAAATAACATTACAATGAATTGTACACTGTGTATTCTACATTTGGAAAACTAGGTGTCCATCCTCTCCCCTCGTGCCTTTTGGTGATCTTGCAGGATGATGAAAAGCATATTGAGTTTCACACATTTGTTTACATTTCAAATCATACCTTTAGAGGGCTTGCCTCCTGATTTGTGAGACAAAACAACCCAAGTAGTACTTTTTTTGGTCCACTATATAAATAATTGTGGGTGTGACGAAAGTCATCAACCACTTGGTGTGGATGTTCTATACCGATGAGAGTCTCCTTAGTATCTGTGAGATACGTAATAACCTACAAGGGCTAGGAGACCTCTTAAATGAATGAATCACTGCATGTATAGACACCATATTATCTTGAAACGTGACTAAGAACCAATGTTGTAGAAGTAACCCCTTTTCAACCAAAAAAAGTCTTTGAACCAGTGCATTAGAACTTTGATTCTGAGAAGTTACCAAGTCTGACTTATGGTTGAGCTTAAAACACTCTCCATTCCTTGCATGTAAAATCATTTGTTTGGGGCATAAGGTAAGCCCACCTAAAAGAAAGTGTCTATCCCTAAGGTGTAAATTGTCTTCACAAAATTGTCGAATATTTCAATTACTTTGAAACATCAAACATTGTGCTTGAATTAAAATGAACACATCAAAAAAACCATTTAACATGGTTCTCAAACTTCAATCCCTTTTGACTATGTGCAAATCCTTTTAAAAGAGCCCTATATTTGTACTCCTTAAGGATATCTTAAAATAATATCCCTAAAGATTTTTGGATATTTAGGCTCACATTTCAAGTTGCATTAAGGACAAAGTAAACATTGGAAACTATGACTTTAGAATTTTGAATTCCACAAATTTTGAACTTTTATGGAAAGAAATTTGCTTAAAAGTTGTAGACATTTAGGGTGAAATAGTTTTGATTGTTGTGTTGCATGATATCACTTTCCAAATCTCAAATTAGATCAAACAAAGTCACTCATAACTGCAAATTTATCCAAGGTACTACCAATAGAGAAACTAGAAAAAAAATCTACATAGAATACCACTATTGTTGCTATTTTTTCGCACTTGACTTAAAACTAGTCATAGTTTACCTAAATTAGCTCATTTTTTCTCTCTTCCTTATGACAATCGCTGGTAAAAACATGCCACTTTTGCAAAATCTAAACGCAATTGGCATAAACTAGCCACATTTGACAATAATCTTGTTGTATTTGACATATTTTTCTAGCCGTAGTTGATTGAAAACTTTCCACTTTTGACCAAGAAGGTCACTTTTTCCTACACAAAATTCACCCGTCAGAAAAATTACCCAGAGAGACTGCTTTTGAGAAAACTGGCCATAGTTACTTTTTTTATCTGACTGCACTTGTCCAAAATCTGGATGCTTTTGACAAAATTTTCTACTTTTTCTCCAAACTTACCGTTGTTGCTCTGTTTCTTGGTGAAAATAAGAAAACCAATCTGAAACTAGTTACAAATCTATCAAAGAAAAAAATAGTTAGAATCCCAAAACATGTCATAATTTACATTAGTCCATCATCCTCATACTATTTTAGAATTCAAAATCAAAACAAACAATTTGGATCATTTCTTCACTCAAAATTCTAAAATATCAACATTTTCTTGAACCTGAAGGCTAGTTCAAGTAGATTTTCTGCAACATATCCTCTAGAATGGGAAGTGAAATATCAATCTAAGTTTTCAACATTTTTGAATCCAAAAAGTTAGCATTATTTCCAAAACATCACTAAACCTTAGGGTCTTGAGTATCATGAAAATCATATCACCCACATCACTCACTTTATGACCATTTGGTGTCTAATTGCTCCAATTCAACAACCAAATCTTACAACATCTATCATACAACCAAGTCTCACACAAATTGAAGGTAAAAAAAATGACGGAAGAGACCCATAGGGAAATAAACCAAATGACCTTACGATAGTGTATTGATAATCAAAACATCCTAAACACACAACCATAATATCCCCAAAACATGTCAATCTATTACCCAAATCTATTTCCACTCTCTACACACATGGGGACATCATATGCCACAAATGTCAATGATATATCAACTATGAATTCCCCTTATCAATATTTTAGCACATCTTGTCACATGAAAGATTTCAATCAAAATCCTCTTCCATATCAAAATAACTCTTATCAAGGGTTTCAAAATCACCATCAAGGACTAAATCTAGAACATAGAATTTCCATAAATGCACTTGAGAAAATGATTGAAAAATTGAAGAAAACTAAAATATGACGTATCATCAACATGTTCAACATCAAGAAATTACATATCAACAAAAAGCAAACAAAATTCCTCAAGAATCCCAATATCCACATCAAAAAAACTTCCTCCATCATCAAAACATTGATGCATATTAGCAACAAATTCTATTTCCATAATGTCAAGTGAATCAATAACATCAATGGTCACAAAATCAAAATCAGATCACCCAACATCGAAATCAAATCCATCAACAATATCAAATCCCAAATCAGCAATATCCTCATCAAAATCATCAAAATCATGAAGACCAACAAGAAATTCCATCTCAAATGCAACAATCATCTCCACCACAACAAGCCTCACAATCCAACCACATTGTTGAATGTAAATACACTACTTTAGGGGAGCCAATTGAGGGGGTGTTAAATAAATTAGACAATGCTAAACTTATTACACTTCCAAAACCTCCACAAAGTGGTGAAGCTAGTATCAAATTCCCATGGTACGATGACAAGGTCTACTGTAAATACCATGGAGAAATTTAAGGTCATGATACATAAAAATGTGTTACACTTAAAAATCTCATCCAAGACCTTATTGATCAAGGAAAAATAGTTATTGAAGATGACATTCAAGGGCCATCTACCAATGACAACATTAACAATATCTCAAACTTGAATGTTGAAAACAATGATCAAGATCCATCTACCACTAATCACATTGATAATGGCTCTACATCATCCAATGAGCTAGAGGACATACATGAAGAATTTAATATCAGGCATGATCAAAATCAATCACCCAACTATAGAAATGATTCAGTCCAATATATATTGGCATCATCCAACCTCATGGAAGTACATATTCATGATCAAGATACTCTTAATCCAACACTTATAACTAATGCAAAAAATTTAAGCCAAGATCTATCACCCATATGTCCACAGTTCAAGGAAATCCAAGGATCCTTTACTAGAAATCCCTTCTTTGAAATTTGGTGCAGCCAGGGTAGGAGGGTCCTCAAGGAGAACAATCTGGACTTGGAAGCAAGAGTCACACAATAGAAGCAAAATGGAATATGGATGAAAATATAGATTCAAACATTCTTATTATCAGAAATTTCAATTACAATCGGCTAGCAACATCCAATTTTACAGATTTGGGCTCACAGGCCTGATACAACATGCTCAACTTACGGTATTCCTATATGATCCTTAATGTGAGTTGGAATCTTAAACATCAAATCTAATATTAATCAACCTATCCTCCTAATGACATATTACAATTATTTATAGCACATTCGAAGATCTAGAATCCTCTGTGTCAACCAAAGATCATTACAATCTCTGATGAAGAAAATGTAACGTGTGCATGAAATAGGTCAGCCTCAAATTTGAATTTCTCCTCAACGAGTGCATAGGATGAAGTGTGGAGAAATAATTAAGGTCAGGGACACTCCACGAAACAATTTGAAACACATCGCAAGGATCCGCAAGTTACGGGAAGGATCCACAAGAGACAAATCTAATTGGTAGGCTTGAAACTACTTCGGTGCTCTATTCTAGAAACTACCACTTAATCCAGAAGTGATAACTTGCCAGAAAAAGATCCAATCATGCTGAAATCTTGGAATAAGGAAAATGAAAATGTCCACGATGAAAATATAGATCCGTTGGGTCTAGTGAGCAAATATGATGATACGCTAAATCTGCCAACTTGAACTGAACAAGAACAAAATTAAAATGAAAATATTTTTTTGGTTGATGTAGGATTGCAAAGAACCAAGGATGCTCCTGCATCAAAATTGATTCATTTCAAGAGCACGGACCAAAGAATATTGAAGATAATACCACACAAAGTCAAGATCAAGAAACCCTACCATCAAAATACTATAATGACTTGGTAGATATCTTCCAAAACATCCAATGTTTTCCAAAAGAGGAAAAAATCCATATATCAAGTGCACATACATCTACCCATGAGATACTTACTCCTAATGGAAATGTAGATGATCTTCATCCTAAACAAGAGTCTCATACTCTTGATATCATTACCAAGGAACAAGAGTCTCCTACTCTTAGCATCTTTACACATGATCAAGACATAGCAAAAGCTAGAGACATGTAATAAATGGATCATGAAGAAGACTTATACATAATTTGTGAATCAGAAACATCCTATAAAGGCATATAAAAAATGAATAATTAGAAATAATTTCACATGGGATGGAAATCATCAACAACTCTCAAAGAAACATTAAAATATGATATTTCAGAGGATTGGCCCTAAGATATCAATCAATAAATTATCTCACATATGGAGGATCCTATCACTTATAAACTTGGATCACTTACTTTGTCAGAGCAAGCTATCCTACCAATGAAGAAACCATCACTTTCGAAGATCCACAATAGAGCAGAGACAGATTGGCACCTTGTTTCCAAGGTAAATCATATCCTATTACAAATATTTTTTTTCAACAGATGCATTATCAAGGTAGAGGATTAGGAAAACATGAATAGGGTATCCTAGAACTAGTATAGATTACTAAAAATCCTAAGCATCAAGGTCTTGGTTATTCAACAATTAAAGAATCTGAACATATCAGTGATACCTCTATAATACTGATTGCAACTTTATCTAATGCAAACACCAACATAGGGAGCATGAAGAGTCCTTATGATGAAACTGCTACCAATGCTACAACTATCCATGTCATGAATCGTCATCCAAAGATATTTCAACCCTTTGATTGGGACCAACAACAAGAGAAAAAAATATATCTAAGAATGAAACAAGTCATTGAAGCAAAAGAATCAAAAAAAAAAAATGCACAAGAAAAATTCAAATGGATACTAAAGGAAAATCAAGAAAATCTTCCCTATCAAACTCCATTAGTCAAAGAAACTGTGGTAAAAATAAAAAAAGGAAGTTCATCCATAAAAAAATTCCAATGATGCAAAAGAAAGCTTCAAGAGTGACCTACAAGGTATATCAAGAAGTTGGTCCCAATTGAATCTCCATATCCACCCACTGTTGCTCATCATCCCAAGTTTTGAGAGTCAAAGATTCCAAGTTGTCAACCAATCCATCTGAATCTCATATCCCTCAACATAATCCACCATCAACTTTGACATACATAATTTCAAACCCCCGCATTGACCATGTGTTGGTAACAACTCTTTATCATAAGGATTCTAAGGCAACTCTCTTGTGATGTATGCAGATCTAGGTAATGTTAACTCTGATATCAACAAAGAAAAGAATTATAAGGGGTTACATTCAAGCACTTTTATCCTAGAAAAACAACTCCTCCAAGTGGGATATCATTGGAACATCATGACAAAAACAACACCCATATTAGCACTAGTAGTATCTACACCAGCACCACCAAGTGGTTCAACATGAGAAAAAAAATGTCACCATGATGAAAACTTGGTAAATAGGCATCTTGTGTGACATAAAAAAATTCAAGAAAATAGTCAAGAAAAATTGTCCTCCAGTGAAAACCACTATGGTGGTGCTTTGGAAAAGTACCATGGTGAAAAAATGGAAAACATGCGTCATGTGTAGAATCGAGCATCTATGTGCACCATTTCAGTGGTGCAGGAGCACCTTAACAATCTTATGCTTCCATGAAGAAATTTTGAAATTTGGCTAAATTTTATTGTCTCCATATTATAAGAAGGTCATTTTACATGTATTAGAGTCATTACGAGATCATTTGAAGTCCAATTTTGCAAAAAAATATAAAATTTGTCAAAACAAATTGCAAATAAATGTAAAGTTGCACAAATGCAACAAATGGAATTTGAAGAGTCATGAAGGTTCAAACGATGGGGGGTAGTTGGAAAATAGTTAGAAGGTGATGATTCATGCTTAAATTCCTTTAAAAAGGCTTTGTAAACCATTTTGAACTCGTGGGTGATTGTGAGTAATATTTAGATCAATTAAAAGCTGTGTTTTTAAACATTTTCTTTAGAAAATCAGTGTTTTCAGGCCTTGTACGACATTGTATTGATTGATATACATGGTTGAATGTTTTTAAGTGGAAATATCATCAATCAACTTCCATTATATTATTGTTTCATGTGAATTTATTTGATTTTGAGGAAGTTCTTGCAATTTTTCTTTAAATTGTCAAAACCCTCTTTTAGGGTAACAGTGAGTCTTAAAAAAATTAGTTTCTCCCTTCCAAGCCAGTGGAATTTTCTAATTTTTGGTAGAGTGGAGGTTTTATGTGTATTTAAAAGGATTTCCTAAGTTACTAGTTTTGGATGCTCGAGTTTGGGAAGATACAACAAGCCCTAATTCTACTACAATGGAAGAAAACTGGTAATTCCAAAATATAGTGGGGTTTTAGGCGTTGTTGATCTTGGGTTTGAGACTTTTATTGGTGTTATAGGTTTTGAAAGATGATTAGTTGTATAATGAATCCATTTAAATATTTTTATTTGGTATTGGATTATATTTAATGATTGTTCAATCAGGACAGTGTTGTTATAGTCTAATTTTGGAATCAACAAGTGAAGGTCTTGGGTAGGCGTTGGAAAGAATGTCTTGAATACTGGATTGGGAATGTACTAATTTTGTTTAGAAGACATATTTAGGCATTTTGGTGCTATTGGTGAATGAATTTGGGCTTGGAAAGGTGAATTTGTTTGTGGTTGGGGTCTAAATAGGCCTATTTGTTGTTTTGGGATAGTCATGAAGAAATAGTGAAAACATAAATGGGTAGTCAATGTAATTTTTTTTTTTTGTTGGCTTAGATAAAGTTTCTAAGGAGTTTGAAGGTCTTGAGGAACCTTGGTTGGGTCAGATAAAGTGAAATATCAGGTTTGTTCCTTTGAAGAAGTCATGGTTTTAAGTGGATTTCTTGTGAACTTGAAGGAATAGAAGGGATTGAGTCCCTAATTTTGAAGTTTTTTTTCATGAAGGTGGTTTTCTTCCTCTATATTGCATAAAAGTGGTATCAGAGCTCAAAAGTTCTAGGCTGGTAAGTTGGTTTGTGGTTTGTGATTTTCTGTTGTGTTGTGGTTGGTTGAAGGTTGAGTAGATAACCTGGTTTCCACCAAGAGAAGGAACAAAAAGTTGAGAGAAAGTTAAGAGAGAGTGAAGCAAGAAGAAGAGAAGAGAAGAGAAGAGAAGAGATGGAAGTGATAAGAAGATATTTGCAGGAAGAGGAAGAGAGGAAGAAGAGAAAGAGACAAGAGAAGATAGACAAATATATTATTGAGTTGAAGCAAGAGTTGAGAATATTTGATAAAGAGTTCAAGGAATCTATGATGAAGATGGAGTAGATGATCAAGCAGATAACAAGTGTGCACTTGAAGATCAAGCAAAGAAAAGTTACATGGCCTATTCAAAAGATTGTCAAAAGAAAGAAAAGGAAAAAGAAGAAGATAGATGAAGAATATGTGTTTGAATATGCAAGTGAAGAATTAAAAGATGATGAAGACAAAGATGTTGTATCCATGAAGGACTTGATTTCTAAGAAAGAAGAATTTGAGTTGGTGATAAGGATAGATGAAGAAATGATCAAGGATGAATTGATTATTGATATTTACAAGGAATTGAGAAAAGATGGAGGTATTGTGATCAAATTAATGTATCATTTCTTTATTGTACTAATTCTATAGATAGGGAACAATTGGAAGGTTAAAGGACAAAGGGAGAAAAAAGATGCTAGGATGAAACAAAGTATTGTGAATATGATTTCAGTTGGCAAGGAAGATAGGAAGCTAATTTGCATGGACAAGTTCAAACCTAAGGTGAATATGAAGGTCAATGAGAGCAATTTAAGGGTGGATTAAAAGTAGAGAATATAAGGGATGGATTTTTGTGGATAACATCACCATTCAAGTGGACTTGAATTTCATTTGGCTCAGAGTATGGTGTAGGAGCACCTTGACAATCTTATGCTTCCATGAAGAAATTTTGAAATTTGGCTCAATTTTATTGTCTCCATATTGTAAAAAGGTCATTTTACATGTATTAGAGTCATCAGGAGATCATTTGAAGTCCATTTTTTCAAAAAAATATAAAGGTTGTCAAAACAAATTGCAAAAAAATGTAAAGTTGCACAAATGCAATAAATGGAATTCAAAGAGTCATGAAGGTTCAAACAATGGGGGGTAGTTGGAAAATAGTTAGAAGGTGATGAGTCATGCTTAAATTCCTTTAAAAATGCTTTGCAAAGCATTTTGAACTCGTGGGTGATTGTGAGTAAGATTCAAATCAATTAAAAGCTCTGTTTTTAAACATTTTCTTCAGAAAATCATTGTTTCCAAGCCTTGTACGACATTGTATGGATTGATATACATGTTTGAATGTTTGTAAGTAGAACTATCATCAATCACCTTCCATTATATTCTTTTTTCATGCAAATTGATTTGATTTTGAGGAATTTCTTGCAATTTTTCTTTAAACTGTCAAAACCCTCTTTTAGGGTAACAATGAGTCTTCAAAAAATTAGTTTCTCCCTTCCAAGCCAGTGGAATTTTCTAATTTTTGGTAGAGTGGAATGTTGATGTGTATTTTAAAGGATCTCCTAAGTTTCAGGTTTTGGATGCTCGATTTTGGGCAGATACAACAAGCCCTAAGTCTGCTACAGTGGAATAAAACTGGTAATTCCAGAATACAGTGGGGTTTTAGGAATTTTTGATCTTGGGTTTGAGACTTTTATTGGTGTTATAGGTTTTGAAAGATGATTAGTTTTATAATGAATCCATTTCAAGATTTTTATTTTGTATTGGAGTCTATTTAATGATTGTTCAATCAAGATAGTGTTATTATAGTCCAATTTTGGAATCAACAAGTGAAGGTCTTGGGTAGGTGTTTGAAAGAATGTCTTGAATACTGGATTGGGAATGTACTAATTTTGTTTTACAAACATATTTAGGCATGTTTTTACACTATTGGTGAATGAATTTGGGCTTGGAAAGGTGAAGTTGTTTGTGGTTGTGGTCTAAATAGGCCTATTTGTTGTTTTGGGACAATCATGAAGAAATAGTGAAAACATGAATTGGCAGTCAATGTAATTGTTTTTTTTTTTGTTGGAAATAAAGTTTCTAATGATTTTAAAGGTCTTGAGGAACCTTGGTTAGGTTAGATAAAGTGAAAGCTCAGGTTTGTGCCTTTGTAGAAGTCATGGTTGTGAGTGGATTTCTTTTGAACTTGAAGGAATAGAAGGGCTTGAGTCCCTAATTTTGAAGTTTGTTTTCATGAAGGTGGTTTTCTTCCTCTATATTGCATCATTCAGGTAGAAGCATCTCAACATATCCATAATAAATCCAATCCTTTTTTATCTGAAATCCAACTTATCTTGATCTTCACAAATGTTTGGTGTACACTTTATACTTTCTTAAGGAAAACATCTGGACGTGGGTCATTATCATTGATCTTATCCTATCCAGCATTATCTAATCCAAGATGCATTGTCCCAAAGGGGAATACTCTATCCAAACATACTATCCTATCACAAGATAATCCATCATTGCTAGACATTGGGGAAACTACTTACATCTTACTTTAGAATAAATATTGATCTATGTCTTCTAACTCATAGTGTGATCTAGGCATCGTCCCAACAACAAGGTGTACCACTAAGGTGCTACCAGGGTAACCTTCAAAACTATCAAAAAATAAAAAACATCCAGAAAACAAACACAATAAAAAAAAATTCATAAAACATGAAAATCCCAAAAACATGTTATGCTTTGAGTCAAAATAGTCAAACTATGTGGTCTTTGCATGTACAACGTAGGCAAGGCTTATCAGCCCCCAAGTCATTAGGTTAGTCCCTTTAGGTATCTATCATGCTTTCATTCAACTTAGTCAAAAAATTCAAAAACATTCAAAAAATAGAAAAAAAGTCAAAAACAAGTTCTTCTCAAAACAAGTGAACTACGAGCCTTTGCATGGATAATGTAGTAGATATGTCATAATCCTACAACATCTAGGACATCCCACTCACACTCCTAGAAACTAGTAATTAGATCAAATAGCTAAGATGGTCGTCACTCTCTCGAGTAAAGCTATTTGAGATCCTGCTACAAACATTCAACCCACGATGATAAAAATTTGCTACGAGAACATGAAACGAACCTAAGATTATGAACAAGCTAGCTCAAACTTTGAAAAACAACCAAAGTGGTTAGTGTTTTTTACAAAAGCGATAAATATTTACTCAAAAGCGATACAAATAGAAAAAGTGAAAATGTTTTTCAAAAGTGAACAAAAACCACAAAGGGAACCATTTCATACAAAAAAGATCAATAGAAAACATATTAGACAAGAGAAAAAATTAAAATCAAAGATCTAGATCAAAGGCGAACATTTTAATCGAAAGCAAGAAGAAAAATAAAAAGTGGCCCAATCAAAAACTTCAAAAGCAATAAAAGTTTCTCAAAAGCGTGAAAACCACAAACCTACTACTTTTTGCCTAAAAATATTTTTTTAAGCATTTATTACTCAAAAATGACCAAAAAATATTTCAAATATCTTGAAAACACCAAAAACATCAGATAACATCAAAAATCACAAAAACATTTGAAAAAGCTCAAAAATCCTATCTTCATCATTACCTATCAACAATAAAACATCATCCATAATAAACAAATTGTCATCCTCACCCTTTGAAAAAACAAACAAAGAAACAAAGAAACATCAAAAGATAGAACTTTCAAGCAAACAATCACAAATATTTGATCACAAACAAACTAAAAAAAATCCAAAGTATTAACTACCTATCTATTGATAATTCACCAACAACATCCAGAGCTATGTCTTAATGGATCCATTCCTACAATAGACATAACTAACATTGGATAATAACCCCAAAACAGATATGGCAAGTGATACAACAATATTATTTTATCTTTTTGTGATCTTATCTTTTCAATTTACATTATTGACTCATTCCCAAGATCTCCCGAGGATTTCCATAAGGATTTAGAGAGGAAGGAATGGGGGAAATTGAGCATCATTATGTTTGTTTGTTGGATATTTTTGTGACACTACCATAGTGAATACTTGCTTTGTTTTGTGTGTGGAAGTTGTTTTGGGGCAATTCATGCATCAATTGCATGTTAGGTACTCCATACCTCTTTGTGTAATTGGTCTAAAATGTTTTAAAGCTTCCCACCCATATGCTCTAACAGGGTTTCATATGTCCAGGGTATGAGCAAAACTATTCTTTTTATGTCGAGTCAAAGTCCATGAAATGGATACAAAACCACCTTGGTTATTAATACCCTGGTGCATTGTCTCTATTTGATACATCAATAAGGATTGTTAAAGATATAAAGCCTCCATGAAAGCAAAATAAAATTCATCAATGACTAACAACATCAACTATTCTTCACTTCTTATTAAGATTTTCTTCTTGTCAATGTTTCTTCTATTAGTCCTTGCACTTAAACGCATCATATCAGCTTACCAAAAAATTTGGTTCATTATCCAAAATTTTCATCAAATTTCTTGAGGGGGCACCATGCATGCTATCCCATATGGGGCCTATCGGGGCAACTTTGGGGCATACTGGGGAAACTCTTGAGCATGAATTTTTTATTTTTCTTTGACACAATGCTCAAAATCACATTGTATTAAAGAGGGGCAAAATGTAGACACCTAAAATTGTCCTGATTGGAAAACAACACTATTTAACTAACTCTCACCCTTTTGATTAAATAATACATTATTATTTAAATATTATCATTTCTCATATTCGTCTATTAATTAAGTGATTTAACATTATTTAATTAATTCATCCTCAAATCATCATTTACATCAAAAACACTATTTTTCCTATATTAATTGAATAATATTACATTATTTAATTAATTCACTTTTTTATCATTTTTGACTAATTAAATAAATTTCATTTATTTAATAAATTCCTAATTTAACTTTATTCCTCCTGATTAATTAAATAACATCAATTATTTAATTATGTCCCTAATTTACCCTATTCCCCTAAATCAATTAAATTATTAATACTTAATAGTTTAATTAAATCACTTTCCCCTAAACATGAATAATTAAATAAATTATTCAAAACATCATCAAAAAGGTAAAAAAAACAAATACAACTTTGTTTGCAAAAGTCAAACATGACTCACATGTTCAAATAAAAAAGAGTAATTAATTAATTATCCTCACCCGCTTTTATTATTGAGCAAATTGTGATCCCCCGATTGCTCACTCTAATTGACTAATTGATCCATCTATTCCTAACCAATTCATCTATTCTTCAATCCCACTAAACACTCAAATTGATTTCTTCAATCACACCAACTACATAATCAAAATCCACCGATTCTTCCCATCTAAATCCTCTCAACTGTTTTGAACTGTTGATCAGGATATTCTACTATGTGATCTCGAACGTTCATTTTGAAACACTAATTCTATATAACAACCTCATTTATTCTCAAAAAAAATTGGAGAATCAACATATTTTGCACAATGCAGTAATGCCAAAATCATAATCGATATTTTTACAAGCTTTAAACATACTTTTGATCAACACACGCACAACTTTGAAGAAATGTCATTGTGAATACACTTCAACACATGATGGGTAAATTTACAGTGTATTGAATTCATTGTTCTTGTTTTATTTCAGTTATGTTCTTGAATTCATTGTTCTTGTATTGTTTATTTCATGACTAATGGGCATGAATCATGATATTTTTTTTGAATTAGATTAGTTTCAATTCATTTCATTTATCTAATTGCACACTTGATTTCCCCCCTTACAGGTACATACATATGCACATACATATATATGTAATATGTACATACGTGTGCAGATACATATGTATGTACATACATATGTAAATGCATACGCACATACATATGTATGTATGTACATATGTAAATACATATGCACATACATATGTATATATAGATATACATATGTGCACTAAATATTTGTGAAATACAGATTTGCACAATGAATGATTATGCAGTGAAGAACAAAATAATAGAAGTGCATGGCATAATACTGCCAAAATTGCAAAGTGAATGTTTGTGCTAATTTATTGTGCACATACATACATATGTATGTCGATATATATGTGCACACATAAGTACATATAGATTAGTGCATGAACATACATATGTACATGCACTAAAATTTGTGAGCTACAAATCTGCACAATGAATTATTATACAATGAAGAACACACAAATAGAAGTGCATGGCAAAGAACCCTCCAAAAGAGAACCAGTGAAACCCTTTCCATATTTGTAGTAACAATCAAATATAAAAAGTAAATTGCAGAGTGAATTATTGTGCAATGAATAACAGAATAATAAGGGATAGCATTTGAAGAAACCAATAAAAATATCCATTTAACAATAAAGACATCATATAGGAATATGCATAACACTAGCAACAACATTTACATAATATAGGACAAAAAATTATGGTATCATTTGAGGTTCTAGCATTGAAGAGACCTATTTTTTTATGAAAGCTTTTTTGTGTTAAACTTTGTTGCATTATACTTTTTAAATTGATGGTATATGTAATATGGTTTAATACTAAAAATTGTTTGGTGAAATGAAGCCTCTCCAATGCAGATCCAAACATGTTTCTAAACTCAAACATGTAACAATAGGAATTTCATGTGACTATTAAGATAAAATTCTTTCAATTTCTACTGCAAGCCTTAGCTTGAAAAATATTACATCACAATTCACACACATTAATTTTTAAATATGAGAATTTTGGTATACATTAATTAAATATTTGTCAGTAACATATAAATATCACACCATGACATAATATAGGAGATCATTTCATACATAAACACAATAGGTTAGGTATGAAATAATTAATTAATTATATATAATTTCATAAATACTCACATAAACACTAATAAGCTGAACAATTGTTCTCAAATAAAACCTACAACTTGCTCTCTACAATTGAGGTACTTGTTATGGGGTACTCCTAGTCCTCAAACCTTGATGCCTTACATTTATTTTCACCTTTGGGTTAGGGGGTTTGTTTCATTATGATATAATTGATTTTAGACATGATTAAATAAATTTATCTCACTTTATGTCTTGTTGCCACCAACATACAATCAAAGTTGCTATTGATTAAATGAAGTGTTTTATAATTGGTTTTTATTTGTCCCAAAACAAAAATAATTATTCCAGTCTTACATGTCAGAAAATATTCAAATCCCATCTGATACCACAAACATACAATCCAAGTTTCTTTTTAATGGCATGTATCATGAAAACATGTAGCCAAAATATAAAAAGTTGCACTCCCCTTACATATCACCTAGTGCATTACACCCCCATCAATATTTTCAAATATCTGATGTCATGAGAATAACTAAGGTTGTTGTTGTTAATACATTCTATATCATGTAAATGATGTTGTCAGTGTTGTGTGCATGCCTATATGTGTTAAGTGATATTTTTTGTGACTATTAATGCATAATTTGTTTTATAGATACAATTTTTATGTGAAGTGTGTTGTACATTTCATCCCAATCAAGCAATCACGATAAAAAATGTTTCACTATAATTAAGTAGACTTATATTTACAAGCAATTGCACTACATTTCCAACATGCACATCATATTGAGCTAAGTATTCCCAAATCAACATTTGAGGAAACCAATAAACATATCCATTTAATAAAAAAGACATGATATAGAAATGTACATAACGCTAGCAACAAAATTTACATAATATAGGATAGAAAATTGTTGTATCATTTGAGGTTTTAGCATTAAAGAGACTTCTTTTTTAGAAAAGCATTTTAGTGTTAAACTTTGTTTCATTATACTTTTCAAATTGATGGTATTTGCAACATGGTTTAACACTAAAAATGCTTTGGTGAAATGAATCCTCTCTAATGTAGAGTTGAACATGTTTGGGTGCCTAACTCCTCATAGACTCCAAAACAAACACAAAGGAAAGGAATGACAATGAGCAGGTTATGCAAGAATTTGGAGCATTGAATGAACTTTGATATTCAAATTATATACTTGTGTGGCTGAGTAACTATGGAGAGATGCGTAAGGAAATTTTACCAGTGCAAGTAACGAAGGGGGCAATGCACAATTAATGCTCTCAAATGGACATTTGGGGTGGAAAAATGCTCGCACATGTGTCCATCTAACCTAACACAAGGTTTTTTCATGCTACATTAGGAGGTCAACCCGCTCCACTATTGGGCGGACCCAGAAAATGGACTCATAAGAAACACCATGGACCAATCTGTGCGTGCCATGTGGAAAGATGGTGGAATTTTTTTTTAAATACATAAAATGCACAAGTGGCAAGGTGATGTCGTGGGAAATTCTTTTTTGGCTAATAATAAGATATTATAGTCTCCAACAATAAAAGTAAACAACCAATAATTGAACTTTATCTTATAGTCCAAAATGTACATAAAAAAGGTAGCCAATAATTGGTAGAGTTGTAGGGATGGTCCCTCCCAACCTCAATTAAACATGCCAAGAAAAGCATTTGAAGATGTGTTCTTTTCTCCTACCGCTGCATTTTGAGTTTTTGTTACATGATTTGGATTTGTATTTGTAAATTGAATGCAACTTACATGCAAAGATGTTGAACAATTATTTCCAACATAAACTCAAGTGTAGCTTAGATTTGGGATGAGACTTGAACTCACATCACCAACAATAAATAGAGGGATGTATATGTTCAATATTTTCTGAAACAAGGCATGATTCTCTGGTAATGAGTTTGTAGGACTAGACTTATATATCTTTCTCACTACAATGCCCTATGTGCCACCTCTATTTCTCTTTCCTTTGTATATCGTTTCTTTTGAACTCTCTCTTGCTCTCTCTTCTAGTCTCTTTCCTTCTTTTCTAATCATTTGAATTGCTCTCTTTTCTTCATAAATTTAATGATTATTGAAACCGATTGAGATTTGATTGTTTGAATCACTTGGTTGTTAATGTTGTCCTCCTCTTCCTCACCAATACCTTGAGTTTCCTTGCTGAAATTTGCATAGTAATTTAGCTCTTGTGGTATGGAATATGTGGCGAGTGGAGATGAAATGAATAAGTTCCTTGCTCTTCTTCTTAGTGCAAGTCAATACCCAGTTTCATAGCGATTTGCTAAGGGTTGAGGGAAGACTTAGGCCATCATTACCCACATTCATAGCTTCGTTTTCCAACCAAGATGATTGGCTAGGGACTAAGGGAAGAATTACATTGTTATTAACCATATTAATAGATCCCTCTGCCAACCAAGACAGTTGGCTAGGGGCTGAGGGAAGACTTAGGCTATCATTAAGTTCCTCAGGTTGTCTATCCACCATTTCATTACATTGTTGATTACTATTGAATGGGTACCATTAATGTGTCATGTATCTTCTACAACTTCATGAGCTTGACATTCAGATGCACACTACAATGTGTGTGTGATTTCATTCATCAACCATTCCCATTGTTGTGTTTCTATTGTTTGCTTTCTTGCAAGAGCAATAATTACCACAAATGTCTTCGCTTGTACTTTTTGTTCTTCTTCAGGGGGAATGTAACCCCTCATTTACCTATAGGCCACCTTGTCGTGGCTCTCTTCTTCATTAGCTTGGTCCTCATTTCAAATTTATATTGCACCTACACACATTAGGAAACATGTTTCAAACAATGATAACAACCATCAATGAATACCCTTAAAGTTAGAGTGATGCATGAACATATTATTTTTCTTTATTGTGTGTAAACAGTTTATAATGAAAAAATTGGCAACAGTTTGATTTATATTTGATCTCTCTACTTTGTTTGAATTGCAAAAGTTTAGAATAGTTTGGATTGAACTGAAAGGATTTGATCTTATGCACTTGCAATGAATTGGAATTAAAAATCACATTGTATATAGTAGCAATGCATTGAAATTCATTAATAGTGTAAGTTGAAAGCTAGTAAAGCCCATATATTGAGTTACAATTGAGTGTGAAACATTTACATTGCATATAACAGATTGGCATATAAAGAACAAATGAATCCCCAATAGGTAGGGTGTAACAATCACATTGTAAAGAATTGAAATGGATTGAAATTCATAAATATTATAAGTTCAAACCTCAGATATTAAGTTACAAGTTTGTTTGGGGTAAAAGTACAAATTTGTGTCACACTTTTATAAAGAAACAACCAACACTGATCCAACTTTTAAACTTGAATCACTAAAAAATAGTGCATATGTTTTGAATTTTAAAATGATGTAAACTAATAAAATGTGTATTTTTTTAGTATATTTTATGTTTGTATTTTTTTGAAAAAATTAAAAAATTATTTTAAAATATTTTTTTTATAAATTAACAGTATAATTTTATTGTTGATAAAATGTTGAAAAGTGAAGTTACATGAGACTTCAAACTTTATATAGTAATTTTTTTTTCCTTCAAATTTTTTGTGTGTTTATAACTTGAATATTTAGTGCATGGATATATTTTTTTCCAATTTTGATAAACGTATATTTTTAAATAAACATTAAAATGTGTGTGTACTAAAATATAGTTGTTTTCATTCAAAGTCAACTTCTATATTAAATATTTATCTAAAATAGAAAAAAATTATACCATCTTGATATAGATTCTTTTATCTAGTGCATCATATTTTTTTCAATTTTCTTTAATAAGTTTTAGTAGTTTTTCTTGACATGGTAATGAACCTAATATTTTGTGCTAATGACCTACTTTTAGTTTTATATATATATATATATATATATATATATATATATATTAAACTACACTTATGGATCTACAAAAGGGTATATTTTATATTTAAAAAAATTACTTACATGAGAAGGAGATGTTAAAACATCAAGTTTTTCAAATAATCATATTTTTTCGATAAATTGGCCTCAAAGTAGTGTTACATATGTATTTATCCTATAATTTTAGTTAGAAAAGTTATGGAAATATCTAACTTAACTACAATTAGTCTTACCAGTTCATAGGTAAATGACCAAAATGATTTTTTTGTTAGAAATACTAAAATGTTGATAAGTTAGTTGAAAGTGTGACACAACTTTGTACTTTCACCCTGTGACAAACATTTACACTACATAGAAAAAAGTCACATTCCCAGACATATAGAATATAAATGAAAATGTTGGAATTGAATTGAAAGAAAATGATGTTATGCGCTTAGAGAAGATTGGGTGGAACGATCACATTTTTTTTAATTAGATATGTATTGACATTCATAAACAGTATAAGTTGAAACTCTAGATAACGAGTTACAAGTTAATTTGACCAAATATATTAGAATTATGAGGCATAAAGAATGGGGTGTAACAATCACATTGTAAGGAACAAAAATAGTTTGGACTTGTGCACTTAGAGTAGATAGGGTGTAACAATCACATTGTAAGGAATATAAATGCATTGACATCCATAAACCAGATAAGTTCAAACCTTAGATATTGAGTTACAAGGTAGTGGATGACAAACATTTATAGTGCATACAACTGATCTATATTCCTAGGCATATAGAATATAAAAAACCCACAAATTGAATTAAAATGACTTGACATTCATAAATAGTGTAAGTTGAAACCTCAAATATTGAGTTACAGGTTATTGTGATAGACATTTATATTGCATACAACATATTGGCATTCATAAGGAATATAAATGAAAATCCCAGTGTAAATAGTATTAGGGTGGAACCCTAGATATTTATAATATTGTGAAAAACATTTGTGTAACATACAACAAATTGGTATCTGTAGGAATAAAGAATTAGTAGTAGTAGAATACCTATAACTTGATAGCATGTTGTTGCTACTACTTCTACTCTTTCTTCCACTACCTCTAGGAAAATGTAGATATGAATATGAAAGTGAGACATGCTAAATGGAAATTGGAAAAGTGATGAGGACACAACCCGAGACACAAAAAATAACCCACAAACAAGAGAAATTTTATTATTCAGAAAATGGAGCTTCTTACATGCAGAGGATCTCAAATCCCCAAGTTCTACATCACATGCCAGTTACAGACAGCTATAGAATAACCCTTTCGCAATATGCGAGCTTGTCCCCAAAAAGTTACCCAAAAATTAGAAAACCCACCCATAAATAGAGCTCCTCATTAGTTTACAGCCAAAACAACATTCAAATTGAGTTTAGGCGGTTTGGCGCCAAAAATTTACAACATGAAGTTCAAATTTCAAAAGAGCATTTGCAATGGTATCTTCTAGAAAGTGCGCCAACTTCCCGGGGCCATAACTTTTGATCCGGGACTCCGATTCGCGAACCGTTTGAACCGTTGGAAAGGTCTCAAAGTCAAGAACGCACTCAAAATTTGCTAATCCGATTTTGGCAAGTTTTGGGGCCATTCCGGAAGCTCTAAGTGCCTCAAATCCAACTTGGAATATTTTTATGTGCAAATATGGGAAACTAAAACTGCAATATCTTTCAACCCAGGAATAGAAAATAAAAACCATAAATTGGGAATTTCATTATGATGAAAAGGGTATCCAAAAATGTAAAAACATCTGAAAAATGATAAACTTGAATTTTAACTATTTTTGGGTGATGCAAGATTGCCCTTACACCACTGGATGCTCATGCATCAGACACCCATGGTAATTTGAGAAGTGACCCTGTCACGTCTCAGATGGTTGAGGAAAGCCCAACCAGTCAACCGCTGCCTTAGATAGCCAGGATGAATCTTCCACAAGCCTTCCTCTCGATTTCACCAGATATTCTTCATAATGCCTGTTTCTGGTACTCCTTCCCACACGACTATCCAAGATTTCCTCAATCTCCTCCTTGTCTGAAGTAGATGCTGGAATCCCACACTGTTCCATCATTGGTACTTCCTCTGCGCCACCTTCATGATACTCTGTCAAATCTGAAATGTTGAACACAGGGGAAATGTTGAATCCATCCGACAACTCTACCTCGTATGCATTCCCTGAATCATGCTTCTTCAAACTTTTACAAGGACTGAACTTCTTCATATTCAATTTGTTATATGTTCCCACTGGAAACCTTTCTTTCCTCAAGTGGACCATCACTTCATCACCAATCTGAAACTCCTTATACCTCCTCTTCTGATCTGCCTTAGCCTTATACTGCATATTCATCTTGTTAATATGTTCTCTTACCTTCTCATGTATATCCTTGCTGTGTTCTACAAAATCTTCGGCTTCAACACTTATTTTCTTCTCTTGGTCCATCTTCCTCAATTCTGGAGTTGTTTTGGGGCTACCTCCATACACAATCTGGAATGGTGATCTACCAATGCTTCTATTGATAGAGTTATTGTAAGAGAATTATGCTTGGGGTAAGATCAAGTCCCATCCCTTGGGTTTATCTCCTACCAAACATCTCAGTAGGTTACTCAGACTCCTATTAACAACCTCTATTTGCCCATCTGTTTGTGGATGGTGTGCAGAACTGAACTTCAGCTCTTTCTTTAGCTTCTTCCACAAGGTCCTCCAAAAGTACCCCACAAATTTGGTGTCACGATCTGAAACAATACTCTTTGGTAGACCATGTAGCCTCACGACCTCTTTGAAGAACAAGTCAGTAATGTGGACTGCATCATGGGTCTTCTAACATGGGATGAAATGTGCCATCTTTGAAAACTTGTCAACTACCACAAATACTGAATCATTCCCTCTTTGCATCCTTGGCAAACCAAGAACAAATTCCATACTTATATCCTCCCACGGCCTCTCTGGTATAGGTAAGGGCTGATACAAGCCTATATTCTGGCTCACTCCTTTAGCCATCTAATATACCCTACAACTTTGTACAAACTTCTTCACATCCTGTGACAACTGAGGCCAATAATAATTCTCACTGATAATGGAAATGGTCTTATCCCGACCAAAATGTCCTGCCATTCCTCCACTATGCTTCTCCTTTATCAGGTTCTCCCTCATGGAACTCCTTGGGAAACACAATTGACTTCCCTTAAATAACATGCCATCCTGGATTATGAAATCCAGCCACCTTGTCCTATCCACTATAACAGGTTCCTTGCAATCTTTCCAAGCCTCTGCAAAATCAGGATCTTCTGCATACAGTGTCTTGAGTTCATTGAACACAACCACTTCAATCTGGATCTTTGTCATCAATGTATGTATCCTACTTAAGGAATCTGCAACCTTATTTGACTTCCCACTCCTATGTTTCAAAACAAAGGTATAACTCTGCAAAAACTCTACCCATTTCATATGCCTCTGATTTAATTTTCCTTGACTATTTATGTACTGCAAGGCCTGATGATCATTATATAGAACAAATTCCTTCGGCAACAAATAATGTCTCCATTTCTTTAATGCTTGAACTATTGCATAAAACTCCTGATCATATACAAAATACTTTCTCTTGGCATCATTTAACTTTTCACTGAAATAGGCAATGGGCTTACCTTCTTGGCTCAACACTACTCCAATGGCAACCACTAGCATCAATAATCCACCAAAACACCTTGTTGAAATCTGGGAGGGCTAGAACAGGTTGCTCTATCACCTTCTGCTTCAACAGCTCAAAACTTTTTGCCGCTCTAGTGCTCCACTTGAATTATTTTCTATCCCCTCTCATTGTTTCAGTTAGGGGTCCACAAATACTACTGAAGTTTCTAATGAACTTTCTATAAAACTAGCCAAACCATGAAAATATCTCACCTCGGTAGTAGTTCTTGGGGTAGGCCATTCTAGAATAGCCTTCACCTTCTCTGGGTCCATCTTGAGACCTTCTGCTGAGACAACAAACCCCAAGTACACTAACTCCTCTTCACAAAACTACACTTCTTCAGATTAATCAATAGTTTCTCTTTAACTTCTCTCAAAGGCTCTTTGAATATGCATCGATGTCATCCAACGCCTTTTACTAAAAATCAAAATATCATCTAAAATACACATACCAACAAAACTTCCTAGAAATTCTACCTCGCTCATGAGCCGTATGAATGTGCCTGTGTACTGTTAGCCCAAAAGGCATGACTAACCACTCCGTGACAAGCCCCTTTGGTCTTCAGCCAGTCTTCCATTCATCTCCTCTCGACCGGATTCCGCATATCCACCTTCGACTAATCTTGTGAAGCATTGAGCTCCACTCAAATAGAATTCATCAAATGTCCCATCCCAAGGGGAAATATGTAATTTGATTGTTATCTTGTTTTATGGCCCGGAACTGCACATCCCACTCCCATCCTTCTTGGTGCTGTAGCACTGAGTATTTCTACTACACCTCAAACTCTCTCTCAGACAAACCCTTTCAACAACTTTTGAACTTCTCTCGTTTCAACTCCCTCATTTTCTCCTCGGGAGTCATTCCTATGAGCTTCCTTATTTGAAAAAAACTAGCTTCTAGGAACTGCTTCAATCCATGACTAATCTTCCTTATTGGCAAGTAGTGTAAAACCCTCGCTACATTATCGTAAACAATATCTCAAAACTCATCCACATCCTTAAAACTTCTTTTGGAACCTTTCTCACTATCCCCATTACTATCTTCTAGGAATCAATGCATAACACACACGCTCATGCTTCATACATTCTAAAAATTTCTTTCCATCTACATAATAAATTCTAGCACTACTACATACATTTTCTTCGGTCTCCTTCAGGGGTTTCAACTTGTGACGAACCCCATCCTTTGTCAAGGAATAAGTGTTTGCATGGCTATCATGTATAGCTCACCTATCAAACTGCCACGGCCTCCCCAACAACATGTGACATGCATCCATGGGGATGATATCATAGAGTACCTTATCATGGTAGCTCCCGATCTTGAACTTTACTAGGCACTACCCATTGACCAAAACTTTGTGGTCTACAGCTAGGCAATCAAATACGGATGTGGGTGCCTTTCCCTTTTTAGCTTCAACTTTGTGACCATCTCCTCTCGCATACAAGCATTATCGCTCCCACCGGGCCAATAATGACATCACAACATTTTCCTTCACACTCCTGCACCTTGCAAAATAAATTCCTTCCTCTCCGCTCGTTCCTTTCAAATACTAGGCTCTCCTAATCACTAGGGTTTCTCCCCTTTCAGCATCATCTGAATGTTCAAATTAGGCCTCCTCATCTACATGCGCAACCCTTCCACGACCTTCTAGCCTTTTGTCTGCCCTTCCTTGGTGTTGTGGACATTCATAGGCTCGATCCCCTTCTTCACCACACTGGAAACACATTCCTCTGAAACCACCTCTTCCAGATCCTTGTCCATATCTCCCTCGTCCTCTACCTCTTTGATTACCACTATTTTGATCACAAGGGCGGTAGAAGTTGTCATTCTTTTGGCTTCAGCTGGTACCCACATCTTCACTTTTCTTT